>BSBM01000372.1:11397500-12597500 GCA_027924585.1 Larix kaempferi | reverse complement strand
AGCAGTTTAGCCGAGTTAAACTTGGAATAATAGCGAGTCAACTCGTGATTCTTGTTTCATTGGGTCAAACACGTTATGCAACCGTTCAGACAAATAGATCACAGATCAACATGCACCAATGTTTTATGTGGTTAAAAGCCTCCGAGAGGGAAACACTCCACAACCCTAGCCAAATAGCTACTTGAGGCAATATATTAATGCAAAAATGCAAAAATATTTACATATGTGTTTCTTATAATCGATCATCATGCAAATGATCCTCCGTGCTCTTTAAATAGAGATCATGGACCAATCAAGTGTTAAGTCATGGATCAATAGTCGTTAAGATTGAGGTGAAGATGAATCATTGAATCACTCTATGTATAGAACATATCGTGATAGTTATATTACATAAGTACAAATGCATACTAAGGAAACACACTTTACCTAAAGACACATTAGGCTAAGTTGATCTTAACTAACTCTTAAGTGTATGTTGCCACTGAAATGCACACTTGGAGGGAAGCGCAACATGAATCTTTCTAAGTTGGTCGGTGTGATCTTGGGTGCAAGTCTTGAGTCAGGTGCTGTCACCTGATCCTGACTACTCCGTTTAGGAAAACTCCTAATCGAAGCCAAGGGGGGTAGACCCTACTAAAAAAGGTTACTAAGTCTTTTTAATTTTTTTGTTTAATGATGGGAAGAATGTTATTTAGGAGTTTATGAGATGAATTAACAAAGTTCAATCAAGTATCATTGCACATAAATTGAAACACATCCACATGATGACATAATCATAAAATAAACAATAACTTGTGAAATTAAAGATAGAAGTATGATTGCAAGTGCTTGAGACTAGTGCTAATGGAGTCATTGACTGTTGGAGTGCTGTATTGAAACTGTTATGCAAGTGCTCTTGATTTATTTTATTAATGATTTTAAGAGAATGAGTGGATTAACGAGGGAAAAAGGGGGATTCCCGATATACCTTGCAGTACGGGGAATATGTCTAGATTATGATCTAAGTGGCTTTGTACAAAGACATGTGGGCTGGAATGGAGTCTCAAGAGCGGTGTTCAACACTACACCAACAAGCGTGTAGTCTAACTGTGCCCTGAGGTCGCCTCCTAGTTGTTTCCGTGTCCTTAGTCAAAATTTGCCCACTTGATCACTTATCGTCAACGTCGGATTTTCGTTGGTTTATTGGGGACTTGGTTTTATTAATGTGAGTGAATTAATTAATGTGAGAAATTGAAGAGTGCAAACAACCGTTTTTGATATCCCAAAGCTCAGACTAGCCTGCGATGGGTAGAGCATACACAGTGCTTACAAAAGTTAATTCCAATTTTAACCCTCCGACAGAGAGCACTCTTGATCCGCAAAAACGAGATTCAAGAGATTTTTTAATTAAGTTAGAATCTCCTATAGAGAGCACTCTTGATCCGCTAAAAGTGAGATTCAAGAGATTTTAGGAAAAAAGAAAAGACTCTCCGACAAAGAGCACTCTTGATCCGCAAATGGCAAGATTTTGATGAAACTTAATAACTTAACAAAAGTGAAAAAGATGCAAAGCTTTAAATGAGTAAAACTTGAAACTAACTAAACATGTAAAAATGAAATTTTTGGAAAATTTAAACTTTTTGCAATTTTGAGAAAGGGAAACTTTCAAGTAACTTCAAATCTTCTACAAAAGAATAAAACTTTAGGATTCGTTATGTAAAATCAAAATTTTGAGAGACTTAAGCAAAATTAAACTTTTTGGAAAATACTAACTTATGCAAAATTAAAACTTCTAAGTTACTCTTTTGATTTTGATTATAATCTTTGCAAAAATGAAAACTATTCGAGCATGATATTAATCTAACTATGAAGTATGTCAAGCAAAAAGCAAATCGGGGACAGATACAGGCTTCCCCCAAATGGGGGAAGAGGGGTGTGGGAGCCGTTATCCCCCTTGCTTCTTTTATTAATTAATTACAAATTAGTTAACTCTCCGATAGAGAGCGCTCTTGATCCGCTAAAAGCGAGTTTCAAGAGACTTTAAGCTTTAAGAAAAGCTAAGGGGAAGCAAGGGAAAGAAGAAAGGCGAGCGTTATGGTTCATGCTCCAAAAATTTACCTCTTTTCCTCGCTTTCTTGTAAAACAAACACTAAAACCAGTAAACATAAATTTTTATTAAGATTTTAGACTTTAGTATGGTTAG
Source organism: Larix kaempferi (assembly GCA_027924585.1). Lineage (NCBI taxonomy): Eukaryota > Viridiplantae > Streptophyta > Pinopsida > Pinales > Pinaceae > Larix > Larix kaempferi. The sequence goes on along the minus strand of BSBM01000372.1, from coordinate 12,595,318 downwards.
CTAAATCACATAAAAATTACAATTCAATATTTGCGAATGATAGGAAAAACTTGATACTTCAAATATTGACAATTTACAACTAGATCTAAGCTTAAAATAAGGCTTTAAAGTACTTTTAGATCTATAAATTTTGCACGACAAATCGTATTTTAAAATGAAGCTATGTAGATCTAACTTTGTTAAGCAAAATGAAATAAGAACAAGGTAAAGAGAGAGATTTGAGTTTTAAAATGGATGATGAAAGCAAGCTTGCTCAAGCTTTGAATCTCCCTTGAGACTTGTAGGTGCCAATGGAACAAGCAATGTTATTCGTCCAAGATCTGAAGAAGGGGAAGATGCAACTTAGCTCTGCCCCTTGCTCCAAAAGAGTAACCTGAAAGCTTATTCACACTTGCAAAAGGAAGGATAAAATCTGGTACATTTCACAAATAAAAACTAAAAGAGAAAAATAGTAAGTTAATAAATTGAAGACAACAAATATTTACTCTATGTGTTTTGGAATAACCCTCTAAGCCAGATTGATTACCAGTTTAGACAATGCATGAATAAACTAGAACAAGATTACCTCATCAAGCTCACACCATTCACAAGTTTGAGATGCACCAATGGACCTCCAAAGCCTCAATATTATTCATAAAATGCACAAAGGCATAACATTACAAAACTAGCTGAGGTATCCATCTCTAACAATGGAGCAAGAGCCTGCTTTTATAGCACAAGAGAAGAAGAGGGCGAGTTATTGAAGCCTCTAGGGCTTGGGGGGCGCAAATCTTGAAAGAGGGAGTCAACAATACTTGAACTAACTCTTAACTGCGACTTGGGAAGTGAGGTGGCTGCCACCTCACAAGAGGGGTGCCCCTCCTAACATTGGTAATCACTCCAACCCAATAACAATGAGCCATCTCAAGAAGTCGTGCAAGTGGAGCTGAGGGCGCAAATCCCAAGGAGATATAGCTTGCAGTGATGTAATCCTTAACTGAACTGATCTGGATTTGATTGGATTGCACTCCGATGATGATTTCCATGTCAACTGGGCCTTTATTTGGCTCCAATTCCTCAATTTTAGAGAAATTGATTTTTGTCCAAACTTTATTAATTTAATTAAAATATTCTCTTTTAATTATTTGTGAGAGAATTTTATTAAAGTGAATAATATTTACTCAAAACTTAGGAAAAATGGGTTTTGGGGTTTTGTGGGTGCTCCGGGTTAGAAAACAAGCAACTCCAAGGAAAAAACAACCCATAGGACACACTTTTATTATATTTTTGATTTTTTAATTAAAATCATTAATAAACTTCATAAAACGGGAAAAATTAAAAATGTTTGAATCGACCGAAAATCCTAGGGGACCTAGTACATGTTCATAATGACTCAATTATGCCTAGCAAGCTCATAAAGATTGACACTTGAACTTTAATAACATCCTAAGGCTCAAAAATCAGGATGACCATTCTAGCTTTGGAGGAGCAGTTGAAAAACTCATCAATTATACTATGCTTATTCAGCATTTGCATACTTGACAAGGAAAAACACCATGGAATAATCACCGTTGATAAACAAGTCTTAGGATGCCAAGTTCTTTATAAAGGGGCCAAAATGGCCCTGAAAAAGTTTTCTGAACTTATGAACACTGATGATGAACACTTGATATGTTCATAAAACTAGCGGCTCACAAGAAGCCTAACTATGGTACAAAATAGTTGGCAACAATGTCTAAATATCCTAAGATCCCCCCCTTAAGAACAACTGAAGGATTTACAAAGGTGACACAATAGGAAAAGCAATGAGACATTAAATCCTATCCCCTCTTAATGACAAATTCTGTAACTCCTAACATAGATCAAAGGTTAGAAAACTTTGGTTCTGTAAGATACTTTGTGAAGATGTTTGTAGCTTGATCATCTATACGGCAAAAGAGCACTTTGAGAATGCGATCATGAGTAAATTTTTTGATGAAAAGCTGTAGCTCAATGTGTTATCTGTTGATGTTGAATTGGAAATCTGGTGAGCTTGATGGCACTCTAATTATCACACTAGAGGGTAGTCAGATGCTACTATTGAAATCCAAACTCTGAAAGGATTTGTCGAAGACATAGGGATTCTTAACTTGCATTAATTGCTTCTCAATACTCTTCTTCTATTGAATAAAGAGTAGGCTTCTTACAAGCCCAAGTGACAAGTCTAGAACCAAGACTGAAAATATAACCTACAGTAGAGTTCCAATCATTAGGGTTGTTGGCCTAATAGGAATCACCGAATCATTGAAGCCAACCAACAAAGGCTCCCCACCCCTAAATTGTAATGTATCCCAAATTGAACCATACCCCGATTAAACTGAAGTATCCTTTTTACTTCTTTCCAATGACTGTCATGGGGCGTTTGCGTATACTGGGCTACCAAACCAACAACAAAGGAAATATTAGGACGCATATGAATCAAGTTCAAAAGACTTCCAACTAACTGTTGGTACAAGGTGGCATCTACTTTGGGGGAAGTGCAAGTTGCAAAAAGTTTGACTCCAAACTATAAGAGAAAAGAGGTTGGTTTACAATCTTCCATGTGAAAGCAATGAAGAAGGTCACAAGCATACTTGAACTGAAAAAGAAAAATTCCTTCTTTGGTTTGCAAGACTTGGAGACCAAGAAAATAATGCAAATGTTCGAAGTCGGTCATTTCAAATTTCTTCTTAAAGCTAGATTTCACATGGGTTAAAAGTTTAGGGTGACCACTAGTAAGAATAAGGTCATCAACATAAAGAACAAGGATTATGAGATGATTTCCTATTGTCTTGGTATAGCCATTGGGGTTAGAATGACATCTAGAAAAACCAATGTTAAGGAGAAAGCTATCCATTTTGGTATACCAAGCCCGAGGAGTTTACTTAAGGCCACATGGAGATTTCTTAAGGTAACAAATAAGGTTGAAGCCATTCTAAACAAAGCCAATAAGTTGTTCCATGTAATGTTTTTTGTGGATCCATGTGATGGACCTCCCATTTATGTGAAGTGTTAAGGGCAAGAACAAGGTGGGTGGAGTTCATTTTGGCGACAAGGGAAAAGGTTTCATTGCAGTAAATTCCTTCAACTTGCGAAAATCCTTTGGCAACTAACCTTGCCTTAAGTCTTTCAACACTTCCATCTGATGCATACTTAGTTTTATATACCCATTTACATATGACAATATTTCTTCCTTTCAAAAGAGGTACAAGATCCCAAGTATTGTTTGCCATTAAGGAATGATATTCTTCATTCATAGCTGCATCGTAATATGGATGGCCAAAAGATTTTGCAAATGTCTTTGGATCATGCGTCTCTGAAACTTTAGCCAAAAGATAAGAGGCTCAGTGGAACTATGAATGTGTTCGACGCTGATCTATAGGATCATCGACAATATCACTAGCTGCTTCTCGTGTTGAATGGACCCATCTAGAAGCAGTGGTGCTAGTGTAGATTCATGTTCAATGGACCCAACTAGAGTAACGTGAGCAAGCGAAGGTGGATTTTCATCCTCACTATCATTGCTTGAAGAAGAAACCAGAGTAGGATCACAAGTAGAGAAGTTGGGAATAGAATTAAGTTGCACGAAATGGGGAAACATGGACGAGTTTCCAAAACAGGGACGTGTTGGAAATGTGACCCCCCCAAAATTTTGGAAATGGGGAAACACAATATATATATATATATATATATATATATATATATATAATTAATAAATGAGCAAGAACATTTAAAAAAATGAATGTGAAACATAAATGATAAATCATACATGTAACATCACATTTTACTCAAATGATTACATAATGCAAGTAGTAATATCCCAAAAACAACTTTATAAATGAGGCTAATACATATATATCCAAAATCAGCGTTTATGTACGAGGTCACAAGTCAATACTACAATGCTACATAACATGTATCAAACTATGAACAATGAACATAGAAATAAAACACGAGCTCAAGCTAGTAAAGAGTAATAGTCATCAGGCTCATCTTCATAATCCTCCTCAAAATTAGAACAAGAAGCATGTTCAACAGTGGAACATGCAATGGAAGAATGAAGGCCAATTCCACTTATAGGTTTTTCAATATTCATGGCAACAAGAGAGAGGTCCAAGTCATAGGATTCCGGATCCACATCCCATTCTTTAGAAGGCCAACTGCTATATTATGGACCCCTATGAGATGCAAGGCGAAGGTTGGAGTGCACATAATGAATAAAACCATAAATGCTCTAGTTCCTCTCTATCGATGAAGAGCTTTCCACTTGTGAAAGAATACAGATTGCAAGGGTTTGCAAATGTACACCATTTGCTCCATCACAAATCCACCACCTAACTGGTTTCATGGTGCTTCTCTCTTCCAAAGTTGATATGTCTTGTTGTCACACAATGCAGTAGCCCTTGGATGGGAAGGAATAATCGGCTGCTAACCCGGTGGAGCCTCAGGACGATACCCCTAAGTGTCACGTGGGTAAGGTCCTCTCCCTTTAGGTCTCCAAGTTCCACCAAGGTAGACTTGGACTAACCCCGGGAGGTGGCCCCAGTCATGATTTTCTAGGTACTTGCCAGTAAAGACCGACTTTCCCACAGTACTCACAAGACCGATTTCTAGGAGATAGAGTGCCTTTGATTTAAGAAAGAGGAAAATATGGTACCCCAAGCGAATGCCCAAGGGATTGTAGTTTAATGGAGCATATGCCTAGAAATTAAAATGTACGAGTCACTTAGGGTATTAGATGTTGAGTCCAAATGATGTCCAACACTAGTTTTGAACTTTATATTCAGATTTTTAGTGTTCATGAATTTGGGCTATGGATGTGAAATTTATGTGTGAGGAACGTGTGCTGAAGTAGATTATAAGTGGCTCAACATTCATTCATCTTATTGGTTTTTATAGATTAGATTCGAAAAATGTATGACAACAAGCATAAATGCCACTAAACACAAACAAATATCCACTAGATTGAAGATTTATGCAATATAGAATGACCAGTGCCTTTTCCCTAGGGTTACAATTTAAAATTTGATTCAGATCTAAGATTTTTTTTGCGGTGCATTTTACATTCAATCCAACAACATACTAGTTTTTTTAATGCTAGAAACAAAAAGACAGAACGATAGATTGAGAAAATGGAAAATAAAAGCAAGGCACAAAGAATTTCTAACCGGTGCCTTAGTTGGGCAGGGGAGTTGATTCACCCCTCCTAGCAAGCAAATGGTAGCTGGTAACTTAAGCTTGGTGAAGTCGTTGAACATTCTTCCAAGTCGACTCAAGTGAAGTGCTCTCTATGAATCCGAAGTATTTCCCAATGTGCATGCAAAGACCTGATAGTTTTTCCCAGATGTCACTGTTCAATTTGGGAACCTGAGATCTCAACCGGCCTCGAGTCTCTATAAGCCAAAACAACCCAACTTCTTTATGCCAGAGAAGATCATAGATAAATAATAAACTTAGGTCTTACTATTTAAGCCAACAAATACAGGTATGCCGGGCACCCTTGTGATCCTATCTTGCGAGAAAGCTGCTGGGGCAGGGGATATGTCTAATTACGTATATAAAAAGAAGGGGAGCGTTAAAGCCTGATAAATCATGAAAACCCTTCCTTCCTCAATTGAAATGTGTTCTGAACTGCTGATATTTTGGTTGTGTTGCTCCTTGAACACCCAAAAGCACGATAAATCTCTCAACTTTAACATAATATGACAAACACACAAGTGAGTCTCAGTTTTACCTTGGAAACCCCAATGGGGAAAACCAGCTTCTAAGGGGCTTTCTTATTTCTCAAGCCCAGAACATATAATATAGAGAAACGATACACACAGGAGTTCAAAAGATACAATAGAACCTGTCAGGTCAAAACCCTAGATTTGCATGCAGTAGCTACTGCTGCTCATGGGAAATACGCCCCTATTGTCGGCTCTGATTTGGATCTCTGTAATACTGTCACTACCAATCTCTGGAAGCAGTACAACCTCTCTAATCACTCTTCCCTGATCTGCTCTATCAATGAAGAAAAGCTGCGCCCCCTCTGCATGGGAAATGCACCCCTCCCGCAGTGAAGTTGCCCACACTCAAGCTCTGAGCTATCTCTGCTTAGATGCTCTCACTGCACACAGTAATGGCTGAACTGTGCCTCCGATCAAGTAGGGGCAGATCCCTCTCAGATCCCCCCCCCTCTCTCTATGCAAATGTGCCCCTCTCCTTAGGAAGTCGCCCTCTCTGCATGCACAAGTGCATCCTCACTCTTTGAAGAAACTGCAAAGTAACCTTTTCCGGTGACCTCCTGCCTCCTTATAACAACTCATTGAACGATTAGGGTTTCCGAAACCCTAAAGTGAGTGCATGCAAAAATCCCGCTTTTGCATGCTTTTTAATTAAAAATCTTGCATGCAAAAAGTTGCATGCATGAGGCAAATCACCCCAAAAGGTCTGCATGCATCCATTGCTAGATTCATGCCACATGGTAGAGTGCATCTCACCCTTCACCCCATCCTGATGCCTATACTGAAAATGCACCTCCATGCTAGGGTTCTGAACATGGAAGACAACTTTCCTAGTTAACTTTTCAACACTCCCTCTTAACTAGGAAAGTGTTATGAACCACTCCCATCTTTTCCTTGAAGTAAACAAACTTGCTCTTCATTAGAGACTTTGTGAGAATGTCTACTACCTTCTCATCAATAGGTTCATAGTGAAGCTCAACTGCTCCCCTCTGAACATGATGTCCAATGAAGTGATATCTTATCTCTATATGTTTGGACCTGTCGTGAAAAACTAGATGCTCTGTGAGTTTTAAGCAACTCTGATTATCACAGTGGATCACAGTTGTCTCCAATTGTTGACCAAATAAACTCACTAGCATCTTGCGAAGCCAAATAGCCTCGCAACTGGCTAGACTAGGTGCCATATACGCTGCCTCTGCAGAACTCGGTGCCAATGAATTTTGTTTCCTGCTAAACCACGACGCAACTGTCGAACCCAAGCTGAAACAACAATCGGAGGTGCTTTTCCTGTCTACTTCACTACCTTCTCAGTGAGAATCTGAAAAGCCAATTAACTGCACTCCACCTTTCCTCTCATAGCTCAGTCCATATTCTGCTGTACCTCTGATATACCTAAGCACATGCTTTGTTGCCACCCTGTGCACATCCTTGGGCTCCACCATATATTGAAAGCAAAACTCAGATCTGGCCTAGTGTTGACCAGATACATCAAGGATCCAATATGCTGACAATACCTGGTGGGATTAACCAACTCACCCTCAAAAGCTGCTAGCTTTTTCCAGTTGGTTTTCATAGGTCTGGTTGTAGGCCTACAGTCCTGCATCTGAAATCTCTTCAGAATGTCAAATGCATATTTACCTTGACCAAGAAAGAAATGCCCATCCTCCTGCCAAACCTCCATACCCAAAAAGTAATGCATTAGAACTATGTCTTTCATCTCGAACTTTGAAGCATGATCTTTCTTGCAACCACTTATAAGTTTCTCTGCTCCTGTAATAAACAAATCATCCACATACAGTACTAGAATGAGTGGATCCCCATTCACCACAATGAAGTAGAGATTGAGATTAGCCTCCCTCTTCTGGAAACCCAACTACTGCAAGTATCTATCCTTGAATACCAAGCTCTCGGAGCTTGCTTCAGTCAGTACAATGCTTTCTTTAGCTTGCACACATGAGACTCTCTCTCATGTACCTCAAAACCCTCTGGCTGCTCAATGTTCACCTCTTCCTCTATGAGCACAGTGAGAAAAGCTGTCTTTACGTCCATCTAGTGAATCTTCCAACCTATCTTTGTTGTAATGGAGATCACTATTCTGATTGAAGTATATCGAGCCACTAGAGCGAAGGTCTCATCATAGTCAACTCCCTCTCCCTGTGAGAAACCCCTTGCCACAAACCTAGCTTTGCACTTCTCAGCACTTCTCATTGCTGCCATCTACAACATACTTAATCTTGTAGAGCCACCTGAAAGTCGCTATTGATTTCTCCTTTGGTCTCGGTACAACTTCCCAAACATCATTCTTCATGATGGTAGGATATTCTTCTAACATGGCATCTCTCCAGGCCTGCTCACCTGCTGCCTTCTCATAAGAAGATGGCTCCGACTCACTGATATTGCTCACCATATCCAAATAGCTACAAAACATCTGTGGCACCTTTCTCTCTCACGATCTTCTTGGGAGTCCCCACTGTTTGAGCTTCCTTCAAGGTATCTTGAAGCCACTTGGGCTTCGTCTTCCCTGAGGTAACCTCCTGTGAGGGGAACTGCTCATCCTCATCCCAATCTACTACATGAGACTGAATATCTGAAGTCGTAGCCCCAGTATTCGAAGACCCTGTAGCTTGAGAACCTGTAATTGCCTGAACCTGTGTCTGTATCTGTACTTGGGGAACCTATCACCTGAGAACCTGTCACCCCTGATACCTGAGATCCTGAGCTTTGAGAAGCAATATTCTGAATTATACCATCCTGAGATGTAGGAACCTGCTGTTTCCCCCTCTCTAACTCACATTCTTGAAGGCCTGTTCCACCTCAAATTTCACATCCCGCCTTATGAATGTTTTTCTCTGTGCATGAATGTATATGCGGTAGGCCTTCGGAGTCTCATTATACCCAACAAGGATTCCCCTCTCTGTTGTGGCCTCCAACTTTGTCCTCTTCTCTGAAGGGACATGTGAGTATGTAAGACATCCAAAAATCCTGAAATGCCCAACCTCAGGTTTTTTTCTTGTGAAGGATTCTTCTGGAGTTTTGCTCCCCAAAATTTTATGAGGACCCCTGTTTTGAATGTACACTGCTGTGTTGCAAGCCTCTTCCCAAAGGAAAAATGGAAGACCTTGATCATGCAACATTGATCTCCCTGCACCAACAATTGTCCTGTTCTTCCACTCTGCAACCCCATTCTGCTGAGGTGTATAAGGAACTGTCAACTGTCTCTTGATTCCTTCCTGTATACAAAACTCATTGAACTCCTTGGAGGTATACTGTCCACCATTATTTGATCACAAGGTTTTGATCCTCCTTCCTGTCTGGTTTTCCACAAGAGCTTTGAATTCTTGGAACTTCTACAAGACTTCTTTTGATTCCTTGCTTTTTAAGAAATAAATCTAGGTCTTCCTGGAGAAGTCATTAATGAAGGATACATAGTACTTGTAACCCTTCAATGATGTAGTGGACCTCGAACCACAAAGGTTTGAATGTACCAAATCAAGTGCCCTTGAAGATCTGTTGTCACTACTTGGGAAAACAGTCTTGACATACTTGCCAAGAGCACACCCTTTGCACACGTCACTGTGCTCTGTGCTAAAATCTATCACACCTGTCACAATCTCCCTCATAATCTTCAGAGTTGGATGATGTAGGTGGGCCATCCTCCTGTGCCATAGCTCACACAAGTCACAACCATCACTGTTGTTGCCATGAGCTAATGCATGATGAAGCTGAAAGCTCAGCTTGTATAGTTTCCCACTGCGGACTCCAATCCTTACTGCTGAGGTGTCTCTGGATCCCTTGGGATGAACTAGAACATTTCCATCTTTGAATATCACCCACAATCCCCGATCCTCTATAGTGGAAATTGATATCAAGTTCTTCTTAAACCTCGAAACATAGAAGACATCCCGTACTTTCATGGACACTCCAGACTCCTTCTGAAAAAGAGACTGTCCCTCGTCTAACTGCCTTGACAGTAGAGTTGTCTCCTAATACAATCTTGAGATCCAAACCATCCTAGAGAAGTCATTAATGAAGGATACATAGTACTCGTAACCCTTCAATGATGTAGTGGACATCGGACCACAAAGGTCAGAATGTACCAAATCAAGTGCCCTTGAAGATCTGTTGTCACGGCTTGGGAAAACAGTCTTGACATACTTGCCAAGAGCACACCCTTTGCACACGTCAGTATGCTAAAATCTAGCACACCTGTCACAATCTCCCTCAGAATCTTCAGAGTTGGATGATGTAGGTAGGCCATCCTCCTGTGCCATAGCTCACACAAGTCACAACCATCACTGTTGCTGCTATGAGCTAATGCATGATGAAGCTGAAAGTTGAGCTTGTATAGTTTACCACTGCGGACTCCAATCCTTACTGCTGAAGTGTCTCTGGATCCCTTGGGATGAACTAGAACATTTCCATCTCTGAATATCACCCACAATCCCCGATCCTCTATAGTGGAAGTTGATATCAAGTTCTTCTTCAACCCTGAAACATACAAGACATCCCGTATTTTCATGGACTTTCCAGACTCCTTCTGAAAAGAGATTGTCCCTCGTCTAAGTGCCTTGATAGTAGAGTTGTCTCCTAGTACAATCTCGAGATCCAAACCATCCTCAATGAGATCTGTAAAGTACCATCGAACACCAACCATGTGGCTGGAGGCCCCGCTATCTATATACCGCACACTAGTAGTAGAAGCACTCAATGAATGACAAGTGTTTAGAGCCAACTCTTTGTCAACCTCCTCTATGGAATGCCCATCCACATCTGCTGAAGTGCATTAGGTACAAGTAATCAATGACAAGTCCCGATCATTAGACATATCAACCTCCACCCTTCTGGCCATAATCTTTCGGTCACAAAATTGCACCTGCTTGCACAAATCTGAAAGATCTATCTCAGACTTACCTCCAAACTCACAGATCTGATAGATTTGACCTCTACAAACACAGATCTAAGCTCCGCTCTTCAGATCTGGTAGATCCAATCTCTATTTTATAGATCTGATATCACCACTGAGTCTCCACACAGATTTGGTATACAACTTGTAGATCTGAGTGTGAATGCCCCTGACCCTTACCAGGGATCTGATACATGATAGTTTTTCCCAGATTTCGGTGCTCGATCTGGGAACCTAAGATCTCAACTGGCCTTGAGTCTCTATAAGCCAAAACAACCCAACTTCTCTGTGCCAGAGAATATCATAGATAAATAATAAACTTATAACAGAAAGCATGATAGATCTCCTATCAACTTTAACATAATATGGCAAACACACAAGTGAGTCTAAGTTTTACCCTGGAAACCCCAATGGGGAAAACCAGCTTCTAAGGGGCTTTCTTCTTTCTCGAACCTAGAGTATATAATAGAGAGAAAAGATACACATAGGAGTTCAAAAGATACAAACTTGTCGGGTCAAAACCCTAGATTTGCATGCAGTAGCTATTGCTGCTCATGGGAAATGCGCCCTTGTTGTGTGCTCTGATTTGGATCTCTGAAATACTGTCACTTCCAATCTCTGGATGTAGTACAACCTCTCTAATCACTCTACCCTGATCTGCTCTGTGAATGAAGAAAGACTGTGCCGCCTCTGCATGGAATGCGCCCCCTCAACATGGGAAATGCGCCCCTCCCTCGGTGAAGTCTCCCACACTCCATCTCTGAGCTATCTTTGGTTAGATGCTCTCACTGCACACAATAATGGCTGAATTGTGGCTCCGATCAAGTAGGGGCAGATCCCTCTCAGACCCCCCCACTTTGTCTCTATGCAGATGCGCCCCTCTCCTTAGGAAGTCACCCTCTCTGCATGCACATGCGTCCTCACTCTGAATCTCCTCACTCTCTAAAGAAATTGCAAAGTAACCTTTTTCGGTGACCTCCTGCCTCCTTATAACAACTCACTGATCAATTAGGGTTTTCGAAACCCTAAAATGAGTGTATGCACAAATCCCGCTTTTGCATGCTTTTTAATTAAAAATCTTGCATGCATGAGGCAAATCACCCCGAAAGGTCTGCATGCATCCTCCGTTGGATTCATGCCACATGGTAGAGTGCATCTCACCCTTTACCCCATCCTGATGCCTATACTGAAAATGCACCTCCATGCGAGGCATCTGAACATGGAGGACAACTTTCCTAGTTAACTTTTCAACAAGATCGAGTGTAAGTAAATGGAGATCAATGAAAAATTCCAAATCCTATCACAAGATCAAGCAAACAAATTAGAGTTTGATGCATAAATGGCAAGAAGTACAACTAAGAGGGAAGGCAAAGATTGCAGTGAAATCTCTAGCCAAACCTCTCACCAAATCCTCAAAGGTGATTTGAGCAAAGTGAAGATCATGAGTTTACACATCAAAAATTTGAAAAATATTACCTCAATCTTGATTCCATTACCATTTACCATTTACTAGAGGAAAGCAAGAATCAAAATCCATCTACCACACCATTAAGAACACCATGAATAAGTTCCGGAAAAATTAGAATATATGTGTATTGTTGTAGAAAACTCCTCTACAAAATGAGGCTCAATCTCCTTTTAAAGAATGAGAGAGAGCAAAATCCCTATTGCTAATGAGATGGAGGGATGAGATCTTCATTTGAGTCACCCTTTACATAAATGGCTGAGATTAAAACGTTACATTTTATTTTATTTGCTGGAGAATTCATCCTCTTAGAGAGGGGTGCTTTTGCCTCCTTGAGCTCATGTGGCAAATAAAAATTATAAAATATTACATGGATTGCTGAGATGGATGCATAAGTAGCCCTCCTTGGTGATCTCTTGGCTGAATTTGATGTGTTGGATGCAAAGTTTTGGCTGAAAATGACCAAGTGCAACTCTAGGAAAGTGCGTCCCCCTTCGTGGATGACATGCTAGATGTGGACCAACACTTGAGATCTTTTCTAGGGAATGCTTGATTTGACATTAGAAACACTTTTCACTAAGACCCAATTCATCTTCTGCTCAATTTGATTACTTGTTGCCACTTATTTTTGACTTAGGCATTTTTTTAATCAACACTTGCTCTTGGGCACTCCACGCCCGTCCTTGTGCTTCTCACACTTGCACTTCGGCGCTCCACACCCGTGCTTGCGCTTGGACACTCTATGCCTGCATTTGCACTTGGGCACTCCAGCTGCCATCACACCCGATGTGCACTCAACTGCTCATGTCCGTGGGTGGCGACTTCAGTGACTTGTGCCCATGGGTACCTCACCTGTCACGACCCAAGTGCGGTCCAACACTTCACACCTTTGCTGTCTGCCATGCCATTGCAACTATATCCGGTTGATGTAGTCGACCCCCGTAGGCTCCTTGGCTAAGTCTTCTTCATGCTTGGCTTCCACCAACTGAAGATCGTCCAAGTGGCTTGTGAGGGGTGCCTGAGGTTTGCTTCTTGCCAAGGGCTTTACAACTTCCCTATTATTTTCTCAATGTTGATTCCCTGGAGGAATGATTTCTCCTGTTCATAACATTGTTGCTGCTGTTCCACACTGCATATACAGTACTGCTGGGGGTGCTTTTTCTGAGTTGGGACACAGCTGCTGAGAGTGCAGGATTCTGTGAGCGGTATTTCTGTGGAGAGGAGGCCACATGCAGCCACTGTGAGCATTTCCCTGCTGAGTGAGGGTGGTCTACATGCCACTGATGCCTGTTGTGATCTTCTCTTCCACATCTACGGAGGGATGGCAGTGAAGAGCTGATTAGTTTTCCCAAAGCAGCGAGTAGGTGGTTGGGGGGTTTATGGTGTTAGTTTGCTTTTGAGAGCTGCGATTGAGCTAGAGAGATCCCATTGTCTGAGGTATTCCACAGCCTCAGTTTGGGGGTGGCAATCAGTTTGGGTATTCCACATCTACGGAGGGATGGCAGTGAAGAGCTGATTAGTTTTCCCAAAGCAGCGAGTAGGTGGTTGGGGGGTTTATGGTGTTAGTTTGCTTTTGAGAGCTGCGATTGAGCTAGAGAGATCCCATTGTCTGAGGTATTCCACAGCCTCAGTTTGGGGGTGGCAATCACGTATGTTGCCTATGTTTGGCAGGTAAATTATTCCCCGACAATCATTTAGTGTGAACGTTGTTTGTAGAAATAACTGAGTTTATTATGTTGCGCCCATGTTTTGAGATGTCTGTTTTCCATGTTCATCTTTATAGATAGCATAAATTTATACACGGATGCTGGTTACAATATTGAATGTTAGAATATAAAAAGTCATATTTGTATTATTCATTAATAATAATTATTACGATTAGTTATATACCATTGAATCTATTTGCATGATGTGTAATTGTTCTAGGCAGAATGTCGTCTGAGATAATTGCATTTGTCCAAGCTTTAACCTATGTAATATTTCAAAATGGAATGAGTTAACAAGAGTACATACTCAACTTTTCCGGAGAGGTAAAGTTTTGCCTCGATCCACTATTTTTTTTTTCAAAATTTTGACGGCATGGGTTATTTTAAAATGGGCCAATACCCCTAAGGACAAACTTCCATGGTCAAAGTTCCCATCAGTTGGGTGGAACTAGAACTTCTGGCAAAATTCCTACCAGGTTTGGATAAGAATTTGAACTGGAAAGACATAGAGTTTGTCCACTGGTTAACTAATATGAAATCTCTCGTTATGGTCATTCAATTAAATTGGTCTCCATGTGTGTTTTTAGTATTTTACATAATAATACATATATTTTATTTACATAGTTTACTCCATATATTTACTCCAATGTATTTTTAAAATACAAGCATTGTCTAAAGCAGTGGTAGTGTAGTATGTACATATGATCTGAACACAGTATATGGTCGAAGATAGTTCGCAAACAAGAGATGTCTTATCCAAGTGCATTGGCTTGAAAAGGTAAAGGCTCCTTGGAAAGCATTAGGTTGCGTGTCTTCCTCTCTGCTATAACATAATTGATGCTTCTTCGAAGCAGTGAGTTCGTCGTGCCTTTCACATCAAAAGCTCAAATGAAATCCTATTTGCTTTATAAAATATGGAGATTTTGAAATAGAGTCAAGATATGACTTCTTGTTCCAACTTACAATCATTTTGTGGCAGGTGCTGAGCACAGTTACATGGGAAAAAATCTTAGTATTTTTGAATAGTAACAGTAGCATTGGCAAGTTCAATGCCTTTTTAAGTTTGGTTATTTGTAAATTTTAAGTAGATGCAGTTTCTCTATATGCATTTCCTTTTTTGAACACATAGCACGTGCATGACTACAGTTAGAAGAACTTCGGGCTGACATTGCTGATGTCAAGCAAATGTACCGAGAACAAGTGGACATGCTTGTAAGCCAGGTACTCGTAGGTCTACATGTATTCTACATTTTCATTACTTCTATTATGAATATGAGTAATGATGATCATATTGGTTGTTCATTACATGCAGATCGAGAAGTTGAGTTCTTCACTTGGCAGCAAATGATATAATTGGATTTGCAAGGTCAGAGAGTCCGGTGATGAGTAGATATCAGACATTAAAATGTATGTGGCACTCGGATTGGTTTGGTCTGGTCACTTTTGTTTATTTACTTGGGTCGAAGGCTTATGCTTTTGATTGGAGCCTACAAACAAATATGGACCATATCATAGACAATGTAAATGTATGAGTCTTCTCTTCATAATCAGCAAGTGCTTGTCTCCCATTTTTTTGATTTAAACATCAAGATAAGAAAGCCTAGTTTTATGCTTAGCAGTTGGCAATAAAACTTACTAGTCAAGTGGGTATCCTCTCTTATTTGCTTCAGATATTCCTTTTGTATATTTGTTTGAACTCCTCCTTGATGTTCCATCAGAATGAAAATCAGCAAAATCCTCCTATTATTCATTTAACGCACTTTAGTTTAACTAATCTTCTGTAAGTGAATCCCATAAATTAGTAGTGGCATGGTCAAGGATGCTGTACTCTACCCTGTTACTTATCAGTCAAACTTTAGCGTTAATTGAAAAGAGTATGAAGTGTAAGTTTTGTAACTTGATGATTACAGTTACAACTCCATGTTTGTGGATTTGAAGTGGTCACGTAAAATGTAATATTATACTATATTTTAATTTTATTTATTTGGAAAAATTGTTTTTTTGTTAATACCTATTACCAGAATGATGATTTATTCTTCATAGCATGTAGTATTGATAGAGGAGTCCCTCATGTTGATGTGAACATCGAATATTCTAAGATTATCTATGAATATAGATAATTTGGTATAAAATTATTACATTTTAATTTTAATTTTATTATGTCGGGAATATTTTTGTTGATTTATATTATTTTAAAATAATGATTTATTCTTCATAGCAAATATAGTATTGATAAACAAGTCCCTTATGTCGATGTTAACATTGGATATTCTAAGAATCTCTATGAATATAGATAATTTGGAGTAAAATTTTAAGTGTTGTTTCTGTTGTAGCTATGAATCAGTGTGGTATAATGCAATGTTCCGCCAACCTTTCAAGGTGTGGGAGTAGGGTAATCCATTCTAGAGACTTGCAGAGACACAACTCAAATTATAAAGAGCATCAAAGGGGATGTCAGGTTCTTGTTAAAGGAACATGTTTTCAAAATAATAAAAATAAAAAATACATATACAGATGAAAAAAAAATACATTTGTTATGAAAACAATGATGTTTATAATTTATCATTTGAATCAAATTCACAAACATGAAATATCTCATGAAACCATAAAATAATTTAATTAGTATTCACATTGGCATACGAGTTATAATAAGAATGATTCATCAATCACCATTGTATTTCTCATTGAATTTATAACCTTCAAAAGAGCTTATTAATGGTGCATGAAGATTAAATAACATTTGAAATACTGTGATTCACTTCCTATATAGCACCAAGTAAATAGTAATAGCAAATAGTTAAAGACATGGTGATAAATATCTAGAATAATTTAATTAGTATTCACATTGGCATACAAGTTATAATAATAATGATTCATCAATCACCATTGTATTTCTCATTGAATTTATAACCTTCAAAAGAGCTTGATTAATGGTGCATGAACATTAAATAACATTTGAAATACTGTGATTCACTTCCTACATAGCACCAAGTAAATAGTAATAGCAAATAGTTAAAGACATGGTGATAAATATCTAGATTTTAAAGACATTATCTTGATATATAAAAACATTGAACAAAGAAAAGTAGTTAAAAGATATTTGCATATGATGAGCATTAATGAGTCAATCACTAGTCCGCCTCATCCATTTAAATCATCACTGCCATTCCATGGGAATGTCCTTATTTGAATTAGTCACTTGTGAATAATAAATGACACACCAACCAAATCTTACAACAACTCATCTAGTCCTTTGTGCTTTGGATCAACATCCCATCATGTTGTTGGTGGCCCTCAATACTCTAGTGTCTTCCTATGTGCAAGACATAAGGCATTGTGCACCAAAACTAGCTTCTTTTCACTCTTAGAGGTAAGTATATTATCGTTCACACTTTTGCAAAGCTTTGTTGTTGGACATGGATGAATTTGTCCTGGGTTATGTCTTTGCTATAGGACAAGCTCTTGGGTTTCTATCGAGTGTATGTTCTAAACTCTTAACACTAACAAAATGCACTCTTTGAGATTAGATGGCCTCATCACCTCTAGTTGCATAATGGATCTTAGGATTTGACTTCAACATGGTGGATTGGGTCATGGACATGATGGTGGCGTTGACAGTGTTATCTCTGGGGCAAGAAAGTAGGCGTGGATTAGATGCAAGGCTAGTTTTTATAGGTCTTTAAACCTGATTGGAAATAGAAGAGCATGGATTAAGGGGGCTAATTAACCTAGTGCAATCTTAGGATGCTAGTGACAGATTGAAAAGGTAGTTGGATCAATTTTATGGCCCTTGGGTTGGTCTTGTTTTCTTAGGAAGATTGTAACATGTTGATTTGTGAATGGATGCTAAATTATTTGACTAATAGCCTATATATAGTACCATATTTTAGGATAATAGGATGACTCTCCACCTTCTTAAACTAAATATTTTGCATCTTAAGCCTTCATATGTTAGGGCACTAGTTCATTACGTCTAGAACCTTTCTCCATGACCTGAAGTGGATAAAGGTTGGCTTATGTAGTGGAATGTCGCGTTATGCAAGATGACCAAGTTCATGAGGGGATGGGGAAGATTGATTGCATGGAAATGGAGAAGAGATTTGAAGGAGGCATGCCAACAATTAGAGGAGGTTTGAGTGTTTTAGAGGAATGCTTTCACACTATTGTGCTATGGGAGGAGGTTGTAGATTTGACAATAGTGGCTTGCAAGGAGTATATTGCCAAGGTGGCTTAGAGTTCATGCCCAACTATAGTGGATTGATGAAGAGAATAAAGGTTTTAAATTCTAAATTGACTACCTAAAATGTGAATCTTTTTCCGAACGAGTCCTTGGACAACATAGGTATGATGGTTTATTGTAAGACGACTCATCAAATATGAAGGAAATGTTTGGGTTGCATTTCTAGAATATTCTCTATATTTTGCTAGATGAGCATGTTGTGAGGTAATTGTCAAGAAGGTTACTATGTGAGCTCTTAGGCAATTCATTGGTTGGTGATGACCTTTCCAAAGATGAACTCTTGGTTGGAATTTCTTCTATGAAGTATGGTAAGTCCTCGGTATCGATGGTCCGTTGTGTAAATTTTCTAGGGCAGTGTGGGATAATGTAAGTGATGATCTTTGTTATATGGCTAATCAAGCTTTCTCTTTGGTCACCTAGATGACATCTCCCAATAATGTGGTAATCAAGTTGATTATGAAGAATGTAGCCTAAGATATGATTGAAGGGTGGAGGCCCATTACTCTACTTAGTGTCTCATAGTGTCGAGGAAGTGTGTCTTAAGCTTATAGTAGGGTTATCATGGTGGTCAAAACCTCGAAGGAAGATAAGGGCTTCACTTCATGGATTCTACATATGGACAAGCGTGGTGGGTTCTTTCACGCCATCACTATGTGCAATCAAGTTCCATGGGGAGATACGGGTAATAAGATATAAGCGAGATACAAATGGCATGGTTAAAACATGTAACCCATTGTAAGTTCCAAGTGGTTAACATTGGATGGTTACCTAACATTGGTGAATTCAGTTAAGGCTTTGATACCAAATGTAAGGGCTCATTTTGATAAATAGGTTTTAATCCTAATTAAATAGTACATAATTTGAGTAATTTACAGAAAACGAAACTAATTTATCATGTGTCTATTGATACCCAGATTCATTAACCTCATAAATAATCAGTTAACAGTTCTAATACAACTCATACACATAGCATAATTTAACAACTATAACCTAAGGAAAGAACCTCTACTTACCTGAATGATGACCAACTTAACCAATTGTGCAAGTAGACCTTGGCCTCTACTAACCACCAACTCCAATATTAGCAACAACACTTGGGGGGACAACTCTCCACCTAACCAAACCCCTGGCAGAATCTGAGTCCTCCAATCCCTCAATAATTAATTATATGCCAAACCAAGTACGACCTTACTCTCTATCCTATAAATATCAGTGCAATAATCCCCTCCTCCATAGACTCCCCTCAAATAGGTGAACTCATAAACAACTTGAAAACCAACATAAAACATGAAAACAACCCCAAAATCAACCAGACCAACCCCTTTTCCCTTGGTCTTTCCCCCTTTTATTACATAATTTTCTAATTTTAATTAATTTATTAATTTTGCATGGATGACACTGCTTGTCACCAATGCACCTAATACCAATCTAAAGTTAATTAAAGTCACTTAATAATTAATCTAAATTTTAATTACAATACACATATTCCCTTTGTATTTATGTATATTACTTGAATTTCTATTGATACTATAAGCTAATCATACTTATGCTAATATCATCGATTAATTATTCTAACTAAGGTTGGAATGTTACATTGAGGCAAGGATGTTCACTATCTCCTTTATTGTACATCCTTATGATAGACTCTCTGCGTTGAAGATTAGAGGAAGATAGAATATCTTTCAATCTCCAAGGAATTCACATCGTTAGATGAGCCAAAGAAATCAATCATTCCAAATTTTATAATGATACTCAACTCTTGGGGGGGTGCATCAACTATAATAGTTGAAAGGTTTAAAGAAATTCTTGAACGGTTTTTAAATGCCTCAGTAAGATAGGGGGGGAAGTCACATATATGTATGGAACGTGAGTGCACAGTAGCTTCAAAGTATCTCCAGTATCCTATAATTTCAATGTGTTTTAAACTCTAATTCAATTAAGTACCTAGGAATGTTAGTCTCTTTTGGCCATCCTACTTTAGTGTAATTTGGCAAAATATTTTCTCCAAAATAAAGAAATAAAATGAAGCAATCGCATAATGGTGCTTATAAAATTGATTCTAATAGCCTTTCCTATTTATAAGAGCTTCGCATTGTTGGCCCCAACGGAGATAATTAAACCAATCGGGAAAGAAATAGGAAAGTTTTTGTGGCAAGGAGGAAAAATAAACACAAAATAATTCCACCTTGTGAACTTGAATGCAGTAAGAGCCCCACAAGAAAATGGAGGTCTAGAGATTAAGGACCCAGCATTCATGAACATTGTACAAGGGGCAAATTATTTGTTGAGGTTGATTTCTAGTAACTCTGAGTGGTAGAAAGAGGTAATGGTTGAAAAATATTTTCACTCTAGTAAAAAATAGTGTCTATATCTCTCTTTATCAAATGAAAGACGACCCCTTTTCTAGAAGCTCTGCAAAGCGATAAATCTCATTCTCCAATCCTAGATAACATGGATCCCTCGTAATGACAATCTGATTAAGATCTAGGAAGACAACATAATGGGGAAATCATCCTTTTCACTCAAGTATGGCTTGCAAGAATTGATATGTTGGCTAGCAAATCAAGAAATGCATGCTTTGTTTGAGATATCAAGATGGGATGATTTGGGTGGACATCAGTAGAAAGGGTGGAAATAATTTTCTTCTCTAGAAATATTGGTTGACCAGATGACATCTCTCTTATCCTCCCTCTATGGAATGGCCTCCGTGGCTAATTCTATCCTAGATCAATGAGGTTGGGGGTCCCATGGAAACAATTACTTAGTAAAACTTGGACAGAGGGTGAAAACTAACTGTTAAGGCTGAAATTGTTCTCTTTTTAATGTGTTTCTTTTAGGATTGTTTGAACTTCATTTTCTTTTATTTATCCATGATTTTGATTATTTTGTTTTCAATTTTTATTTATTTCTGATTGCTTTTAATTTCTTTAGTTCAAAAACTTTTAAATGGCTTATGCAACATGATATTTATTTGAAAGTCCTCAATTATACATATTTAGCTTTATTATAAAGCTTATAACCAAGATCTAACCTTTATCCAAAGTGTATTTGTTAAATTGGCTATGTTAAAAGATTCTTGCAGCGCAAAGTTCAAAATAGATCCCTAATGCGCTACAGGAATCCGATATGATGAAAGATCATGGTTATTCATGCTGAATGGTGGCTCGTTATGAGTTATGATGACTTGAGATGCTAAAACACATGTTGAAGAATGATGATAGTTGCAAGCTCTATTACATTCCATCATTGAGAGAGATCGAGGTTTGAAGTGCCATGAGTCCATTTAGGGATCGCAATATGCAAAAGTTGAAGACATTTGTAGCTGAATGCGGTTAGTCCTAGATCTTTGAACATTTGTCACCTCCGTTTTTTCTCAGAAGCTTAATTAATAAACTTGCAGTTATAAGATGGGAAAAAGTGGCAAGATTAACAGGGTAGAACCGATGGACACGAAGTGGGCTGCGTAATTTCTGAAATGTGCAGACTTGTTTAAAGCGCCTGGATGGTTCAATTTCTTTGAGAAGGTTACTGGGTTTAATGAAGAAGTTTCAATTTATTTTGCAAAGAATATGACTGATGATGTTATTAAGTTCGAAACCTTAAGATGTAAGCTCACAGAAGCCTTAATTTCTGAAGCTACTGGCATTGCCATGGACGGGGAATTGTGGTTCAAAAAAGTTCCTTTCAAGTTTGACCCAAATTCTTTCTTGCTACCAGGTAATGAAACCCTAAATTGGAGCAATAGAGTTCATATAACAAATTTTCAACCAGAATGGAGGGAGGTGCTCGACATTACTCAAGCCTACATTACATGTGAGGAAAGGTTCTCAATGGTTTTTAAATACCATCTTAGGTTTTTGATGCATCTTAAATTGCACTGTAAAATAAAATTTCCCTACTTCTTGTACAAGAGCATCCAAAAAATGTCAAATAAGGTGAAAGCGCATCCTGAGCCTACAAGGCAATCCATATTTCATCATAGACATATAAAGCTGATCATTCAAACAATATTACAGAAGGAAAAGAAGACCTGGGAGCATTTTATATTCTGGTCTGGATTTATGGCTGAACAGGATGAACGTATAAATAAGAATAAGTCTAAAAATAAAGGTAAAAAGGGTAAGAAGGGAGTTCTGATACAAGAAGTTTCTGTAAAGCCTCTGTTACAAGAAAAATCTAAAAGTCCCGAAAAGGAGGAACAAGGTAATGTAGTTGAAGAAAAACAAGAACACTGTCAAGAAAATCAAGAACTGGAGAAGACAATTAGTCTTACTGTTGAAAAAGTTCAAAGTCCAATTACGTCAGAACAGGGTATAATTAAGAACCTAGTTTTACAATCTTTTGCAGATAATACAAAAGACAAAAGTTTGCACGATATAGAATTTCAAGTAGATGCAAACCTCCTCATGCAGTTAAGAGAATCAAGTTGGAAGTTTAGAACAAGATCAACCATGAAAAATAATATGGAAAAAGGTTCAAGTTCTAATCAGAAGACAAAAGAAATAACTTTAATTCAAAGTTCTTCAAGCGATGAAGAGGAGGAAGATAAATCAAATTCTCAGCAGAATCAGATGAGCGTACATAAGGATTGTACAATGGTAAAAGAAGCACATGAAGAAGTTAACAAAGTTGAAGAAGAAGAAACTATTATCAAGATGGAACAAGATGAATTTGAATTTGCAGAAAAAATGGCAAAGGATAAATATGAAGAAGATTTAATCTTCAGAAAACTGGATATTCCACCTTTTAGATCTCAAGACACTACTTTGCTAGGAGAGGTAAACATACATTCAGAGGTTGAAAGTCTCAGAAAGGTACAGGAACAACATCAAGCAGAAATATTGTTTCTTAATGAGTCAAATGACAGGCTTACAAAGACCAATAAACGTTTGAGGGAAGACTTAAAAGAAGTTAATGCTCATTATCAAGATCTGATCGTTGTGGCCAAGAAAGCTCTAAAGAGGAAAAAGGATGCAGAGGCTCAAGCTGATGATTTAAATAGGTAGGTGCAGGATGAGAAAGAGAAGACCAACTTCTATTGAAGAAAATCAAAGATTTAGAAGCAGAACAACCTCAACATAACAAAAGGTCTCATGCACTCGAAGGAATTTCCATGTTAGTGGAAGCTACTAGAAAGGCTTCTTACTGCCTTGTTTATTAATGCATTCTCATTTTTGTATTAAATATGTAATTGTTAATAGTTAAGTTTTTAGAAAAAGACTCGAAGTTATCTTAAACTACTTTATGTAACTAGTTTTGAGACCTAAACCTAAAGTAGTTACAAACTACTCTTTTTGTAAATGGATAAAAGGGAGTACAGGAGGATGTATGGGGATTCAATCTTTTAGTTTCAAGAAGCTATATAGTGGAATGATATTGAAGTTTGCAAGACTCTTATATAAGTCCTGAAGACTGATATATATATATATGTGTGTGTGTGTGTGTGTGTGTGATATAAGCCATTTTATCTTGTGTGATCGAGTTTTTGTTTCTGATTAGTTTGGTCATTTAACATATGAATTGATTTTCTGTTTTAATGTTTTAATCCAGTGAATGCTTATGTGTTGTAGATAAAAACCTATATGTTTATGAATGTGATGGTTTATATTTACCTTGTTCAAATTTATGATTTCAGTTCTTCAATGAATTACATGATTTAGTAACTTGTTTTAGTTTGATTTCCTTTTATTATCTTGAAATTGAAACTTTCAAACCAACAAACTACAAAAACAAAACCCTATTTCATGCTTGTATTGTTGATATTGTGTTAGCTTGCTCCTTTGTAGTCTAGGATCAATTTCTAGCACAAACACTAACATAACTCCCCCTTCCTCACGATCAATGATATGGAACCTGTTGTTGCTACAACACCCTCCCCAATTTTTTGAAAAAATAGGGGCCCCTCCTTTACTTTTAAGAGAAAGTTCGCCTAGAAGTCTAAGGCCATCAAGAGTCTTTTCTTTCTTAGTCTTTCTAGAGATAGGTCTTTTCCTTGATCCCTTTGAGTTTATTTTCACTGATTTTTCTTAAGTAAACCTCAAGTTTCAAGGCCGCAACGACAAAACTTTTAAGATAACTCTACCGCAACGGCGGAAGATCTGGGCCAACCTTGCCGAAGAGGCTGGAAAAGAACCAAGCCAAATATCAGCGAAACGAACTCACGAGATTTTTCCGCAATGGCGGAGAAACCCACCTAAATCTACCGTAGCGGCGAAAAGAGAAGAATATGTCGAACTTTGGTGGGAGAGCTTGCCCAGTTTTCCTGAAACAACGGAAGAACTCAAGTAACTTTTCTGCAACGGTGGATATAATGACACATTTCGGTGGTCACTTCGCTCAAGTTTTTAAAACTTGCCCACAAATGCGGAAATGCTCACATAACTTTTCCGCAACGACAGACAAACTCGATTAAGTTTTCTGATTCGCAACTTTGCACCATTCTTCTGCAGATGAACTTCGATAATTGTCCCGCAACGACGGGCAAACTCATTTTTTCTTTCCACAACGGTCTGAAAAGTTAAGCAAGTCCTTCCTGTTTTGGCGGCCACACTTAATGCCGAATGTGCCGATTTGACCCGTCCGTACGCCTCATTAACTCCGTTTTATTTTCACATCTACCCTATTAATGGCTTGCACGCGTAAAAATCCTTTCTATAGGACATAAACCCCGTTTAAAATTTTCATTGTTTCCATTGGTTGGAGAGCTCGTTCCCGTTTCCGTTTGAAATTACAAGCGCCTACTCCAGGCTCGCCGGTTCAGCAGTAACGTCAACATCCACATAACGATCATCTTCTAGCAGGTTAGTATCCTTTCAGACCTCATAGCCTCAATTGCAGTAGTTCTTTCTCGTTGAGGTAAATGATATATTCATGGTTTTGTTCGTTTTATCCTAGCCATTGCAAAATTTTCAGTCTGACCACGGTCATAGCTAACCCATGCTCATGCCGAACTAAACGCCCTGAAGCCCATTTTCATATGAACATGAAAGCCTCTAGAACCTCAAGCACCCACTACGTAAATGTTAAGAGAACCAGCGGCATGCCTCTGCCCGTCTTGGAAGCAATCGGCGTGGTAAAATTCAGACCGACCTTGTCTGCCCTTACACGAAAGATATTGGTATTTCTACGCGGCTATGGATTTTTACGCCATTTTTGTACTATGGAACGTGTTATTATCATGTCAAATTCTCATGCCATAAAACAAAGTATACTCAGAATTACTTTGTTTTTGCGGTTTGTTACTATGGGAATGCATTACTTTTATATATCATAGTTGCAATATAGCTCAAAACACCACTTGGTCGTTTCCCGGAGGTTTTGTCTAAGCATTTCCGAAATGATTATTTTTTAAAGTTGAAAATCCGTAGGTAGGTTTGGTTAGCTTTGTCGGTTCTGAGAAGAATCTAATGAGTATCCATCAAAAGGCTTGTCGAAGTATTCTTAAGACTTATTGTTGTGTGCAGAATGCTATTCTAAGTTGCTAATATTACATTGTAATTCCTACTCATGTATGACTTCTATTGTACAGGTTTTTTTAGCCAAAATGCCTAAAGGTGGCAGACGAAAGTTCAAAGCAATCGAGCTAGGATTAGCCCCCACGAGAGTAGAAAATCTATATGAAGACACCAAGTGCACTACAGGCGTTTCCCTAGAAGTCAAATGGGGAGACATATATCGTATGATAAGGGGACTAATACATCCCTGAGGCACTCCTCGAGGAAGAGTACCTATACCGGAACATCAGAACCTCCTGCATATCCAAAGCAGCCACACTCCCGAAAATTTTTCCATGCTCAGAAGTAATTGGATAGATGCTGCAGCATGCGAATACGCAGACAAGGGTTCTTTCAGACAGTAAGGGGGAATCTTTTGCATCCTTCCATCCATCTTATATCGCGGCAGCTTACAAATTTCCCCGAGCTCATCAGCGGCTTCATGAAGAATGGCTAGGACAAATCCAAATGGATAATCTAGAGATGTCCAGAAAGTTGCTGATCTCGAGAAAATAGATCAGATGTAAGGATAGTGAGGAGTACGAGGTTCAGAATCTGAGGCCTCCTTTCAGAATGATCGCCCTCATGCTTAGTAGAATTTTTGGAAGGCCCGATGGTACTATTTTTATCCTCCAATGGGTTCCCATCATCCACTATGTAGCGTTCAAGGGGAAAATTTTTAATTGGGTAGACATCCTCTTAGACAGCCTATCATCAGCCATAATTGCCTCTCAAGAAGGAATAGAGGCAAAAAAGGCAGAATTCTACATGCCATCCTACTTGATAGACTGTATTGTGGCAAAACGCCCTTTTCCAAAGCTTGGATGTAACTGGAGAGAGGCCGACACCCCGGTATTCACTGCTTACAAACTCTTTTGGGCCTAGAACTACAAACGGAACTACCAACTGATTTGTGAGGAGTTTATCATACCTTTATATGAGTTGATGTTCAATGAAGAACCTAACTACTTGTCCGAAAATGCCATGGAAGTCCTGGAGAATTACGGTGATTTCTATTTTTCACCACAAGGTACTTTCATAAGAATGTATGGAGGCTCTAAACCCCCATATATTAGGTCCATATATGCCACAGACTACATAGTCCACAAGGAGGCAGTGAGGCAAGTTTTCATTGATGGGATTGGTAGCACCTTGTACAAGGCAAAGAAGGCAACTTTCCTGCCTTTACCTTTCTATATTGGGGCCTACAAATTCTCAGGGATTGCAACTGTAGAGGAGTTTATTGCAGAATTGAAAGATTTTCACTTCAGGGAAATGATTTTTCGGAGGAACGATTGACGAGGCAAGGCTGCACAACATTGTAGAGAACTCCATGCTAACTTTGAATACGTCCACTATTATGATGAAGAAGAAGTGTATCAAGCGGTCAGTAACATGACCGAACTACATATTTGCCGATTAAGTAAAGTCGGAGCCAGTTCTAGCTCTGGTGTTGTCAAGGAAGCAAAACAACAGTAGGTAAAGGAAACAATAGAAGTTGCTCAAACTCTCTCTAAAGAAGAGCAAGGGCTCAAGGAAGAAGCTGAGAGAATCCAAAGAGAAGCTGCTAAGAGAGCAAACAAGGTGAAAGAGGATGAACTTCAGAAAGAAGAAACTCAAAGGATTCAAGCAGCTGAAGATGAAGTTCGAAGAGTTCAGGAGGAGGAAAGAATTAGATTGGAAGGAATTTCCAAACAAGAAGAAGATGAGAGACTTAGAAGGGAACAAGAAGAAGAAGCGCAAAGAAAAGCGAAGGAAGAAAGGAAAGTCAGAGAAGATGCAGATCCAAAGAGTCCAAACATACAAGACTTGGATACAGACGTCTCTATAAGAGACCTCCCACTCGTCCCTTTTACTCCATCAAAGAATAGTAGAGTGTCCCAGTGGGAAAGGTTCGCTTATAACAAAAAGAGAAATTCCATTGTAAAGGAGACAGTGACTGGAATGAAGAGACCTTTCCGACCCGATATCGTCACTAAGCATGAAACCACAATCATGCAAAGTACCGAGGATGCTCCCGATCTCATGGCATCCATCTCTGTAGCCTCGGTTAAAGCAACCGCAAACAATGTACATGTATTAGGGGCCAAGTTAGGACTGGAAAAGAAGAAAGCATGTCAGTTGCAAGAGACTCTGGTCAAAGAACAAAATTTTACGAATTTGATGGTTGAAAAATGTGGCACCCTTATATTAGAAAAGGAGGAACTAAGTAGAAAATTTCAGCATCTAGAGGCTGAAAAGAGAGCTTTGGCGATCCAAATAAGAGCCCTATAAGAAGAGAATAAAGACCTTAAAAGTAGGAACCTGAGGCTTGAATTTGAAAAATTTGTTGATGCTCAGCAAATTGAGGATTTGAAAGAAAAGATAGAGAAATTGGAAGAAGGCGGGGAATTGATGGAACGACAATTGGAACTCTTGACCAGCAAGGTAGGTGATCTTGGTCCCTTTCATGAGAAGGCGTGTGAAATACTCAGGAAGAACCACCAACTCCAGGAACTTACATCAGAAGAGGTGTACAAGTTAAAAGCAATAATTGCCAAGGTCAGAGAGATTAACATCGAAGCCACTTGGGTTAGAAGGAAACATGCATGCATTAGTAAAGATATAAAGGAACACATTGAGTGGAGGGAAGGGAAATCGGGATTTCCGGCAACTCTTCCCCTTAAGTCTGTCGCTGAATATAGAGCAGATGTGCGCACCTTGGTATATTCTAAAGATTGTGGAGCAAAGTTGAACACTGTAACACACCACCTATGAACAGTGCAAGAATTTATACCTCAAGATACAAACTACTCGGGAGGCCTATCGAATAGTGACACCCCAAAGTATAGAAGAGTTTCCGGATAGAACCCAACGTTTATCTGAGTTGAGTGATAGATTGAGTGTATAAATTGGCTATGTGAGGAAAGTGGATGTATTAACCATAGAAGATCTGGACCAGTTTATCAGCCAGGCTGCCGTTCATGCACACCTCTTGGAAGAAAGCCTCCAAGCGACAACAGCAGAAATGATCATCCTCGAGGAAGAACTCGCCGAGCAAGAGGTTTCTCTTTTATTTCTGCTCCCCTTAATTGGAATCAGTATTATAAGAGAAGCACAACATTGGGTGAATTATATAGCCGAGGTGGACAAAAAACAAGTGGCAAACCAAGTATCAACTTCAGCAACCCCAATAGCACCAACAGTTCCAGTAGTGACGCTAGTTGTAGCAGAAATCCCAGAACCAACATAGATGCCCATTCAAGAATAGTCCATTTTATTATATCTGCTAAAGTAGGCAGCACATCCTCTTGGACTTTGTATATCTTTAGAATATTAAAATGACATCTGGAATTTAGTCCCCTTTTTTTTTTGCAATATTGTTGGGGGTTTTTATTTATTTTTGTAAATTAAGCACTACAAGAGAAATTAGAGGAATGTGAAAGGTTAGGGCATAGGTGGCAGCTCTTGGAGCATTTTGTAAAGCTATATATAGCTAGTTAGAGAAGAATCAAAGGACTTTTGGCAGGTGAAAGAATTTCTTCTTGTGTATGAGAACTACTTAAGCTACATGAATAGGGAAACGATTTGGACCTATGAAAGCTGGTGCATTGTTTTTCTTTGAGTTGTGATGAATGATTGCTGAACTATTTCGACAGTTTCTATATACATTCAGTGAGATCTTTCCTGGCTTATGTGAATTAATTCTATGTTGTGAATGATTTTACTTTGCAAAATTTCTGGGCCTTATGAGTGATGGAATGTTTTAATATAATCAGAGCTATCTTTGATATCATTTATATTCTGCTGAAAATGCATTTATGGGATTAAATGGCTATCTGTTTCAATCTTTAAAGGTTACTTTCAGTTTATTGCTCATAATTTAAAGTTCTGCTCCTTGCAAGGATAGGTTAATTTAGATTTAATAGCTTATAACGTATTTTTTTTACGCATGCATTTAATTTAGGGCATATGCATATCATCTTAAATATAAAATATATAAACAGTGGATCGGGCCGCAACCGATAAAATAAACAAATCTTTGAAACTTACATGAACCGTTAACCAGACGGATTCCCTACACCAAACGGTGAGCGATCTAATTGGGCTCGCTTACTGGGGAGAATCCATAACTGTTGATGCTACGATTTTCGAGGCATCAACAGTTTTTGGCGCTAGAAGGAGGGCCACCAGTGCATGGCTGGCAGAAGAGATCCTTTTGTTAGAAACTTTTCCACTGAGAACCCATCTGAAACAGCTATCCCAGACATTTCAGATCTGGAATCAAGAAATCAAGAAAATCTTAATTCTAAGACAGAACATCAAGAAACATTGTATGCTGTCCCTTTTGAAGAAGTAAACCGCTTTAGAAGACATACCCGTTCCTACATTAGAAGCCTAGGAGGATTAACTACCGTTCCTTTGCTGCCCAGAGTAAGAGCTCCTAGAAAAACCCTCAATGTACTAGAGATTTTGTTCTAGTTCAAAGTCTAGAAGAATTATTGGATTTATCTTTAGAAGAAATTACTGAACTGTTTGACGAGGTCAGGCTCGAGACTCCCACAAATAAAGAACAACCACACACTGCAAGGCATACTCCTCATAACTCACCGCCGCACACACCACCACGTTCTCCACCAAGAATCATGGCCGTACCTTTATGGAGAGCGAGAGGAGCATTGAATTTAGTTGGCCCGTTCCACGATTTACCCAAAAACCCAGAGAAGGTTTTGCCTAAGTACGACCCTGGGAAAGGAATTTCTGCTGAAGACCATCTTAAAAGTTTTTATTTAGCCCTTAATCTTCTTAATGTAGAATATGAAGACGTAGTTTGCCATCTTTTTCCTTACACTTTTGAACCAAAAGTATCTTCCTGGTACTTTAGCCTACAAGCTAGCTCGATAGTAAGTTGGGAATATTTTGAGAAATGTTTTTTAAAGAAGTATGGAAATCAAAAGACGGTAGCTACCCTTATGAAAGAATTGTTATCCATGAGAATGGAAAAAAATGAGAAAGTTCAAGAGTTTAATCAAATTTTCACGACACTATTAAATAATTTTAGTGATGCAACAAAGCCTGCTGAGGAATGCTTGGTAGAATATTATACAATAGCTCTTAAATCACCGCTAGCAATGTTCGTCAAGAGAACGAAGAAGATTACCTTGACAATTTTTTTTGAAGAAGCCAAGAAAGTAGAAGAAGAGGCTGACAACATTGCCAAACATGCTCTCGATTTAGAGGTCAAGCCAACAACCGTTAAAAAACCTTTTCTATTAACTAGGGATAAAGAAGAACCCGCAGCAGATTTAGAAAATGTCATAAAAATGATGCAAAAACTCTCCAATAAAATTGTGGATTTAGAGAAAGATAAGGCAACTAGTTCTGCAAGGCCACCTTTCAAGCCATTCTATAAAAAGAAAGAGGAAAATACATAGTCGACCCCACCGGTAAATAGTTTTGTTGTACTAAACTTAAATGAAATAGGCATGGACCACTTCTGCACTTTCCATCAAGAACAACACTCGAAAAAAAGCTGTCCACAGTGGATCAATTCGACGAGTTTAGTAATGAACCAAATGTTAGATGCACAAATGCCTGAGCAAACAAGTCCTCAACAAGAACAAATTCCTGAGAGGGAAGAGTCTGCTCCCGACACTACGATGATCCTTTGGGATTGGACTCCTACCCAAGAACCATCTTGTGAAGATTTCGCTGATGAAGTGCAAACAACATCTATTAATATCAATACCAGGAGTAAAGGCCCAATGATTGATCCGACAGTAGAAGTTCCTAGAGCTAGATCTAATCAAATACCGAACGACACATAACTGTCATTCCACCCCAACCCAAGAAAAATCCAGCAGTTTCTCCCATGGTGACTAAAGAACCAAACTTAGAAATAACCCAAAAGTCGCAAGCTTCTTCAAATAAAACATAAAATCTGTCAAAAGTTTCAAAGGAATGTGACATGGGCTATGATATAATCGAAGATATTAAGAAAACAAAAGCAAACGTTTCCATTTTTGATATGTGTAGCTTGCCGCAACAAAGAAAGAAATTGATGGAGGCTTTTCATCCACAAACAAGTACTTCATTAGAAAACACCGATGAAAACCCAGAAATTAATGAAGCAAGTATTGGCGGAAAATCAAAATCTCAAACTCTACCTTTGCTCTTAACTTTTGAGATTTTTAATCACAATGTGCACAATTGTTTGGTAGACTCTAGTGCTAGCTCAAATGTCATGCCTCTATCTATTTGCAGAAAGATTAATGGGAAGCCTATCCCATCCCCGTCTCAAATCATTCAATTAGATACAACTGCTGTCAAGGTCATTGGTGAATTGAAAGATGTACTTATTAGGTTGTCATCCGATTCTAGAGTATGTCAATTCATTGATATAATGGTGGTTGACATCCTAGAGGCATATGGTCTAATTTTGAGTAGGGATTGGTCTACGAAACTAAATGGTTATTTTGCAATAGATTGGTCTCATTTGTGGCTCCCCTATCAGAATAGGAAAAATCAAATCAAAGTACTAAGGGAGCCACATATGCAACAAAATGTCACTCAACTAGAGGAAAAGAATGAAGCTGTAGCTTTTTCATCTTCGGTTTTAGGGAATTACTTCTTAGAAATTGAACCCGGAAATGATCAATCAGAAGATGTTAGACATGATTCAGACGAACAATCCGATCTCCTTCATTTTTCATGGACTGATGATATTGATTGTAATATAGCAAATTTAGTTACTAACTTAGATAGCAATAGCACTAACTTAGTTAAAAAAGAAAATACTTTTTGGACTCTCTACTTTGACGGCTCCAAAACTCAAGAAGGGTCTGGAGCCGGTTGTGTTTTGATTGACCCCAATAAAAGCAAGCATTTTTTATCTGGTAGATTAGAATTTGAATGCAAAAATAATACTGCTGAATATGAAGCTCTGATCCATGGATTAAAGAAAGCTATTGGTTTGAATGTAAAAAATTTGACAGTCTTTGGTGATTCAGAAATAATGGCCAGGAAAATAACGAATACAATTCATTGCCTCTCACCACACTTAAAAGGTTATCAGGCTGAGTTTTGGGATCTAATTTCATGTTTTGATTCTTTCAATATTAATTCTATTCCTAGATTGAAGAATGTTGCAGCTGATTTGTTAACAACTCCGGCTTCCAGATTAGTGCCTACTAATAACAAATGTTCCATTGAATTAATTTTCAGGCCCTCTGTGCCAGACAATATTACGAATCTCAGGGTATTTGATGATGATGATCAAATCATTAGTTTCTTAACCAATGAAGAGGCTTTCCAGGAAGCCATAATTGATGAAGAACAACATGATTAAGATTTACAAAATAAGGATGTTGTTAAGGGAAATTTCATGCCTAAGGGGGTGAGGACTCTTGAGGCATTATTTGATTTACAAAGCAAGTTCATAAGACCTGTAAATGCAAAGACGCACAACTCATCCACTCAACATGAGTTAATAAATTTGGGCACAGAGGCTGAACCAAAATATATTAATCTTGGTAAGTGTTGTACACCGGGCGAGAGAAGTAAGTTCATCAAACTTTTCCAGCAGTATAAAGATGTGTTTGCTTGGACTTTTGACGATCTGAAAACATACGACACTCGTATCATTCAACATATAATACCAATGAAAGTGGGCATTAAGCCATTTCAACAGCAATTAAGAAGGATGCACCCAACACTCGAGCCTCTGATTCAGAAAGAACTGAAGAAATTGTTGGACGCAAAGATTATTTTTAAAGTCCGACATTCTGAATGGGTGGCTAATTTAGTTTGCGTGAGGAATAAATCGAGAGAAATTAGACTGTGTGTAGATTTCCGGAATTTAAACAGAGCTTCCGATAAAGATAACTATCCCGTGCCCCCAATGGAACAAATCTTACAGATGGTGTCAGGATCAGAACTTTTCTCCCTACTAGATGGTTTTTCTGGTTACAACCAAGTGCTAGTAACAGAAGAAGACCGACTCAAGACCACTTTTCGTACAAAGTGGGGAACCTTTGCATATCGAAGAATGCTTTTTGGATTAATTAACATAGGAGCTACTTTTCAGCGAGCCATGGACATTGCTTTTGAGGATTGGGCGGTCAATGTGTAGTAGTATACTTAGATGATGTGACTGTTTTTTCGAAGAAAAGAGAAGACCATGTTGTTCACCTGAAGCAAATCTTCGATCGCTATAGGAAGTATGGTATCTCTTTAAACCCTAAGAAAATCATTTTCTCTGTTCTTGAGTGCAAACTTCTAGGTCATATCATTTCAAAGGAGGGAATCTCAAAAGACCAAGAGAGAGTGCAAGCTATCAGCAGGATTCCCATGCCCCATAGCAAGAAGTCTATGCAATCATTCAAATCGTTAAGCCTTTGCAACAAATGGTCAAGCAGAGTGCACAATTTAAGTGGACAGACTTAGAGAAAGTTACATTTAAAGAAATCAAAGTCTCCATAGCCAAGGCACCTTCTTTAAAAAGTCCAGACTTCGATAAAGATTTTATTAGGTACACATTTTCCTCTGATAACTCTCTCGCAGCTGTGCTCACCCAAAATACAGGATCAAGAGACGAATACCCAATTGCTTTTATGAGCACTGGTCTGCAGGGCGCTGAACCGAACTATCCGGTTGTGGATAAGCAAGCATATGTGGTATTCAAAGCAGTAAAGTAGTTTAGGCCGTATATTCTAAAAAATAGGACTAAATTCATAGTTCCTCATCCCGCTGTCAGATCCCTTTTTGTTCGGAAAGAATTGGGAGAAAGGAGAGGAAACTGGGTCACTACTCTTCAAGAGTACGACTTATAATTCAAACCAGCTACTATCATCAAAGGTCAAGGCCTATGCAAGTTTCTTACTGAAAATCTAGCTGATGAAGAGCTAGATTGGAGGAATGAAGCCGAGCTGAATGTAATCGACATATGTCTAATCTTTACAGCTCCGGAGTCTTGGTACAGAGACTTAGTGCATTATTTACAGTCGGGTTACTTGCCGGAGCATTGGAACTCGAAGCAAAGAAGAGCCTTCCATCTGAAATCAGCAGCTTATCAGATCATTGAAGGAGTACTCTTCAGGAAGAATTATGATGGCGTTTATCTTAGGTGTTTGGAAAAGGAAGACGCAAGTAACGTAGTCAAAGAACTACATGATGGACTTACTGGGGGACATTACTCTAGAGATACTACAGCTCATAAAATCCTCAGGGTTGGGTATTATTGGCCCACTCTTTTTAGGGATGCCCATGCCCATGCCAGAAATTGTGACGTATGCCAAAGAAGAGCCGAAAAGTTACCAAAGGCAGCTGGACCCTTGCAGCCAGTTATTATCTCTGAACCATTCGAGCAATGGGGCATAGATATTATTGGTGAAATAAACCCAAATTCCTCGCTGCAACACCGTTATATTCTAACGGCTACAGATTATTTTACAAGATGGGCTGAGGCTGTTCCGCTACGTAAAGTAAATGAGGATGCAGTCATCAACTTCCTGGAGGAACACATCATAACTAGGTTTGGAGTTCCAATTTCCCTAGTCTTTGATAATGCACCTTATTTTTCGTCAATGAAAATTAATGAATTCATGTATGAGAAAGGAATTAAACTTCATTATTTAGCCAATTACTATCCTCAAGGAAATGGATTATCCAAGTCTACCAATAAAAATCTCATCCAAATCCTTAAGAAAACCGTGATTGAAAATCAGAGAAGCTGGCACATAGCCCTATCGAACGCTTTATGGGAAGACAGAGTCACTCCCAAGAATGACTTAGGTGTTTCTCCATTCACCCTAGTCTATGGCAAAGAAGCTATCCTTCCCCCGAATGTTTTACTCCCATATTTGTAATTGGTGCAAGCCTCCCGAGGTTCCAGCAGTCAAGCCCTCCAATCTAGAATTGATACGTTGCTAAAGCTTGAAGAATCACGACAGAAAGCCAAAGACCGATTCCATCATCACCAAGACATAGTCAAGTGGTGGATTGATAAAAGGAAGTCCGGTAGGAGAAATTTCGAAGTAGGCGACTTGGTTTTGAAATGGGATCACCAGCATGAAGGTAAGGGAATGCACACAAAATTTCAACACTTATGGGTTGGCCCTTACCAAATTTATCAAAAGCTTGGCCCCTCAACCTATAAACTGAAAGACCTGCAAGGAGAGGAAGTAAATATCCCTCCCAACAGCCTCTCCTTAAAGCAATATTTCGCATAAGTCCTAGGTGGACTTTTGTACATAAATAAAACGTTGTCTTTACTTTTATGTTTGTTTTCTTTTGTTTCATTTTTAATTGCTGTTGATTACCTTTTGGTCTGCTAGTAAGCTCGATTTGCTTTCTTTTTTAGTCCTTTGATTAAATAAAGCTAAGCTCAATGTTGGTGTAGCTGAAAGATGAGACTCCAGGAAAACTCAAAAGGATGGTTGTGAAGAAGCTCACTGGTAAAGGGAATATATATTTGTGACTTTGCTTTCACTGATTGGTTTCCCAGAATGAAGAGATCCTCTTTTCTGTTTGGTCAGAGTAACCCTTGTCAAATAACTGAAATTCGACATTTCCTTCTGAACTATCTTAGGGCCCCATTCACTCTAACATAAACAACTGTCTCGCAAAGTTTACTATGACAGACCCATGGAGAGGAAGCATGTCTCACAGATGTATGGTATTTTAAATGGTCCCATGCTACAAGTAAAAGCCAAAAGGATTATATCGAAGAGTCTGGTTTCCAGAAATTCTCCCCTCAATTAAAGCATGGCTGAGATAATCAAAGGAACTTTCAAATCAAGGAAGCTGTTCAAATAAATCAACCAGTAAAGTTCTATGAAGCATGAAAAACAATGAATCTTTCGCTCACACAAAAGGACATTTTGGATTGAAGAATTTTTTTATCAATTATTGAAGGATAAAAACTCCATTTCTGGAAGGCTCACACGGCAAAAGTCGTGAATAAAAGAAACATCCAAAAGGATGCAAAACATGGGAATGCGGAACAAACGAATATGTCTGTGAGATATTGTTACGATCCTATGGAGTCTTGTAACAGTAAATTTTTGAAAGACAGAATTCTAAAAATAAACCTCACATTTTAGCCCCTGGAGAGTTGGAAGGAAGGCTGAGTCAAAGTTTCCTTTTCCCTCATCACCATCGTGAAGAGTGATCACTGCATTCTCAGAAGCCGAACTATGAAGACATTGTTATTGCACATGTAACCAACACTTTGTAAGTTTCCTGACCATGTGATATTTTGTTTCAGAGATCTATGTTCACTAGCGAATCGCCATTTGTTGTTGCTACAACACCCTCCCCAATTTTTTGAAAAAATAGGGGCCCCTCCTTTACTTTTAAGAGAAATTTCGCCTAGAAGTCTAAGGCCATCAAGAGTATTTTCTTTCTTAGTCTTTCTAGAGATATGTCTTTTCCTTGCTCCCTTTGAGTTTATTTTCACTGATTTTTCTTAAGTAAAACTCAAGTTTCTGGGCCGCAACGGCGGAACTTTTAAGATAACTCTAATGCAACGGCAGAAGATATGGGCCAACCTTGCCGAAGAGGCTGGAAAAGAACCAAGCCAAATATCGGCGAAACGAACTCACGACATTTTTCCGCAATGGCGGAGAAACCCACCTAAATCTACCGCAGCGGCGAAAAGAGAAGAATATGTCGAACTTTGGTGGGAGAGCTTGCCCAGTTTTCTTGAAACAACGGAAGAACTCAAATAACTTTTCTGCAACGGTGGATAAAATGACACATTTCGGTGGTCACTTCGCTCAAGTTTTTAAAACTTGCCCGCAAATGCGGAAACGCTCACATAACTTTTCCGCAACGATAGAGAAACTCGATTAAGTTTTCCGATTCGCAACTTCGCACCATTCTTCTACGGATGAACTCCAATAATTCTCCCGCAACGATGGGAAAACTCATTTTTTCTTTCCGCAACGGTTGGAAAGGTTAAGCAAGTCCTTCTGGTTTTGGCGGCCACACTTAATACCGAATGTGCCGATTTGACCCGTCCATACGCCTCATTAACTCCATTTTATTTTCACATCTACCCTATTAATTGCTCGCATGCGTCAAAATCCTTTCTATAGGACATAAACCCTATTTAAAATTTTTATTGTTTCCATTGGTTGGAGAGCTCGTTCCCGTTTCCGTTTGAAATTGCAAGCGCCTACTCCAGGCTCGCCGGTTCCATAGTAACGTCAACATCCACATAACGATCATCTTCTAGCAGGTTAGTATCCTTTCAGACCTCATAGCCTCAATTGCAGTAGTTCTTTCTCGTTGAGGTAAATGATATATTCATGGTTCTGTTCATTTTATCCTAGCCATTGAAATTTTTTTAGTCTGACCACGGTCATAGCTAACCCATGCTCATGCCCAACTAAATGCCCTGAAGCCCATTTTCATATGAACATGAAAGCCTCTAGAACCTCAAGCACCCACTACATAAACGTTAAGAGAACCCGCGGCATGCCTCTTCCCGTCTTGGAAGCAATCGACGTGGTAAAATTCAGACCGACCTTGTCTGCCCTTATGCGAAAGATATCGGTATTTCTACGCGGCTATGGAGTTTTACGCCATTTTTGTACTATGGAACGTGTTATTATCATGTCAAATTCTCATGCCATAAAACATATTATACTCAGAATTACTTTGTTTTTGCGGTTTGTTACTATGGGAATGCATTACTTTTATATATCATAGTTGTAGTATAGCTCAAAACACCACTTGGCCGTTTCCCAGAGGTTTTGTCTAAGCATTTGCGAAATGATTATTTTTTAAAGTAGAAAAGACGTAGGTAGGTTTGGTTAGCTTCGTTCGGTTCTGAGAAGAATCTAATGAGTACCCATCAAAAGGCTTGTCGAAGTCTTCTTAAGACTTATTGTTGTGTGCAGAATGCTATTCTAAGTTGCTTATATTACGTTGTAATGCCTACTCATGTATGACTTATATTGTACAGGTTTCTTAGCCAAAATGCCTAAAGGTGGAAGATGAAAGTTCAAATCAACCGAGCTAGGATCAGCCCCCGTGAGAGTAGAAACTCTATATGAAGACACCAAGTGCACTACAGGCGTTTCCCCATAAGTCAAATGGGGAGACATATATTGTATGATAAGGGACCAGTACATCCCTGAGGCACTCCTCGAGGAAGAGTACCTATATCGGAACATCAGAACCTCCTATATATCCAAAGCAGCCACACGCCCAGAACTTTTTCCATGCTCAGAAGTACTTGGATGGATGCTACAGCATGCGAAT
Organism: Larix kaempferi; assembly: GCA_027924585.1. NCBI lineage: Eukaryota > Viridiplantae > Streptophyta > Pinopsida > Pinales > Pinaceae > Larix > Larix kaempferi. The sequence goes on along the minus strand of BSBM01000372.1, from coordinate 12,556,540 downwards.
GCACAAACAAGGGTTATTTTAGACAATAAGGGGGAAGCTTTTGCATCCTTCCATCTATCTTATATCGCGACAACTTACAAATTTCTCCGGGCTCATCAGCTGCTTCATGATGAATGGCTAGGACAAATCCAAATGGATAATCTAGAGATGGCCAGAAAGTTGCTGATCTCGGGAAAATAGATCAGAAGAAAGGATAGTGAGGAGTACGAGGTTTAGAATCTAAGGCCTCCTTTCAGAATTCAGAATGATCGCCCTCATGCTTAGTAGAATTTTTGGAAGGCCCGATGGTACTGTTTTTATGCTCCAATGGGTTCCCATCATCCACTATGTAGCGTTCAAGGCGACAAATTTTAATTGGGCATACATCCTCTCAGACAGCCTATCATCAGGCAAAAAAGGTAGAATTCTACATGCCATCCTACTTGATAGATTGTATTGTGGCAAAATGCCCTTTTCTAAAGCTTGGATGTAACTGGAGAGAGGCCGACACCCAGGTATTCACTGCTTACAAACTCTTTTGGGCCCAAAACTACAAACGGCACTACCAACTGATTTGTGAGGAGTTTATCATACCTTTATATGAGTTGATGTTCAATGAAGAACCTAACTGCTTGTCTAAAAATGCCATGGAAGTCCTGGAGAATTACAATGATTTCTATTTTTTACCACAAGGTACTTTCATAAGAATGTATGGAGGCTCTAAACCCCCATATATCCTACCGAGATATGCCACAGACTACATAGTCCACAAGGAGGCAGTGAGGCAAGTTTTCATTGATGGGATTGGTAGCACCTTGTACAAGGCAAAGAAGGAAACTTTCCCACCTTTACCTTTCTATATTGGGGACTACAAATTATCAGGGATTGCAATTGTAGAGGAGTTTATTGCAGAACTGAAAGACTTTCACTTCGGGGAAAGGATTTTTTAGAGGAACGATCGACGAGGCAAGGCTGCACAACATTGAAGAGAATGCCATGCTTACTTTGAATATGCCCACTATTATGATGAAGAAGAAGAAGTGTATCGAGGGGTCAGTAACATGACAGAACTACAGATTTTCCGACTAAGTAAAGTCAAAGCCAGTTCTAGCTCTAGTGTTGTCAAGGAAGCAAAACAACAGCAGGTAAAGGAAACATCAGAAGCTGCTCAAACTCTCTCTAAAGAAGAGAAAGGGCTCAAGGAAGAAGCCGAGAGAATCCAAAGAGAAGCTGCTAAGAGAGAAAACAAGGCGAAAGAGGATGAACTTTGAAAAGAAGAAACTCAAAGGATTCAAGCAGCTGAAGATGAAGCTCGAAGAGTTCAGGAGGAGGAAAGAATTAGATTGGAAGGAATTTCCAAACAAGAAGAAGATGAGAGAATTAGAAGGGAAGAAGAAGAAGAAGCACAAAGAAAAGCGGAGGAAGAAAGGAAAGCCGGAGAAGATGCTGATCCAAAGAGTCCAAACATACAAGACTTGGATACAGACCTCTCTGTAAGAGACCTCCCATTTGTTCCTTTTACTCCATCAAAGAATAGTAGAGTGTCCTAGTGGGAAATGTTCGCTTATAAAAAAAAGAGAAAGTCCATTGTAAAGGAGACAGTGACTCGAATGAAGAGACCTTTCCGACCCGATATCATCACTAAGCATGAAACCACAGTCATGCAAAGTACCGAGGATGCTCCCGATCTCATGGCATCCATCTCTGTAGCCTCGGTTAAAGCAACGGCAAACAATGTACATGTATTAGGGGCCAAGTTAGGACTGGAAAAGAAGAAAGCATGTCAGTTGCAAGAGAGTCTAGTCAAAGAACAAAATTATACGAATTTGATGGTTGAAAAATGTGACACCCTTATATTAGAAAAGGAGGAACTAAGCAAAAAATTTCAGCATCTAGAAGCTGAAAAGAAAGCTCTGGCGATCCAAATAAGAGCCCTATAAGAAGAGAAGAAAGACCTTAAAAGTAGGAACCTGAGGCTTGAATTTGAAAAATTTGATGATGCTCAGCAAATCGAGGATTTGAAAGAAAAGATAGAGAAATTGGATGAAGGCAGGGAATTGATGGAACAACAATTGGAACTCGTGACCATCAAGGTAGGTGATCTTGGTTTCTTTCATGAGCAGGCGTGTGAAATACTCAGGAAGAACCACCAACTCTAGGAACTTACATCAGAAGAGGTGTACAAGTTAAAAGCAATAATGGCCAGGGTCAGAGAGATTAACATCGAAGCCACTCAAGTTAGAAGGAAACATGCACGCATTAGTAAAGATATAAAGGAGCACATTGAGTGGAGGGAAGGGAAATTGGGATTTCCGGCAACTCTTCCCCTTAAGTCTGTCGCTGAATATAGAGAAGATGTGCGCACCTTGGTATATTCTAAATACTGTGGAGCAAAGTTGAACACTGTAACATATACCACCTATGAACAGTGCAAGAATTTATACCTCAAGATATGAACTACTCAGGAGGCTTGTCGAATAGTGACACCCCAAAGTATAGAAGAGTTTCCGGATAGAACCCAACGTTTATCTGAGCTGAGTGATAGACTAAGCGCAGAAATTGGCTATGTGAGGAAAGTGGATGTATTAACCACAGAAGATCTGGACCAATTTATCAGCCAGGCTGCCATTCATGCATACCTCTTGGAAGAAAGCCTCCAAGCGGCAGCAGCAGAAGTGATCATCCTCGAGGAAGAACTCGCCAAGCAAGTTAAGAGAAGCACAACATTGGGTGAATTATATAGCCGAGGTGGACATAACACAAGCGGAAAACAAGGTATCAACTTCAGCAACCCCAGCAGCACCAACAGTTCCAGTAGTGATGCCAGCTGTAGTAGAAATCCCAAAACCAACAGAGATGCCCATTCGAGAATAGTCCATTTTATTATATCTGCTAAAGCAGGCAACACGTCCTCTTGGACTTTGTATATCTTTAGAATATTAAAATGACATCTGGAATTTAGTCCCCGTTCTTTTTGCAATATTGTTGGGGGTTTTTATTTATTTTTGTAAATTAAGCACTACATGACAAATTAGAGGAATGTGAAAGGTTATGGTATAGGTGGCAGCTCTTGGAGCATTTTGTAAAGCTATATATAGCTAGTTAGAGAAGAATCAAAGGACTTTTGGCAGGTGAAAGAATTTCTTCTTGTGTATGAGAACTACTTAAGCTACATGAATAGGGAAACGATTTGGACCTGTGAAAGTTGGTGCATTGTTTTGCTTTGAGTTGTGATGAATGATTGCCGAACTATTTCGACAGTTTCTATATACATTCAGTGAGATATTTCCTGGCTTATGTGAATTATTTCTATGTTGTGAATGATTTTACTTCTTAGCAAAATTTCTGTACCTTATGAGTGATGGAATGTTTTAATATAATCAGAGCTATCTTTGATATCATTTATATTTTGCTGAAAATGCATTTATGGGATTAAATGACTATCTGTTTCAATCTTTAAAGGTTACTTTCAGTTTATTGCTCATAATTTAAAGTTCTGCTCCTTGCAAGGATAGGTTAATTTAGATTTAATAGCTTAGAACATATTTGTTTAACGCATGCATTTAATTTAGGGCATATGCATATCATCTTAAATATAAAATATATAAACAGTGTATCGGGCCGCAACCGATAAAATAAACAAATCTTTGAAACTTACATGGTAGCCGGACCGTTAACCGAACGGATTCCCTACACCAAATGGTGAACGATCTAATTGGACTCAATTACTGGGGAGAATCCCTAACTATTGATGCTACGATTTTCGAGGCATCAACATAACCATATATGGAAAGGTGATGGATTTACAAAGGTAATTATTTTCAAATGGTCCATGGTACATGGTAAGTTGTTAAATGTTGAGAATCGTATGAGATGAGGAATTCAAGGTCCCTCAAGGTGTGCAATGTTTCATGAAGTGGAAGAGACACAAAAACATATATTCTTCGAATGTCCTCATACTGCTTTAGTTTTGAAATTTTCCTTTGCTAAGCTTGAACACAGGTTTGTTATGCCATCATCTTGGATTGAGGAGCTGTTTACCCACTAGAACAAAAGAGACTTTGTATTGTTTCTAACTAAGCCCATTTTTAAGAGAGCTTGGTTGGCAATGCCTAAGTTTCAGTTGGAAAATTTGGTTATTAAGAAATAGATCCATATTTCACCCATAGGTATCCCATCCAAGAGTGGTTGAAGCTAAGGCATGTGACCTTATTTTAGAAGCAATTCAAGTAGAGTAAAAGGCCACAATATTCCACTGTTGGAATAGGAGGAAAGGATTTGGCAAAAGGAACTTCTGAAATCCAAGAATCATCAAATTTGGTGTCTTGGCAAATAATATTGGAAGGGGAGGATTTTCATAAATGGTAGAAGAATCATAAAATTTTTATCCTATTATTCGATGAGGCCTTGAAAAGAAACCTAGGGGTGGCAAGAGTTGGGGGTGTGGGGGGATGTTCATATACAATCTTCAGAGAAACCCTAAAACAAAATTTGAATGGGGTTTAGGTGAGGGAACTAACAACCAAGCTGATGCATTTTTTTTTTCAAATACTTAGGATTCTTGACGCAAGGAGAATACAAAGTCTCTTGGTTATAGGATTTTCCTCAATCATCATTAGTTACATGTCCCATTCTTCCATTCCAAAGGGTTTTATTTTGGAAATACTTATCCGTAAAATACAAAAGGAGGTGAGGAGGTTCAACTTTGAAGCTTTCTTTCATGTGTTGAGAGACCAAAAACATGAAGTAGATCTATTGGCCAATGAAGTCTCATGTTTGAGTGTTGGAACTTTAAAAACAAAAGTAGGGGTGATATCTGTTACCAACTATTTTGTACCATAGTTGTACTTCTTGTGATCCGCCAGTTTTATGAACGTATCAAGTGTTTGTCATCAGTGTTCAGAAGTTCAGAAGACTTTATTCATGGTCAATTTTGGCCCCTTTGTAATAATTGCATGTCCAGACCCCCATGGGGGAATTGTAATAAGTTGGTCTAAGCATGGTCAATTTGTAAAAGGCTTGGCCTACCTTAGGTTTGGCTATCAAGGGGATACTCTAGAGTGTTTTTTCCTTAGGAATTATGCGTTGTGCTTCAGTGGCGTATAATCCTTGAGTTTTTCACTCACACCTCCAAAACTGGAGTATTTACCATGGTGGTCTAACCTGGGGAGGTTATTAAATCCTAAGTGTCTATGCATTTTTACATGCTATCCATCAATAATAAGTCATATGGACATTCACTAGGTACCCTAGGAGTTTGAGTTCATTCCGATAAAAATAATGTTTTTTTCGTAAAATTAGACCATTTTTTATGGTTTAAATGGAAAATGACAAAGTGTGAAAATACAAAAATATGTTTTAAAAAACATATGGGAAAAGGTGGCTAATTAATCTCAAATGAAGGGAAACCATATTAAGTGGTTCAACCATGGTTTAAAAATCAATTTTTATAGTGGCGAGTGATGTCATTTTTAAAAGTGCGCCTTTCCTTCCTCACATGGGCATCACTCCATGTGATACAACTCGTAAATATAGGGTGATTATTCCAAGGTGAATAGGGGCACCACTCTCATGAGGTGGCAGCCACCTCACCTTCACACCAACCAAGATTTAGTCCATGCTTTGATCTCTCCTTTGATTAAGGGATGCACCCCTTATCTAGCTCTCTCATGCGCTTCCCTCTTCTCTTATAAACTCTATAAAAGTGAGGCTTGCTCCCTCATTTTAAATCATTACAAGAAACCTATGCTCATACTGTAATGCTATTTTTCTATTGTTATTGAATAAAGTGAAGGCTTTGTAGGTCTCTGTCTAGAATCTCTCTCAAGGTTATGCATGCATTTGTTTATTGAGGTAATGTTTAGTTAGTTATCCTTCTTTCATTATAATTTTGTAGAATGAATCTAGCATAGAGGGTTATCTTTAGTCCATTGGGGAAGCATTTACAGTTGCTAATTTGTGTTAGGAACCCATGTCTTTACTTTGTTAGTATGTTGTTGTTGGACGCATATGCTTTGTAAGTCGTCCCGTAGTATTTGTTGATCAATAGTTTGTGTTATTGTTGTTGGCGCATATGCTTTGTAAGTCGCCCGTAGTATTGTTGATCCATAGTTTGTAACGGCCCATGGTTTCGACCCATAGTATTGGCACCTAGAATTAGTATATAAGTGTGTGTTGAGACCTATGAAGGCACGGTGAAGTTATTTGTATTGAGCTTGCTCATAGGAGGTTGCCCCCTCGAAGTGGCCTGTGATCAATATAAAAGTGATTCTGAGTTCTGTCATTTCTGCTATTTCGCATATTTTATTAAGTAATTGTTGCAGGTGCATCACATCTGGTATCAGAGCACTTTCTTGGGCTCGCTGGGTGAAATTTCTACCAAATTTTTTTTTTCGCATCTGTTGCAGGTTCGGATTTGGGAATAATACCTATCCGCTTAACTATGGGAAGTACTTGGGCATAAGCCCTAAAACTCATTGTGAGGAGTACCACAAGAACCCTGAAGTAGCTGGCCCATTGAGAGGACCTGCCAGCGAAAAGGGCAACGACCCCTACCTGATTGACTAGTTCCCACCCGTGAGGTAAACCAAGAGCTGTCGTTTGTGGCAAAGCGGTTATCAGTTTTACTTGAGCCGTGGAGTGAGGGGTACTGCCCCAATACGCAAGCCGTCAGACAGCATTGGTGGCCGAGTGAAAACCTTGAACTGTTAGGAAGCCGCACATACCTAGGGTCCATATCTACTTTCAGCTGAACTATTGTCGATCACTGCAGCGCCGTTTCAGATCCATTTTGCAAGTCGTTCCAGATCCAGCCGTTCGGCGTTGTTCCAGATTCCTTCCGAGCCGTAGCCACTCCAGTCTGTAACAAAAAAAAAAAAATCCGAGCCGGTCTGGAAAAAAAAAAAAAAGAGTAGAAAATTCAGTTTTTTCTCCATATCTCCCTTGTTTTACCTCTGTTTCCCTTGAAATTTTCAGGGAACCCTTGTCATTCCATTCTGCATATTTCATTCCTGAGGACCCTATCCTCAATTCCCCTTTCTACAGCCTGAAATCCCACATTTGTCTATTTTTAGGGTTTGCCATAACTTCCTCAGATTTCACCCAATCACCTTCAAATTTTACCACAGAGTTCCTTTCTGAATTCTGTTTCTTTGTTCCCCTCTGCCAAATTTTCCCATTCTTTCACCCCGCTTCTGAAATCCTCATTTTTGCTTCCCTGTCTATCCAACAGTGTCCAAAACCTAGTCAAACCCCAATTACCCTTCTGATTTTTTCCCAAATCCAAATTTTCCTTTACTGAAGTAGTTCCTGTTTTTGTTTTCCAACCCAGTCAAAAAAAAATAAAAAATAAAAATTCCTGGTTATGGTTGTCACCCGTGCAGGAGCAAAAACCATGGAGGAAGCACTTGCAGCCATCCAAGCCAAACTCCAGGATCTGGATGAAAAATTTCTCGGTCTCCATCTTGAACATTCAGCTATGAACAACAAACGGTAGTCCGAGTCTTCAGCAGACAATGGGTTCTCTTCTTCTAGCAATTTTCGTGGTCCGAAGCTTGATTTTCCTCGCTTCAATGGTACCTATCCAACTGGATGGATCTATCGTGCAGAACAATATTTCAGTCTGCATAATACTTTTGATGTCAACAAAGTTCCGTTGGCCTCCTTTCATTTGGAACAGGAAGCTCTTCAATGGTACCGTTGGTACATCAAGGCTCATCCAGAGCCCAACTGGCCAGACTTTTGCCAGCTCCTTTTGCAACGATTTGGTCCTAGTGCTTTTGATGACTTCACAGGAGCCCTCACTAAACTTCACCAAACTGGCATTGTGAGAGAGTATCAAACCGAATTTGAGAATCTATCCAACCACACCGAAGGATTGTCCGATGAATTTTACCGGAGTTGTTTTATCAGTGGTCTAAAGGATGCCATCCGCTCTGAGGTCAAAATGTTCTGTCCTAACACAATGAAGGAAGCACTAGGGTTGGCTAAGTTGGCAGAAGACAAGATTGCAGCCCAACAACGTTCCAAGCCCACTTTTGTTCCCTTCCGAAATATGGGTTCTCAGTGACCACCTATACCGCAGGCTCCTCGACCGACTCCTATCAAGCGTTTATCTGAAACCGAGATGCAAGCACGCAGAGAAAAGGGGCTTTTCTATAATTGTGATGAGAAATTCACTCGAGGACATAGATGTGTTCAGCAAAATCTCTATCTCCTGGATGTGGAGTCTCCGCCTGCCTCTGAAATGGGTGACGAAGATCCAGAAACACTGGATGCTCCGGTCGACATTCAGGAACCACCTATTGACCCTTCGTCTCAGGATGACCAGCCAGAGATATCTCTCCATGCTTTAGCTGGAACCACCACCCCCCAAACAATGCGGGTCAGGGGTTACTTCAAGAAGCTTCCTCTTACAATCCTCATTGATTCTGGTAGCACTCATAATTTCATTGACCCTCGGATTACCAAACAAGCTGATTGTTTTATCCATCCTTGCTCCAACTTTGAAGTCATGGTTGCCAATGGGGGCACCTTACCTTGCAAAGGGAAGTGTCGAAATGTGCGTATCTCTATGGGAGATTATACCTTGCGCTCTGACATGTTTGCCTTGCCCTTAGGCGGATGTGATGTGGTTTTGGGCGCTCAATGGCTACGCACACTCGGCCCTATCTTATGGGATTTTGCCGAACTTTGGATGCAGTTTTCCCTCAATGTACACAAACACACATTGACAGGATTACAACCAGGTTCTCTCAGCATCATCAGTTCACATCGCATGGAAAAAATCCTCAAGAAGAATTCACATGGTGTCATCGCTCAGATCCATTCCATCCAGATGCAACCATCAGCGGTCTCCACTACTCCTTTGGATGTACAACAAATTCTGGATCGATATACAGGTGTCTTTGTTGAACCAGTGGGATTACCACCTTCCAGGCCAGAAGACCATCGTATTCAGCTCCTTCCTGGCAGCGTCCCTCCCAACATCAGGCCCTATCGATACCCATTTCACCAAAAAACGGAGATTGAAATGCTCGTTCGGGACTTATTGAAGCAAGGTATTATTCGCCCAAGCACTAGTTCCTTTTCTTCTCCAGTTATTCTTGTCCGCAAAAAAGATGGGTCATGGCGCCTCTGCATTGACTTCCGAGCACTTAATCACCTCACCATCAAGGATAAGTTTCCAATTCCTGTTGTTGATGAGCTTCTTGATGAGCTTCATGGGGCTCACTTTTTCTCCAAGTTGGATCTTCGTTCTGGGTATCATCAAATTCGGATTCATGAGGATGATATTCCTAAAACAGCTTTCCGCACACATGATGGCCATTATGAGTTTTTGGTCATGCCCTTTGGCCTCACTAATGCTCCTTCCACATTCCAGGCCTTAATGAATAAAATATTTCGACCCTACTTGCGGAAATTCATTCTGGTATTCTTTGATGATATACTCATCTACAGTAAAACATGGGATGAACATCTCAAGCATCTGGATCTTGTCATGCAACTTTTCTCTGACCATCATCTCCATGCCAAGCAGTCTAAATGTGTTTTTGGACAAAAGGAAGTTGAGTATCTTGGGCACATTATCTCAGCACAAGGGGTTCGCGTGGATCCTGCCAAAATCGATGCCATGAACAATTGGCCACATCCTCAGACACTCAAGAGCCTTCGTGGTTTTTTGGGGTTGACTGGCTACTACCGCAAGTTTGTCAAGGATTATGGGAAGATTGTAGCTCCATTAACTGCTCTATTGAAAAAGGATGCTTTTACATGGACACCTACTGCTCAGTGTGCATTTGACAAACTAAAACAAGCTATGTGTACTACACCTGTGCTAGCTATGCCTGATTTTTCCAAGCCCTTCACTATTGAGAGTGATGCTTGCGGCAATGGACTTGGTGCTGTTCTCCTTCAAGATGAACACCCCATTGCATTCACCAGCAAATCCCTTTCAGGTAAGAATTTAGCTGCCTCTACCTATGAGAAGGAAATGATGGCTATTTTGCATGCAGTACAGAAGTGGCGTCCATACCTATTAGGGAATCATTTCTGCATCAAGACTGATCACCAGAGTCTAAAATATTTCTTGTACCAGCGTGTCTCCTCCCCGGCACAATAGAAATGGGTTAGCAAACTCATGGGTTATGACTATGAGATCACTTACAAGAAGGGTAAAGACAATATTGTGGCAGATGCTCTTTCTCGCACATTTGATGCCCAAGGTTCTCTTTCAGCTATTTCTATGCCTGTTCCAAATTGGTTGCAATCTGTTCAACAGGGTTATGTCAATGACTCTTCCTTATCTCAGATCATCCAACGCTTGACCAACAACCCTTCTGCTGTACCACATTACTCTTGGGATGGTGCTTCTCTACGATACAAGGGTCGTCCGGTGCTTCCCCAGAGCACAGATCTTCAACAGGCTGTCTTCTATGAACTCCATGCTTCTCCATCGGTCGGGCACTTTGGGTTCCTCAAAACATATGAACGAGCATGGCGTAACTTATTTTGGCAAGGCATGAAAAGGACAATTCAACAGATGGTGGCCGAATGTGATACCTGCCAGCGCAATAAGGGTGAAACAACACTCCTCCCAGGATTGCTTGAACCCTTGCCCATCCCTACACGGATTTGGACAGATATTTCTATGGATTTCATTGAAGGGCTCCCTAAATCTGGCGGGAAGACAGTGATTCTCGTTGTGGTTGATCGCCTCTCCAAATATAGTCATTTTTGTGCTCTCAGCCATCCCTATACAACCTCCTCCGTCGCTCAAATTTTTATGGACCATATCTTTCGTCTTCATGGCATCCCTTCTTCCATTGTCTCAGATCGTGATGCGACTTTCGCCAGTCATTTTTGGACAGAACTATTTCACCACACTGGCACCAAACTGAAGATGAGTTCAGGGTATCACCCACAAACAGATGGTCAGACTGAAATTGTCAATAAATGCTTGGAAACTTATCTTCGTTGCTTCACCTCGGAACAACAACATCAGTGGGAAAAGTGGCTCCCTCTCGCTGAATGGTGGTACAATACCTCTTACCACACTGCCTCTAAAATGACCGCATATGAAGCAGTCTATGGTCAGGCACCTCCAGCTCTTCTTCCATACACCCCACCAGTTCACCAGTTCAGGAAGTTGACACGGTCCTTCGCAACCGCGATCAGATTCTTTGCATTTTGCGGGACAATCTTCACATGGCAAGAAATCGCATGAAGCAACAAGCTGATCAGCACCGTTCGGAGCGCACTTTTCAAGTCGGCGATATGGTTTTTCTTCGTCTCCAGCCGTACAAAAAATCCTCCTTGAAACTCAAAGGGCGTCATAAGCTCGCTCCAAAGTTCTATGGGCCATATCGGATTCTTCAGAAGATTGGGTTCGTTGCTTATAAATTGGAACTTCCTCCTTCTTCCCGCATTCATCCAGTCTTTCATGTCTCTTGTCTGAATAAAGTTCTTGGCACCAACATCAGCAGCCAAACGATTTTACCCGAACTGGATAATGAAGGATCCATCCTTTTGGAGCCAGAGGCCATCCTCAATCGGCGCACGCGTCAGCTTCGCTCTCGCTCTATCACGGAGGTCTTAATTCAGTGGCACGGCATGCAACCAGAGGATGCTACATGGGAACCACTCCTTCAGATTCAACAACAATTTCCACATCTAAAGCTTTGAGGACAAAGCTTTTTTTAAGGGGGAGGGGATGTTAGGAACCCATGTCTTTACTTTGTTAGTATGTTGTTGTTGGACGCATATGCTTTGTAAGTCGTCCCGTAGTATTTGTTGATCAATAGTTTGTGTTATTGTTGTTGGCGCATATGCTTTGTAAGTCGCCCGTAGTATTGTTGATCCATAGTTTGTAACGGCCCATGGTTTTGACCCATAGTATTGGCGCCTAGAATTAGTATATAAGTGTGTGTTGAGACCTATGAAGGCACGGTGAATTTATTTGTATTGAGCTTGCTCATAGGAGGTTTCCCCCTCAAAGTGGCCTGTGATCAATATAAAAGTGATTCTGAGTTCTGTCATTTTTGCTATTTCGCATATTTTATTAAGTAATTGTTGCAGGTGCATCACAATTTGCTTGTTGATGTTTCATTGTTAAATATCTTAGGAGTGATAGACTGTAGTCAGTAATACTTATATTCTCCTTGTCTCTTTTAATGGAATATACTAGATTAATCTCGCTTGTTTGAAAGATTGTGTAGCTTCGCAGGTTACCAAAACTGAAGAGGACTTGGAGCTTAGTTGCTTCCGCTTTCTCTTCTCTACATTTTTGGATCTAATGTGTTTTGTCTTATGGGCGGTCTCCAAATATTCATTACCTTCAAGCTTGGGCTTGAGAACCGTTTCTTCTCCTATCTCTTAAACTTCATATTTTTTATTGTTACTTGGTTACTATTATGCTTAGCAAAAGATATGTGAAATTCCACAGGGATAAATCATTGAGCTTGAACAAACCTCACAATTTCACAATGTAATCACTGAGAAGAATTAGAAAAAAACATGGATGAATTCACTCATAAAGATGAAACACACATGAAAAACTATTGTTGATACATTAATTAGCTGTAAGCTGGAAATCAAAGAATCTTACAATGGAATGAATTTGATGCACCTGGAAGGATTCAAAATCACCTCTACTCTAGGCTTAGTTTTCATTGGAACCATCTCCTGATAAGGTTTAATGGCCACTGATGATGAATAATAAGTCAACTAGAGTAGGATTGAGCATAACTGAATCATGTGGGCACCAAAGTAGGGGAGGAAAATCCAAGGGGCACATAAATAGATATCAGTGGTCAAAGAGGGTGCTCCTATACTTAGTAGCAGTCAAACTAGGAGCCGTGGTCAGTTAAATGAGCAATCAAGGGGACAAGGCGCCGTAAATCATGGAACTGACTGTGTGAAGTCCTAAATCTGTGCATGAGGGTGCATTGGAACTCCAGTGATGTAAAAAAAGCGCTCTGAGTGGATAGGAGGGCTAATGATGGAAGAAAACAAGTTCTAGGGGGTCCAAAGTATGGAGTAAGTGCTAGGAGACTCAACTGCTAATGCATGGATGCATGGAATGCATGCATGCATGCAAAATGAATTCAGGACCAAGATAAGATGGTGAGAATATTCCAACACCCCCCCCTAAGCCGGACTATGAGGAAAAATATAAGTAAATAAATGGAAATTAGGGCCCTGGTTACTGAGACCAAAGGTCACCCTATACAACAATCTAGAAAAAAGTGAGGAAAGAGGGAAAACCCAGTGGGAAAAAAACCCCCCTCATGATAGAATGAAACACACCAAAAATTGCTGCTCAAGACTCAAGTAGGTGTGATGCTTGATTCAATGCCTGGAGGTATCTTCCTCTTGGGAAGAAGTGGATCATGCTCCAAAAACATGTGCTTGAATTCTCCTTCAGTGGATGCAAGCGAATCTGGAGGCGTTCTAAACTTGCTCTTAGGACCAAAAATGGTGAGAACAAATCCAAAAATATGAATATCATCCTAGAACCTATAATTCGAACCAATTGAGGTAGGATCAACTCCAATAAGATCTAATTTATCTTGAAACTTGAACTTTTGATCAATGGAAGTTAAATTACCTCCAATAATTGATAGATGGTTTTTTGTGATCTCCTTTGAACCAGAAGGGGTGAGATCAAAACCAAAATCACCAAAATGTTCTTGAGACTTGAACCCAAGCGAATGGCAGTGTCCTCTATCTTCAGTGAAACTCTGAGAGCATGTTCCAATGATCAAATAGAAGTTCATAGGAAGCATGTGGTTAAGGAGGGTGAATGCATCACCTCCAAACTCTAATTTAACCTCCAAATCATTCGGTAGATCATCATTCTGCACATAAACAGGCTCATGTGAAAGAGAGGATTTAAGAACCTCTTCAGATTCTAGAGCATGAGCTGTATTATCTTGCTCAAAATTCGAAATAGAAGATATTGAGAACATGAGCGAGGAATGGATAATATCTCCAAAATAATCAACTTCATTTGTTTTTATCACTTTCATCTGCATTAGCTACATGTGAAGGAAACAATTCGAGACTGTCTTCAACTTCTAAAGCAACAAATGAAGTGGTTAAAACATGGGCCTCCACCAATTCAGGGGTGGAGGCCCATTACTCTACTTAGTGTCTCATAATGTTAAGGAAGTATGTCCTAAGCTTATAGTAGGGTTATCATGGTGGTCAAAACCTCAAAGGAAGATAAGGGCTTCACTTCATGGATTCTCCATATGGACAAGCGTGGTGGGTTCTTTCACGCCATCACTATGTGCAATCAAGTTCCATGGGGAGATATGGGTAATAAGATATAATCAAGATACAAATGGCATGGTTAAAACATGTAACCCATTGTAAGTTCCAAGTGGTTAACATTGGATGGTTACCTAACATTGGTGAATTCAGTTAAGGCTCTGATACCAAATGTAAGGGCTCATTTTGATAAATAGGTTTTAATCCTAATTAAATATTAGATAATTTGAGTAATTTACAGAAAACGAAACTAATTTATCATGTGTCTATTGATAGCCAGATTCATTAAGCTCATAAATAATCAGTTAACAGTTCTAATACAACTCATACACATAGCATAATTTAACAACTCTAACATAAGGAAAGAACCTCTACTTACCTGAATGATGACCAACTTAACCAATTGTGCAAGTAGACCTTGGCCTCTACCAACCACCAACTGCACTATTAACAAGAACACTTGGGGGGGAAACTCTCCACCTAACCAAACCCTGGCAGAATCTGAGTCCTGCAATCCCTCAATAATTAATTATATGCCAAACCAAGTACTACCTTACTCTCTTCCCTATAAATATTAGTGCAATAATCCCCTCCTCCATATACTCCCCTCAAATAGGTGAACTCATAAACAACTTGAAAACCAACATAAAACATTTTAAAAAACCCAAAATCAACCAGACCAACCCCTTTTCCCTTGGTCTTTCCCCTTTTTATTACATAATTTTCTAATTTTAATTAATTTATTAATTTTGCATAAATGACATTGCTTGTCACCAATGCACTTAATACCAATCTAAGGTTAAGTAAATTCACTTAATAATTAATCTAAATTTTAATTACAATACACATATTCCCTTTGTATTTATGTATATTACTTGAATTTCTATTGATACTATAAGCTAATCATACTTATGCTAATGTCATCGATTAATTATCCTAACTAAGGTTGGAATGTTACATTGAGGCAAGGATGTTCACTATCTCCTTTATTGTACATCCTTATGATAGACTCTCTAAGTTGAATATTAGAGGAAGATAGAATATCTTTCAATCTCCAAGGAATTCGCATCGTTAGATGAGCCAAAGAAATCAATCATTCCCAATTTTAAAATGATACTCAACTCCTTGGGGCATGCATTGACTATAATAGTTGAAAGGTTTAAAGAAATTCTTGAACGGTTTTTAAATGCCTCAATAAGATAAGGGGGGAAGTCACATATATGTATGGAACGTGAGTGCACAGTAGCTTCAAAGTATCTCCAGTATCCTATAATTTCAATGTGTTTTAAACTGTAATTCAGTTAAGTACCTAGGAATGTTAATCTCTTTTGGCCATCCTACTTTAGTGTAATTTGGTAAAATCTTTTCTCCAAAATAAAGAAATAAAATGAAGCAATGGGGTTCCCAATGTCTAAATCTTGTAGGCATAATGGTGCTGATAAAATTGATTCTAATAGCCTTTCCTATTTATAAGAGCTTTGCATTGTTGGCCCCAACGTAGATAATTAAACCAATCGGGAAAGAAATAGGAAAATTTTTGTGGCAAGGAGGAAAAATAAACACAAAATAATTCCACCTTGTGAACTTGAATGCAATAAGAGCCCCATAAGAAAATGGAGGTCTAGAGATTAAGGACCCAACATTCATGAACATTGTACAAGGGGCAAATTTTTTGTTGAGGTTGATTTCCAGTAACTCTGAGTGGTGGAAAGAGGTAATGGTTGGAAAATATTTTCACTCCAGTAAAAAATAGTGTCTATATCTCTCTATATCAAATGAAAGACGACCCCTTTTCTAGAAGCTATGCAAAGCGATAAATATCATTCTCCAATCCTAGATAACATGGATCCCTCGTAATGACAATCTGATTGAGATCTAGGAAGACAACATAATGGGGAAATCATCCTTTTCACTCAAGTATGGCTTGCAAGAATTGATATGTTGGCTAGCAAATCAAGAAATGCATGCTTTGTTTGAGATCTCAAGATGGGATGATTCGAGTGGACATCAGTAGAAAGGGTGGAAATAATTTTCTTCTCTAGAAATATTGGTTGACCAGATGAGATCTCTCTTTTCCTCCCTCTATGGAATGGCCTCAGTGTCTAATTCTATCCTAGATCAATGAGGTTGGGGGTCCCATGGAAACAATTACTTAGTAAAACTTGGACAAAGGGAGAAAACTAACATAACTCCCTCTTCCTCACGATCAATGATATGGAACCATATATGGAAAGGTGATGGATTTACAAAGGTAATTATTTTCAAATGGACCATGGTACATGGTAAGTTGTTAAATGTGGAGAATCGTATGAGATGAGGAATTCAAGGTCCCTCAAGGTGTGCAATGTTTCATGAAGTGGAAGAGACACAAAAACAATATATTCTTCGAATGTCCTTATACTGCTTTAGTTTTGAAATTTTCCTTTGCTAAGCTTGAACACAGGTTTGTTATGCCATCATCTTGGATTGAGGAGATGTTTACCCACTAGCACAAAAGAGACTTTGTATTGTTTCTGAATAAGCCCGTTTTTAAGAGAGCTTGGTTGGCAATGCCTAAGTTTCAGTTGGAAGATTTGGTTATTAAGAAATAGATCCATATTTCACCCAGAGGTATCCATTCCAAAAGTAGTTGCAGCTAAAGAATGTGACCTTATTTTAGAATCAATTCAAGTAAAGGAGTAAAAGGCCACAATATTCCGTTGTTGGAATAGGAGGAAAGGATTTGGAAAAAGGAACTTCTCAAATCTAAGAATCATCAAATTTGGTGTCTTGGCAAATAATATTGGAAGGGGAGGAATTTCATAGATGGTAGACAAATCATAAAATTTGTATCCTATTATTTGATGAGGCCTTGAAAAGAAACCTAGGGGTGGCAAGAGTTGGGGGTGTGGGGGGATGTTCATATACAATCTTCAGAGAAACCCTAAAACAAAATTTGAATGGGGTGGCCAATGAAGTCTCATGTTTGAGTGTTGGAACTTTAAAAACAAAGGTGCGGTGATATCTGTTACCAACTATTTTGTACCATAGTTGTACTTCTTGTGAGCTGCCATTTTTATGAACATATCAAGTTTTCGGCATCAGTGTTCAGAAGTTCAAAAGACATTTTCCAGGGCCAATTTTGGCCCCTTTGTAATAATTGCATGTCCAGACCCCCATGGGGGAATTGTAATAAGTTCGTCTAAGCATGGTCAATTTATAAAAGGATTGGCCTACCTTAGGTTTGGCTATCAAGGGGATAATCTAGAGTGTTTTTTCCTTAGGAATTATGCGTTCAGCTTTAGTGGCGTATAATCCTTGAGTTTTTCACTCACACCTCTAAAGCTGGAGTATTTACCATGGTGGTCAAACCTGGGGAGGTTATTAAAGCCTAAGTGTCTATGCATTTTTACATGCTAGCGATCAATAATAAGTCATATGGAGATGCACTAGGTCCCCTAGAAGTTTGAGTCGATTCCGATAAAAATATTTTTTTTCTTCGTAAAATTAGACCATTTTTTAATGGTTTAAATGGAAAATGACAAAGTGTGAAAATCCAAAAATATGTTTTAAAAAACATATGGGAAAAGGTGGCTAATTACTCTCAAATGAAGGGCAACCATATTGAATGGTTAAAGCATGGTTTAAAAATCAAATTTTTAAAGTGGTGGGTGATATCATTTTTAAAAGTGCGCCTTTCCTTCCTCACATGGGCATCACTCCAAGTGATACAAATCGTAAATATTGGGTGATTATTCCAAGGTGAATAGGGGCGCTCCTCTCATGAGGTGCAGCCACATCACCTTCATACCAACCAAGATTTATTCCACGCTTTGGTCTCTGCTTTGATTAAGGGATGCACCCCTTCTCTAGCTCTCTCATGCGCTCCCCTCTTCTCTTATAAACTCTATAAAAGCGAGGCTTGCTCCCTCATTTTAAATGGTTGCAAGAAACTTATGCTCATAATGTAAGGCTATTTTTCTATTGTTATTGAATAAAGTAAAGGCTTTGTAGGTCTCTGTCGAGAATCTCTCTCATGGCTATGCATGCATGTGTTTATTGAGGGAATATTTATCTAGTTATCCTTCTTTCTTTATAAGTTTGTAGAATGAATCTAGCGTAGAGGGCTATCTTTAGTCCATTGGGAAAGCATTTATAGTTGCTAATTTGCTTGTTGATGTTTCATTGTTGAATATCTTGGGAGTAATAGACTCTAGTTAGTAATACTTATATTCTCCTTGTCTTTTTTAATGGAATATACTAGATTAATCTCGCTTGTTTGAAAGATTGCGTAGCTTTGCAGGTTACCAAAACTGAAGAGGACTTGGAGCTCAGTTGCTTCCTCTTTCTCTTCTCTACATTTTTGGTTTTAATGTGTTTTGTCTCACAGGCGCTCTCCAAATATTCATTACCTTCAAGCTTGGGCTTGAGAACCGTTTCTTCTTCCATCTCTTAAACTTCATATTTTTTATTGTTACTTGGTTACTATTATGCTTAGCAAAAGATACGTGAAATTCCACAGGGATAGATTACTGAGCTTGAACAAACCTCACAATTTCACAATGTAATTACTGAGAAGAATTAGACAAAAACATGGATCTATTCACTCATAAAAATGAAACACACATGAAAAACTGTTATTGATACATTAATTAGCTGTAAGCTAGAAATCAAAGAATGTTACAATGGAATGAATTCGATGCACCTGGAAGGATTCAAAATCACCTCAACTCTAGGCTTAGTTTGCATTGGAACCATCTCCTGATAAGGTTTAATGGCGACCGATGATGAATAATTAGTCAACTGGAGTAGGATTGAGCATAACTGAATCATGTGGGCACCAAAATAGGGGAGGAAAATCCAAGGGGGCACATAAATAGCTATCAGTGGTCAAATAGGGCACTCCTATACTCAGTAGTAGTCAAACTAGGAGCCGTGGTCAGTTAAATGAGCAATCAAGGGTACAAGGCGCCCTAAATCATGGAACCGACTGTGTGAACTCCTAAATCTGTGCATGAGGGTGCATTGGGACTCCAGTGATGTAAAAAAGGTGCTTTGAGTGGATAGGAGGGCTAATGATGACAAAAAACAAACTCTGGGGGTCCAAAGTGTTGATGTATATGTAACTTCGGAATGTATTTGATATATGTATATTGTATCCCTACAGAGAGGTTATTATTCCTCTGTACGGAAGTGTCTTCATTTGTATTTACAAGTGTCGCAAGTGCTGTAACTTATACAAGATGGGTTATTAGACCACCAAGTGTGGGGTCGGCCTTGAGTTGGGTTACCATGGGTTATTAGAATCTCCTAGAGAAGTCGGCCCTGTTAGGTTCTTAGGCAAGTCGACTTGTGTATAAATAGAGTGAGGGTGTCACTCTATTTGATCATTCACTTACTCATCTATCTCTCACTTGAGTGATGCACACTAGTGGAGGAGGAGAAGCTGCTAAGGAGACTATCTCTTGTACTTGGGTTTTGTATCATTGCTTTTTCTATCTCTGAGGAAGTTGCAGGGTTTTTCACCTTGTTGGTTTTCCCTTAGGAAACTTTGTGTCTATTGTCTCTTGTGCTTGTCTCTTATGATTGATATGCTGTGCTTGTTATTCTATCAGATAAGATCCTAGATCATATTGAATTAATGCTCAAAATCTAACAAGGTATCAGAGCTAACCTGAGAAGAATACACTGAGCAGCTACGGAAGCTAGGGATTCTTGTTTTTTGGGTTTCTCTCCATAGATCTTCAAATGCAGGAGGCTATATGGACTCTCCTTGCAAGGGCGCATCTTTATGTCGAAACATAATTCAATTCTGAGCACTTTCAGTTTTTGACCTAAAAATTAGGGTTTCTGCAAAAATTGGAATTTTTGAAATCTAAGACCACGGTTAGAAGCTCCTTTGAAAAAATCAAAGTTTAGATCTTTGGATCGAACTTTTTGGTTCGGTGAAGCTCTGGGAAAGTCAAACCCTAATTCAGGGTCCTGCCTAGTGGATCCAGAAGTTTCAAAAGCAATTTTGAGGGGTGAAACTTTGCAGTTTTCAAATTCTGAGTATACCAGCTTGATCATCTCAGCAAGGCGCATCTTTATATCCTTTCAGAAGTTTTAAATTCAAAGTTTGAATTTTTAGTGTTTCTCTAACAAACCCTAATCCAACTCCAGATCCATTTTTCAGCAAATCAAGTGGTAAGACCTAATAACTTTTCTATTTCCATTTGAAGTACTCTTTAATATGTCTCATCACACCAAGCTTGAGGAAAAGCTTGAAGGGGCTGATAACTTCCGTGCATGGAAGTATAGGATTGGGTTAATCCTGGAAGAAAATGAATTGGACACCTACATAAGTGAAGAGGTCCCTGTCCCAGAGGGAGAAGAGGCTAAGGCCTTACACAAGAGGAACTTGGTCAAGGCTAAGAGGATCATTGCTGATTCTATCAAATACCATCGCATACCACATGTGTCATCTCTAAAGACAACTAAGGAGATGTTTGATTCCTTGACCAAGCTATTTGAAGGGAAGAACATAAATTGGAAGATGACCTTGAGGAATCAATTGAATAATATCAAGATCCAGAATGCAGAGACCATGCATTATTATTTCTCAAGGGTATCCCAGATAAAAGAACAACTTGAAGTTGTGCGAGAAGATATAGAGAATGGAGAAGTGGTAATGACCACTCTTAATGGCCTTCCTAGGTCATGCGATTCCTTCATCCAAGGAATTTGTGCTAGGAGGAAACTTATCACATTCAGTAGGCTGTGGGAATAATGGTCACAAGAAGAAGCTCGAATTATAGCTCAAGAAGAGAAGATGGGGAATGAAGACCAAGCTCTCACAACACACTCCAAGAAGTATGATGATAAGAAGGGACATCACCACAGTAAGAAAGAAAAGCACCACCATCAGAACCAAAGGGGTAGCTTTAGATCTCAAAGAAACACATCCAATGACCGATTCTTTACATGTGATGAAAAGGGGCATGATGCCAAGGATTGTCCTAGACTCAATAAAGATGCCCCCCACAAGAAAAACAAGAACATCAAAAGAAGATATCATGCTCACACTGCAAAGGATGATGAACCTCCCAGGAAGAGGGTTAGGGAAGAAAGTGAAGATTCTTCAAGTGATGAAGAGTATGTTTTGATTTCTGCCCTCACTGTTACTATTGCTCATGGAAGCAATGATTTGATTATAGATAGTGGGGCTTCCAAACATATGACAGGATTCAAGGGATCCTTTGTGAAACTACCTGAACATGAATCATCCCATAAGGTGAAACTTGGGGATGACTACTAGTATCCAATAAAAGGAAGTGGTGAAGCCTCCTATAAGCTAGACTCTAGAAAACCTATGAAGATGAAAGATGTACTATATGTTCCAGGTCTCAAGAAGAATCTTCTCTCCATATCTGCTTTGGATGCAAAGGGGATAAGAGTTGCATTTATAGATGGCCAAGTACTCATGTGGCCTAAAGGGAAGACCATTGATGATGCAGTGGTGATTGGAGAGCAAAAGGGAGGATTATACAAATTGAAGGGCCAACGAGAACAAGCCTTGGTTCATGACTCAGTAGAACCAAGTGAACTTTGGCATAGAAGGCTTGCACATGTGCACTATAGGGCACTACTTATTGCAAGCAAAGCAGTTGAAGCTCTTCCTGAAATCCAATCAAAGCATGAAGGTATTTGCAAAGGATGTGCAAAAGGAAAGAACACAAAGAAGAAATTTCCAAGTAGTGAAATCAAAGCAAAAGGAATTTTGGAGATTATCCACTCTGATGTATGTGGTCCAATGTCTTCTATCTATTTGAGTGGGTATGCATATTATGTTTCCTTCATTGATTATTTCTCTAGGAAGACTTGGGTTTATTTCTTGAAGAACAAAGATGAAGTGTTTGATAAGTTCAAGGAATTTAAAGCCTTGATGGAAAATAAAATTGATAAGAAGATCAATATCTTTAGATCCGACAATGGCGGAGAATTTACTTTAGGAGACTTCAAGAAGCTATGTAGTGATTCAGGGATTAAGAGGGGGTTGACTACGCCTTACAATTCACAACAAAATGGGGTTGCAGAAAGAAAGAATAGAACTATCATGGAAGCAGCTAGGGAAATGATTCATGACCAAGATCTACCTATGCACCTATGGGAAGAAGCAGCAAGGACAACTGTATATGTGCAAAACAGAACACCTCATAAGATACTTGACAACAAAACACCAGAAGAAGTGTTCACTGGGAAGAAGCTAGAAGTTAGCCATCTCAGAATATTTGGCTGTCCAGTGTACACACACATTCCAAAGGAAAAGAGGACAAAGTTAGATCCTTCAGGAAATAAGGGCATCTTTGTGGGATACAGTGAAAGCTCGAAGGCTTACAGAATATACTTTCCAGGGTTCAAGAAGATTGATATCAACAGGGATGTAACTTTTGATGAAGACTCAACATACATCAAATCGAGGAAGACACCTGCTGAAGACAATGAAGAACCAAGAATATCTAGAATACAAGACACCACCATGAATGAAGTTATTCCAGAAGAAGATCGTGAAATAGAAGATCCACAAGAACCCGTAGATCCGCCCCGTGAGAAGAACTCTCACAAGAGGAGACTGGCATGGGCTAGAGAGCTCATTCAAGATGCAGAAAGGTATGGTATTCCAGAGGAGGAACACAGAGAAAGAAAAAGGACTAGGTCACATACCAGCTATGTTGCCTTACTCTGTGACATTATGAACAAAGAACCTTCCAATTATGAAGAAGCAACGGAAAATAAAGAATGGAAGGATGCCATGGTCGAGGAATACCAGTCGATCATGAAGAATGATGTTTGGATGTGGTCCCAAGACCTGAAGGGAAGTCTGTTGTGACTTCCAAGTGGATCTATAAGATCAAACATGCTGCAGATGGTAGCATAGAGAAATACAAGGCGAGGTTTATAGCTTGTGGCTTCTCCCAAAAAGAGGGGATATATTATGAAGAGACTTTTTCTCCTGTAGCCAGATACACTTCCATCAGAACAGTACTTGCTCTGGCTACAGTGATGAAGTGGAAGATACACTAGATGGATGTCAAGACAGCTTTCTTGAATGGTGTAGTCGAAGAGGAAGTGTATGTGGAGCAACCACTTGGATTTGAGACACATGACATAGGAACTCATGTGTGCAAACTGAAGAAATCCTTGTATGGCTTAAAGCAAGCTCCTAGAACTTGGTATGGTAGGATAGATAGCTTCCTATCCAGATTGGGCTTTACTAAGAGTAAAGCGGATTCCAACCTTTACTACAAAGTTGAGGAAGGCAGTCCAGTGATACTACTATTGTATGTGGATGACATGTTTGTGACATGTGAGGATAGATTGATTGCCGACACGAAGAGGAAGCTTGCTATCGAGTTCGAGATGAAGGAATTGGGAATGATGCACTACTTTCTAGGAATGGAGGTGTGGTAGAGTGCAGATGGGATCTTCCTTGGACAAGGGAAGTATGCGGTAGAGATCCTGAAGAGGTTCGGGATGATGGACTGCAAGGCCATGGCCACACCTATGGCATCGAACTTGAAGCTTCTATGTGATGCTTCATTTGAGCTGGTTGATGTCACGATGCAGATGAGATCTTCCTTGGACAAGGGAAGTATGCGATGGAGATCCCGAAGAGGTTCGGGCTGATGGATTGCAAGGCCATGGCCAGACCTATGGCATCGAACCTGAAGCTTCTGTGTGATGCTTCATCTGAGCCGGTTGATGTCACGGTGTATCCTCAGATGATTGGGTCCTTAATGTACCTGATGAACACGAGACCATGTATTTGCTTTGCTATTAACACATTGAGCCAGTTCCTGACGGATCCGAGAAGTGTTCACCTGGTTGCTGTAAATCATATTCTGAGGTACTTGAAGGGTACGGTTGATTATGGGCTCAAGTATGATGCGAATCAAAAGTTTAACCTGGAGGGTTATGTTGATTCAGATTGGGAAGGTAGTGGTGCATATAGGAAGAGCACTTTTGGGTGTCGCTTCAGTATGGGATCAGGTGTGATATCTTGGTTTAGCACGAAGCAGTTCTGTGTGGCACTGAGTACAGCCGAAGCAGAGTATGTTACAGCTTGTTCGGCTAATTGTGAGGCAGTATGGCTTAGGAAGATACTGTCTGAGTTATTTGATCTCCCGTTGGATGCTACTGGTATATTTTGTGACAACCAGAGTTGCGTGAAGCTGTCTGAGAACCCAGTGTTCCATGACAGGTCGAAGCACATCGAGATCAAATATCACTATATCAGGGATATGGTGCAGAGAGAAGCAGTGAAGCTCCTGTATGTTGCGACGGACGAGCAGATAGCTGATGTGTTGACCAAGCCGTTGGCCAGAGTGAAGTTTGAATACTTCAGAGAGAGACTTGGTGTACTTCAGATCGAGATTCCCTCCAAAGGGAAGTGATGAGTCTAGAGACACAGATGCACATGATCCATTCTCACATAGTGGTAGGTAGGTCCTCCTATGGTGTAGATGTAATGGCTGGGGCCATTCTCACATGGTGGTAGGTATATCCTCCCATGGTGCAGATGTAAGGGCTAGGCCATTCTCACATGGTGGTAGGTATGTCCTCCCATGGTGAGATGTAAGGGCTAGGCGGGCTTTTCCGACATGGTGGCAGGTAGGTCCTCCCATGGTCGTTGATGTAATTGTTGGGCTTTTTCGACATGGTGGCAAGTAGGTCCTCCCATGGTCGTTGATGTAATTGTCAAGCCTTTCCGACATGGTGGTAGGTAGGTCCTCCCATGGTCGTGATGTAAGTGATGTGCCTTTCCGACATGGTGGTAGGTAGCACGGGGTCTTCACTCAATAAACTGCTATCATAACACGTTCGTTCGTGGCGTATGAAACAATACCCCTAATTTCACTAAATATTTGGAAAATACCTTCCAAAATCATTTTTTTTAACCCCCTCCCAATATGCCTTCCCAATTTAAAAAAACCACTATTTTGATTAGATATTGTATGTATCAATTTTTTCATTAACATTTTTTATACCCCTTTATATTTCTACCTAGTATATTGATATGATACCCCTCTTATGACCCCACATGCATTCTACAATGCACCTTGCTTATTTCGATGTATATTGTGGATGGACATTACTTCACCCACAATGCAATTACTCAACCAAATATCATTATGATTTGCAACATCTAATGGTCTAATGAAGATATACGAGATCACTTCTTGTATGTCACTAGAGCCAATGCACATAGTACAACATTTAGATTGCATGTTGCAGTTCCCCAATCGCTGACTAAGCCTGTTGTGGGCTAGGTATTCAAGCCCCCAGGGCCTGTAACAAGCTCTAGGAGGCTGACTAAACCTACGAATGATTGTAATAGGCATGAGTGGTTGGGTATTCAAGCCCCTAAGGGCTATCGAGGGCTTATAACAAGCCCTGGAGGCTTAGAGACTCCCAAGGCTATTGGTAACAACTGGCTGAGTGCTATTGGTAAAAATTGGCTGTTAATGACCACTGTCTCTCGACTATGATCGATTGGAAACCCACTTCACCACAAAACCCCTAGCCTCAAGCATGCCTTAAGACACGATTTCCCTGCGTACTAGTAAGCCCGAGCCTTGCCTCAACCTGATTTATCATACGGTCATGATCCCGCCATCTCCATTTGGCGGATATTTGTCAGCCTTCCCATATAAAAAACAATCCAAAGTATTTTTGTATTGTTACATTAAATATAAAAACCCTTTGCCCCTTAATATATAATCAATATAATTTTTAGGTTTTCATGAATATTTAATACCGCAATATGAATGAACGTCATATTATATTTCCTTCTAGTGAAGTCCCCATTGTAGGTAGGTCCTCCCATGGTCGTGATGTAAGTGTTGTGCCTTTCCGACATGGTGGTAGGTAGGTCCTCCCATGGTTGTGATGTAAGTGCTGAGCCATTCCCGGATGGTGGTAGGTAGGTCCTCCCATGTCGGTGCATATAAGTGTTGTGTGATGTGCATCTAGGTTGTGCTCCGTGGATGATGACGATGATCTGAAGATGATGAGGTGACAATATGGTACACAGGTTTTGCAGAGGCATATAATCAGTCTTGATATGCTCTTGCAGGTTTTGCAGAGGCAGTATAATCAGTCCTGGGAGATCTTGCAGGTTTTGCAGAGGCAGTGTAATCAGTCCTGAGGTGTACTTACTTGATGGCTTGCTCACAGAGATGATGAATACCTACATGGAGGCTAAGTCTACAACCAGCATGAAAAAGGGTTGGCTCTGTAGAATTTCCTATGACAAGTAGATTGGAGATTGATTGAGATAGCAGCAACGATGATGACGATGATCTGATGATCCAGAGAAGAAGACTTGTGCTAGAAGACCTATGTCAAGAAATACCTTCCTAGTTAAGAGGGAGTGTTGATGTATATGTAACTTCGGAATGTATTTCATATATGTATATTGTATCCCTACAAAGAGGTTATTATTCCTCTGTACGAAAGTGCCATCATTTGTATTTACAAGTGTTGCAAGTGTCGTAACTTATACAAGATGGGTTATTAGACCACCAAGTGTGAGGTCGGCCATGAGTTGGGTTACCATGGGTTATTAGACTCTCCAAGAGAAGTCAGCCTTGTTAGGTTATTAGGCAAGTCGATTTGTGTATAAATAGAGTGAGGGTGTAACTCTATTTGATCATTCACTTACTCATCTATCTCTCACTTGAGTGATGCGCACTATCGGAGGAAGAGAAGCTGCTAAGGAGACTATCTCTTGTACTTGGGTTTTGTATCATTGCTCTTTCTATCCCTGAGGAAGTTGCGGGGTTTTTCACCTTCTTGGTTTTCCTCGAGGAAACTCCGTGTCTATTGTCTCTTGTGCTTGTCTCTTATGATTGATATGCTGTGCATGTTATTCTCTTAGATAAGATCCTAGATCATATTGAATTAATGCTCAAAATCTAACACAAGGTAAGGACTAGGTGCTAGGAGACTCAACTGCTAATGCATGGATGCATGGAATGCATGGATGCATGGATGCATGGAATGCATGCATGCATGCAAAATGCATTTAGGGACAAGATAGGATGGTGAGAATATTCCAACACCCCCCCTTAAGCCGGACTATGAGGAAAAATATAAGTAAATAAATGGAAATTAGGGCCCTGGTTACTGATACCAAAGGTCACACTGTACAACAATCTAGAAAAAAGTGAGGAAAGAGGGAAAACCCAGTGGGAAAAAACCCCCCCTCAAGATAGACTGAAACACACCAAAAATTGTTGCTCAAGACTCAAGTAGGTGTGATGCTTGATTCAATGCCTGGACGTATCTTCCTCTTGGGAAGAAGTGGATCATGCTCCAAAAACATGTGCTTGAATTCTCCTTCAGTGGATGCAAGCGAATCTGGAGGCGTTCTAAACTTGCTCTTAGGACCAAAAATGGTGAGAACAAATCCAAAAATATGAATATCATCCTAGAACCTATAATTCGAACCAATTGAGGTAGGATCAACTCCAATAAGATCTAATTTATCTTGAAACTTGAACTTTTGATCAATGGAAGTTAAATTACCTCCAATAATTGATAGATGGTTTTTTGTGATCTCCTTTGAACCAGAAGGGGTGAGATCAAAACCAAAATCACCAAAATGTTCTTGAGACTTGAACCCAAGCGAATGGCAGTGTCCTCTATCTTCAGTGAAACTCTGAGAGCATTTTCCAATGATCAAATAGAAGTTCATAGGAAGCATGTGGTTAAGGAGGGTGAATGCATCACCTCCAAACTCTAATTTAACCTCCAAATCATTCGGTAGATCATCATTCTGCACATAAACAGGCTCATGTGAAAGAGAGGATTTAAGAACCTCTTCAAACTCTAGAGCATGAGTTGTATTATCTTGCTCATAATTCGAAATAGAAGATATTGAGAACATGAGTGAGGAATGGATAATCTCTCCAAAAGAATCAGCTTCATTTGTTGTATCACTTTCATCTGCATCAGCTACATGTGAAGGAGACAATTCAAGACTGTCTTCAACTTCTAAAGCAACAAATGAAGTGGTTAAAACATGGGCCTCCACCAATTGAGGGGTGGAGGCTCATTACTCTACTTAGTGTCTCATAGTGTCGAGGAAGTATGTCCTAAGCTTATAGTAGGGTTATCATGGTGGTCAAAACCTCGAAGGAAGATAAGGGCTTCACTTCATGGATTCTCCATATGGACAAGCGGGGTGGGTTCTTTCACACCATCACTATGTGCAATCAAGTTCCATGGGGAGATATGGGTAATAAGATATAAGTGAGATACAAATGGCATGGTTAAAACATGTAACCCATTGTAAGTTCCAAGTGGTTAACATTGGATGGTTACCTAACATTGGTGAATTTAGTTAAGGCTTTGATACCAAATGTAAGGGCTCATTTTGAAAAATAGGTTTTAATCCTAATTAAATATTAGATAATTTGAGTAATTTACAGAAAATGAAACTAATTTATCATGTGTCTATTGATAGCGAGATTCATTAAGATCATAAATAATCAGTTAACAGTTCTAATACAACTCATACATATAGCATAATTTAACAACTATAACCTAAGGAAATAACCTCTACTTACCTGAATGATGACCAACTTAACCATTTGTGCAAGTATACCTTGGCCTCTACCAACCACCAACTCCAATATTAGCAACAACACTTGGGGGGACGACTCTCCACCTAACCAAACCCCGGGCAGAATCCGAGTCCTCCAATCCCTCAATAATTAATTATATGCCAAACCAAGTACGACCTTACTCTCTTCCCTATAAATATTAGTGCAATAATCGCCTCCTCCATAGACTCCCCTCAAATAGGTGAACTCATAAACAACTTGAAAACCAACATAAAACATGAAAACAACCCCAAAATCAACCAGACCAACCCCTTTTCCCTTGGTCTTCTCCCCTTTTATTACATAATTTTCTAATTTTAATTAATTTATTAATTTTGCATGGATGACACTGCTTGTCACCAATGCACCTAATACCAATCTAAGTTTAATTAAAGTCACTTAATAATTAATCTAAATTTGAATTACAATACACATATTCCCTTTGTATTTATGTATATTACTTGAATTTCTATTGATACTATAAGCTAATCATACTTATGCTAATGTCATCGATTAATTATCCTAACTAAGGTTGGATGTTACATTGAGGCAAGGATGTTCACTATCTCCTTTATTGTACATCCTTATGATAGACTCTCTAAGTTAAAGATTAGAGGAAGATAGAATAGCTTTCAATCTCCAAGGAATTCACATCGTTAGATGAGCCAAAGAAATCAATCATTCCAAATTTTATAATGATACTCAACTCTCGTGGGGTTGCATCAACTATAATAGTTGAAAGGTTTAAAGAAATTCTTGAACGGTTTTTAAATGCCTTAGTAAGATAAGGTGAGAAGTCACATATATGTATGGAACGTGAGTGCACTGTAGGTTCAAAGTATCTCCAGTATCCTATAATTCAATGTGTTTTAAACTGTAATTCAATTAAGTACCTAGGGATGTTAGTCTCTTTTGGACATCCTACTTTAGTGTAATTTGGAAAAATATTTTCTCCAAAATAAATAAATAAAATGAAGCAGTGGGGTTCCCAATGCCTAAATCTTGTAGGCATAATGGTGCTTACAAAATGTATTCTAATAGCCTTTCCTATTTATAAGAGCTTCGCATTGTTGGCCCCAACGAAGATAATGAAACCAATCGGAAAAGAAATAGGAAATTTTTTGTGGCAAGGAGGAAAAACAAATACAAAATAATTCCACCTTGTGAACTTGAACGCAGTAAGAGCCCCTTAAGAAAATGGAGGTCTAGAGATTAAGGACCCAACATTCATGAACATTGTACAAGGGGAAAATTTTTTGTTGAGGTTGATTTCCAGTAACTTTGAGTGGTGGAAAGAGGTAATGGTTGACAAATGATTTCACTCCACTAAAAAATAGTGTCTGTATCTCTCTTTATCAAATGAAAGACGACCCCCTTTCTAGAAGCTCTGCAAAGCGACAAATCTCATTCTCCAATCCTAGATAACATGGATCCCTCGTAATGACAATCTAATTAAGATCTAGGAAGACAACATAATGGGGAAATCATCCTTTTCACTCAAGTATGGCTTGCAAGAATTGATATGTTGGCTAGAAAATCAAGAAATGCATGCTTTGTTTGAGATCTCAATATGGGATGATTCGGGTGGACATCAGTAGAAAGGGTGGAAATAATTTTCTTCTCCAGAAATATTGGTTGACTAGTGTCACGTCCCCATTTTGACCCCCTTCGCATTAAATCGTAAATGATGTAAATATTGTTATTTAATCATGGTAAGGAGCTCAAGGCCAAGGCCCCACCATTGATTTAGCGTTTTATGTATCGGAAATTAAAAATAGATGCCTATGGTTCTTGTGCTAGATAGGCACAATGTAAATTAAGACATCATGTAAATACGAATTTTAATGAAAAACCCACAACTAGCTATGCAATGCAACAAAGAGATGGGGGCATGATTCTACAAGGAATATGGGGGGAAATTATTCCAACCCTTGAGCCAATGGTGTTAATCCATGTGTCAATGAGAAAACCCATAAACCACCAACTACCCATTTTGGGTTATGCACCCAATCATTTAATTCTTCCAAGAGTTGGTTGAGGCAGTTAATGCCTTGGGAATGAAGAGGTATGGCAGTCAATTTTGTGCATGGGCAAACCAACAACCTCGGAATTCGTATTTTTGCTTCTTGGCCAAGAAAACACCCACGAAATGGTGCCTAAAGCCATCTTTCACCCATGGCCTTTGCCCTCTCACGCAGTCTGAGCTAGCTGGGCTTTCCCCATCATGTTTTTCATCATTTTCCCTGCATTTTCCATGCCTGGGAGCTCGTTTTTACATTGTACAACAGCTGGGAGAGGAGGGCCACGATTTGGGACTGTGAGGGAGGTCGTTTTTGCCCCAAAATACCCATGGGCGTTTGTCTGAAAATGATTTTTGCTCTCCAGGGTTGAATCCCCAATTGCCATTTCGTTTTTGGGTCTTCCCACGTTTTTCTGGGCTGGTAGAAACCCCATCTTTGGGCATCTCACTATAAAAACGTTTTCATCATGCCCAATAATTGTGGTTCTACTGTTATGTGCATCCTTGTTTTGGTTTGAATCTGTGAGCAAGAGATTTGGAGTGGTAGTGGAAGAATTGGCTTGATAAACCTAGTGGGGGGGGGGATAACCTCTCAAGAAGATCAAGAGGGATGGCTACTCTTCTATGCACACTTTAGACACTCTAGATTGGAAGGTATGGCCTGAGGGACTGTGCATTGGTGAAGGGAATACTTCCTTGAGTGGGGTGTGTAGGCATTGTGGGTGCCAAGCTAGATAGATCTTGTAGAGGTATCCCTGGCTCTGTGCTTGAGCTCACTAGCTTAGCAATTCTTCCTTTCCATTTCCTAGCAGCCTGATAAACCCAATTGTAGATTGGCTTGGCTCATCTTGGTGTATGCTTGGCTATGTGTGAGTCTGCTATTCCCCGATTCCTTGTAGAGATCATGCCCAGCTCGGGGGTGGCAGTGTGTTGAGATATTGATGATCACAACTGGCCTATGGTTGGGTGGAACGTTGCAGTTGCATAGCCAGTTGCTTGGGACTACTTTGTTATAAGATCAGTACTCTCTTGTGTTAACTTTGCATTTATTTATTTGATGAATATTGTGAATGTATGATGGATGTGTTATTGATATTACTTCCGCCGTGTTTTTCTTATAATTATACATTTCCATATGTTCTTTTATATTATGTGAATGCTTATTTAAAAGCTCATGGGGCTAGATGCCCGGTCTTAGCATCATGATCCTCTCCATTGCACTGGTATGATGGGAGGGGACATGACAACCAGATGACATCTCTCTTAGCCTCCCTCTATGGAATGGCCTCAGTGGCTAATTCTATCCTAGATCAATGAAGTTGGGGATCCCATGGAAACAATTACTTAGTAAAACTTGGATAGAGGGTGAAAACTAACATAACTTCCTCTTCCCCACGATCAATGATATGGAACCATATATGGAAAGGTGACGGATTTACAATGGTAATTATTTTCAAATGGACCATGGTACATGGTAAGTTGTTAAATGTGGAGAATCATATGAGATGAGGAATTCAAGGTCCCTCAAGGTGTGCAATGTTTCATGAAGTGGAAGAGACACAAAAACATATATTCTTTGAATGTCCTCATACTGCTTTAGTTTTGAAATTTTCCTTTGCTAAGCTTGAACATAGGTTTGTTATGCCATCATCTTGGATTGAGGAGATGTTTACCCACTAGCACAAAAGAGACTTTGTATGGTTTCTAAATAAGCCCATTTTTAAGAGAGCTTGGTTGGCAATGCCTAAGTTTCAGTTGGAAAATTTGGTTATTGAGAAATAGATCCATATTTCACCCATAGGTATCCCCTCCAAGAGTAGTTGTAGCTAAGGCATGTGACCTTATTTTAGAATCAATTCAAGTAAAGGAGTAAAAGGCCACAATATTCCACTGTTGGAATAGGAGGAAAGGATTTGGCAAAAGGAACTTCTGAAATCCAAGAATCATCAAATTTGGTGTCTTGGCAAATAATATTGGAAGGGGAGGATTTTCATAGATGGTAGACAAATCATAAAATTTTTATCCTATTATTCGATGAGGCCTTGAAAAGAAACCTAGGGGTGGCAAGAGTTGGGGGTGTGGGGGGATGTTCATATACAATCTTCAGAGAAACCCTAAAACAAAATTTGAATGGGGTTTAGGTGAGGGAACTAACAACCAAGCTGAGGCATTTTTTGTTTTTCAAATACTTAGGATTCTTGACTGAAGGAGAATACAAATCTCATGGTTATAGGAGTTTCAATCATCATTAGTTACATGTCCCATTCTTCCATTCCAAAGGGTTTTATTTTGGAAATACTTATCCGTAAAATACAAAAGGAGGTGAGGAGGTTCAACTTTGAAGCTTTCTTTCATGTGTTGAGAGACCAAAAACATGAAGTAGATCTATTGGCCAATGAAGTCTCATGTTTGAGTGTTGGAGCTTTAAAAACAAAAGTGGGGGTGATATCTGTTACCAACTATTTTGTACCATAGTTGTACTTCTTGTGAGCCGCCAGTTTTATGAACATATAGTGTGTTCATCATTAGTGTTCAGAAGTTCAGAAGACTTTTTTCAGGGCCAAATTTGGCCCCTTTGTAATAATTACATGTCCAGACCCCCATGGGGGAATTGGAATAAGATGGTGTAAGCATGGTCAATTTGTAAAAGGATTGGCCTACCTTAGGTTTGGCTATCAAGGGGATACTCTAGAGTGTTTTTTCCTTAGGAATTATGCATTGCGCTTCAGTGGCGTATAATCCTTGATTTTTTCACTCACACCTCCAAAGCTGGAGTATTTACCATGGCGGTCGAGCCTGGGGAGTTTATTAAAGCCTAAGTGGCTATGCATTTTTACATGCTAGCCATCAATAATAAGTCATATGGAGATGCACTAGGTCCCCTAGGAGTTTGAGTTGATTCTGATAAAAATAATTTTTTTTCGTAAAATTAGACCATTTTTTAATAGTTTAAATGGAAAATGACAAAGTGTGAAAATCCAAAAATATGTTTTAAAAAGCATATGGGAAAAGGTGGCTAATTACTCTCAAATGAAGGGAAACCATATTAAGTGGTTAAAGCATGGTTTAAAAATCAATTTTTTAAAGTGGTGGGTGATGTCATTTTTAAAAGTGCGCCTTTGCTTCCTCACATGGGCATCACTCCATGTGATACAACTCATAAATATTGGGTGATTATTCCAAGGTGAATAGGGGCGCCCCTCTCATGAGGTGGCAGCCACCTCACCTTCACACCAACCAAGATTTAGTCCACGCTTTGATCTCTCATTTGATTAAGGGATGCACCCCTTCTCTAGCTCTGTCATGCGCTCCCCTCTTCTCTTATAAACTCTATAAAAGTGAGGCTTGCTTCCTCATTTTAAATGGTTGCAAGAAACCTATGCTCATATTGTAATGCTATTTTTCTATTGTTATTGAACAAAGTGAAGGCTTTGTAGGTCTCTGTCTAGAATCTCTCTCATGGTTATGCATGCATGTGTTTATTGAGGTAATATTTAG
The DNA here is from genome assembly GCA_027924585.1 of Larix kaempferi. NCBI lineage: Eukaryota > Viridiplantae > Streptophyta > Pinopsida > Pinales > Pinaceae > Larix > Larix kaempferi. The sequence continues at coordinate 12,522,145 of BSBM01000372.1, read as the reverse complement.
CTAGTTATCTTTCTTTCATTATAAGTTTGTAGAATGAATCTAGCATAGAGGGCTATCTTTAGTCCATTGGGAAAGCATTTATAGTTTCTAATTTGCTTGTTGATGTTTCATTGTTAAATATCTTAGGAGTAATAGATTGTAGTCAGTAATACTTATATTCTCCTTGTCTTTTTTAATGGAATATACTAGATTAATCTCACTTGTTTGAAAGATTGTGTAGCTTTGCAGGTTACCAAAATTGAAGAGGAATTGGAGCTCAGTTGCTTCCTGTTTTTCTTCTCTACATTTTTGGATCTAATGTGTTTTGTCTCATGGGCGCTCTCCAAATATTCATTACCTTCAAGCTTGAGCTTGAGAACCGTTTCTTCTTCCATCTCTTAAACGTCATATTTTTTTATTGTTACTTGGTTACTATTATGCTTAGCAAAAGATATGTGAAATTCCATAGGGATAGATCACTGAGCTTGAACAAACCTCACAATTTCACAGTGTAATTACTGAGAATAATTAGACAAAAGCATGGATCAATTCACTCATAAAACTGAAACACACATGAAAAACTGTTGTTGATACATTAATTAGCTGTAAGCTGGAAATCAAAGAATGTTACAATGGAATGAATTCGATGCACCTGGAAGGATTCAAAATCACCTCAACTCTAGGCTTAGTTTGCACTGGAACCATCTCCTGATAAGGTTAAATGGCCATCGATGATGAATAATCAGTCAATTGGAGTAGGATTGAGCATAACTGAATCATGTGGGCACCAAAATAGGGGAGGAAAATCTAAGGGGGCACATAAATAGCTATCAGTGGTCAAAGAGGGCGCTCCTATACTCAGTAGAAGTCAAACTAGGAGCCGTGGTCGGTTAAATGAGCAATCAAGGGGACAAGGCACCCTAAATCATGGAACTGACTATGTGAAATCCTAAATATGTGCATGAGGGTGCATTGGAACTCTAGTGATGTAAAAAAGGCACTCTGAGTGTATAGGAGCGCTAATGATGGAAAAAAAAAACTCTGGGGGGTCCAAAGTAAGGACTAGGTGCTAGGAGACTCAACTGCTAATGCATAGATGCATGCATGCATGCAAAATACATTGAAGACCAAGATAAGATGGTGAGAATATTCCAACACCCCTCCTTAAGTCAGACTATGAGGAAAAACATAAGTAAATAAATAGAAATTAGGGCCTTGGTTACTGAGACATCAAGTAAATAAATTAGATCATCATTGTGCACATCAACAGGCTCATGTGAAAGAGAGGATTTAAGAACCTCTTCAGATTCTAGAGCATGAGTTGTATTATCTTGTTCAGAATTCGAAATAGAAGATATTGAGAACATGAGTGAGGAATGGATAATCTCTCCAAAAGAATCAGCTTCATTTGTTGGATCACTTTCAGTTGCATCAGCTACATGTGAAGGAGACAATTCAAGACTGTCTTCAACTTCTAAAGCAACAAAGGAGCAGAAGCCTTCAATAAAAATTTGGGCATTTGGATTTGTAATTTCTTCTTCATCTTGAACAACTTCATAATGAGAGATGCTTGAGGTCGAGACATAGTCAAAGAGAATACTTGAGGAAGTATCATTGGGCTTGTTCTCCAAATAGCTAGCATGATCATCTTCCTTCTGCTTTCCAAATTCTCTATCCAAATTGGTCCAGATATCACTTGGATATTTAGTAGTATTAATGAGGTAGTGCATACTAGGAGACATAGAAATACACATTGCTCGAAAGGATTTGTCACAGTCATTTAGCCAATCATTCTCCTCTTCATAGGAAGCAAAATCTCTCATAACACCAATACACATATCAAAAAGACCCTGTTTGTTCATATATGCTATCATATTTGGTTTCCACTCATCATAGTTGAATAGAGAGAGAGGAGGAATTGCTTTTAGATTCATGGAAGCTGTTTTAGAATACCTGCAAAAACAATGGAAAAATATCTGGAGGATTGTTACTGAATCTACTTGCTGCAATTGCTACTACTGTTGCAACTGCTGCAACTCAAAAAAAACTCTCACAAGCTCTCACGAGCTCTGATACCATGTGAAATTCCAAAGGGATAGATCAATGAGCTTGAACAAACCTCACAATTTCACAATGTAATTAATGAGAAGAATTAGACAAAAACATGGATCAATTCACTCATAAAACTGAAACACACATGAAAAACTGTTGTTGATACATTAATCAATTGTAAGTTGGAAATCAAAGAATGTTACAATGGAATGAATTCGATTCACCTAGAAGGATTCGAATTCACCTCAATTCTAGGCTTAGTTTGCATTGGAACCATCTCCCGATAAGGTTTAATGGCCACCGATGATGAATAATCAGTCAACTGGAGTAGGACTGAGCATAACTGAATCATGTGGGAACCAAAATAGGGGAGGAGACTCCAAGGGGGTGCATAAATAGCTTTCAGTGGTCAAAGAGGGCATTCCTATACTCCGTAGCAGTCAAACTAGGACTTGTAGTCAGTTAACTGAGCAATCAAGGGGACAAGGCACCCTAAATCATGGAACTGACTGTGTGAACTCCTAAATATATGCATGAGGGCGCATTGGAACTCCAATTATGTAAACAAGGCACTATGAGTGGATAGGAGGGCTAATGATGGCAAAAACAAGCTCTGGGGGCCCAAAGTAAGGACTAGGTGCTAGGAGACTCAACTACTAATACATGGATGCATGGAATGCATGCAAATCATGCAGGACAAAGATAATATGGTAAGAATATTCCAACAAGATAGATCCATCAAAGTTCATCATTTACTTTCTTATGTTATGCATATTTACTAGATCTAAAAAGCTTCAAATTTACATTTAAAGATTAGATCAAAGTATTATTTTTCTTAGTATTTGAAACAAGTTAAATTTTTCCTATCATTTTGCAAATACTAGATTGTGAAATTATGTGCATTTAGCTAACCATACTAAATAATTTAATAAGTTTTTGTTTGCTGGTTTAGTGTTTATTTTGTAGAGAAGCAAGGAAAAGGAGCAAAATTTTTAGCATAAATACATAAAAATCCCTTATCTTCAATCCCTTTCTCTCCCTTAGCCTTCTGTGCAGGCTTAAAGTCTCTTGAATCTCGCAATTTTTGCAGATCAAGAGCACTCTCTATCGGAGAGTTATTATTTAATTTTGTAATAATATCTAAATAAAGAGCAAGTGGGATTGCGGATCCCATGCCCTTCTTCCCCCATTTGGGGGAAGCCTGTATCTTTTTACGTTTATTTTTTGCTTTCTACCTGCATTCCTAGAGTAGTATTATGCTAGGCTAGCTTTCAAATTTTGCAAAACGGTTTAAATTGATCTTTACTTAGAAGTTCAATTCTGCAAGTTTTGAAGTTGCTTTTTGCATGTTTATATTTTCTTTAGATTTATTTGCATGCTAAACGAACTACTAATCCCCTTGCTCTCCCGAGTATGGTCTTTGACCTAAAAGAGATTCTTGGGTAGTAATTAGATAATTTGCAAGTTTTGTTTATTTTAGTACTTATATCTTTTTCTGTTAGTCAAAATATTGGTCATACAAATCTCTTGAATCTCGCTCTAAGCGGATCAAGAGTGCTCTCTGTCCGAGAGTTTTTCCTTTTTTTTTTAAATCTCTTGAATCTCACTCTAAGTTGATCAAGAGTGCTTTTTGTCGAAGAGTTTAACAAAATTTGAACTAATATTTCGCTCACTCCATGTATGGTTTACCCATCGTAGGCTAGTCTGAGCCTTGGGATATCAAAAGTGCTAGTGTTGCAATTATTAAATTTTTTCACATTAAGCTAATTCATTCACATTAATACAATCAAGTCCCTTTTTAACCAATGAAAATCCGACATTGCCTCGATAGTGATCGGAAGTGGGGAAATTTTGACTAAGGAAGCAAGAACAACTGGGAGGCGACCTAAGAGAACAGTTAGGATACACCCTTGTTGGTGTAGTGTTGAACATCGCTCTCGAGACTCCATTCCATCCCACATTTCCTTGTACAAAACCACTTAGATCACATTCTGGACATATTCCCTATACCGCAAGGTATATCGGGAATTCCCTCATTCCACAATTAATCAACTCATCCCATAAAAATACATAATAAAATAAACCAAGAGCATTCTCACAATAGTCCTTTCAACACTCTAAAATAGAAAGTGACTCCATTAGCACTGGTCTTTCATCAACAACAATATTTCAATTTTTGGCTTTTTATCTATCTTACAAATTGTTGTTCATTTTATGATATCATGTTGTGGATGTATCTTAATTAAATTGGCGAGTAAACTTGGTTTAAATTTGCATCAACTCAAAAAACTCCTAGAAACAACATCCATTACAATCACTCAAACATTAACTAAAATCCTTAGAAACCTCTTCTTTTAGTAGGGTCTACCCCCCTAGCTTTGTTAAGAGTTTGTCTAAACGAAGGAATCGGGATCAGGTGACAGCACCTGACTCTTTGCTTTCCCCCAAGGCCACATCAAGCAGTTTCGAAATATTTTTGCTGCGCTTCCTCCCAAGGTGTGCATTTTGGTGGCAACATTTCTAGCGCCGTTTCCGTGGACAAATTTTTTGATCCTGGTTCGACTTACCTTAGTTTTTCTCTTAGTTTTTTACGTTAACCTTTTTGATTGATTTTTAGTCCAATAAAATCTGAAATTAGACTTGATCCATCTGGCGACTCCACTCTCACGCAATTTACCAAGGTACTCAACTAGAAGAAAGTATGTAGGTTTGCTTGATTTCATCCTTGAACTTGAGAAGGTTTATCGGAGAAGGTTAAACAAGCTCTCTTCTCGTAGGATCCTTGAGAATATAGGATCCGAGTCTATTTCGGACATCCATTGCCTCTTTTTAGAAAACAATAATATTTTATTTGACATAATGGGTGAATTATTTAGTCCACTTAACATTGCTCAGATAGAAGGTCAACCCCATGATCTACCTGACAAGGCCATTGACAAACTTCCTACATTCACCAGAATCAATTCCATAACCGCAATTGTCCATTTGAAGAGTTTTTCAAAGTGTCTTAGTAGTTGGGTCCGAGCAGCTGAGCACCAACATGAGGATGTTTACATGAATTTGTTTTCCTCATCTCTAGAAGGGGATGCTAGTGACTGTTTTATGAATTTAGCCGACAACTCTTTCGCAAATTTAGCTGCTTTAAAACTGCTTTCATAAACAAATGGGGAGAGAAAAATAAGCCACGTCATCAACTAGCTTCCCTACATACTATTAATAGAAATGAGAACGAGACTATGGACGATTTTAATAAGAAATTATAGGACTTAATGAACAACATGCATGTGGAATTTAAACCAACATCACAATCCATATTGGTTTATTACGTCGAAGATTTAAGTGGTGAGATGCAATATCAAATTAGAGATAAGAAGCGCACCACCTTTTTGATGGATTAGGACATGGCTATGAAAATTGATAGAAACATGGAGTCTTCTTGCAAGTCTAACATTCCTAAATATACGAGAGCCTTAGTTCCCATGAAACAAATTGAGCCTAAAGAAAAGGCATCCGCTTCTCATTAGGATAATCATGATAAAAAATTGAAGAAATGAATGAGAATATGGAAGCTATGAAAATGAAGTATGTTTCTCATCTTAAAGAAATGCAAAATCGGGTAATAGCTATGGAACAATCTCAGTCCCAACCTATTCAATGAAATTTTCCTCCCAAGGGAAATTGGCAGAAGAAGGGACCAACTTATGAAAATAGGCCTTCAAATCAATTAGAGACTGCTAACATGGTTGAGGATTATACACCTTTCTGTAGAGCATGTAAATATTTTCATGAAGAATCTACTTGTTACTTTGCATGCTATGTCCTAGAGAATGGTTTTCCTAAAGCGAGCAGTAGTGAGAAGGTTTCGAGAGAGCCTGATTATGTAAATGTTGTAGGTGATGTCCATACCATTCCTAGGGAAAATTGGAAACAAGATAGACAATGCAGACAGGAGAAAGACAACCTTACTAAGACTTATGGAGAGATGCCTTCACCTGACCAAATCCGTGAGATGTAGAAGTTCAAAGGCATCACATACCAGAGAAGAGAAAATGTTGGACAGAATTCAATATCCTCCGAAGGTAACAAATCCTTATGATTACTATGATATGAATATTGATTTAGGTAATTGGTTTTAAAAAGTAAAAATTCCTATGCCTGCTACTGAAATCTTCAAGATTTCTGAATAAAGAGAAAAGTTAATGAGGGTTTTAAACCCTTCCATTCCAAAGAAAGTCACATTTTCTAAAAACTTAGAGAAACATTCCACATTTCTACATACCATGGACCCAAGAAAAGATGATAATCATCCTTTTTATGTATCATTGATGATAGGTGATCTTCTTCTACACAACTGTATGTTAGACTCAGGATCCTCATCCAACATCATGACCAAGAAGGTTATGCATAAACTTAATCTTAGAACATCCAGACCATACCAAAATGTTTGTGCCATGGATTATAGACAAGTTGACGTAGTGGGAATTATTTAAAATCAATCGGTTAGATTGGCCAAGTATCCAGACATTCATGTGACTATGGATATCCTTGTCATAGATGTACCTGATAAGTGGGGGATGTTACTTTCCAGAAAGTGGGCTGCTACTTTAGGAGGTTGGATCCAAATGGATTGGACTTATGCCACTGTACCTACATCATAAGACGCATTAGTTAAATTGCATAACGAGAAGGAAAAGAAAAATCATGTGGAAAACCTCAAGAGACCCTCAAATCAATATGTCTATAATACTGACGATCTTGGGAACTATGCAATTAATTCTACCTTTCTATCTGTTATTCAAGAACAAATTAAAAATGAAAAGGAAGATGAAATTTGGAAAATGAACTTTGATGGTGCTCATTCAAGAGCAGGAAAGGGGGTTGGGATTATCATTACTTCACCGGGAGGTTAGATTTTCAACTTTGCATATAGACTGGAATTTGAAGCAACAAACAATCTAGCAGAGTATGAGGTACTCTTACTTGGGATTGAACTAGCAAAAGATATGGGGATAAATATATTAAGTATAAAAGGCGACTCTGATTTGATAATTCAATAAGTAAAGAACCAATTTGCATGTAAATGTCAAAGATTAAAAAAGTATAGAAATACAATTTGGGACACCATGGAATTCTTTGATGCCTTAAACATAGAAGCCATTCCTAGAGATCAGAACAACGCATCAGATAATTTAGAAGTTTCAGCATCAACCCTTCAACCATAAGATGAGATGATAAATGGTAACTGTACTTTAGAAATCAATTTCAGGCCATTAGTACCAGATAACATGGAACATTGGCAGGTTTTCCGAGATGATAAAGAAATCTTAAAGTTTATTCATAATGTTTAAGAATTCTCGAACTTTAATGTCAATTTGAAAGAAGAGGGTAAAGAATATCAGGGTGAGGGCGATTAGTTCAACAATCCTGTTCCTCGTGGCTTAGTGGCATTTGAAAGCATCTTTGATAGGTGGGATCAGAGGAAGAACAACATTGATTCAATGAAACCTAGGGACTATGCAGAATTAAACATTGGGTCAGATAAAGAACCTAAAATGATAAAAATCGGAAAAGGTACTTCAGAAAAAGAAAGGAATTATTTAATCAGTTTAGTTAAAGAGTATAGAGATGCGTTTGATTTTACTTATGATGAATCAAAAGCATATCGTGAAGATGTATTTCAACAAAATATACCTTTAAAGCAAGAGATCAAAGAAGTGAAACCTTTCGGACAAAAATTGAGACAGATCAATCCTAAGTTAGCTCCCATTGTTAAAAAAGAGCTTGAGAAAATGTTAGCGGCATGGATAATTGCACCTACAAGACATTCATCCCGGTGCTCTAACTTAGTTGTTATTAGAAAGAAGAAGGGAAGCATAAGGATATGCATCGAATTTAGGCATATAAATGTGGCTTGTCAAAAGGACAACTATCCACTTCCGGATATGGAAACCCTTCTCCAAAGGGTCATAGCTGCTAGCATGATGTCCATGCTAGATGGTTTTTCAGGTTACAACAAAGTGGTCATCCAGAAAGAAGACATACATAATACCACTTTCACAACTCCTTGGGGCACTTTTGAATACTTGAGAATTCCTTTTGGATTATTGAATGCTGGTGCCACTTTCCAAAGAGCTATGGACTATGAATTCAAGGAGCTAATTGGAAAAACTATAGATATTTATCAGGATGACTTAACTGTTTTCTCCAAAGAAAGATCTAGCCATATAAGTCACTTAAAACATGTATTTGAAAGATGTATAAAATATGGAATTTCTTTAAATCCATCTAAGTCTATCCTAGGTATCGATGAAGGAAATTTACTAGGACTTATCATTTCCAAGGGCGGGGTCAAGGTTGATCCTGAGAGAATAGAGGCAATTAAGAAAATACCTTTGCCTAAGATTGTTAAAGCCCTCCAATATTTTAATGGACACATCAAATTCATTAGAAGATTCATCCCTAACTTGGATGAGCTAATGAAACCTATTCATAAACTATTAAAAAAGGATGCCAATTTTGTGTGGACGGATGAGGGAAGGGAGGATTTATCATATATAAAAGATGCAATCACAAGATTGACTGTCCTAGTCATCCCATACTACACCAAGGACTTCATGATATTCTCCTTTGTATTTGAAGATACCATATCAGGGGTTTTGCTCCAGAAGAACCACGAAGGGTTTAAGCAACCTATTGCTTTCATGAGTCATGCTTTACAAAACTCAAAATTAAAATATACCACCATGGAGAGGCAGGTTTATGCCTTGGTCAAATCATTGAAACATTTCAGGACCTATATTGGGTATTCTAAATTCATAGGTTATGTTCCCCATACTGCAGCAAAAGACATATTGTCCCACCAAGATTGCTTAGGAATAAGGGGTACATGGGTGTCAAAGATTAAAGAGTATGAATTAGAAATAAAACCCACCAAGCTCATCAAAGTACATGGTCTTGCCAAAATTTTCACTCAAAATAACGAGGAATCCATAGGAATAGTTTGTGAGAACAGTAGATCTGATCTAGTCATGACCCCAGAATCTTGATAACCACTGGTATTCATAAATCATCTATTTCCTTCTTCACATTACTTGCCCAGATCACCTCAAGGGTCATAAAAGATGGGCTTTAAGTTTGAAAACAACTAGGTATTGTCTCAGTCAAGAAGGTTTGGGTTGGAGGAACCTAGACGGGATGATACTTAGATGTGTGAATGAGCAATATTCCAAAAGAATCTTGGTAGAGTTCCATTCAGGTTTTTGTGGAGGCCATTTCGCAGCAAATAGAACTTCCCACAAAATCCTTTGAGCAAGTTACTACTAGCCAACCCTCTTCGCAGGTGTGCATAAGTATGTTAAGTGTTGTCGAGAGTACCTATTAAGTGTTGTCGAGAGTATCAGATCTTTACTGGGAAGTAGAAATTGGAAGCTCTTCCCCTCATGCCAGTAGTGGTCCTTGCCCCCTTTCAGTAGTGGGGGCTTGACTTCATCGGTCGGTTCAAGGACAATTCAAGTAATGGATTTACTTAGATCCTTACAACTACCGATTATTTTACCATGTGGGTAGAGGCCATACCCACCAAATCAACCACTGAGAAAGTTGTTATGGATTTACTTGAGGAGAAAATCATCACAAGATTTGGTATCCCTCTTAAAATAACAACTGATAATTCCAAGGCTTTCAGTTCCATTGATATCACTTCCTTTTTCTTTAAGTATGGCATTAACCTATCCCATTCATACAATTATTAGCCCTAGGGAAATGGACTTGCTGAGTCCACAAACAAAAACCTAATGAATATCATCAAGAAAAATGTGGGAAACATTAAGAAGGCATGATAACAAGATCAGGTATGCACTTTTGGCTGATCGAATCACCAAGAAGAATGCTATGGGGAAGTCTCCCTTTGAACTGGTATATGGTTGCATGACTGAGTTACCCATCAACATGAAAATACCAGTATTTCGGATGATCATTGAATATAGTTCAGAAAGAGAGGAGATGGAGCAGAGGGTGAATTGGATTATTGAACTGGATGAAAGCAGAAGGGAAACTTTAGATTAGAGTTTGAGACATCAGGAGAGCATGAAGAGTACCTATGATAAGTTAGCCAAGCCGATACCTTTCCAGATTGTGGATACAGTCCTCATGTGGGATCAAAGAAGAGACAAGCCGGGAAAACAAGGGAAGTTCTATAGCCTCTAGAAGGGGCCATTTATCATTCACGATTTTTCCGTCACAAATTCCTTTATGCTCAACATCATGGAAGGAGAAAGGTTGAACCTGCGAGTAAATGGACAACATCTGAAGCTGTTCTACAACAGTGACACATAAATTCCCATGGGGGCATTTCAGGGCTTCTATAAACCCTCTCCTCTTGTATTTTAGTCTTTTATGTTTTGTACATTATTTCTGTATATTATTTTTGTATAATATCTCATGTATAATAGTTGTTTCATACTAAATGTTGTATCTACTAACATTGTAATTTATTTTTTATTGGTTGGATTTTATTTGGAACATTTATCATGTATATGTGGGACTGGTGCACTTCAGTTTTGTACAGGAACCATAGAGTCTAGGATTCTTGAACACTCTTTTTGATTGAAAATCAAACGAGTGCTCATCCCGCAATTGGAGCCGAATGTTACCAACTATTTTGTACCATAGTTGGACTTCTTGTGAGCCACTAGTTTTATGAACATATCAAGTATTCATCATCAGTGTTCAGAAGTTCAAAAGACTTTTTCAGGGCCAATTTTGGCCCCTTTGTAATAATTGCATGTCCAAACCCCCATGGGGGAATTGTAATAAGTTGGTCTAAGCATGGTCAATTTGTAAAAGGCTTGGACTACCTTAGGTTTGGCTATGAAGGGGATACTCTAGAGTGTTTTTTCCATAGGAATTATGCATTGCGCTTCAGTGGCGTATAATCCTGAGTTTTTCACTCACACCTCCAAAGCTGGAGTATTTACCATCATGTGGTCGAACTTGGGGAGGTTATTAAAGCCTAAGTGTCTATGTATTTTTACATGCTAGCCATCAATAATAAGTTGTATGGACATGCACTAGGTCCCCTAGGAGTTTGAGTTGATTTTGATAAAAATAATTTTTTTCGTAAAATTAGCAGGCCATTTTTTAATGGTTTAAATGGAAAATGACAAAGTGTGAAATCCAAAAATATGTTTAAAAAAACATATGGGAAAAGGTGGCTAACTACTCTCAAATGAAGGGTGACCATATTAAGTGGTTAAAGCATGGTTTAAAAATCAAATTTTTAAAGTGGTGGGTGATGTCATTTTTAAAAGTGCGCCTTTCCTTCCTCATGTGGGCGTCACTCCATGTGATACAACTCATAAAGCTTGGGTGATTATTCCAAGGTGAATAGGGGCGCCCCTCTCATGAGGTGGCAGCCACCTCACCTTCACACCAACCAAGATTTAGTCCACTCTTTGATCTCTCCTTTGATTAAGGGATGCACCCCTTCTCTAGTTCTCTCATGTGCTTTGCTCTTCTCTTATAAACTCTATAAAAGAGAGGCTTGCTCCCTCATTTTAAATGGATGCAAGAAACCTCTGCTCATACTGTAATGCTATTTTTGTATTTTTATTGAATAAAGTGAAGGCTTTGGAGGTCTATATCTGGCATCTCTGTCATGGTTGTGCATGCATGTGTTTATTGAGGTAATATTTGGCTAGTTATCCTTCTTTCATTATAAGTTTGTAGAATGAATCTAGCATAGAAGGCTATCTATAGTCTATTGGGAAAGCATTTACAGTTGCTAATTTGCTTGTTGATGTTTCATTTTTAAATATCTTAGGAGTAATATACTGTAGTCAATAATACTTATATTCTCCTTGTATTTTTTAATGGAATATACTAGATTAATCTCGCTTGTTTGAAAGATTGTATAGCTTTGCAGGTTACCAAAAGTGAAGAGGACTTGGAGCTCAGTTGCTTCCTCTTTCTCTTCTCTACATTTTTGGATCTAATGTGTTTTTTCTCATAGGCGCTCTCCAACTCTTCATTACATTCAAGCTTGGGATTGAGAACCGTTTTTTCTTCCATCTCTTAAACTTCATACTTTTTCTTGTACTTGGTTACTATTATGCTTAGCAAAAGATAGATCCATCAAAGTTCATCATTTACTTTCTTATGTTATGCATATTTAATAGATCTAAAAAGCTTCAAATTTACATTTAAATATTAGATCAAAGTGTTATTTTTCTTAGTATTTGAAACAAGTTAAATTGTTCCTATCATTTTGCAAATACTAGATTGTGAAATTATGTGCATTTAGCTAACCATACTAAATACTTTAACAAGTTTTTGTTTGCTGGTTTAGTGTTTATTTTGCATAGAAGTGAGGAAAAGGAGTGAAATTTTTAGCATAAATACATAAAAATCCCTTTTCTTCAATCCCTTTCTCTCCCTTAGCATTTTGTGAAGGCTTAAAGTCTCTTGAATCTTGAATTTTTTGCGGATCAAGAGCGCTCTCTATCGGAGAGTTATTATTTAAATTTGTAATAATTTATAAATAAAGAGCAAGTGGGATTACGAATCCCACGCCTTTCTTCCCCCATTTGGGGAAATCCTGTATCTTTCTACGTTTATTTTTTGCTTTCTACATGCATTCCTAGAGTAGTATTATGCTAGGCTAGCTTTCAAATTTTGCAAAATGGTTTAAATTTATCTTTACTTAAAAGTTTAATTTTGCAAGTTTTGAAGTTGTTTTTTGCATGTTTATCTTTTCTTTAGATTTATTTGCATGCTAAACGAACTACTAATCCCCTTGCTCTCCTGATTACGGTCTTTGAGCTGAAAGAGATTCTTGGGTAGTAATTTGATAATTTACAACTTTTGTTTATTTTAGTACTTTATATCTTTTTCTATTAGTCAAAATATTGGTCATATAAATCTCTTGAATCTCGGTCTAAGCGGATCAAGAATGCTCTCTGTCGGAGAGTTTTTCCTTTTTTAAAAAAATCTCCTGAATCTCGCTCTAAGCGAATCAAGAGTGCTCTTTGTAGGAGAGTTTAACAAAATTTGAACAAATATTTTTTTTACTCCATGTATGCTCTACCCATCGCAGGCTAGTATGAGCTTTGGGATATCAAAAGCGGCAATGTTGCAATTATTAAATTTTTCCACATTAAGCTAATTCGTTCGCATTAATAAAATCAAGTCCGTTTTTAACCAACAAAAATATGGCATTGCCTCAATAATGATCGAAAGTGGGGAAATTTTGACTAAGAAAGTGAGAACAACTGGGAGGTGACCTCGGAGCACAGTTAGGCTACACCCTTGTTGGTGTAGTGTTGAAAACTGCTCCGAGACTCCATTCCATCCCACATGTCCTTGTACAAAGCCACTTAGATCACATTCTGGACATATTCCTTGTACCGCAAGGCATATCGGGAATCCCCTCATCCCACAATTAATCAACTCATCCGATAAAAATACATAATAAAATAAACCAAGAGCATTCACACAATAGTCCTTTCAACACTCTAAAATGGATAGTGACTCCATTAGCACTGGTCTTTCATCAGCAACAATATTTCAATTTTTTCTTTTTATCTATCTTACAAATTGTTGTTCATTTTATGATATCATGCTGTGAATGTATCTTACTTAAATTGGCAAGTAAACTTGGTTTAAATTTGCATCAACTCAAAACTCCTAAACAAAACATCCATTCCAATCACTCAAACATTAACTAAAAGCCTTAGAAATCTCTTCTTTTAGTAGCGTCTACCCCCCTTGGCTCTGTCAGGAGTTTGCCTAAACGGATGAGTCGAGATCATGTGACCAACACCTGACTCTTTGCTTCCCCCCAAGGCCACACCGAGAAGTTTCAAAATATTTTTGTTGTGCTTCCCCCCCAGTTGTGCATTTCGGTGGCAACAATATCCTCATTCCTAATCCTCTAAGATAATTGTTAATATCCTCAATATATGGTCAAAATGAGTAACACAAGACATGCCATGTATTGGAGTTAGTTTAAGAGGAAGGGATGGGTATTTACACTGAAGAGGATGCAGGTACCCTTGCGTACTTCATCCATGGTAGATTATCAATTCTATATTGGTCTCAATGTTCTCATGAAGAATCAAGGTGAGATTAATTTGGTTCAAGACTTGGAAAATATTCTATCAGTATGTTGCATTAGGCATAGGGAGGAACTAGTCCTATCATACTCCATCTCTACACTTTTCTTAATCATTTTGCTTGGTGTAAATAGGAACATTGGAGCACTGGACCATGCATTTTGGGTACTTTCTTGGAGCTCTTAAGCATGCTTTGTGTGCAATGGTGGTGATTCAATTGTGGTTTGCAGTGGAGTTTGGAATAATTGGAGCATGGTGGAGCACAACCACCCTAGATGTTTCTTTTTGTATGAATATTTGGACTTGTGGTTCCTTTTGAGGAGACATGAGAGGTTGCTTGCAAATAACCAATTAGCCATTTTCCATCAACAAAATAGAGTTTCTAGCCTGGATGAATCTTAGAACAATGATCATGCGGAATTATTGGAGATAGTGACACAACATAAAAGGCATTTTGAGAAGCTTAAATATGATTACATCATGTACTTGTCCTTGTTAGGAGCTCTCAGTCTAAGGATACCAATCTAAGGATGTCAATTGGGTATGCTTTAGAATTGGAAAAGGAAGAAACAATGCAACAAATCTCTGGATATTTGGAAATGGAACTCATGGACAAGTAACCCAAGCTAACAACAAGAGACAAGCATGAATCCCATAAAGGGCAATTTTTATAATATGTTTAGTTAGGTTTTGCAAGATAATTTTGTTATTAGGACAATATTTTAGAATTTATACTAGTAGGAATTCGTGGTTACAATTATATGCAAGACATTACAAATCAATATGTAGGGCTTACTTTTAAATTTTGGACACTTTGTGAATGTTTGGTTCATGGAAATCCCTCCTCTATTTGTATTAGTATGTTGTATGATGTGTTTGCATATTTTTTTTTATAAAATATTAATCGTTTCAGTTTAGAAAACAACAACAATAATGTTATGTTTACTTTGAGTTAAACATCTTCACAGTCTTTAGATGATATGATATTAACTTTTTTTGCTAAATAAAATGGGCCAAATGAAGGAGATCCAGAAAGTGTTCCACATCTAGAAAGTGCATTTATTTTATGAAATATGATGGGTGGAAAAGGAAAAGAAGATTTGTATTGTTACTATTGCAGAAAACCTAGCCACACAACTTGGAACTAGAAAGTATGAGCCAATGATCTTGTAAAAGGAGAAGATTAAAAACAAAGAAAAACATAATATATATTTGACAACTACAATTGAAGAACCACCCAACACTGTCTGAGTTTGATGACAATGAAATAGAGGAGGTTTTCATGTTTTAAGGGACCAAATATTTGAGGATGAGAATTATTCAATGTAGATGTAGCTCAATATGGATTGTTGTCAATGATTTTAGAGATTCATAATTCAAGAGTTTGGGAAAATGAGGTTTGAGAACTTGAGAATTCAACAAAGTTGGAACTTGGGAATTATACCTTTACAATGTTGATGAGACAACTTGATGGAGTATTTGCATAGTTCAAGAACAATGGGGAAGAGAAACTAATTAAGAAGTTTACTTTTATGTTTGGTTATTGATCAAGTTTCTTAGTTAGTATTGCAGCCTTAAGAGGTTGGCAATGTGTAAGTATCCAATAATGGAATGTGATAAAGTCACATGCTATAAGTGACTCATAAATAGTTATTATGAATTAATAGGTCTCATTAATAGGGTTATTAATAAAAAGTAGTTAGATTAGGTAGTTAGGTCATACGACTCTATAAAAGAGATCAATGTTATTGTTAAAGTGCACTCCATAATTAAGGAATATAAGTGTAATAATTTTGTGTGCATATCCTTCATTACATGGTCTATTATCTTTATATTAATAGCTAAAAGCAGGTAACATGCAAGGGCAATTTTTGGGCATTCTCACCTTGATGGCTTAGAGATGGTTAACAACCATTTTGATGGTGAATCTCTTATATTAGCTCAGGTGGATCAAGGGTTGGTTGAGGCTACGAGGAGTAGTTTGGAACTCTTTTACATTGCCGCTAGAGAAATTATCAATAAGAAGGAGATTGGTTGTTGTCTTCTCGAGATTGGTGATCCTCTAACCCGTGTTCCTTCTTTATGGAATTATATTAGGGTAGGTATGACTGTGCACTACTTGAAGGTCATGTTTGGAATTGGGATTTTAGTTGTGGTCATGTGGGATATGTGAAATCAAAGGGTTGAAAGAAAGGTACATATATGGTACTTCAAATATCTATCTGAAACACTGCCACTTGTGTGGAAAACAAGTAGGGGGTCATGTGACCCAGTGACCTCCTACCCCTAGGATCCCCAGACACCTCAGGGATACAAGCCCCATAATGAGGTAGCGACAATGCCACTAAGCCATAGTACTCCAATAAGGAAAATCAAGGGGTCTGGCTATAACCAACCCTAAAAAATGCAAATAATAC
Source organism: Larix kaempferi (assembly GCA_027924585.1). Lineage (NCBI taxonomy): Eukaryota > Viridiplantae > Streptophyta > Pinopsida > Pinales > Pinaceae > Larix > Larix kaempferi. The sequence goes on along the minus strand of BSBM01000372.1, from coordinate 12,505,587 downwards.
CCCCATCCTGTCCGAGAAGGAGAAAAAATGACCCCTCTCTCTAGTAAGATATCTGAAAGTGAGCGAATATGGGTATTGCGTAACAGAGTGTAAAGGATTCCCTAAAGTGTCCCAAATAAGTGTGAAGAATTTGTGAAAATCTTGTTCACACCAAGATCTGCTCAAGCAATTACACAATCTCACAAATTACCTTGCAAAAACTAGTCATAGAACACATAAAACAGTCATGAATATTATGCAAACAATATAAGTCTATTGAATAAGTCTACACTAGCCAAACTTAGGTAATGTAATGGTTGTCCAAATACATAATTACATCAGATATTTGAAATTCAAAGAAGGCATTCGAAATCCTCACAAAAGCAAGATTACTAAAAACATGAAAAAAACCTCCTAGGTGCAAAAAGTGATTTCCAAATCACCTCTAAGGCTCACTAATTGGTAAAATCAGAGTTGGATGGTGATATAGGATGAAAAAGAATCCTAAGTACATATTTTAGAAAGAGGTAACATCATGGAGGGCGAGTTGACCAAAAAACTCCTAAAGCCAAGTCAACTAGCTTTTACCTTTTCGCCAAAATCAGTAAAAAGTAGGATAACGCCCTTATAATCCAGGAATGGAATAAAATATCACAAAATATTAGGAAATATTATCCAGAATCTCCAGAAATGTGCTCTAGTGACTTAGGATGGCTTGTGGTCCACACAAAGACAAAATAATGGCCAACTACCTAGTCAACACCTATGAATTAATAAAAAATGACTAATAATATATCTCCTAAGTATGGAATGGCTATGCATGGGTTTTTAATATTATAACAGAATATCCTAAAGAAATTATGTTGGGTCACATGACCATGAGAAGTATCGCCCGAAGTGATAAGGATTGGTACACAAGACAATGTTGAAATAAAAGGTGAAGAAACAATGAAACAATGGGGTTTGATCCACTTGCCCATGAATTTGGGGTTACATGACCCATGGTTGAGAAGGATGTAAAGAGTCCCCAAGGTTGGTCTGAAGCAAGTTGGTGTGAAGCATGAAGTATCCCCCAAATAATGATGTTTGGTCCACATGACCCCAAAAGTTGTGGTACGTTGGCCCATTGGACCACATGAAGTGGCAAGGAACCCCACAAGAAATAATGATGTATTCACCAAGTATGATGATGTGGACAAGCCCTAAGGCCCATTTGAGAAGATATGGAGTGAACTTGAAGTTTTGGTGCGAAGTGTCATGATGGATCCTTGAAGTGGGGTACTAACCCTTGAGACCCCCTTAAAATATGGGGATCCACAAATTAAGGATGAGTTTAAGGAGATTGTAAAAGAAGCTACAAGGCATGATGAAGTGTATAAATAGAAGATCAGAATTTTCATTTCATCATCCATCTAAGTCTCTCTTTTGTATTGTGTACCTCTTGGAGAAAAGTGCGAAACTTTGTGGAGGAGAAATTTTTGGGCATCCTTGAGGATTGAGGAGATTCACTAAATTGACATAACTTTCTCATACAAAATCAGAATTACAAAATTCTTGGCTCGTTGGAAAGCTTGTTGCAAGAGCTATGTGACGATATGATATAGAGTTTCTTTTAGTTTATCTACTATTTTTTCATATTGTGATCATGGAAAAGGTATGGTTCATACTTGTTGGTTTCTCTTGTGATGGCACATGTATCTCATGGATATAGTTCATCTTTGCTCTTGGTACAGTATGTGAAGTCGCTGAATATGTTATAGAGGCTATGATGATGTTTATCTTGGCATAGATATTGATTTTATCTTGGCATAGATCTTGATTGTTATCTTTGGATAGATCATGGTGATTATGGTAATGATCTTGGCATAGATCATTGTGATATGTGTATATATTATGGTGATGATATTGCATAGATTATGGTGATTACCTTGGTATAGATCATGGTGATTATGGTGATGATATTGGCATAAATAATGGCGATTACAATGATTATATTGGCATATTTTATGATGATATTACATGGATTAGTGTGATGTTATTGACATGATCTAGGGTTCCTCTCTTGGAATGACCTAGGGTATGAAAGTGATAATGATGTTAAAGGTTTGAAGAGGAAAATAAATAAAGTCTATGGGTGATTGTTTATGGTTATTGATTTAAGGCATGTACATGTTGATATAGTGTGATCAATATTGAGACAGTATGACAGTAACATAGATAGTGTGACAATGTGACAACGACATGGACAGTGTGCCGGTGATTATGGCATTGTGTCAGAGATAGTGATTGGGGCATTGTTACAAAGATACTGTTTGTGACGGATTGAAAAAGGTAGTGATGCAGTGATAAAGGTTGACAAAGACAGTGATATGGGTACAGTTTAATTGAGGAAGTGATATAGGTACATATTGAGAGAGAGATAGTGATACAGGTACAAGTTGTTATAGTGATATAGTGATAGTGGCAATCTGATCTTCTTATTCATATCAGGGTAGCAAGATGGGGCAAGGATAGGGAGTTGTATATTCTTTCCAGTTGGTGCTGGTGAATCAAGGAGTTGGAGATTCCTTAAGGTTGGAGCCTGTAAATTAGGGGGTTGCAACCTCCTTCCAGTCGATGCTGGTAAATAAGGGCGTTGCAACTTCCTTCAGGTTGGTGCTTGTAAATCAGGGGTTGGTGCCTTTTTCCAGTCGGTGCCGGAGAATCTTGGAAGTTGGTGCTTCTTATGAATGTAATCTTGTTATTATATAAGAAAATCATTCTGTGGTTTTCTTCCATTTGGGTTTCCACATTAAATCTCTTGTGCACTGTCTATGGTTTATGTGATGATGAATGCCATTGTTAATGGTTAATGTTTACATGATATAATTAATGTTTGAAATGGTAAAAAGTGCTCAATACTAATTCATCCCCCCTCTCAGTATTTCCAACAATTGGTATCAGAGCAGGTTCCTTTAGGACAATCTAACAACTGGAAGGAAGAAATCTAGAGCACTTGGATGAACATGAAAGTTTTTACTATGTAAATGGGGTTCCTCTTTTCTATGGATCAAAATTGGATCATTGGATTATAAGGATGAGACTCTATTTACAGGCACAAGGTCTTGATATCTAGAAATATGTTGTGAATGGTTACATCGCTCCAAAAATACCACCGAAAACAACAACAAAGAAGGAGTTAAGGAAGAATAACGCGATGGAAATGGATATCATCTTGCATGGACTATCTGAATTTGTGAAAGATTAATTTGGAAAGTGTACATTAGCTAAAGAACTCTAGGACACGCTACAAAAGCTGTACACAAATGGATCTCTTGATCAAGAACATGAAGACAATCAAAAGGAAAGGTCAAATACAGAAAATGAAGAACATCCAGAAGTAGATGATAAATTTTTTGAAAGTGATGCTTCAAAAGATAAAGAAGATTCATAAATTAAATGGGTTTTAGATCTTGAAGCGGAATTGATTAGTGCCCTAGATGACTTGACGAAAGAAAGAAATAAGAAAAAGATGCTAATGGAACAACTACAAAAGTATCAAGAAGAGAATACAGTGATAGTTAGAGGCTAAGAAGACTGAAGAAACATTATCAAATCGACTAAAAGAGAAGGAGGAAGTATATAAAAGAAAGGAAAATTCTTTTCAAGCACAAGAAGTTGACATTGAATCCTTAAAGAAAGAATTGAAGAAGTTGAGTTTGTCAAACATGGAAATTGAAGAGCTTAGAAATGAGAATAAGTTACTAAAAGGTCGCCTGCAAAAATATCACGAGGATGATTAGAATTCAAAAGGACGGATGGAAGAGAGTATTAAATAATTTGAAAGGACCATTGTTGGTCTAAAAATTCAGATAGAAGAGGCCAAGAAAGTTGAAGAACACCTAACAAGTCAAATTCAAGAGAAGAAGGAAATTTGTCAAAAGCAAGAACTTGAGATCCTTTATCTAAAGGAATATTTGGACAAAACAACTGCTCAATTGAAGACAAATTCAAGGTTCAAGAAGAGCATTGAAGAAAGTGAGAGCTCTAGGCTACCAGAAAATGAAAGTATAGAAAAGGCTAAGAGTTATGTAGATATTATCAGAAGCTCCCATCAAGGAAAATATTACAAAGGAAGAATTCATAGCCAACATAATTCAAGGAAGAATGGATACAGAGAAGTTATATCACAAAGAAGATCCTTTGATCCTAGGTACCAAAGTTTATTTTTTTGTTATTGTTTTTCATGTAAAATTTTTGGACACGGGGATAGAGACTACAAAGCTTATGGATGAAATGATTAAGCAAGGAATGGAGGTGTCCACATGAACTACAGTGTTGAATGTTACATCTACCACAATTATGGACACATGGCAAGAGATTGTAGAAGTATGATGAACCATAATATTGAATGTTACAAATGCCACAAATTTGGACACAAAGTTTGTGAATGCAAAAGCATGATGGAATCTTCCATGAAAGAAAAGTCTTATACCAAATCCTGGAAGACGAATTCAAAAGGATAGAAGGAAGAAGCTTGTGTATTGGTTCTCTCTATAGAAGATGAAAGTTCAAAGGTCAGGATAGGAAACCAAATCAATTCACTTATCTTAAAAATGGGCAACATATTGAATGAAAGCAGAACAGATCCTAGGATCAAAGACATAAAGGAATTGGTATTACATGTTGAAGATGTGAGGGAAAAACAGGTCAATAGAGAAATATCAGAGGACATACCTACAACATTTGCTAAGTCAAGTAATAAATATAAATCAACAAGAAAAAATAAAAGTGTCAGGTTTACAAATGTTGATTTTGCAGCAGAGCCGTATTGATTGTTCTAAATAATTTGGCATAGAGACTCCCAGTAATATGGATAATGCTGAGAGGGAGTCTAATTAACAAGCAAGGAAGATTGATGTAAAGTCAACAGAGTAGTGGCTTGGTAAATCATTTAGGAACACGGGAAGAGTTACTTATGGAAAATTTCAAGAAATGGTCTAGTTCAAGGAAGTGTCAATATAGCCTAAAGGTGAGCATTGCCAACACAATCAAATGGGGGAGCAATGTCAACAAAGAAATATATTTTTAGAAGGCATTCAAGGCCAAGTTATCTTCTATAAGGGAGAAAATTATCTACAAATCAAAGTCACAGAAGAGAAGCATATTCCCAGGGGGAGCAGGTGAACAAAGTTGCTTAACACCTTTTATAATTTATGTTAAGGGGGAGACATAATTGAAATTGTTTCCATCAATGACAAAGGGGGATATTGTTGGAAGAATTTGTCATTGATGTCAAAAAGGGTGTCATTGATGTCAAAAGGGTGAAAATATCTATGGTGTTTCCATTCGTGTCAAGGTGATAATGGTGATGTGGTTGTAAATGAGAGAGATTGTTTGGGAGTGGTTGATGAAGCCTTGAATCCCCTAGAGAAGACCCTAATGATCCCAAGGAATTCATTGAATAAGAATCCTTGTCACAAGTGTACATAAATCCAAAGTGGTCCTCTTATGGCATAACTATTTTACACGACCCTCACAGGAAGACACTTTGACTTGTACACAAGTGGTGCAAAGCCCCTAGAAAATATTCTAATGATGTTGATGATGTCGAGTGTAAACGAGTCCCTAAAGTGTCCCAAAGAAGTGTGAATAATTTCCTAAAGAAATGATGTTGGGTCAAATGACCATGATGATGGGTCAAATGACCATTATGGTGGGTCACATGACCATGATAATAAGAAGTGTAAGGAAGTCCCTAAAGGTGTCCCTAAGCAATGCTGGTAAGAAATGTGAAGAAAATAGTGGTGTTGGGTCCACATGACCATGAGGTTGGGGTCACATAACCCATGTTAGAGAGGGCCCTAGAGAGCCCCTAAGGTTGGTGTAACACATATTGAGATGAAGTGTGAATATCTCCCAAAATCATGATGATGGGTCCACATAACCCTAAAAGTAGTGGTGATTGTGTCCACATGACAAGAAGGATTGGTCCATATGACCATGAGAAGTATCCCCCAAAGTAATAAGGATTAGTACACAAGACAATGTTGAAATAAAAGGTGAAGAAACCCCGAAACAATGGTGTTTGGTCCACTTGCCCATGAATTTGGGGTTACATGACCCATGGTGGAGAAGGCTCTAAAGAGTCCCCAAATTTGGTGTAAATCAAGTTGGTGTGAAGCATGAAGTATCCCCAAAATAATGATGTTTGGTCCACATGACCCCGAAAGTTGTGGTATGTTGGCCCATTGGACCACATGAAGTGGCAAGGAACCCCACAAGAAATAATGATGTGTCCACCAAGTATGATGATGTGGACAAGCCCTAAGGCCCCTTTGAGAAGATATGGAGTGACCTTGAAGTTTTGTCACAAAGAGTTATGATGGATCCTTGAAGTGGGGTACTAATCCTTGAGACCCCCTTAAAATATGGAGATCCACAAATTAAGGATAAGTTTTAAGGAGACCGTAAAAGAAGCTACAAGGCATGATAAAGTGTATAAATAGAAGATCAAACTTTTCATTTCATCATCCATCCAAGTCTCTCTTTGGTATTGCGCATCTTTAGGAGAAATGTGCGAAACTTTGTTGAGGAGAAATTTTTGGGCATCTTTGAGGATTGAGGAGATTCACTAAAATTGGCATAACTTTCTCATACAGAATCATAATTAAAAAATTATTGGCTCGTTGGAAAGCTTGTTATGAGGTCTATCTCATGACATGTTATAGAGTTTATTTTGGTTTTTCTATTGTTTATTCATCTTGTGATATTGGAAAAGGTATGGTTCGTGGTTGTTGGTTTCTCTTGTGATGGCACATGTCTCTCATGGATAGAGTTCATCTTTGCTCTTGGTATGGTATGTGAAGTCACTTAATATGCTATAGAGGCTATGATTATGGTTATATTGGAATAGATATTGATGTTATCTTGGCATAGATATTGATGGTTACTTTGGATAGATCATGGTGATCATGGTAGTGATATTGGCATAGATCATTGTGACGTATGCATATATTATGGTGGTGATATTGCATAGATTATGGTGATTATCTTGGTATAGATCATGGTGATTATGGTGATGATATTGTCATAAATCAAGATTATAACAATGATTATTTTGGCATAATTTATGATGATATTACATGGATTAGTGTGATGTTATTGACATGATCTAGGGTTCCTCTCTTGGAATGACCTAGGGTATGAAAGTGATAATGATGTTAAAGGTTTGAAGAGGAAAATAAATAAAGTCTATGGGTGATTGTTTATGGTTATTGATTTAAGGCATGTACATGTTGATATAGTGTGATCAATATTGAGACAGTATGACAGTAACCGAGACAGTGTAACAGTGATTGTCTGACAACAAAAAGGATAGTGTGATAGCATTGTGATAGTGATTATGGCATTGTGACATTAACAATGGGATTGTGTCAGAGATAGTGATTAAGGAATTGTTACATAGGTAATGATTGTGACAGATTGACAGAGGTAATGATGCAATGATATAGGTTGATAGAGACAATGATACATGCATAGGTTGATTGAGGAAGTGATACAGGTACAGATTAACAGAGATAGTGATACATGTACAGGTTGTGACAGTGGAAAACTGATATTCTTATTCATATTAGGGTGGCAGGATGGGGCAAGGATAGGGATTTGTAGCTTCCTTCCAGTCAGTGCTAGCAAATTAGGGAGTTGGTTCAAACTTCCTTCAAGTTGGAGCTTGTAAATCATGGGGTTGGAGCCTCCTTCTAGTTGGTGCCGGTAAATCAGGGAGTTGGATCTTCCTTCAGGTTGGTGCTTGTGAATTAGGGGGTTGGTGCCTCCTTCCAGTCGGTTCCAGAGAATATTGGAAGTTAGTGCTTCCTATGACTGTAATCTTTCTATTATATAAGAAAAGCATTCCATGGTTTCTCCCATTTAGGTTTCTACGTTAAATCTCTTGTGCACTTTGTATGGTTTATGTGATGATGAATGACATTGTTAATGGTTAATGTTTACATGATATAATTAATGTTTTAAATGGTAAAAAGTGCTCAATATTGATTCAACCCCGCTCTTAGTATTTCCAACATAAATCTCATCATTAACATCTATTCACATCTTGTCCTAGAATCCTCGATGGATTATCTTCCTCGTTGGTTTCTTCATCATTTCCACATTATACATTAGTGTCGCTTTGAATTTGTTCATCAATTACATGTTCTTCTTCATTAAAGCTAGATTTCATTCACTCTTCATTACCATGTCCACCAACACTAGGATTTAAATCCCTTTGTTCAACATCATCATTTTCATCTCTAATTCTCAAACCTTTTTTGTCTATGCTTTTTTCACCATGCTTTCATTGTTTTTTTTCATTATGGAATCCAATATGTATATCCAATTAAGACATTTAACACCTAAACCAAAATTTATTGCTAACAAGAATGCCCTTAATTTCAAGAAATATACAATAAAAAACCAATATTTCTATTCTTTGGGTTTCGTAAAGTATATGGATGAATTGGATAAAAATACATTTCAGCATAGCCCCAAGGGTTAGTTCAATGATATTGAGCAAGGCGTGTGATCTCTTCCCCCATAGTATAGGAGGTCATGGGTTCAACTCTCATGGTCCCCTTCAGGTTAGGATCCATAATTAGGGTTGGTGATTTACCCTGAATCATGGGGAAGTACTCAGAGGGTTTCCTGTGATTTATTCTTTTGGAAAAAATACATTTAAAGACAATGAATAAATTTCAATTTTGTTTGGAATAAAGTTTCTTGAGAAAATATTTTGTTTTGACCTTGTGTATTTTTAGTTGAGAATCTTTTTAAACTCTCGGCCAAAACATATTTTCAGCAAACATTAATTTAAATATATCTTCACCCAAAAACACCAATAAATCTATGATCAACATAGATACATGGTTTCTCCACATTTCTTCACTTCGAAAGTTGTGGAACTTGCCAAATTCTATAAGTTTGTTGTTGGACATAATTCTATTAGATTTTGGTGAATCTACTTTCCTCCCATATAATTTTTTCGTAGTTTGATTATGAATTTCTAATTTTAATTAATTTGCATATATATAAATAAATAACCAATTATTTTTTACTTAATTGTATCATCTTGATTCATCTATTTTAGTAGAGTAATTTTATTATTTTTAAATTTAGTCGGAAGGAATAAGTGGTTTCCACACAAAAGTGCAAAGTTTATTTACAGTTGGTCCAAAATAATAAAAAAAGTATTCTTTTAATGCTATAAATAACAAAAAAGAAGTGAAATTGTAATAGAATTGTGTTGATTATCTTAGTACAACTTTTGTTGGACGAAATTAAAATTTAAAATTTAAAGAAATGTGCTTTAAAAATGTCACTTATTATTCATTCATGTGTTTTTTAAGGACATAGTACCACAAAAATACAAAATTGGCCTATTAAATGTTGATAAAATAAATTCACAAAACCATTAATACGAACGAAGAATTTGTGGCATTATGGGTACTACTATTGGTAGCATGACTCAAAAAACATTAGGTGTTTGCAAGTTATGGGAGACTCAAGTTGGTTATTGATTGGGCAAATAAAGAAAATTATGTTCAACATATTGGATTAATGCATATGTTGGATGATATTAGAAGGGAAATTGATGCTTTTGAGTGGATTTATTTTACACGCATCTACAGGGAAGTAAACTCTGCAGTGGATGAGCTATCCAAGCAAGCACTTACAATCCAAGCAAGCATACTTTTGGGAGAAGAAATCAACAATGGAAGACTTCTTATTGTTACAGAGATCCGGTATCCCTAGTTGATATGGAGTCCATTACTGTTTAAACATGTTTTACTGTTGATTTATGTTCTTTCTAGTTGGAACTTGGTAGGCGTCTCATGATATAGAGACTTTTAGATATAGGATGGGGACTTCTCCAGATTACATGCTCTTTTTTATTATTTAGTATGAGGTGGAGGGGAGTTTTTGTTTCTCGAAGTATCTGAGCCAATTTGTAATGGGATGGGGTAGCATAGGATGTTGGATTCAAGCTCCCGCCTTGAGGTTTTGATCATCATTTTTTTAATAGCTCAATGCATATTCTATAGAAATATTAAAAAAAATTCTTTGAAAAAAATCACAAAAATTGTGAATAAAAAGTTAAAAAGATTCCTAAAAGTCATTTTTTTATTATGAACTAAAATACCAATTATAGATATAAATTATGATCAATGAAAATTTAACACAAAAAAACAATGTTTTACCATTTCAAAGAACAACCAAAATAGTAACCCATCTTCATGGGTTCACCTAATTAACATTATCAATGGTAATAACTTTAAATTTTAAAACTCTATAAACTAGTAGTACTATAACGAGAACCTTGTCAAATATGATCATATATACCATAGTTAAGTTTGATAGACTAATCTAAATTGAGAAGGTGGTGTCAATAAAAAAGTTAACATCATGCATTTCAAAATATTAAATTATTTAAAACACTCTACTATTCTCATGAAAATTTCTTATGTGAGAAAGTCTTATAAAAAAACTCATAAGTTTATTAAGAAGAGAATGACCAGAAATATTTTATGATTTATTATATATCTAACAAAAAATATAAAATTGGTGCAAGTTAAAAGACATTGACTTAGAAAATCTAAAATCTGAGAAAGAGGTTGTTCAAGGTCTTGTAAGAGACCAAAATGTTCATAATGAGGAAACCTTATCAAATAGGATTTAATTGATGCAATAAGAATTTGGGTTTTACTGATAAGGAACACATCAACCTATCGAGGGATAAGAAAACTAAGCATGAATAACCGTAAGAGATTGGCTTGACTTGAATCACTTTCTATAGGCTTCATTATATACCAAGGAGGATTTTTTAACATACTAGAACTCATAGTTTTAGAAATTCCAATCACTAAAATATAGTGAATATGTCTAGATATACAATTTAGAGCACCCATCATGACATTCAATGTGGAAACTCTATCACTTGCGAGATTGTAATTTGACAATATTATGGTTCTGTAATAATATTAGTATATAAATTCGTAAACTCATAGTTTTAGAAATTCCAATCACTAAAATATAGTGAATATGTCTAGATATACAATTTAGAGCACCCATCATGATATTCAATGTGGAAACTCTATCACTTGCGGGATTGTAATACCATAATCTTGACAATATTATGGTTCTGTAATAATATTAGTATATAAATTCGTAAGTGGGACTTGAAGGCCAAGAATCCATTATGAGGTGCAATATATTAGATATATTATTTTTAATTTGATGTTATCTATTTCAATCACTTTATTAGATTTTGCTTTTAATAAAAGCTAGGTGTAGATTTACATTGACAATATGGACAAATGGTGCCCTATCATCTACTCTAATACATGTATTCATAAAAAAGAATACCTCTTGAGGTCCATATGTTATCATTTCATAAAGCATTTTGGTTATTGTCGGTCCATTATTGACCTAATTAAATGTATTGACTAGTATATGAATGCCCACCATGAGAGGGGAAATTTGTCAATAAGTGTGGTAAGAAAAAAATGAATTTGAATACCTATGGAGCATTGTTGCGTGTAATGACCTAGTTTTGTTTGACTCTGAGTATGTAATGACCCTAATATTATGGCCATTCCTTTCAAAGTAGCATATTCTATGCAGAAGGGGAGATTTTAGTAAAGTAAGTTATGGGAACTTTCTATCATAGGTTGGATAAGTGAACTTGTAATTGTGTTAGAGTTAAAGTTTAATACTTTATGTCCTAGAACTATGTGAAGGGATTAACCTAGAATTATGTGTAAGAGCTACATGTTATTAGACTGTGTATTGAGGTGATATGAAGGATCATGCCTGAAATTTTATAATGGGAGAATATAATTAGTAGGGTAGTAGATTTATCTATAAATTTTCTTGAACTATCAATTTTCTTGTTTAGCAAAAGGATAGAGCACTTGTGTACTAACTAAGTTTCTATTGCACTTGCGTTATTGCACATGAGTATATTGCATTCAATGGATGACATGTTTCCCTAGTCCTCTTGTCAAACCTTGAAATCTAAATGTGATTTTCGTATTGTCCCCTTTTGTGCAACTTCCTCAAAATTCATTAACATAGACTATTGAACAAACTATAAACTATTATATAAAACCAGATGTCGGTAAAAATATATGATAGTATTTACGACATTAAATTATCGACCAGGGCTCGTAAGATTATAGGTGTCGGAACTATATTTGCAGGATTGAAGCATAATATAACCTAATCTAGCCTAATCTAATTCCGGAAAATACACAAAATAATCGAAAATAGCCCAGTCAAATTGAGAGGAAACCCATCATAAGGTGACCATATCTCCCGAGTTAGGTCATTAATCTCTCCATTGGTGATTGAAACTATTAGAAAATTTCAAATGCAAGAGCTTTAAGATCATTCAGTTCAATCGACACCAAAAATTTCTCTACTTACTTCAAAACATAAAGAAACAAGAGAAATTAAATCTAAATCTACACCAAACAATAACAAATACCAGATCAACACTAAAATATACCAAATCTCGCAATGTAAAAACAACCTCTAGTTTAAATTTGCAAAAATAAACCAAAACAAGCAACAAAACCAATCAAACTAATATAAGACTATTTGAGGGAATCCCATTTAATTGCCAAGCCAAAATGCAAAACTAATCTAACCACTCAAGCCAAATCAAGAAGCCAAACTAAAAACTTAATTCGGAAAATGGCAAAAAGTGAAAATCAAAATCAAAATTTTATTGAAACAAATTATTGGAAATTCAAAAGCTGAATAATAAAAGTCAGTTGCAAGGTGAAATTTCTAAGATCAAACCAAAGTATCAGGCATAGTATTTGAGTCTAATCTTTTCAAATCGAAAGACTGGATATCATTCAATTGATTTTACAATGATAATATTTAAAACAGATTTTTAATTATTTGTCAAAGTATAAGTTTCAATAACGACTTAGCATTCAGGCAAGTTGCAAAGACATTGTTTCCACACACTTTAAAAGATCATTCGATTTAGTTTAGTAGGAATTTAAACCCATATATACATCATTTGTGTTGTTTGACTTCAAGATCACTGTACCAATCCGATTCAAAGATATCTATCTCAATGATTTATCAAATCTTACTCTAGTTTTTATCTTTGTTTTTAAGATTTGTCTTTAAGATTTCATTCTCACGCTTCCTGTATGTTTAATAATGGTAGCAAGATAAACATAGAAGCGTTGTAACTCAATTTACAATTCTAGAAATCAATTTAATAAACAAAGTTTCGTTCATACAACACAGGATTCAAGAAATTGCTTACTTAAAATATGTAAGCATATAACATTTCTATTCATACGGAGGATATTGTCATAAAAAATAAGTTGAAAGTAGTTGTATTCTCATAAATGAGAATTTCCCACATACCATTCATCACAAGCTTCCTCTAAATCACATCATGCATATATGTATCTGCTATACTCTCCTCTAATGACAATATATGTCTCGCGAATGATATGGGCCTCCTTAATTTGTTGCAAAGTTTTCATTAGTTGGTTTCATATTTGGATTATGTCCTCCATGTTGCTAAGCATTGCCATTATTAGGTTTCACTAGTGTTTTGAGGATACACATTTTAAATGGCCCTAACTTCCTTAATGGCCAATCTGAAAATGGCACAACCACTCTACTTCTAATGGAATTGGTCTTGCTGCAATCAAGGTCATAAATAAAGAGATAATCATGCCCTGAAAAATGCACAACCACTCTACTTTTATTGGCATTGGTCCTGCTACAATCGAGCTCATAAATAAAGAGATATTCATGTTACAAGAATTTCTCTCAAGGGTTTTGAGGCCCCAACTTGAAATGGGTGTAGCTTCTACATTCTTCCTTGATTCCCTAGTATGAAACCAATTCTTAGATGCCATGGACACTTTGATTCTAATGGCATTAGTCCTTATACAATTCGGTGCATAAACATAGAGATAATCATGTTGCAAGAATTTCCCATGAGGTTTTGAGGCCCCAACTTGAAACAAGTATAACTTCCTCGACACTTCTTTGAATCTCTTTTATGACACCAAATATAAAATTCCATGGTCACTCAGCTTCTAATGGTATTGGTATACTTATGATCTAGATGCTTTAACAAAAGACAACTACTTTGCAATACCTACGGTCATCACCGAAAAACCATAAAATTAGTCAATTTTCCAACTACAATATTTCCTTCGTTTGGCCTTTGATTAGAGTGCCTTTTTTAATTGTGTATTTTTAGATGAATTCATATTTACAATTTTTTTCTTCTTCAAATTATACACAAAAAATTCAAAAACAGACATAAATGCCATGACCTATTTTTTCTCTTAAAAATTTGCAAAAAAGGAAGAAAAATGGCAAATTCTAGCCCTTTTTCCCAAGAAAGAGCTATGGTACAACTTGTTCTGATCCTTAGCCTTTAAGATCAAATCACAACAATATAGTAGAAATGTTAAATACTTTACTTAATATCAAAACCCTTGAGGTAAGGTAGCACCATAAAATGATCATTTTATAGAAGGTTCAACCTTTGTTCACATTCCTTTTTGTGGGGGAAACCTTATAATGAGCTAACCTCCAAGACAATAATATTTCAATACATGATCACATAAGGAGGACTCCATACTTTTTTATAGCTAGATAGAAATTCCTAATCATATCCAAATGCTAACTACTTGGTGGGTGTTCTTTAATGAGGTCGTGCATTACATTTATTCAATGTCAATTACCTAATGGGCCTTATTTAACAGTAAGTAACATTGTGTACCTAGTCCACATTACATTAAATAACCACCATAATTATCCTATTCTTAACTCTAATGGGCACACATGCCACTATTAAAAACCTAGGCAGGATCCCACCATGACATTTCCACCCCTAGTGCACAATTTTGGCAATGGCATTTTTCACTACATGTCTAGCTTCTTAATAAGCTTCCATCAACTCCAAGTGTTGGGTGCACTAAGTGCCTAGACTCTCCTTTGCAACTAGAGAGAGACCATAAAAGTAGTATCCACACAAAGATATTGTACTACTCAAGGGGGGTGATGAAATAACCTCCTAAGGGAGGTTTAGTTGAGCCATTATGTGATTGTGTACATATTCTAAGCCAATTAAGATGTCCTCTTCCCATTCCCTTAGTTCTAGATTGTGGTTTGTTGTTCCAACTACACACTAGTCTCTAGCATGATTTGCTTGTTGATTTTTCTACTCAGGACCTTCTTTCCACTTATTCTACTACCGGTTTGAGTTCATGATGCTATAATGGGCCTCAAATACTTTCTATTCACATATATTCAACTCTCATTGCACTAGCTCAAGCTTGCATAACATACAACATTTATTGTAATAGTGGTGGTGTGCTATCTCTACCCTAGATTTGAATGAAAGCTCAACATTGCCACCTATTGAGAAATAAATTCCTATAATATGTGGATGCGACCTTTCTTGATTGCATTTCTCATAGTGCTAAGCTTTTATTGCAATGAGGGCCTACCATAATTCAATATCATCTCTGGAAATTCTGCATGCATCTTGAAAATTCATCATTAAACAAATCATAAGGGGGCAATCTGATGGGAGTTGTATACAAGAATGGGGGTGTCATAAGAGCCTTGATTTTGTCTACTTTCATACTTGCATGAAAATCCATGTGTTGATGAGTGGTGAGATTTCCATAGTACACTTACACATCATGTAAGGTGCATAATGGTGCTTTGGTTTATCAACTCCCCATATAGATGTTGGAAATATTTTTGTTATTGATGTGAAAGATAAGGGTAGACTACAAATGTCCAAGATGAAGATGAAGATATTGTTGTGATTGATGTCAAATACAAAGGGAAATTGCAGATGGACATTTTTGGACTTTTGATGTCCAATTTGGATAGCCTATCTTTGAAGGCCTTTTTCTCTGAAGTGCTATCTCAGAGGGGAGCATATGATATATGGCCGAAAATATTATTCCAAGTCCTTTCCAACATTATATGGAACTCCCTCTAACTCCATAGGACTAGGGAGATATGAAGTGTTTAAATAACCCTACTAGAGTGTTAGGTCGACCCTGCCAGGATATTGCACAATGTTATGTTGGCCTAGAAAGGTGACTTAAAAATAGTATAAATAGAAGGTGGCACTCCTAATTTTTTCATTCATTCATCCATCTCATGGATATATATTAGAGGTGTGCACTTCTAAGAAGAAGAGAGTCTTTTAAAGTTTGAAAAGGAGCACCTGTAAGGGTATTTGAAGATGTTTTCTTGAAGGTTTTCTAAGGTTTTTTAAGGTGTTTTCTTGAAGCATTTCTAAGGTTTTCTAAAGGAGGAGGCACACCTTTTGGAGAGGAAGGATTAGAGGTGATTATGGAGCATATTTGAAGATAACTATGTAGCATATTTAAAGTTGATTATGGAGATATTTGAAGATGATTATGGAACAGATTTTGAGGTGATCATATGACAATTTTGAGGGATGATATAAGGATGATTATGACACAGATTTGAGGTGATCATATGATAGTTTTGAGGAATGATATAGGGATGATTATAAGAAAAAATTTGAGGTGATTATATCAACATTATTGTACATGTTCCTCTAGTAGGTTGGCGCCTACAGATCTTGTTGAGTTGGTGCTCAACTGAGGAGATTGGTGTCTCCAGTAGGTGGGTGCCTAAATATCTTGTTGAGTTGGTGCTCAACTAAGGGGATTGGTGTATATAGTAGGTTGGTGCCTACAAAATTTGTAACAATAGATCAGTGCCCAGATACATTTATAAAGATAAGTTTTTATGGTTTTCTCTTGAAAGAGTTTCCACATTAAATTCTATGTGTTATGATTTGTGTTTAGATGTGTATACTATTTGATAATCATCGGAATGACTGATGGATGCTTGTCTAAAGTAAAAATAAGTATTATACTGATCGACTCCCCTCCCCCTCTTAGTATAATCATAACTTCAACAATCAGTATCAGAGTAGGTTCCTTCATAAACAATTTAATCACTGGAAGGAAAATCTCTAGCACATATGGCTTGTGAGGAATTTGGTGTCTGCACACATAGATCTCCTTTGTTCGATTGAACAAAATATACAATATGGAGTATGGAAATGACGATATATTTGATGGCCCTTGGGTCTGATATATGGTATTTAGTCATGACATGTTATACAAACCCCAAAACTCCACCAATAGATGCAACTACAAAGGAATCAAGTGAAAACAATACACAATCATTGGATTCCATCTTGAGTGCCCTACATGATTTTGTGATTTTCAAGGTAAATAAGTGCACATCAACTTAAGAAATTTAGGAAAATCTACAAGATATTTATGAATAAAAATATACCTTCATGGCCATGGATACAAAGCATGCTGAAGAAGAAGATATTGATGAAGCAAATGAAGACAATAAAAAAGAAAAATCAAATTTAGAAGAAGACGAACCTCTCTTCATGGACATGGATACAAAGTTAGATTCATAAGAATGAGATATTGATATGGATCTTGAAGCAAAATTCATCAGTACCTTAGAAGAAATTGACAAACCGAGGAAAGAGAATATAAAGCAGAAGGATCAATTGTAGAAATATGAAAAGAAAGACCATGATCTTGATGAAACATAGAAGACAATTGTCAGCCTGAATGCTCAATTAGAAGAGGCAAAAAGGATAGAATAAGTAGGGAGAAGTCAACTCAAGGAAAATTGATGCAGGAGCATTGGAGCCTAGGCAAATCAGTTGAGGTTGAGAGACAGAAGGGAGCCGACCAGAGGGAGTGCCGACGACCACTGGTGTGTGAAGCAGATTGACTCGTCGAGATCAATAAGTCGAGTAGAAGCTGTCGAAGCAATCAACAAGAGTGAAGAGGTCAAGAGTTGACAAATCAATGTCGACAGACGACAGTCGATCATCGACATGTAGATGTCAATAAGTGATAAGTTGTCGTAGAATCGTGGAAAGGTCTATAGGTTGTCGAATCGCGACATCGACAGGTTTTGGGCATGAGCCAAGCGAGGAGGAAGGGGTGGACTGGTGAAGCCTAAACGCAAAGTGAAAGTCGACAGGAAAGTTGAAGCTGACGGAGGACAATATGGACGACGAGATGGTTTATTGTAGCTTGTCAAGGGAAGCATAAACGTCAAGGAGAGTACTTGGCAACAGCTCAGAGTTGTTGAGGAAGTTATTAGAAGCTATTGCAGGTGGGTGAAGAAATGATAGATGTCGTCATAGGCAGAGGCTGTGTAGCACGGCAGGGGCGTTGACAGTGTGGGTTTGAAGGATCGTGGAAGGATCGGTTGACAGAGGATGCGTGTCTTGGGGATCGCAGTGGTCTCGGGAACAACAGCAACAGAGTAGAAGACCAAGGAGTTTAGATGAGAAGAGGGACTTTTTGGAAGAGGGGGAACTTGGAATTTTTGAAGCAGTCAAGAAGAGCCAAAGAGGAGATCAAGCCATAGCTCATAGTTCAGTAGAGAACCAGGAGAGGGTGAGGTCGACACACTAACAGAGCACACCATGGTTACTTTTGTATTGTAACGGCTGAGGCCGACAGATAGTTAGTTATTTGTATTTACAGTTATTCCGCATTGTAACCGATTTAGAGAAGTAATATAAGCCAGCTTCTGGCATGTTGTTTGCATCTCGTTTGTGTGAACATTTGTGGTCGTGTCTTGTGTATTGTTAATCAAGAACCTTGTTACGATAAGGCGCCTTGCGTCAGTTGGTGTCAGAGCTGGAAGTGAATCCTTGTGCGAAGAAGAACGTCGAGTGATATTGAGCCTGCAAGTGCGTTGAACAGCTCTAGCTAAGGTTGGGTAGAGTCATGCACAACTTGTTGAAAGTCTGGTTGTGATTGGACGAGTGGAAGTTTTAGTAGAGGTTGAAAATGGCTCACAGAGGTGTTAATGTCCGAGGATGAAGAGCGCGTGGTGCAGTAGTCACAGTTGATCGTGAGATGTTTGACGAATGCATTTGAACAATGAGAACTTTGACAAATGAAGTTGCAGCGATCAAAGAAAGCCAAAGGCATGGTTGTATTCCTGATGCATTAGACCACAACGACGAGGAAGTTGAAGAGGTGGAACCACAGGAAGCAGCGGAAGATGAACTAGAGGAAAAAATCATCAAGCTTCTGACAGAGATGAGGGTCAGGAAAGGATAGACATTCGCACCTACTCAGGGTGTTTAGACCCAAAAGACTTGATCGACTGGTTCAAAGAGATGGAAAAATACTTCGACGTAGAGAAGAACGAGGATCCTAAGAGGGTTAAGACTACATGCATGAGGTTAAAGGTTCATGCTTCATTGTGGTGGGACAATGTACAGGCTGACAGAGTTAAGAAGGGCAAGGATAAAATCAAGTCTTGGGACAGAATGGTCGCCAAGCTGAAAGGGAAGTTCTTGCCGAACGACTATGTGATTTCATTTTTCAAGAAGTTGCAAAACTTTCAACAAAAGGAGATGACCATGAAGGAATACATGTAAGAGTTCTATATATTATCGATAAGGTCGGGCCAGACCGACGAAGGAGAAGAAGCTGTCGCTAGGTATGTGAACGGCTTGAAATATGCCATTCATGATGAATTGAGCATGTCAAGATTCAGAGTAGTGGGTGAATCTTACCAGTTAGATCTGAAGGCAGAAGAGAAATTGTAGAGGAAATCTGCAGCGACCATAGGTCGAACGAATGGTCGGGGTGCAAGGACTGTTACCGCGGACGGCCAAAGTAGCGGTTACAGGAAGGAAGCTGTCGAAGATAGTCAACATGCGGAAGGGACATCGGAAAGGGAAAAAGTGCAAGAGAACCGACGCGATGGTCGTGAGAATTGTGGTCGAGGTGTGTATGGTCGAAGTGGTCCATCCAATAGAAAAGGAGCTAATAGACTAGCCATAATCTGTTATAAGTGTTGTGGAGCAGGACACAAGGCATATGAATGCCTAGAGAATCAACATGTTGCAGAGGAGTCGAAACCCAGACGTCGAAGAGATGAGCAAGTCGACAAGAGGGAAGAATTGGCATCCGACAACAGTGGAGATGGTAAAAAGAAAAGTCGGGCCATGACAGGTAGCAAGACACTGGTTCTGAACGACAGATGCAACGAGCAAGAGCCGACACAGTGGAAGGAAATCTTTCGAATGAAGGTGCGAATCAACGAATGGCGTTGCAAGACCATAGTTGATTGCGGAAGCACTAAGAATCTTGTGTCGATAGAGGTGATCGAGAAAGCAAAGTTGAGATGTTGAGAACATCCACACCTGTATAAGATCTCATGGTTGCAGAAAGGACACCATGTGAAGGTTACCAGATAGTGCCTGATTAACTTCAAGGTTAGGAAGTTAGAGGACAGTGTGCTGTGTGACGTAATCCCAATGGACGCGTGTCATATTTTGTTAGGAATACATTGGCAATATGATCGGAAAATGATCTATGATGGTCGAGCCAACACAGTTACCATGTGGAAAAATGGCGTGAAAAGGACTCTTAAGCCGAAACCGAAGGATAAAGCTGATGGTAATCAAGGCGAGAGCAACTTTTGGGAGAAGCGCGTGCTGATGTGTTCAGCGAAAGAATTCCTTGCAGAGGAGGAAAAGCAGTCGGGGTGTTATGCTATCATTCTAAAGGGACCATGTGTCAAGAAGTCGACAGTGGAGGAGAATATTCCGGTCGAATTCGAAAATATGCTCGAAGCGTTTCGCAGCATAGTGGTCGATGAGACACCGACGGGATTGCCGCCGACAAGGAGCATATCCCATCAGATCGACTTGATTCCAGGGTCGAGTCTACCAAACAAGGCACCGCATAGGACGAGTCCGACAGAAGGTCAGGAACTCAATCGAAAGGTCCAGGAGTTGTTGGACAGAGGGTTGATCAGAGAGAGTTTGAGTTCGTGCGCGGTACCAACAGTATTAGTGCTAAAGAAAGGTGGAGAATGGAGGATGTGTACAAACTCCGGAGCTATCAACAAGATCACAATCAAGTATTGGTTTCCATTGCCGAGAATGGATGAATTGATGGATTGTTTGAGTGGAGCGAAGTACTTCACGAAGATAGACCTGAAGAGCGGTTATCACCAGATTCGGGTTAGAGAAGGAGACGAATGGAAAACAACATTCAAGACAAAGGAAGGGCTGTATGAGTGGTTAGTCATGCCATTTGGATTGACTAACGCACCTCGTACATTCATGCGATTGATGAATGAAGTACTGAAACCATTCTTGAGGAAGTTTGTCATAGTCTATCTAGACGACATTCTGATTTTTAGTCAAACCAAGGCAAAACACTTGGGGCACATTCGGTGGGTATTGCAGAAGTTGCAGGATGAGAAGCTAATGGTGAATTTGCAAAAGTGTTTCTTCATGAAGGAAGAACTGGTATACTTGGGATTCATAATCTCGGGTAAAGGATTGGTGATGGGCCCAGAAAAGGTGAAGGCGATATTGGATTGGTTTGAATCGACAAGTGCGACAAGAGCGAGGAGTTTCCATTGACTTGCCACTTTCTACAGGAATTTCATCAGGGGATTTAGTCGGATTTGCACACCATTGATAGAGTGCATGCGCAAAGGGGAGTTTAAGTGGACGGAAGTAGCCCAGCGAGCTTTCAACAAGTTGAAGGAAAAAGTCACTGAGAGCCCATATTGGCGCTCCCAGATTTCGACAAATTTTTCTAGGTCGATTGCGATGCAAGTGGAATCGTAATTGGAGCAGTGTTGAGCCAAGAGGGATGACCAATTACATTCTTCAGTGAAAAGTTGGATGATGCGAAGTGGAAATATTCGGTCTATGACCAGGAATTATATGCTATTGTCTAGGTATTGAAGAAGTGGAGGCATTATTTATTGCCCAAGGAATTTGTGTTGTACATAGATCACCAAGCACTGAGGTATCTGAACACTCAGTCGAAGTTAAATCAACGGCACATGAAATGGGTCGAATTCCTACAAGGATATACGTTCATGTTGCGAAATAGGTCGGGAAAGTCGAATAAGGTTGCTGACATGGTGAGCAAGAGAGTTGCATTGTTGAACACAGTGGCAGTTCCGGGAATAGGTATAGAGTCGGTGAAGACAGAGTATGTGACCGATGGAGATTTTGTGAAAGGATGGGAAGCTTGTCATGAACCTTGGAGTGTCGACAAAACTCCATATTTGGATTATTTTTTTCAAGAAAGCCACCTATTCAGGGGAAAACAGTTTTGTATTGGATCAGTGCGAGAGAACCTAATCCGAGAGTTGCATAGTGGCGGATTAGCAGGTCATTTTGGCATCGAAAACACCAGGGCATTGGTCGAAGAAAAGTATTATTGGCCAAGAATGGCTATAGATGTTGGAAAGTGGGTTCGACATTGTAGAGTTTTCCAGTTGGCAAAAGGGAGAAGTCAGAACACAGGGTTGTATACACCGTTTCCGATACCGAATACCCCATGGTAGCACTTGATCATGTATTTTATGCTAGGATTACCGAAGACGCAACAGGGAAGCGACTCAATATTTGTTATAGTCGACAGATTTTTGAAAATGGCACACTTTATTCCATGTCAAAAGACAAGTGACGCCACGAGCATTACTGTACTATTATTCAAAGAAGTATTCAGATTGCATGGGTTGCTGAAGAGTATCACATTGGACAGAGATACCAAATTTATGGGACATTTCTGGAGAACCCTGTGGAAGAAACTGGACACAAGGTTGCAGTTTAGCTCGGCATATCATCCGCAGACAGACGTACAGACCGAGGTGGTGAACAGAAGTTTGGGAAACCTATTGAGATGTTTGACAACCGACATAACCATGCAGTGGGAGAATGTGTTGGCGCAAGCGGAGTTTGCATACAACAATTCTGTGAATCGGTCGACAGGTTTGAGCCCATTCCAGATTGTTCAAGGAAGAATCCAACACGGAGTGGTGGATTTGGTCGAGTTGCCGACAGAAATCAAGAAGAGCGTGGATGCAGAATCATTTGTAGAGCACGTGAAAGAAGTTCATGAAGATGTGCAAAAGCGCATAGAAAAGAGCAATGCAACATACAAGTTGAGAGCTGACAGAAAGAAGAGAATACAATCATTCAACGAAGGAGACTTAGTCTATGCTCATTTGTGGAAGGAGAGATTTCCGACAGGAACTTATAACAAGCTGAAGCTGAAGAATATTGGACCATGTAAGATCTTGAGGAAGATTTCGAAAAACGCTTATGCATTGGAGCTGCCGAATGACTTGATCATTTCACCAATGTTCAATGTCTCATATCTGTACAAGTTCGAAGAAGGTTCAAGCAGTGGAAGCGCAGAAGTGTTGAACATTGACTGGACAATGCAGATTCCAGATCGACACAGGGAAGAGATCGTAGAAGTAATAGACAAACATGAAGTCGGGCATACGCGCAGTTCATGAAAGAAAGAATACCTGGTGCGATGGAGGGATGATGAGTTACAGGAGGCGACATGGATTTCCGAAGAAGAGTTCAGGAGACTAACGGAGCAGTCAAGTTCTTTTCCACCTGGGGAGTCTGATGCAGGAGCATTGGAGCTTAGGAAAATCAGTCGAGGTTGATCAACAGAAGGGAGCTAACCAGAGGAAGTGCCGATGACCACTGGTGCGTGAAGCAGATTGACTCGTTGAGGTCAATAAGTCAAGTAGAAGTTGTCGAAGCAGTCGACAGAAGTGAACAGGTCAAGAGTTGACAAATCAGTGTCGACAGACAATAGTTGATAGTCGACATGTAGATTTCGATAAGCGATAAGTTGCCGCAGAATCGTGGAAAGGTCGATAGGTTGTCGAACCGTTACATAGACAGGTTTTGGGCATGAGCCAAGCGAGGAGGAAGGGGCGGACTGGCGAAGCCTAAACGTAGAGTGAAAGATGACAAGAAAGTCGAACCTGACGGAGGACGGTATGGCCGACGGGATGGTTTACTGTAGCTTGTCAGGGGAAGCGTAAAAGTCAAGGAGAGTACTTGGCAATAGTTCAGAGTTGCTGAGGAAGTTATTAGCATTTATTGCAGGTGGGTGAAGACATGACAAATGTCATCACAGGCAGAGGTTGTGCAGCACAGCAGGGGCACTGATAGTGTAGGTCTGCAGGATTGTGGAAGGATCGTCTGACAGAGGATGCGTGTCTCAGGGATCGCAGTGGTCTCGAGAATAGCAGCAGCAACAAAGTAGAATACCAAGGATTTTAGATGAGCAGAGGGACTTTTTGGCAGAGGGGGAACTTGGAATTTTCGAAGCAGTCAAGTAGAGCTGAAGAGGAGATCAAGCCATAGCTCAAAGTTTAGTAGCGAACTAGGAGAGGGTGAGGTCGACACACTGAGAGAGCACACCACAGTTACTTTTGTATTGTAACCGCTGAGCCTGACAGATAGTTAGTTATTTGTATTTACAGTTATTCTGCATTGTAACCGATTTAGAGAAGTAGTATAAGCCAACTTCTGGCATGTTGTTTGCATCTCGTTTGTGTGAACATTTGTGGTTGTGTCGTGTGTATTGTTAAGCAAGAACCTTGTTGCGATAAGGCGGCTTGCATAAAAAATAAAGAAATATGTGAGAAGCTAGAGTCTGAAGTTATCTCATGAAGAAAGGAATTGGAAAATTCAAATGCTCAATTACATAGAAGCTTGAAGGGAACTGAAACATTGAACACGACTCTCAATTATAAAAGGTTACCATTCATCAAAACACGTCTTGGCTATGATGAGAGTCAAAAGACCCCTGAAGAAGGTGCAAGCAAGGAAAATGAAGAAAATTCGGAAATATATGCTAATGTTATAAAATTATCTATAAAAAATTCAAGCAACAACAGAAAATAAAATGATGATTAGTAGAAACCTAATTCTTCTCTCAAGAGCAACAAAAATGAGTTCAAAAGAGTTGTTCCACAAAGAAGACCTTTCACAAACCGGTACCAAAATATCTACTTTGCCTACTATGTTTCTTGCAATAATTTTGGTCATAAAGCAATAGATTTTAGAGCTTATGCAAGAAGTGATCATGTGAGAAATAGAAATAGAGGTCCTTAAGAAACCTCAAAAGATGATTATGTGAGCAACAAAACTAGAAGTGCTCATGGGTTTTTTGAAAAAAACTTCAATTCATTTGCTCCCCTACAAGATTACAATATTGAATACTATAAGTGCAATAACTATTAGGACATAGCTCGTTATTGTAGAAGGAACATAATGGGATATTCTAAACAAAATAGAGAGGAAGATGTTCTTTCCAAGCAGAAAGAAGGATACTCCAAGGTTTGGAATCAAAAGGAACATAAGAAGCAAGAATGTGGACTTGCACTCTATGCTCAAGATAGAGGGAACCAATGGTATATTGACAGTGGATGCTCAAAAAACATGACAGGGGGCCAAACCAAGTTCTTCACCTTAAAAGATGAAAAATGAAGCAATGTTACTTTTGGAGATAATGCTTTTGCAAAGATAGCTAGAAAAGGTATTGTTAGTCTTGATAATGGAAAGACTAAAACACATAATGTATTCCTTGTTGAAGGGATAAAACATAATCTCTTAAGTGTTATCTAAATTTGTAATCAATGTTACAAACTCACATTTGATTCCAAAGGGTGTGAGATAAGGAAAGAAGATTCAAGAATATTAGTGGCAAATGCAACCAAAACCTCAAGCAATGTATACATACTCAATGATGTCGAAGGAGAAAGATGTTATATGGGAGCAATATCCATATCATCTCGCCTGTAAGTGCTTGAGAAGAAGCACAAGCTCACGAGGAGCAACCCTTTTCCATTGATGTCAAAGGGGGATAAGTTGCAAACAAAAGGAAAATTAGAGGAAAATAAAGAATTCCAGACACAATGAGAGTTGCAGATAGGGGGGACTAATTACAAGATTGTTGCATATTTGACTAAAGGGTTGCCATCAATGACAAAGGGGGGTATTGTTGGAAATATTGTTGTCATTAATGTCAAATACAATGGGATACTATAGATGTACAAGATGAAGATGAATATGATTGAATATATTGTTGTCATTGATGTCAAAGAAAGAGGGAAATTGTAGATGCACATTTTTGGACTTTTGATGCCCAGTTTGGATACTCTGTCTTTGAAGGCCTTTTTTTCTCTGAATATCTAGCTCATAGGGGAGAATATGATATATGGTTGAAAATATTAATTCGAAACCTTTCTAACGGTATATGAAACTCCCTCTAACTCCATAGGATTGGGGAGATATGAAGTGTTAAAATATCCCTAGCAGAGTGTTAGGTCAACCCTGCTAGGAAATTGAAAAATATTAGGTTGGCCCAGAAAGGTGACTTAAAAATAGTATAAATAGAAGGAGGCACTCCTCATTTTTTCATTTATTGATCCATCTCATGGAGATCTCTTATAGGTGCACACTTCTAAGAAGAAGAGAGAATTTTCTAGTTTGAAAAGGAGGATCACTTATAAGGGTATTTGAAGATGTTCTCTTGAAGGTTTTTCTAAGGTTTTGGAAGATGTTTTCTTGAAGGATTTCTAAGGTTTTCTATAGGAGGAAGCACACCTTGTGGAGAGGAAGGATTAGAGATTATTATGGAGAAGATTTGAAGTTGATTATGGAGAATATTTGAAGTTGATTATGGAGTATATTTGAAGCTGATTATGGCACAAATTTTGAGGTGATCATATGACGATTTTGAAGGAGGATATAAGGATGATTATGGAACATATTTGAGGTGATCATATGATAGTTTTGAATGCTAATATAGGGCTAATTATAAGGAAAATTTTGAGGTGATTATATGAACATTATTGTACATGTTCCTCCAATAAGTTGCTGCTTACAAATCTTGATGAGTTGGTGCTCAACTAAGGAGATTGGTGTCTCTAGTAGGTGGGTGCCTAAAGATCTTGCTGACTTGGTGCTCAATTTGGATGTACTCAATGTTCATAATTATGATGTACTCAATGTTCCCTCAATTATGACTTTGAATACATCCAAGATATGTCAAAGATAAGTCAAAGTCAATTATGATCTACTCAATGTTCCCACCTAGGTCTCGCATGTTTCCCCCAACATCCTCTAGGAGAGAGTCCATTCTTTTCAGCTAAAGCGAAAGATGCCTCATGATGTTCATGAGCCCTTCTGTAATGCCCCATTTATTCTAAGCATTTTTTTGCAAGAAAGAAAATGGGAAAGTCAAACAAAACCTTGGTTAACGAGGACATAGAGGTGAGAATTGGACATAAAGCAATGCTTCAAACTGGGGATTGACGAAGATAAGTGCCTTCAGTGGTATTAAAGCATGGTTTGTGTCTTGTGAGTAATTAGTTTTGCAAGGGCTATGTACGGTTATTGCTTGTTGAGAGGGAATGCAAAGAGGATTTACAATGAATTAATTGTTGAACAAGAGATGTAAGAGACAATAGGTAGAGGAATTTCTCTCAAAAGAGGACTAAGAAGACCACCAAAGTAGGTCAATGGGACTGTGCGATACCATAATAACAATACAAAGTGGAACCTTTATTTTATCGAAACCAGGGAGGTGGAGGGGGATTTTAAAAGAATCTACTTTATGGGTTTAGTGAGAATGGCATCAAACAGATGCATTGGCCAATTCACCAAATGATGGGAAATTGGCATTTTTAACTTACGTGATGCAATAACGCATGCCGAAACTTCCATAGAGTGTTGAAAGGGTAAACTAGAGATGATTTTCATCAAATGAAAAATGAAGACGAACAATGCAATGAGCTAAACACAATGACACTGATTTTGCATCATTATGATTCCATTAACAAAAATGAAAAACTTAAGACTTAACTCGATGGTGAAAAGGTAACTTGGTGAACTTGTCAAAGGGTCAAATGTAAACGAATGTGGTGAAATGAAATATCTACATGACAAGCACTTCAAACTGGACATGATGGTGCTAACATAATGACTAGGCGACAAATTTTGATATAAGCGTCTAAGTCTCAATGTTTTGACACTTCAGAATCATATCAATGTTGAGAATCAACTTCATTAAAATTAAGGAGGTTTGGGAGTAGTCTTATGGGGATGTTGAGTGACTTTTGCATTGATTTTGAGTATGTTATAGTCGCTCTTACTTTGGTGATTCATGATTTTGATCTATATCTTACTAAAGATTGTATGTTGTTTATCTTCTCATCTTGGATGAGAGGATCGACAAATAATTTTGAATGCTTACTTGGCTATTATTTTGCTAAAATTTAGTTGGTTACCTATTTTATGTGGTTATTGAAACATTCTAGCTTTTAGTTAATTGGACATCCTAGATCATTATGGACGACTAGAAAGTGTTGGAAATAAAGTCTGTATTGGCAATTATTGAGAATTGTTATTGAATTGATATTACATGAAATTACTAGTGGTTATATTACCATTGTTAATTGATCAAGAATGTGTTGGAACCCTGTTAGATGAAAACATGAAATCGGTGATGGTAGAACATCTAGTGCTTATTTCCATAATTATGTGATGAAAATAGAATATAATTGCATGAAGACTTGAATATGAAAAGAAAGTGAAACTAACATTGAATGTATAATAAATGTTAACTTCAGGACGGAATTTCCTAAAGAGGGGTTGTATGTACTGCCTCGCTTGTACTCTAGACCTTGATTATTATTACGACACTAGTATTTGAGGGCATCTGATTTCGAATGAAACAATTGATGCATGGATTTAGACAGGGATTGTTATGTTAGGTTATTTTGTGGGCATTCGATGACGAATGACCCTGTCATGTGTGGAAACTAATACTTTGATTGATAAGTGGGATGTTTTAAGTTATCTATTTGAAATTTTGAAATGATGATTTGATGATGATGACACGTTTATATGGCTATGAAAAGATGATTTGATAATGATCAAATGTTTATGATACCATGAAGTTGTGCAATGGCGATTTAATGAGTATCAATATGTTTATTTATAGCATGCACTTTTGATGGGTTGTCCATTGTGATAGGAAAATATAGGTACATTAGAAGCAAGGTGGCCTCGATACCGAGTGGACTCTGGACCGAGTCAGGGAATCCATGGAAGGTGATGTTGACATGATGTATTGGATATATTATGTTTTATTTAGAAGGATTTGATACACATAGTGCTTACATGCATGTGTTGGATTGTGATTTCCAATCAGTCCACATCAAGTAA
Organism: Larix kaempferi; assembly: GCA_027924585.1. Lineage (NCBI taxonomy): Eukaryota > Viridiplantae > Streptophyta > Pinopsida > Pinales > Pinaceae > Larix > Larix kaempferi. Next base: position 12,476,438 of record BSBM01000372.1, on the reverse strand, counting down.
CAAGGCTAAATGTGAAGAAGATGTAAGAATAGTGATTACTCCACGTGGAAAGTTAAAAGAGAGAGAGGATTTTTCTCACTGGATGTGTGTTTTCGTGAGGGTAGGTCACAAATTCAGTCACTCTTGAGGATTAGATTAGGGGGTGCACAATAAGTACTTGGCCTTATTCCCCAGGAACCACTAGTCCCTTAACAGGGTCGAATGGACTGAGTTAACAAGGTCTCAGTTGTCTTACTAGTCCCCACCATGGAAAGGATATTTGAAGGGCATGCACGAAGCATGGCACCCTTAATATGCTCGTCGCAACAAGAACGCAACAATAAAAACTAAAACACTAAAAATGGGTAAGAATATGTGTTTTAAAAGAAATAGATTACAACAAATTTAGTAAAACACTAGGTTAGGATAATTGTTTAAATACAAATAGGAATTAATTGTGAATGAAGAAAAAGAAAGAAATTAAGTTATTTGAAAAGTAGTAACACCATGAACACACTCAAATAGGAGAAAAGTGACACTTAGAAGGGGGGTATAATAAAAGAAAAGTAAATTAATAATTCTAAAGTTATGCATGTGCATGGATAAGACGCATGGCAAGTCTTGAAAAAACTGAAAAAACTAAAAAGAGATGAGAGCCTCATGCCCTCTCCATCTCTTTATAGATTTTCTGAGATTTTCCATGCGTCTTATCCATGCACATGCATAACTTTGGAATTATCAATTTACTTTTCTTTTATTATCCCCTCCTTCTCAGTGTCACTTTTATCCTATTTGAGTATGTGCATGGTGTTACTACTTTTCGAATAACTTAATTTATTTCTTTTTCGTCATTCGCAATTAATTCCTATTTGTATTTAAAAAATTATCCTAGCTTAGTGTGTGCATGATGGTTTCTAAATTTGTTGTAATATAATTCTTTTAAAACACATACTCTTACCCCTCTTTAGTGTTTTAGTTTTTACTGTCACGTTCTCATTGCAATGGACATATTAAGGGTGCCATGCTGCGTGCATGCCCTTCAAATATCCCTTTCACGGTGGGGACTGGTATGACGAATAAGACCTCATTAACTCAGTCCAACCGACCCTATTGATGGACTAATGGTTCATGGGGAATAAATATGATTCCTTATTGCATGCCCCCCAGTTTAATCCTCATGAGTAACAGAATATGGAACCTACCCTCACGACAACACACATCTAGCGAGCAAAATCCTATCTCGCTTTTCAACTTGCTGCGTGGAGTAATTTCTAGTCTTACATCTTCTTCACATTCATCCTAGTCACTTGATGTGGACCGATTGGTAATCGCAATCCAACAACTACATGTAAACACTGTGCATATCAAATCCTTCTAAATAAAAGATAATATATCAAATACATAAGGTCAACATCACTTGTCATGGATACCCCGACTCAATCTGAAGTCCACTCGGTATCAACGCCACCTTGCGTCTCATGTACCTATATTTTCCTGTCACACTCGACAACCCATGAAAAGTGCACGCGATACATAAATATATCGATACTCATTAAATCATTGTTTCACAACTTCATGGTATCATAAACATTTGATCATTATTAAAACATCATTTCATATCCATATAAACATATCATCATCATCAAATCATTATTTCATAATTTCAAACATATAACTTAAAACATCCCCCTTATCAATTAAAATATCACTTTCCACACATGGTTGGACCATTCGTCATCAAATGCCAAAAAAACAACCTAACATAACAATCTATGTCTAAATCCATACAACAACTGGGTCATTCAAAACCGGATGCCCTCAAATACTAGTGTCATAATAATAATAAAGGTCTAGAGTACAAGTGGGGCACTAAATACACCCCCTCTTTAGGAAACTTCATCTTGAAGTTAATATTTATCATACATTCAATATTAGTTTCACTTTCTTTTCATATTCAATTCTTTGTGCAATTCTATTATATTTTCATCACATAATTATGGCAAAAAACACTAGATTCTCTACCATCACCAATTTCATGTTTTCATCTAACAGGGTTCCAACACATTCTCGATCATTTAACAATGATAATATAACCACTAGTAATTTCACGTCATATCAATTCCATAATAATTCTCAATATTTTTCAATATTGACTTGATTTCCAACACCTTCTAGTCGTCCACAATGATCTCGGATATCCAATTAAATAAAAGCTATATTGTTTCAATAACCATTCAAAATAGGTAACCAAATAACTTTTAGAACAACAATAGTCAAGTAAGCATTTAAAAATTATTCGGCTATCCTTTCAAAATCCCATAAAGTAGATTCTTTCAAAGCCCCCCTTGGTTTCAATAAAAATAAAGGTTCCACTTTGTATTTTTATCATGGTATTGCACAATCCCATTGACCTACTTTGGTGGTATTCCTAGTCCTCTTTTGAGAGAAATTCCTCTACTTGTTGTCTCTACCATCTCTTGTTCAACAATTTATTCATTTTAAATCCTCTTTGCATTCCCTCTCAACTGGAAATAACCATACAAAACCCTTGCAAAACTAATTACTCAAGACACAAACCATCCTTTAATACCACTTGAGGCACTTATCTTCGTTAATCCCTAGTTTGAAGCATTGCTTAATGTTCGATTCCTGCCTCTATTTCCTCTTTAACCAAGGTTTTGTTTGACTTTTCCATTTTCTTTGTTGCAAACAAATGCTTAGAATAAATGGGACATTACATACCTGTTATTGGACAATCTACTCGAGCGGACGCGGGCCAGATCTCCCTAGTTCAATGTGAATCTAGAACAAATAAGATAGAATATAGAACTGCTTTCCTAGATCTAGTTAGAGATCGAGTAATACACTTCTTACCTTCAGATTGTAGATCTTCTTCTTCTCGTTGTTGCTCCAAATCTTGTGGTCATCAGATCTTTAGATGTAGGACCTGCCAAGACATATGGAAACAATACAAGTAGTAAAATATGTCTAAACAATAATTGATCTAAGTAAACGGTTAAGTAAAATACAAATAACATCAACACAATAACATTTGTGGAAAGAGTTTATATTACTGTATAAAAGAAGGAATACAAAGAAGAGGTATGATCACAACCTAAGCCTTAACGTTGCAATCCTCCTCCAACAAGCCAAGCCAATGCCTCCAAAGGAAGTATGAGTCTCCCAAGAGATGAGTAGGGATCTCCTAAGCTAATTTCACCAACATGTAAGTGCTATAGACTTCCTCCCCTTGGAATGGAGAGGGGCCTTGTATTTATAGGACTAAGTGGATAGAGTAGGTTGAGGATCATGGGGAGAGAGCTAAGGGATCCTCCCTTGAGGTTAGGGAACCGTAGGACAACTCACCTAGGAATTAGGGATAGGGATCCACCTCATCCAACTTCTAGAACTCGCTCAAAATATCCCTGTATCCCATTTAACCAACCCTGGTGCATGTTGTATGAAGACAACCAACGCCTGAGAGGGAAAACGCATGTTGTACAAATATATTCTGCGTCACCGGAGCAGGCTGGCATGATACATTCTGCGCCAACCCTAGTTGGGCGCTACTTGCTCAAGGACATCATGCACCGGCCCAACTAGAAATGTGGACAAAAGGCATCAACATACTCTAAGTGACTTACTTGATCATAGGGAACTCTGGGAATCAAGGAATTGAGTTAACAAGGGTGTCATGATGACGAGTTTTAGGTCTAACAGAATGCCCCCAAAAGCATGAAGCTGGTAAAAAAAGATAGTTGAAGTGCTTTGAAATATGGATGGTAAGGACTTGTTGGATGGAGGATGCTGCTGCAGTACAACCGACTCTGAGATACAAGTCTCACATGACTCATAACATGGTTTCCGACCAATACATTGCAGATCCATGGTAGTAAAGACCGCCTGAACACAATCATAGCTACTAGAAACAATCATAGATCCATGATGAGATGATAACACAACCACGACTAATACAAAGTGGATCCATGTAATATGACTCAAACAATATCCATCGCAACCTGGGTAGAATATGAATTCCCCAGGGTCTTCAAGCTGAACCCACAATGATACAAATCTAACCATGTGATTATAATGTTTTGGAGTCGAACATGGTAGAAACCACTTGATTAACGTTCATTGATGTATACCGTTAACAAGCACGAGGGAAATCACCATTGATGTTAATGATCCCCAAGGTATCACAGTACATATCACCAAGCATTAATAAATGAGTTTAAGTCGAACACCTGATGAAATATCTCAATCAAGAGTCAATGATGTAAACTCATGTTGAAAGCAAGGTAACTTACCATTGAGGCATGCATGCCCAAGGTACTTGGTTGGTTTCTAGATTCAATCCTTGGATGACGTGCTGAAGTCGACAAGGATGAATCCATCAAAGGAAGGCCATGATGAATCCCCATCAATGACATGAAACTCGATAACAGATGTTTGGAGTAGATCGGATGGTAGAGTAATATGCAAGACTGACTCAAGGTAGACATGGTATGGTAAAAGGTGTGTTGATTGCAGATGATGAGAAATGGACATCTCTTGAACATGGGCATGGCATGACTTGGTAGTATTGACATGACGAGAACTGTACTGACCCCTAATGCAACTGATACTGGAAGCATTGTTCGGATGACCCAAATGAGTGACATGACTCATGAAATCAGCACGACTCAAAGACAAACGTATTACCCAAGTACTGAATGCAAATGTAGATGGGTTCCAAGTTCAATAGCGATGATGCAATTCCGTGAATAAAGTGTAACACAAAATATTTCCTTTTTCCCCATCATGACTGATTAGTGCCTCATGTGTTTTTTAACGAGCTTGAGGAGGGTAACCAGATGCTCGGTATAGCTAATCTCATAGATGAGTCCAATCCCAAATTTTTTACGAACTTGAGAAAGGAGGGATTCGTCCCATGACGGGCCCTTCAATGTTGAATTTTAACGAGTCCATAGAAGGTAAACTCGGCGTCATTTCATGTTTAGAGAGGCTAAAAAGAACTAAAGAAGACTCCAAAGGTCCTTTTTCATAAAGTTAGCCTCTTTGCCCATAAAAGGGTAAAACAACGCGAGAGAGGACTCTTCCAGTCATGATTGGCTGGAGTATTCCTTTTTCGTAAGTAGTGCCCCCCTGGTCCGAAAAAGGGGTAAATTATCACCAGGAAGATGATCATTCAAATAATTTTACAAGCATGAACGCATTAAGTTCGCTCAGCGATCTTTTCGTATTTAGAGAGCCTGAAAAGAGCTTAAAAAAAAAGACTCCGGGGGGTTCCTTTTTTGTGGGAGTTTAACGAGCCCGAAAAAGTGATAAACTATAACTTGGTGACTCATTCTCATCATTTTACGAGCACGAGAAAGAACAAAGAGTTAGCTCGGTGTCATTAATAATTGAATTTAATGAGTGAAATAATGACAAAAAGACACTCGATGAGTTGTTCATACATGAGAATATGTGTGAAAAGATCACAACTGTGGAAAACAACGTCAAAGTGGTACTTAACTTCACCTGCACACTTTAAAACTAGGTCAAAAACGATTAATCGGGTATAACTGAATCCAACTATAGAAAAATAACCCACATCAGAATAAATTAAAAAGGGAATATGCTCTTTTTCAATATGAATAGGGGTGAATAGTAAAAAGAATTACTATTTGTTTTTTACCAAGTTGGAGAGGTGAAAAGTGCTATTTGGAGTTGTTCTTCTTCTGTTGATTCCGGGAGCTATGATCCCTCATTTCAGGTGCCATCAGCGACATGTAACTCTAAACTTGTCTCTTTAACTTTCTAGTGGATTAGAATTTTCTTTTTCTTGCATTTAGGTAGGTTTTGAGCATGTTGGGTTGGGGGATTTTCTCTCACGGGTCGACACATGTCGCCCTTTCGGGATCTGCGCCGGCACAGAACCCAAAAGGGAGTTCTGCGCCAGCGGTGCACTGTCCAAATGGATGTTTTGCGTCGGCGCAAATGGCCAACTCAACCCAAAAAACTAGGCAAATGGAAGCTTTTATGATGGTTGGGAAAATTTCTAAAGGTGTTCAAATGACTTTGTTGACAAGTTTGGAGTGAGCAAAATGGTTCTTGAGTCGCGAGAACGTGAGCATGAGCTCGATGACATACAAGCGGAAAATGATCCGCAATGTGTTACAACGTTGGGGAACTGTGGGCTACTCAAGTAATTTCGAGTGCCGGGGATGAGGTCCCAAGTATCACTACTGACATACCTGGTCCAATGCTGGGACCCTATACAACAACATTTCCACATTGGTGAGCACACGCTGACCATATATGTCGAGGACATCTACTTTTTGATAGGGTTATCCCGGTGAGGAAACCCTGTGTCCTTGACTGGGTCACGCGGTGGTGACCGCTCAGTAGAAGACATGATTGAGCAGTGGTGTACTCCAGGTATGCCGATGACAAGTGGGAATATTCCTATCAAGGATGTCAGGGATAGGGCTCTCCAGACGGTACTATTTACCATCGTGTGGGTGGCTAGCAGTCGATCCACTCATCTTACGAACAAATCTCAAAGGATGTATGCCGAGGAGTGCATGGCTCCTACCGTGTTCAACTGGTGCGAGGGGATCCTCACCAGTCTCATAGATCAATTGACCAAATTCCAGCGCGAGGTGCTGAAGAAGTTTGGGTATGGTTCAGTGGTAGTGTCCTTCATGATGGAGCGGGTTCCCCACTTGCGCCCGCAAGCAGACCTCGAGGATCGGGATGCATGTGATCCTCACATGACCAGGTGGGCAGAGGTGATGGATCGCCATGGTGGCGGGGGTCTCATCATCAGCTTTGGTACAGGGTCCTTCATGTGGTTGCAGGGACAGATCCTCATGGTGGAGGACTACCCATACCACGGTACAGACTTCTGAGGAGACCCAGACTTGGTGCTTCCCGAGGGAGCGCAGTGGGATGATATCGGTAAGAACAACTGCTTTTGTTTTTTCATTTTATGCATGTTATGATTTTTTCTGGAGTAGTACTGATAACTTTTACATGTTTCTTGCAGACGTGGGTCCAGAGTGACCACTTGGAGTCTCTCGCCTCGTGCGGAGAGGAGCCGCATTGAAGGTGGGCCCTATGGTTCGTGATGCTCTAGAGGAGCTGGAGGTGGTCAAGGACAACCTCCAGAGGATGACCTTGGCCATTGCAGAGTCGGGTGTCCATGACCTATCCCATCGCGATCAGAAGCTGACGGTTGGAGTATCTATTCGTTTCGGCATGCTTCTCCAGAAGGTGGCGAGGGCCATAGTCTGCTTCCATGTGTAGCAGCCCAGGGCTTCGAGGCTGAGGGTTGCGCGGCCTAGGGCTTAGGCGCATGTTTTAATTATTTGTATACTGAAAGCTCATGAGCTTTAGATTGTGTAGAGATTATTCTTACTGAAAGCTAGTAGGATTCAGACTTTTGTATCAACAATATCATTTTTGTATCGATTTATATATATATACAAACATTTCTGGCTGTTTTATACATCTTTTGTTCTATGGATGATTTATGAGATCTTGTTTACATGTTTGCTTATACAATGGATGATTTACATGTTATGTATGATTTTATATTTTATAGATATGTTATGTGTTTGCAATGTACCAATCTAGAATGAAGTTGTCCATCGAGTCAGCAACTATGTTCATGTCTCGTGGAATGTGTAGGTATTGAATAGATTCAAAGGACCTTTTCAAAAGACAGACCCGTCGAAAGAGACGGAGTAGAGTAGGGTCATGGATAGTGTAGATCCGGTTAAGATGAGAAACCACCAATTGTGAATCCAGGTGGATGACAACGTGGTTCATACCCAAGGAAAGAGTGTCAGTTAGGGTTCCAATGATTGCCTGATATTCTATAGCGTTATTGGTTGCATATCCTAGAAAAATTCCTCCTGAGCTGATGAGCTCGCCGGTGGGAGAGTAAAATACATAGGCTGCCGAAGCAAGGTTACGGGTATGTCGGCTGGCACCGTCCACGAATCCATAGCAAGTTTCCATCTGCACATGCAGACAGAACATGGTATAAGTAGTGAAACAAGATCTAGACATGCTAAAACAAAAGCATCACACCACACAAAACACATGCCATGTACAGTATATACAAGGTACTTATGCGTGAAAGACTCAGGCATAGTACCTCTTCAGGTAGACCCCGTTTTGGGGATCACCCAAAGATATCCCATCATAGTCCTCTAGTTTGTAGGATCCCTTCTCCAAAACACGTTTCATTATGTACGGTCTGTGCCACATGGACTCGAACTTGCCTTCCCCCAGCTTATCATGCCTTTGGTCTTATGTGAGGACCAAATCACCCTCGTTGAAGGTACGAGGTCTAACGAACCTATCATACTGATATTTGATGCGCTTCTTATGTGCCTGATTGGCAAGAGCAGCAGCGCGGCGGGTCTCGTCACGTTTCGCTAGGTAGAGGAAGCGTTCTTCCTTGGAAGTGGTGCTCGAAAGAAGTTCGACTATGATTTTGAGAGATGGAATCTCGCACTCTGTTGGTAGGACTGCCTCCAATCCATAAACTAACTGGAACGGTGTAAATCCGGTGGTAGTCTTGACAGAGGTATGGTATGCCCATAGTGCGTAAAAGAGCATGTTGTGCCAGTTAGACTTGTGTGTACCCACCATGCATTGAATCATGGTTTTCGAGACCTTGTTGATGGCCTCTACTTGTCCGTTGGACTGTGGGTAGTAAGGGGTTGAGTTTTCATGATGAAAACCTAGTCCGATGCTCAATTCATCTACCATATGGCTCTGAAAGTGAGATCCATGGTTGGTGACTATGGCTTGTGGAACTCCGAACCGTGAAATGACATGATTGAACATGAAGAGTGCAACGGTTTTTCCATCGTCGCTATACGTAGGCATATCCTCAACCCATTTAGTAAAATAATCCATAGCTGCTATGACGTAACCATGCCCCCCCGGCCAAGGTAGGCTTACAATGCATGAAATCTATGCCCCATTTCGCAAAGGGGCCCATGGCAATAACTGGGTGTAATGGGGCAGAGTGGGAGCGCTTTTTCATTTGAAAATGCTGGCATGGGGGACATTTTTTAATGGCCTCGATGCAATATTTAAAGATGTATGGCCAGTAATATCCCACGCGTAGTATCTTCTGAGCTGTAGCCATCCCAGAGAGATGACCGCCACAAGCCCCAGAGTGACAGTCATTCAAGACATGTTCAGCCTCTTCGTGTGTCAGACAACGTCGAAGAACAAAGTCAACACCACGACGATACAAGGTATCGCTAATGATCAAGTAATACTTGGCGTGGTGACGTATGCGACGACGATTGTCACGAGACAGTTGGGGGTTGAACTGTTGGGTTTGAAGATATAAGGGAATATATCCATACCATGGGTCAGACGTGCTGATGAGGAACAACGACTCAGCTGGAAGAGAATCATTGGGCTCAGATCCTAAATCAACATGGGGAAGATCACAGATGAGCTCAGAAAACACCAAATACTTCTTAGACTTGGCCTTCTCAAAGAGGAGATAGAATTCTTGAAGTATCACAATCCAAAGTGAATACTTTCCCCCGAGTACTTGACGTGTCAGAACGTGGTACATGGGGTTCGAGTCGAAAATAATGGTGGTGGTGCGGAGCAATATATAATGACAGAACTTTTGGACGACAATGACTGCCGCGAGAGCGAGCTTCTCAACATGTGAATAATGCGTTTTGGAGTTAATAAGACCCTTACTGAGTTAATAAATCACATTTTCCTGGGCATTGTTGTCCTCCTGGACCAAGACCATGGCGATCGTGGTGGCAGAAGAGTCAAGATAGAGGATATAATCCTGGTAGTAATTGGGCAGTTAGAGCACAGGGGAATGCGTAATGGCATGTTTCAGACTATCGAAGGATTGTTGTGCTTGATCGTCCCAAATGAACGGGATGTCTTTCTTCAGTAATCTCATGTAGTCGTGTGTCTTCTGAGGGAAATTACAAACAAAACGCCGTAGGTAAGTTGAATTCCCTTGCAAACTTTGTAGTTTCGTAATGTCAGTAGGAGGTGGGAGAGCAACAATGGCTTCCACCTTCAAGGGATCGATGCGGATCCCATCCTTCAAAAGGAAAAACCTAGGAGGCGTCTGGACTCGACGCATAAAATACACTTGTGAGGGTTCAGACAGATGTTATACCGCATGCATCTAAGGAATACAGCCGTCAGATGATTGATGTGGAACTCACGCTGCTGCGAGTGAGCAGGGAGATCGTCAAGATAGGGTTCCACAAAGTCCTTCACATCATGAAAAGCGTATGACATGGCCCATTGGAATGTGGCACCAACATTTTTGAGACCAAAAGGGAGCTTGCAATAAGCAAACGTTCCCCAAGGGAAGATGAAAGCTATCTTATGTTGGTCATCTGGGTGGATCTCAATCTAGTTGTAACTAGAAAAACCATCCATGAATGGGAAGATGACACTTCTGGCACAATTGTCTATTATCTAAACGATGAAGGGAGTGGGGTAGTTGTCCTTAGGAAAATCCTTGTTCAAGTCCCAATAATAGACACATAGCCAGATGGTGCCCTGCTTCTTAGCTACATGGACGACATTTGAGACCCATTATGTTAATGGAACAGGGTAGATGAAACCGACCTTCAAAAGATTTTCAATTTATGCCTTAATTGCCGCATTTTTTTCGAGGGTGTACCGGTCGTAACTTTTGGCGGATTGGTTTAGCATCAGGATAGGTTTTAATCTCACGTGAAACGATAGCAGGGTCTATCCCGGGCATTTCCTCATAGGTCCAAGCAAACATGTCTCGAAATTGCTTGAATAAGGCCGTGAAAGTAGTAATCTCTTTAGGGGAACATTTCTGGCCTAAACGAATATGTTCCACTACACCAGGGAGAACCGAGATGTCAAACGGAGTGGTTGGTTCAATGTTTTCTAGGTTTCCCTCAGTGTCCATATGACACGTGAGTATCGGGGACTGGGGGCAAGGGTAGACATACGGTGTGAAAATGGTGGTGATGTTATTCTCCACATAATCCAAGGGAGGTAGGAAAGACGATCAGTGGTGGAGGTCTTCCCACGGAGGGTCATCTGCACTCATAATTTCCATAATGGATTCGTCGGAATGAAAAGTCCAAAGCAGAGGATCTGGTAGGGATGATGTCCGCTGCAGAGAACAGGATGTATAGGCCACAACCAAGTGGTCCTCTGGAGCTGACTGGATAGCCTCATAAGTGATTTCGGTGGGTGAAAGAGGCATACTGTCTCCAATCAAATGCATGGTGGATTCGTCGGTTACGATCCATGGATCGATGGAGAAAAGAGGATATCATTTTCATCGTGGCAACATGGTTAGTGGGATCCGAGGTTGGAAAAACACCCATAAGAGATGAGTCTTTTATGAGGCGGACCCCCACGCTCTCATATGGTTGTGAAGATTTCTTGAGTAACGGGACATTATCGCCGGGATGAGTAGCGGTGTCCGGTGTACAAAAATCCAATTGGTTGACTATGACAATTTGGCCTTGGTGGGGGAGTTGCACAATGCAGAAGATAGATGATGCGACTGTAGTCATGGCATAAAACCAATTACAACCAAGTAGAAGATTATAATCCAAAGGGGCTACGACCACTTCCACGTTAATGGTTGCAGTCTTACCCCCCAACTCTACTACCAAGGCTTGTAACAGCCCATGGGGTTGAAATCCATGACCGTCGAATGATTTCAGGGTAGTGGGAGAACGATTTAAATCGGGAGAACCAATGGCTCTCTAACACGATATCGACACGACTGAGGTAGAAGCACCTTTGTCTAATACAGTACGATGGATCGTCTTCCCAGCAATATTTGTGGCGACTTGAAATGCCAGTTGGTGGGAAATCCTTGGTTTAAAGTACTCGAGTCGGAACATGATTGTATTAGAGGAATCCAAATCAACCGTGCCAATGGCAGCGAGAAGAGTCTTGCGCTGGTTAGGACAATTTTGCAAGACCTCTAGCGTCAACATAGGAAAAGGATCTTGTGCCAAGTACTCTACAATGTTGTAGTTTTGAGCTGCTCGAGCATTGGGATTGAAAACTACTTTCGAATCGTGCTCTTAGGTGGACGTAACACTGAATCTAAAGAAGGCTTCTCAATGGTGAGAGAGGTCGGTGGCACAGTGATGTCGGGAATAGAAGTGGAAGATTTTTCAGTATTACTTCCAATGGGTTCCTTCGTAGGGATTGAATCGTACGAGTGTGAACTTGTGTTCAAGTTAACTGTCTCACTACACATCATGAGAACATGCACGGTAGAGGATGCCTCTCTGTGTGAAGGAGAGGTTTGGGATATCAGTTGTTGGTTCTGAGTGGGGAAGAGATCGTTGAGAATTGCGGGAGTGGGGTTTCCCTTGAGAAACTTATTTACTTCGTTTTGGTGGGGACATTCCTTCGAGAAATGGTCACCACCACACAGTAAACAAGGATACTTCAACTTCCACTTCACTTTGGTGTCTTAAGGGGTGGGCTTGGGATCCTGCTGGTTAGAAGGTTTCTTGGGTTTACCTTTGTTTTTCTTCTTACCATTGGATTTCAAAGGTGAAGCTGATTGAACAGAATTCACCTCTTCGATGGAGGAAGGAGTGCGTGACTTGGTGGTGTTGTTTCTAGCCTGTGGTGGGGATGGGGAAGAACCCTGGGGGTTCGACGATCCACCAGATTAGGTAGAAGGCTGGGAGTTAAGGGAACCAATGATGCCATCAAATTGAGGCCCCTTAGGTGGTTTTGTAGGGCCGTACTTAGGGTGGGGTGTGTCAGGAACAATGTCATACAACGTGCTAGATTGAGCATAGACCAGGTCTAAGTAATGGGCACGGGAAATAGCTTGTTCCTCGATGAAGACCCCTCCCATGGCCACATCTCGAGCTACGACAGGTAAAAGAGACTTTGTAAACCAGTCAACTAAGAGTTGGTCTAGAATAGGAGCCTTAATGAGACGTCATCTCCTCCACCACTCATGGATATGATCAAAGATATGAGTTGAGGTGGTTTGACAGAGCGAAGTCAGAAGGTCCATACCAGTTTCGTAGCATATGGGTAACTGGAAACGAGTCAAAAAATACATAGCAAGAGAGAGGAATTCGAGAAAGGAGTGGAGTGGTAATTAGATATGCCACTTGGCAGCTGGGCCGGTGACGGTCCTTTGAAACAGCCTTAAACGGATCGACTCGTCCATCAAGGAATTAGATGAGCACCATAGATGGTAGGTCATTACATGGTTTTTCAGGTCCTCACTGGGTTCGCCATCAAATATGGGAATATCAGAGGGTAACTTGATCGGAATGGGTGGACAATTATGACCGTGGAATATGGGATCGTTGGTTAGACGAGACATGTCAGGTAGGTCCAAAGTAGCCAAAAATGGTAGTTGTTGGTTCGGTTGCGGATACTGATAGTATTGATATGGCATATACACACCAGTGGGACCTTGAATCGACTAATTATAAGGTGTTCCCGACGGGAATTGGCCGTAAGGGGGTGGGCGTCCAGATGGTGGACAATAGGTAGGTCCTCTTCCATAATAAGGTGGTCCATCGACGGAAGGTGGGGGTCCTCGGCCGCCGGAATAAGGTGGACCTCCAGGTGGGGGTCCTCCACTGCCACTGGAAGGTGGGGGTCCTCAGCCGCTGGAATAAGGTGGACCTCCAGGTGGGGGTCCTCCACTACGACCGGAAGGTGGGGGTCTTCCACCTCCATCGCTAAAATAGGGTGGTCCACCGCCTCCGCCACTAGAGTAGGGTGGGCCACTGCCTCCACCACCAGGATAGGGTGGGCCACCTCCATAAGGTGGGGGTCTGCCACTACCAGAAGGTGGTGGTTCCACGCCACTGCTGGAATAAGGTGGGTCACTGCCGCTGGAATGAGGTGGGCCTCCTCCATAAGGTGGGGGCCTGCCACTACCCGAAGGTGGTGGTCCTCCTCCTCCTCTAGAATAGGGTGGGCCACCGCCTCCGCCACTAGAGTAGGGTGGGCCACCTCCGTAAGGTGGGGGCCCGCCACTACCGGAAGGTGGTGGTCCCCCGCCATTGCCGGAATAAGGTGGGCCACCATTTCCAGAATGAGGTGGCCCTCCTCCATAAGGTGGGGACCTGCCACTACCAGAAGGTGTTGGTCCTCCTCCTCCGCCACCGGAATGAGGTGGGCCTCCGTCACCAAAATGAGGTGGGCCTTAGCCTCTTCTAGAAGGTGGAGGTTCGCCCCCTTCAGAAGGAGGTGGACCATACAGTGGTGGGGGTGGTGGGGCATGAGGAAAAGTTGATGGGGGTCCAAATGGTGCAACATTAAAATGTCCCCATGGAGTGTATGCATTTCCAGGATAAGGTATCCCGTGGAGTAAGTTTCTGGGATTAAGTTGTCCCAACATAGGGTTAAGATAACTTGGATACGCTTGAATCCATGGTGGTTGGGTTGGATTGGATGGTCCCCCACCAAGGGGAAATCCCAAAGTGGATCCCACAAAAGGTAAAGAGCTGCCAAGGGAATGACCAATTGGTAGTCCTCCACTCGAATTATGGCTAAAAAGTGAGGGTTTCCCCCAAGTGACAACGTGTTGACCACTAGTGGATGGTTGACTCATAATGGGTTGTTGACTACTTACTATGGGAGGAACATTACGCGTGATAAAACCAGGAGGTAAGGAGAATCCTCCCCGCGAGTTTTGGGGTGGGGGAGGGGAAGGTAACATTCCAATAGTAGTAGTGGCAGGGGTGTTGGACTATTATCCTTCAACATTGTGAGTCATTTGAGGTGTGGAACCAGTCCCCTGACTGAGAGGCGTGCTTGTAGGAAATGAAGGTTGACCAGGTTCGTAAGTGGTCACGTTGTGAATGGGTGTCTACAGTGAAGTAAGTGATAAAGATGGGAAGCATGGGTGTCTCCAGGATGTGTCTTCTTCGTGATAGGCTCTGGCGATGAAGTTCGTCACCATGATGGTGTAGTTTTTGCATGAGTTCATAGACGGGAGCCATACACTAGACATGGGAAGCCTAAAGAGGGTAAATGTCAGTGTTCAGATCGACAACCAAGTGGGCCCATTGTTTCCCGAGAGAGGTGTCCCAAAAAGATGCAGATGGACCACATGCTGTGGACATAGGGTAATCCTAGTATGTGTTTAACCATTCTATGGATCCAGGTTCGCCTGACATCACGCGGTCGAAGGATATGTCTTGTGAAGTGGAAGGTTCTCCCTCTTCAGCCCCTGACGGGATAGAGGTTGGTGAATCAGGAGGAAACATGTTCGCTCCAGACTCCATAGTGGATTTTTCTACTTCAGGTGACACGACCGTAACTTGTGTGGCCATGCTTACCCTCGAAATGACCTCCTGATTAAGGGAGTATTTGGGTGGTAAGTGTAAAATTATGCGAGACCTTCTCAAAGGTTGTTCAGCCAGAATGACGAAACCAGAATTTCTCCTAAGGGTATACTAAACAAAAGAAAAGCAGTCTAGAAAAATATACACAAACTAAGGCCGCAAGCAAACTTATGTGATAGGTGTGGATTCAAAAGTCTGGAACCTCAAAGGATTGTCAAGGCTTCGCAAATAGAGATATATTCCAGGGTCCAACAGTTATACTCAACCCAATTTTTCAGAGCACTAACCAGGAAGGATTAGGACCGTACCCCTGACCATATAACCTGACTCCATGATAGTACGTGTGTAGTATCTCCCTGAGTGTTGTTTTCGGTGTATTGCTCCACCAAGATGGCCAAATGGTTAGCTCAATTGGTTTTAGGAATCCTTTGAGTGTCTCCCGATATACGCAAGGTACGTGGGAACTCAAACTCATGTTGGTGTTGTCTAATGCACAACTGTACGATAAGAACCTTCTGATATACTACCGAGTACGTGAAACACCTTTCGATATATGCCGAGTACATGAAGTGCCTTTCGATATACCCTAAGGTACGTGAAAGATCCTTCGATATACCAGTTGGTACGTGAAAGAGCTTCGATATACTGGTTGGTATGTGGAAGAACTACAATACCCCCGGGATGCAGTGCAGGAAAATAACAACAACTGCCATGTTTTAAGACGTCGAAACACGTCTCTAACTTAACACACAAGTTACTAAATATTTTAACCTAGTTCTATCGTTAATTTTATCTGGACGGTTAGGTGAATGCATGAGGTGAGTACATAAACATAAACATAATGCAATCCCTAACTACATGAAAAATGCACTATTTGTTTTGATGAAATCTATATATGGGAAGGAGAAATCTTTTTCCAATGGTCTCACAAAACAATAAATTTCAACAACACTCTCAATCTACCAAAAATGATAATGAAAGCACTCTTTTTGTTTTCCAAGCAAAACATGAAAATCAACAACACATCAAATCCAAATCAAAGTTTTTCCTTTTTGTCTTTTTCAATTAGAATGGAACTAAATGATTAAAAAGGGAGAATTTCTATCCAAAGCACACTAACTTTTCAATTTCACAATGATAACCTAAAAGCATGAAAATTAAAAATGCAAATGACTTCTTCATGCATGGAATCACTTTTGCAAAAAATTGACTATACTTGGATTTTTGAAGAAAATTAATGGCTCACAATTCGAGAAAAATACCAATGATTAACTCTTTTTCAAACTTTCCAAAAGATCTATGATGAATTCCAATGCATGATCCAATTCTTACAACAATTCTCAAATGCACTTGAAAATGGTGAAAATGAAGCACTTTTAATTTTTTCAATGATATGCCAAGACTAAACTTGATAACAACAATGCTTTTAAGTATAAATGGCTGAAAATAAAGACTACTTGCAGCACTCTAAGCACACAGAAATGATCAAAGAAACGACAAGCACTCTAATGACCTAAAAAAACAAAAAATCACCCATGAAAATCAAATGCAAGCCAACAAACGATAACCAATCTCAACAAGGGTTTGGAAGCGGATCTAGCACACTGGATAGATCCAGTGAGGTGATCAGGGAGAACAAGATAGAGTGGATGACCGTGGGGGATTGAAATTTCCCACCACTTCAATCAAACTCACTTAATAAAAAAAGACCCAAAAACCAACACAAGCAAACCAAACAAAATAATGCTGAATAAAAGAGTCTCTGCCCGGAAGATGCAGTGCAGAGAAGTCTGTAGATCAACCCAAAAATCAAAGGTTTGGAGAAAAAGACCTAAGCATCAAGTTGAAAAACTCAGCGTAGGTTATGTTTGGGCACAGAGCGCCCAAGGCAAGTTGCAAACAGGAGAAAAGCGTTGGCGACGCAGAATGTCAAATTGGGAAAAGCGTCAATGGCGCAGTATAACCAGAGGCAAAATGCACTCCTGGGTGGACAGGCGCCCTGGATGTACTACCTAGGTGCATCAGGAGAATAACTCAAAACAAACAAGGAAAACAATCCAGCCAATGATTAAATAAATGGACTGAGAATGGCTCTACAGACCTAGAGAAAGTCAGCAAACTCTCAGAAGAAAGAAATTGACGGTGAAAATAGGCTTAAGAGGAAAAGTAATGGCTCATTAAAGAAATCAAGAATAACACACTCAAACTTGAAATCAAAACTAATGTTTGTTCCCCAGTGGAGTCACCAGATTTGTTATTGGACAATCTACTTGAGCGGACATGAGCCAGATCTCCCTAGTTCAATGTGAATCTAGAACGAACAAGACAGAATATAGAACTGCTTTCCTAGATCTAGTTAGAGATCAAGTAATAGACTTCTTACCTTCAGATTGTAGATCTTCTTCTTCTCGTTGTTGCTCCAAATCCCGCGGTCATCAAATCTTTAGCTACAGAACCTGCCAAGACATATGGAAACAATACAAGCAGTAAAATATGTCTAAACAATAACTTATCTAAGTAAACGGTTAAGGAAGTAAACTACAAATAACATCAACACAATAACATTTGCGGAAAGAGTTTATATTACTGTATAAAAGAAGGAATACAAAGAAGAGGTATGATCACAACCTAAGCCTTAACGTTGCAATCCTCCTCCAACAAGCCAAGCCAATGTCTCCAAAGGAAGTATGAGTCTCCCAAGAGATGAATAGGGATATCCTAAGCTATTTTCACCATCATGTAAGTGCTATAGACTTCCTCCCCTTGGAATGGGGAGGGGCCTTGTATTTATAGGACCAAGTGGATAGAGTAGGTTGAGGATCATGGGGAGAGAGCTAAGGGATCCTCCCTTGAGGTTAGGGAACCATAGGACAACTCACTTAGGAGTTAGGGATAGGGATCCACCTCATCCAACTTCTAAAACTCGCTCAAAAGCTCCCTTTATCCCATTTAACCAACCACGACGCAGGTTGTTCGAAGACAACCAGTTCCTGAGAGAGAAAATGCAGGTTGTAGAAATATATTCTGCACCACCGGCGCAGGCTGGCAGGATACATTCTGCATCGGACCCAGTTGGGTGCTACTTGCTCAAGGACATCATGCGTCGGCCCAACTAGAAATGTGGACAAAAGGCATCAACATACTCTAATTGAATTACTTGATCACAGGGAACTCTGGGAATCGGGGCATTGAGTTAACAAGGGTGTCATGATGATGAGTTTTAGGTGTAACAATACCACCCCCCTTCAATGAAGTTCATCCCAAAGTTAATACCAAGCTTGAATTTTAAAAGGATATCTCAATTTGTTTGCAAATAGTTTTATATTGTATACACATATTTTAAAAATATTCACATCCCTTGTTGGTTCATTCTCAATTTGATATTATATTAAAAAATTTCCTTCTCGAATTGGGATTTGGGCTTGGCTAAGTTATGATTTATGAATTCGAATTGATAATGGAATTGGTTAATCCAATCCTTATTTAGCTCTCCCAATAGGAAATATGGACACAGAAAAATATTCATTAATGCTAGTAGCTAGAGATTCAAATGCATGGTATATTAGAATTGTGCGCACTTCACAAAAAACTCCAAAGTTATTGAAGTGTAAGTGCAAAGAACAATTGAATAATGTATCAAAGTCTATTCAAAATTTATTATATTGATGTTGTACAGCTGCTAAAGGACTCATATACAAGATATTCCTTTAGTTTAACTATGATTCTTAGATCTATTACTCTAATAAAAGATCATCACAATCACCATTCAAGAGAGGGAAAACAAGGAAATGACAAAATATAATGGTATCACACAATTATAAAATTTAAACTACATCCATATGTATCTATTGGTGACACTGATGTATGCAATTTTGCCTCAAGATTTTATAATTGACACTACAATCAATATCATTTAAATATATTGAATGTTGCATATCCTTTACTAATCCTCTCTTCTACCGAGAGAGGAAAAAATGACATGCCAACGTGTGTATAAGAAAAAAAAATCCTAAATTGTTTCACCAAGTGTGACTCATGTATTAAAACACATTCCATTATGCAAAATTGTTGTGTGATCAAAGTATTCAATCGATTGAATATATAGAATATGTTCATATATCGAACATTGTTTCTAAATTTTTTAAAATTTTAAAACAATTTAATCCCAGGTCTTCATAGGGGATTTCAAATCGCTTATATGGAAGGATTTAAACCAAAGGCAGATCGCCTTCTGCATTCAATAATTAAACCACATATAGTATTCAGTCGATTGAATATATAGAATATGTTCAGATATCGCACATTGTTTCTAAATTTTTTAAAATTTTAAAACAATTTAATCCCAGGTCTTCATAGGGAATTTCAAATCGCTTCTATGGAAGGATTTAAACCAAAGGTAGATCGCCTTTTGCATTGTAATGTCCCAGTTTGACCCCGTGGCATTAAAATGTAAATGATGTAATATTGTTGTAAAATCATGGTGAGGAGCTCAAGGCCAAGGCCCCGCCATTGATTTATTGATGCATATGGTTCGCGTGCTAGCCAGGCACGATGGAATTGTGAATATCATGTAAATATGCATTTTAATAAAATACTATCAACTAGCTATGCAATGCAACAAGAGATGGGGGCGTGATTTTACAAGGAATTGAGAGGGAAAACATTCAAACCCTTGGAGCCAGTCAAGTCAAGCCAAGTGTCAATGAGAGAACCCATCAAACCCTCAACTACCCATGTTGACTTTTGTACCCAATCATTGATTTCTCCCAAGAGTTGGTTGAGGTAGTTAATGCCTTGGGGAATGAGAGGCATGGTTGTCCAAAATTCGGGTATGGGAAAGCCACCCTGCATGGGAAATCGCGTTTTGCTTCTTGGGCAAGAAAAGAGCCATGAATTTCTCCCCAAGCCATTATCCATCAACTAGTTTCCCTCCCTCACAAGTTGAGAGCTACCTGGGTGTTTTCCAGCCATGTGGGCCTGTGTTTTCCTTCATTCTCAGCTTGGAGAAGGGCGTTTTTGTGTAGCATAGTAGTGGGGGAAGAAGGGGAATGGAATTGGGGTTCCATAGAGACATTTTTGGCTGTTGAATGACTATTGAGTTGGGAGAGAATTTGTTTTCCTCCCTATGAATGTTTTTCCCCATCCCACAACTCGTTTTTGGTTGGAAACGATTTGGGGAAATCCCATGGACATACTGCTTGTAAATCCCATTGTTAAGCATGCGTATACATGCCCATGACTGTGTTTTGTTGTGTGTGTAAAGAGTATCTTGGGTATGGGTTTTGGGAATCCAATGTTTTGGCTTGAGCTTGAGTGCAAGCATCCAGGGTACAAATGTAGCCTGATAAACCCAGCTGTGGGATGGCTTGGCTTGGATGAAATGATTAATTGACTATGCATGAGCTTGAATGTCCTCTTTTCCTTGTATAAATCATGCCCAGCTTGGGGTGTTCTCTGAGTGTTGAAAGAATACAGGCTGGGAAGAGACCTATGGTTGGCTGGAATGTTGCAGCAACATAGCTAGTTGTTTGGGACAAATTGCACAATGAAGATAAGTGTATTCTCCATGTGTATTTTACTTCTGCAATGTATTTAATTTTTTCACTGTTGATATGCTGTATGCATATGATATTTGTATGATGTTTTAATTCCGTTGTGCATACTTGTATGATTTGCATCTGCACACTCTTGCTTTTGATTGTATGAATCTAATGAATGGGCTGAGTTTTATGAAAAGCCCCATAGATGGGTAGCATATTCCCCTCCTCTTATTGGGTTAGCAGGTGGGTACATTACATTTTGGTATCAGAGCGAAAGTTACAACATTTGGGCCTTCATGGGATACCTATCACAACTTGCAGGGGTAAGTATGCTTCCTGCTCATTATAGACCATTAAGAAAAATTTCAAACTTTCAAATTTTCAAAAAAAATTCTAAGTGTTTTTGAAAAAATTTCTAAGTCTGTATCGGAAAGAAATTACGAGTTTTCACCAAAACGGCGGAAGGAACTGACGAGTTTTTGCCGAAATGGTCAACCGAAAATTTTTAAGTTCGCCAAACTGGAAGAACTCGGTGAGTTCGTCCGCAATGATGACGAAACTCAGCAAGTTCGTCCGCAACGATGAAAAAAGTTGGCAAGTTTGCGCTGCAATGTCGGAGGAAGATGGCAAGTTTGCGCCACAACGACGGAAAAAGTTGGTGAGTTTCTGCCGCAGCGTCAGAAGGAATTGGTGAGTTTCTGCCGCAGCATCGGAAGGAATTGGCGATTTTCGACTGTAGCATTGGAAGGAACTAGCCAGTTTCCGCCACAGTGTCGGAAGGAATTGGCGAGTTTCCTCCGCAGTGTCGGAAGGAATTGGCGAGTTTCTTCCGTAGTGTCGGAAGGAATTGGCAAGTTTGCACCATAGTGTCAGAAGGAATTGGTGAATTTGCGCTGCAGTGTCAGAAGGAATTGGCGAGTTCCGTTGCAATGACGGAAGGAAAAGATGAGTTTTCGATCGGAAGAACTCAGCAATTTTGTCCGCAACAGGTCGGAAGAGAATTGCCAAGTCAGCCGAAACAGAGAATTTCAACTGTTTTCCAGGGTGAATTTCTGGTACCGAAAGTTGAAAAATGGCTTTGAAATCATGCACCATATTGAGTGAAATTGAAGGATTTACAAAAAAAAAAACAAGGGGGAAAGCTCCCTTGACCCCCGTCGTCCCCCAGAGACAGTCGTTGAAAGTGTGAAATGCATTCTCGATGCTTGGAATGAGAAGCAGGAATTGCATAGAAGGGGTTGTGAAATCTCAATAAGAGTAATGGGTTGTAATACCCATTGTGGAGGATGAAAGGGAAATTCCTCACCTTAAACTATTTATGTTTATAGCATAATAATTGCATATAGCAAGAATGAATGTTATACATGTTTGTATATGCTGAATTGCTAATTCACGAGAAGATCATAGCTAATGATTGCTTATATGCTTGGTAGGGAAGCCAAGAAAAAGATCAATTATGATGTGGAGGAGGAACTCCATGTCATGATGAGGAATTGGAAAGGGAGAATTCCTTAACTCCTCCATTGCTATTATATTTATATTTCCTAATTTGTCTATACTGAAAATTATGGCATAGGGATGTTGGAAATGCAAGAGGATAGATAGATGAAGTGAATATGTACTAGATGGCATATTGCACAGTGCATGTGAAAATGTTTTTGCGTGTATATGATATTTCATATTGGTAAAATAGTGAGGTTTTACCTATGCAATGAACCACTTAAGATAATTATTGTGGTTCCTAATAAATAGTTGTGTTCGCATTGGTTGTAGGACCAAAGAAAACGAAGCATGGCTAAGGATGTGGATGATGTTGTTGCATATGACCAACAACCTTATGAGGAAAGGATGGTGCAACAAATCTGTGATCATGAGGTTGGAAAAAGGACTATGTAGCCTTGGTAAGAGGCCAACTGATCAGGTAACATCAAGCGATGTTAATGACAGCCATGTAGGTAATGGTTAATTGTGATTAATTGCATGAATGTTGAAGGAGGATTTGGTAATATCCATTCAACTATGTTTAAGCTATGTTGAATTGTTTGCATGTGAGACTGAGTGCCTGAATGTGAATATAATCCTACCAAGTATGGTCAGGTGCGGGTAAGTGAAGGCAAGGAGCCTTACACCCTATAGTTTCTTAGAAACCTCAATGCATTCATATGAAATTATATCATACCATTTGTGTATGTTGGTTGTGAGTTTAACAACCAAAGCAAGTGATGACTTATGGTCCTGTTGTAGTGTATGCCATATGAGATAGGCATGGTTAGGCCATAATATGTTGAAATGCCTAGTATCCATGGGTTAATGAAAGGTTGTATTGATGGGTTATGCATTGATTAAATGCACATTAAAGGATTATGTAAATGCCGTGAATATGCATGCATATGTGTGGGTGCACATGTTTGCATTGTGTGAATGCATGGGTGTGACATATATATGTTTCAATGCAGTTAGATAATAGATGAAATGGTGGACTATTGTTAATCCTGAGACCATTTCATGAGCTGCTATGAATGCAGGAGAAGGATTACATGAAGAAGGTAGACATGTGACGGACTACCAGAGCACTCCGTTGGAAGGACAGAGTTGCATGGAATGTGAAGTAATGAGTATTTACAGTTTATTTAAATTGCATGGATAGTGTGACTGTGTCTTGCAATTTTATTGTGATAATGATGCATATATAGATATATATATATTTCATTGTATTTCAAATGTTCACAGCTGAAGGTGTTTGAATTATTGAGTGTTATAATTCTGAAATCACTTCAGTGACTGTTGCAGCAATGAAAGGATTATATGCATAGATACTCACAACGTGTTGGCTGACTGAAGTTTCAGTTTTCAGGTAGAAAAGTCTTGTGTATGGCAATGAGGTAAGTCCATAGTAAAGGCCGGGATCTACCATGTGTAGAAGCCAAAGGTTATGAGAGAGTTCTCATGGTTGTAAATTATGCATGAAACAAATCTGAAAATTTTCTCCTTTAAGTTTATGAGAATAATATCATGGTTGCAAATCTAATTTCTGTAGGAAAACAGATTTGTAGATTTCAGATTTCAGATTTGAGAATTTGCTTATACTTGCTAATGACTGTTTGGCTTATATAAATTGTGTCAGGAGGACATGTTGTAGGTGGATGTTTAGGTATGGTAGCAAGTGTAAAACCATAATGGATAGAGTGATACCACTTACGAGAGCCAAACAATATGAGCATAACCTCATGACTAAGCAAGTCAATTTATGTAGGAGGACAAAATTGTAAATTCATGTTTGAATTAATTATTAATGCTATTGATTGGTTATGGAACAATCATATTTGAAGCTTATTGCTAAATGTTGCTGACTATTTGGCTATTTGATAAGTGTGCCAGGATGACACATTGCAGGAAGACCATGTGTGATGGCTTGCAAAAGCCAAACTAGATGGGAAGGATCCCATGCTTTGGAAATGGGTTTCGGGTGAAACGCCATTGTAAATGTTGATAATGTCTCAACCAAACTGCATGTTGGTAAAGCATGTGATTGAGATAGTAAAATTATGCCAAGAAGGCATGTGTGGGTTATGGAACGTGAAAAGATTGGGGTGGAAAACTGAAGGACCGTTGACTCAAAGAAGGGAGCCCCCATTCTTCGCAAATGAAGAAAAGATACATCTGTGAAATGGATGAGTATTCTGTAACCCTAAATAAGAATATGCATGTCTGGTTATTAGATTTAATATGTAGAGCATGCTTTATTATTTCATTATTATTTCAAACTGCTTGGGTGGGACTAAGGCCTACATGGCTCACATCGGAAAGAGATGCATACCTTTCGGGTGATGGGTTATGTTAGGGTTTTCAATATTGACTACACCCTAAGGGAATGGACGCATTCCTAGTGTTTCAATACTTGATAGTGAATGTTATGAAATATGGTTACAATTTTAGAGCAGCAATATTGATGAGTCTACTTATCCTTTTGGTGCTATCAACTTACATAGATGCAATTTGGTGTTGCACGTAAGAGGCAAAGTGAAGAAAGGGTGCTCAAGAGGATTCTATGGGCAGTGGTAACCTTTCTACACTCACACTAAAGGACACTAGAAGAGATGGATAGGCCCGAGGAGCTATGTTGCAGAAAAGGGGTATCATCCTTGTGTAGTGTGGGTGGGTATTGTGGGGCCATTCTAGCCTGCAGTCAAGTGAGTCACCTATGGATTTCCTGGAGGGAACCACTGGTTGCATAAGAGAAGGAGCCATGTAATCATATTATGTTGTTCATATTTCCTGATAAACCCAGTCGATGTACTGGCTTGGAAATGGTTGTTGTATGCCTGATAAACCCAGTCGGTGTACTGGCTTGGCATTGGTTATTTGGGTGTTGTGGTGAAAGGTTGTTGGATGCCTGATAAACCCAGTCGGTGTACTAACTTGTCATGTTGTTAAATTGATGCCTGACAAACCCAGTCGGTGTACTGGCTTGGCATTGGTTATTTGAATGTTGTGGAGGTATTGGTGAAGGGTGTTATTTCCTGACAAACCCAGTCGGAGAACTGGCTTGGAAATGGTTATTGTATGCTTGATAAACCCAGTCGACGTACTAGCTTAGCATACTGATTTTTGAAATGCTTGATAAACCCAGTCGGCGTGCTGGCTCAACATACTGATTTTTGAATTGCTTGATAAACCTAGTCGGCGTACTAGCTTAGCATACTGATTTTAGGGATGCCTGATAAACCCAGTCAACGTACTGGCTTGGCATTGCCTATTCGGATGATGCTGTGGAGCGGCATGTGTGCTGGTCAAGCATACAACCCACAGGTGATCCAAGGCTTGTAAAGAAGAGAAGGAAACCTGTGGAGTAGTGAGGAAACGCACAATACAGATAAGCATTCATTTCCATTTATTTCTTGTTTGGAATAATGAATATTTCAAGTATAAGTCTTCTAACAACTAAACTGATACACTATTGTTTGTTTGTTGGAAACCTTGGTCATTGCAGGAAGCAAGGACCCTGAAAGAACTACATTTCTTGGTAGAACCAGAGAGTAATTGGTTTTGCACTCTGAAATTCTTGATAAAACCAGAGAGTAACTAGTTGTGCACTATAAAATTCTTGATAAAACCAGAGACTAACTGGTTGTGCACTATAAAATTCTTGGTAAATCTAGAGAGTAACTGATGCTCGATAAATTCAGAGAATAGTTGGTGGGAACATTAACCACTTGATGTTGTGGAGCAGCCGGCGTGCTGGCCAAACATTCCTTAATTAATTGATAAAACCTAGTTGGCGTACTGGCCTGGCATTTCCTATTCAAATGGTTGTGGAGTAGCCTGCGTGTTGGCCCAACATTCATTATTATATCCATAGGAAATCCATGTCTTGTAAAGCAAAGAAGGATCTTGTGGGATAAAGTGAAGACACCCAATGCAGATAAGTATTTGGTTATCTTGCAACTTCTTGCTTATGAATATATGTGTGTATATGATTTGATTATGATTTCTTAAACTAGATAAACCTTATGAAAATACACTAAACATGTGAATTGATT
Organism: Larix kaempferi; assembly: GCA_027924585.1. Classification (NCBI taxonomy): domain Eukaryota; kingdom Viridiplantae; phylum Streptophyta; class Pinopsida; order Pinales; family Pinaceae; genus Larix; species Larix kaempferi. The sequence continues at coordinate 12,450,029 of BSBM01000372.1, read as the reverse complement.
CAATGTTTGAGTGTAGGTATTGCTGGAAGCAATGACTATGAAAGCATCTGGAGGATGCATGTGGACATGTGATCGTCCTAAAGAGATCAGTATGAGTAGTAATGAAAGATGGTCTAGTGGACATGTGTGGGTCCTAGCAGCCAAAGGTTATCTAAGCAACAATAGGGAAGGATTCCCTAGTTGAAAATGATCAGACAAACCTTAGAAACTAAGTGTCATAGCCAAGAAAGTGCAAGTCAAGCATTCACATTGAAGTGAAAGAGGCTAAGGAGCATAGAACCACAAGTGATGGTGTGGCTCCAGATTGGAACAAGACTAAGAGGGGGAAACTCTTACTCTTCTCTTTCCTTTTTGACTAATGCATCTTAAAAACAAAGGATTGTTGAGTGCATGTCATAATTGAAAACTAGATCGTATTTAAATTGCTTGAAATAAATTGTGAATGCTGAATTAGTTATTTCCCTATGAAAGGATGAACATGAATGAGTTCATGTCTATGTTGGGAAAGCATGAAATGTGTGGAAGTCTCATGAGTAAAGCATGGATGTTCCAAGTCAATTGGGAAAATAATTGACTAATTTTTATATTGTGTTATGCTTGTCCTAACAGGAATTGGCATGATGAGTCTCATAGGTAAGAAATTGAAAGCCATTGGTTGCGGCTGCTACTAGCTAAGTGTTACTAGTGAGCAAAGTGAGAGCCAGTTGTGCACCTTGATCATGGAAGTAGACCAAAAGCTATTTGTTTGGCTGGAAATCTTCCTCAGATAGTTGCCAAGACAACAAGAAAGATGGAATCCATGAAATTCCAGACTTGTAGATCAGCTGGAAGGTAAATCAAAGAAAGGGATCGTTGTAGAGCAATGCTCACCTACAAAGATGGCAGATCAAAGCCAGCAGGAGCAACTGAGGAAGCCAAAGGACTTGATCTTGAAAGGTCAAAGTAAAGAGATGAAATGCAGGACAGAACTGCCACCATTTGTGACTTTTGAGGCATGTGTAAAGTGGGTATTTATCCCTAAGTGTTGGAACACTGAGGACGGTGTTATTCCAAGGGGAGGGGAATGTAATGTCCCCAGTTTGACCCCATGGCATTAAAATGTAAATGATGTAATATTGTTGTAAAATCATGGTGAGGAGCTCAAGGCCAAGGCCCCACCATCGATTTATTGATGCATATGGTTCGCGTGCTATCTAGGCACGGTGGAATTGTGAATATCATGTAAATATGCATTTTAATAAAATACCCACAACTAGCTATGCAATGCAACAAGAGATGGGGGCATGATTTTACAAGGAATTGGGAGGGAAAACATTCAAACCCTTGGAGCCAGTCAAGTCAAGCCAAGTGTCAATGAGATAACCCATCAAACCCTCAACTACCCATGTTGACTTTTGTACCCAATCATTGATTTCTCCCAAGAGTTGGTTGAGGTAGTTAATGCCTTGGGGAATGAGAGGCACGACTGTCCAAAATTTCGGTATGGACAAGCCACCCTACATGGGAAATCGCATTTTTCTTCTTGGGCAAGAAAAGAGCCATGAATTTATCCCTAAGCCATTATCCATCAACCAGTTGCCCTCCCTCACGAGTTGAGAGCTACCTGGGCGTTTTCTAGCCATGTGGGTCTATTTTTTCCTTCATTCTCAGCTTGGAGAAGGGCGTTTTTGTGTAGCATACCAGTGGGGGAAGAAGGGGAATGGAATTGGGGTTCCATAGAGATAGTTTTGGTTGTTGAATGACTAGTGAGTTGGGAGAGAATTCGTTTTCCTCCCTATGAATGTTTTTCCCCATCCCACAACTCGTTTTTGGTTGGAAACAATTTGGGGGAATCCCATGGCCATCATGCTTGTAAATCCCATTTTTAAGCATGTGTATACATGCCCATAACTGTGTTTTGTTGTGTGTGTAAAGAGTATCTTGGGTATGGGTTATGGGAATCCAATGTTTTGTCTTGAGCTTGAGTGCAAGCATCCAGGGTACAAATGTAGCCTGATAAACCCAGCTGTGGGATGGCTTGGCTTGGATGAAATGATTAATTGACTGTGCATGAGCTTGAATGTCCCCTTTTCCTTGTAGAAATCATGCCTATATCGGGGGTGGTCTCTGAGTGCTGAAAGAATATAGGCTGGGAAGAGACCTATGGTTGGGTGGAACGTTGCAGCAACATAGCTAGTTGTTTGGGACAAATTGCACAATGAAGACAAGTGTATTCTCCATGTGTATTTTACTTCTAGAATGTATTTAATTTGTTGACTGTTGATATGTTGTATGCATATGATATGTGTATGGTGTTTTAATTCCGTTGTGCATACTTGTATGATTTGGATATGCACTCTTGCTTTTAATTGTATGAATCTAATGAATGGGATGAGTTTTATGAAAATCCCCATAGATGGGTAGCATATTCCCCTCCTCTTATTGGGTCAGTAGGTGGGTACATTACATGCATTCAATAATTAAACCACATATTTATATTAATCTAAGACCAGGAAGGAACATGTGATAGATCTAACAACATACACATTCAACATTCAATACTAAGCAATAGATTCATGATGAACCCTTTTAAAAACTCATAGGGCAGATCTAATCACCTATACATTCTGCAAATTAATTTTAGACAATATATCTACACCGTAATTACAAGGATGATATAAATACCAATTTATATAATCAAATCTAGACAAACATAAGTCTTGATTTATAAAGCAAATCTCTGACGTAAATACCAAGAATGACATAAATATAATTTTATATAACAGATCTGAAATAACACATAATAACAATTCTATTTAATATGGGAAATCCAATATATCATAAATCACATGAAAAAATACGACATCAACTAACGAACTGAGTACGTGTCCAAGAGTTGAATCGATCTTCACATAAACCGGATCTAATATTATCAAGCAAAATATTTTATGGAATTAATCATAGCATAAAATTTTTCCAACAAAATACAAATAAAGAACAACTCAGAATCACGGATCTAGTTTCATTCATTTTCCAATAACAAACTACACAGTTGAAACAATTAATAAACAATTCTACCCACCTAAGAAATATCTCTTGTCGTGGAATGTTGAAGGATGTCAAAATCCCGTGTGCAAAGATCCCTTTGAATTCCAATCAAATAATGTCCATCTAAAACCACCCTACCACTCCCAAAAGGTACGCATATTACTACCAAGAGGCTCCCAACCTCGTTCGTACACTGACGAACCAAACACCCTCAATAGTCATCGTGTAACTCATCATAACCTATGTTGTCCAACAATAGGGTAAATAGAGATGAGACCCTCATGCCCTCTCCATTTCTTTTTAGGGTTTTTGAGATTTTTCATGCGTCTTATCCATGCAAATGCATAACTTTGGAATTATCAATTTACTTTTGTTTTATTATTCCCCCCTTCTAAGTGTCACTTTTCTCCTTTTTGAGTGTGTGCATGGTGTTTCTACTTTTCGAATAACTTAATTTCTTTATTTTTCTTCATTCACAATTAATTCATATTTGTATTTAAACGATTATCCTAGCTTAGTGTGTGCATGATGGTTACTAAATTTGATGTAATATAATTATTTTAAAACACATATTCTTACCCCTTTTTTTTGTTTTAGTTTTTACTGTCGCATTCTCGTTGCGACGGGCATATTAACGATGTTATGCCCTGTGCATGCCCTTCAAATATCCCTTATGTGGTGGGGACTAGTACGATGAATGACCTTGTTAATTCAACTTGGCATTGAGGGACTAATCATTCCTAGGGAATAAGGTTGAGTCCTTATTGTGTGCCCCCCAGTCTAAGCCTCGTGAGTGACTGAATCTGCGGCCTACCCTCATGGCAACACGCATCTAGTGAGAAAAATCCTCTCTTACTTTTCAACTAGCCACGTGGAGTAATCGCTAGTCTTACATCTTCTTCTCATTCATCCTTGTCACCTAATGTGGACCAATTGGCAATCGTGATCCAACACCTGCACATAAACACTACGCGTATCAAATCCTTCTAAATAAAACATAACATATCAAATACATTAGGTCAACATCACCTTCCATGGATACCCTGATTCAATCTGAAGTCCACTTAGTATTGACTCCAACTTGTGTATCATGTACCTGTCTTTTCCTGTCACACTCGAAAATCCATCAAAAGTGCATGTTATAATAAACATATCAGTACTCATTAAATCACCATTTCACAACTTCATAGTATCATAAACATTTGATCATTATCAAATCATCATTTCATAGCCATATAAACATATCATCATCATTTCATCATTTCAAACAGATAACTTAAAAAATCCCACTTATCAATCAAAATATTAGTTTCCACACATGGTTGGGCAATTCGTCATCGAATGCCCACAAAATAACCTAACACAACAACCCCTATCTAAATACAAACAATAATTGGGTCATTCAAAACTGGATGCCCTCAAATACTAGTTTTGTAATATTAATCAAGGTCTAGAGTACAAGTAGGGCACTACACCTTCCACGCGGTCGTGAACATTCCTTAGCATCCTCTTGAAGTCCAAAAAAATGTTTTGTATCCCACTATATATTTCTCTCGATCTCACCATTGCTTCATGGTTACAATCCACTCTTTTATCTTCTTTTCCACTTCGGTCGGGGTTCCAATTCCTTGCTGCCTCTTTCAGGTTTCCTTGCTTTTCAAGCTAGTCTGCCAAACAAATGTGTGACAAGGATTCCCCTATATCTCTCGGCGGTTTGATTTCCAGGAGGGAGTTTGATGACCACCCAAGCTCTCCTTCTATAGACCTATTCCCCTCAATAATGTTGCGATTGTGTCTTGTCTCATGATGATTAAATCCATTAACCTCCATTTTTTTCCGCCTACAATTTCAAGCAATACTTCTTTGCATGCTATCATGTTCGCATGCGAAGGAATTTAGTGCCGATGGGAGAGATGAACCGCTTCCCTCCACATAGTGTACCTTCCCAAATCCATTTCCACGGTATGCCTCCCTGTCATTCAATTCATCAAGGTCTAAAGCATTGCTCATGATGCTCCCTTTTGATGTATGTTCCATGCCCTTTTTTCCTAGGGAACTCACTTTCTCCTTGGAATGCCTTCATTTTGTATGATAGTGCTTGGGGGTAGTTTTGCCCCAACATTCGCCAACTTGTCCTCCAATTCATTGTTGCATCTTTTGACATGGTAGAACGATATATTTGTAATGGAGTAGCTTAGAATTCTATTTTGCATACAACCAGGGTTTACATCCTTTTTTTCCTAGCATATTCATATCCTTCCTATGAAGATCTTTGAGTCTCCAAAGATATCTATGTTTTGTAAAGTTTAGAGATGAAATTATTTCGACTCCGTGTAGAAGAGCCTTCCACTCTGTTTCATTATTTGGCTTTCAACCAAGTCCCCAGATGAAAGTTTCTATTGTGTTTCCTTTAGGGGCTATTATGACCCCCAATTCCTACCTCACCTGGAAAATAATTGGCTTGGTGCAGGGTAATGATACCCACTTATGACGCGTTAGTTGAAATGGACTTCCTAAAAAACATAAATCCAACCATTAAAATGAATTTTTAGAGGTACCTACACAACTTTTTAGAACATGGTGTTAAAAAATGAAACATAGACAATCGGATCACCTTCCAGTATATATAACTTTTATTTATGGAAAATAGGTATAACTCTCAAAAAATGGCATTCTTATAAGATTGGTATGTTATTTTTTTCAAAAACATAATGCATATGTTCGCATAGGCCCCGGGTTTGGTATGTAATCTGTCCAAATTTGTAAAAACAATTATGTAGATTTGTAGATAATAGGCGGTTTTAGAGCAGCGTTATTTTTCCAAAAATTTCAAAGTTAATTTTATATTTTTTAAAACTAATGAATTCAGTGAAGCCCTAAAAAGACAAGGTCGAGCGTTAGGCCCCGCTATCATGGTCTTAACATAGTCAATTTATTTATTTAGTGTGTAGGTCTTTCAGTATACTTGTGTGGGTTCTTTTCTGTTTTCGAAATAGGTGTCAATAAAAAATTATAGCTGAAATACATGACCTATGTTTTATGTAAATATGACATGATTGCAAACAAAAATGAATAAAAAATAGAAAATACTAACAAATTTATTCAAAAAATGGATATTTGGAATCTGCACAGATATTTTTATAAGTGTGTGTAGTTTCATTAGCAGTGTACAAGTGGAGCATATATATATTCAAGTGGAGCACACGGTCCAAGTGCACAGGCCATGTGGCACCCCCTTTTGGCCATTTTGCCTTTTTTCCCAAAATTTTAGAATGTGATTTCTTTCATGTACAGAGTCCATTTTAGATGAAACGAGCATCGTTGAAAATCTCTTGGAGAGATCTATACAACGATGTGATCATATTTAGCATCTAAAGACTTTGATTTTTTGGTCATTTGGCAGATCCTCCTGGATCAAACCTCCCCACTGGAAGCTTTTGGACCACCAAAATCCTGGAATTATTCAACAAACGGGTGAGGGTACAACTCCCTCACCTTTCTGGTCTCTATCCATCATGCTTTTCTTGGATGCATTCCTTTAAGACCCAAATGAAGATACTCCACGTCTCCTCTTCGTGAAGTCCTTACCCTTTTGTCAAGAATGATGTCTTCCTGCAATTCATCAAGATACTCAGGTGCAAAGTCATCAACAGAAAGAACATGAACATTCTCCTCTTGATCCATGATCATTGGAGGTTCAAACAATTTCAAGTTCTCCACATTCACAATGGAATACATCTGCATATATGGCGGCAAATCTAACAGGAAAGCATTGTTACCAACTTTGTCCAAAATTGTGAAGGGTCCATACCTAAGTGGTTTAAGCTTCTTACCTCCACCTTTAAGTCAGTATTTGCTGACATGAAGCCAAACTTGATCGCCACCTTGGAAATGATGATCCACTCGATGTTGTCATGCCTTGTCTTGTACTTTAATTGGCTCTTCTCAAATTGTTCCTATACTGCATGGTATACCAATTCGATCTATTGAATGAACTTCAAGGCCTTGTCTCCATCAACGTGTCCTTCTTCCACAGAATATTTCCCATAACAAAGTCTAAAAGAGACTTCGGCAAGTATCCAAAACATGTCTCAAACGGATACCTTTGTGTAGAAGAGTGAATGGCACGGTTGTAGGCAGGTTGTACATAATGCAGTTGTTCATCCCAAATCTTAGGATGTTTAGTACAATATCCTCATAGTAGATGTACCACTGTGCGGTTGATTACTTCAGTCTAACCATCAGTTTGTGGATGGAAAGTAGGGCTCTTCTTCAACTTAGTGTCCATAAGTTCCTTCAAATTTGACCAAAACTTCCCAAAGAAGTGGGATTCCTAATCAGATACAATAGAAGTGGGTAACCCAAAATGAACCCAAACATTCTGGAAGAACAACTGAGCATTTAACTCTATTGTCACCTGCTTTTTACAAGGCATTAAGATGCACATTTTACTGAATCTATCCACAACCACATACAAGTAATCATGACCTTTCCTAGATATAGGTAACCCTCCCACAAAATCCATAGACATACTTTCCCATGGGAAATAAGGTACAAGGAGTGGAGTGTACAAGCCCAATTTTCTATTACTTGGCTTACGTGTAACACATATAACACATCCCTTTACATATTTGGATACAGCTTCATTTATCCGAGGCCAATACAAATACCTCTAAAGTTGAGCTACTGTCTTTCCTACACCAAAGTGACCAAATATAAGAAAAGTATGATCTTCTCTAATTACATGAACTCTTTCACTCCATGGAATACAAATTTACCAAGATGATACAATAACTTATCATGAATATGATAGTCCGATTCTTTAGTTTGTGTGCCATGCAGTAAAGATTCATACACATATTTGAAGTCTTCATCCTGAGCATATTGTTCAATGTAAATTTCATGAGCCAATGGACTATTTTGTAAGATAACAGATGCATTGATTGGAGGTCTTGATAACATGTCTACAACTTTATTATGAATTCCCTTTTTATATTTGATGACTAAGTGAAATTGTTGTAAAAATCCCATCCATTTGAAATGTCTTTATTGTTGTAGCTTTGTTTGTGATTCAATATATTGTAATGGTTGATGATCAATATGTATGATTGTTTCTTTACCCATTAGATAATGTTTCCACTTCTTCACACTTTGTACTAATGCATACAAATCTTTATCATATGTAGGATAGTTAGTTACTACTTTAGGGAATACTTTAGAATGATAGTAGATTGGTTTCTTATATTGCATTAAACTAACCCCATGGCATAACCAATAGCACCGGTTTCAATATCGAATGACTACTGTAGATATAGAAATGCAAGTAGTGGAGTTGTATTGATCGTCTCTTTCAAAGTGTCAAAGGATTTCTTCTCCTTGCCTTCCCACTGAAAGATATGTTTCATACTTGTCAAAGCATGTAAAGGAGAAGCAATATATGAGAAGTTAGCAGTGGACCTCCTCCAGTATTGGGCTTCCCCCAGGAAGCTTCTAACTTTTGTTACATTATTAGGCTTGGGCTAATTCTTAATGACCTCAAATTTAGAGGGATCAATCCTTAGTTCACCACCCCCTACAATATGGCCTAAATAAACCAAATACATCTTTCCAAACACACATTTATACATCTTTAAATAAAATTTCTCCTTTTCTAAGACATCTAGGACTTGCTCAAAATGCTTGACATGATCCTCCCAAGCTCAATTGAATATGAGGATGCCATCTAAGTAGACTATTACAAAGTCATCAATGAATGGCCTAAATACATCAATTGATAATTCCAAAGTTATGCATGTGCATGGATAAAACGCATGTAAAGGGATAAATGAGCTAAACATAAGCCGACCTTACCTTAAAAACAAATAAAAAGGGATAAATGAGCTAATCTGAATATCATTATTTATCCCTCACATTCTAGTGCAAAAAAGGGTGAGAATCTCGTTCTCTTGATGATGCACCTGCTTAAAAGGTTCGAAACTTGTCGAATTTTAAAAATTCTTACCGTAGATTCCTATCACCATATGAAACTTTGATTATTAAATTGATTTCTAGAATTGTAAATTGAGTTACAATGCTTCCATTTTTATATTGCTACCATTAATAAACATACATGAAGCATGAGAATAAACTCTTAAAGACAAATCTTAAAAAACAGAGGTAAAAACTAGAGTAAGATTTGATAAACCATTGAGACATATATCTTTGAATCGGATTGGTACAGTGATCTTGAAGTCAAACAACACAAATGATGTATATATGGGTTTAGATTCTTGCTAAACTAAATCGAATGATCTTTTAAAGTGTGTAGAAACATTGTCTTTGCAACCTGCCTGAATGCAGAGTTGTTATTGAAACTTATACTTTGACAAATAATTAAAACTATGTTTTAAATATTATCATTGTAAAATCAATTGAATGATATCCAGTCTTTCGATTGGAAAAGCTTAGACTCAGATACTATGCCTGATAATTTGGTTTGATCTCAGGAATTTCACCTTGCAACTGAATTTTATTAATCAGCTTTTGAATTTACAATAATTTGTTTCAATAAAATTTTGATTTTGATTTTCACTTTTTTCCATTTTTAAAATTAGGTTTTTAGTTTGGCTTCTTGATTTGGCTTGAGTAGGTAGATTAGTTTTGAATTTTGGCTTGGCAATTAAATGGGATCCCCTCAAATAGTCTTATATTAGTTCGATTGGTTTTGTTGCTTGTTTTGGTTTATTTTTGCAAAGTTAAACTAGAGGTTGTTTCACATTGCGAGATTTGGTCTATTTTAGTGTCGATCTGGTATTTTTTATCATTTGGCGTAGATTTAGATTTAATTTCTCTTGTTTCTTTATGTTTTGAAGTAAGTAGAGAAATTTTTGGTGTCGATTGAAATTAATGATCTTAAATCTCTTGCATTTGAAATTTTCTAGTAGTATCAATCACCAACGGAGAGATTAATGACCTAACGCGGGAGATATGGTCACCTTATGATGGGTTTCCTGCCAAGTTGATTGGGATAGTTTCAATTATTTTGTGTATTTTTCGGCATTATATTAGGCTAGATTAGGTTATATTAGGCTTCAATATTGCACATACAGTGCCGACACTTCTAAGCTTACGAGCCCCGGTCGATAATTTAATGTCATAAATACTATCATATATTTTTACCGACATTTTTGGCGTCGTTGTTGGGGAGGTGCTAAAGGGGTTGAAGGGTAGGTAGATAAGTTTCCTTTACATTACACAGCAAGGGGGAGTGGGGAACGATAAGATGCAAAGATGAACTCACTACGAATCTTCCGTAGTGTGATATCTTGACGCATCCACTTTAGTGGGTTGACCCAAAGCCTTGTTGTTTCTTTGCATGCAAGTGTGCTTTTCTTTCTGCAAGTTTGGGTTTGTTTACTTTCTTGCAATTTAATTTCTTACAAGTGTTCTTTTTAAGAACTAACTCATGTGAACAGATAACTCAGTGACAGCGAGGTCTAAAGTAGCATGAGGAGTTCAAGTTTACTTTGAGTAGTGTGCTTTAGTTTTTCAATCAGTTTTATCTCATTTATGTTTTAATAGGATTTCTAAAACTTAATTTTAGTTATTTCTTTTGGGTGCTATAAGAACCCTGGACACTAATCCATGTGTGAGACTGGATTCATCAACCGACAAAGATGGATTAAAAAAAATGATAAGTGTGGAAGAACTCTCTCTAATTCTAGCAGCAGCTGGGATCTCTTCTTCTCAGGAAGAACACGTCTTGGCAACATTCAAGAACTTACCTACCTCTCCTGACATGATAGAAGAACCAAAGTTCCATGAGCTACAAAATGATTCTCATGTAGAGGAAGCTGAAAAATTAGGGACTACATCCGATGGAGAAAGAAATGAGATTAAGGAGTTCTCAACATATATATCAACAGATCCTTCATGCACTAAAGACATAAATCATCTAGAGAATGAGGATATGCATAAAGATTACATTGAAATTTGGTTCCAAGAGGTAACAAGGCCACAATGTCATTCTCTCCTTCAACACTTCTTGCTTCCAAACCAAATAGGTCGGTTGGTTCCTCATATCCAGGTAGTTATTGAGGTAATTGTTTCATATGTGGATATGGGTAAGTTCCTTACTTTTCTCCGCACATGGTTCCATTGGAAAATTTCTTACACTTAAATAAAGAGTTTTTTTCTTTATAGGTAGGATAGTAGATAAGTAATAAAAGTTCCATATATAGGTGTTAGTTTAGATTAGAGAGTATTATGCATCATTATTTTTTTTGTTCTTTTTGAATAAGTCGAAATTGGTAGTTGGAAAATTAGTTTTTAGGTAGACTCTTGCCTCATAATTGTAGTATGTCTCTAGCTAATAATAGACTCTCTACTAAAGGAGGTTATGACGATTGACTTGGAATTTTTGCAGGAATTTTCTTTTTAGTTGGGTTTGGAGGCATCTTCAAATTTTAAAAGGGAAGTAATCTAATTTCTTTCAGTTCTGTTGCTTTGTTGAAAAGAAAATGTTTTTATCTAAATTTCCTATCTTTAAGAATTGCTTTTAGATAACATAATTTCTTTAATTACTTCCTTCAAAATATTTCTCCCCATGAAGAGTGTGTTCTAATTAATTATGTTTTATCATCTTTGGGACTGTCCTTCGTGCTGAGAATCATAGTTTAATCATTGAAAAAACTTGAAAAGAGAATTTTTTTAATCAAAGACCTCTTATCATAACCAAACATTTTCAGTTTTGATTGAGATTCTTATTTCCTTTCTTACATAGACCTTCATAAAATTCACTAAAACAGTAGTTTATAGCCCTATCTTTAAGTTTAATGGATTAGATAAAGCTTAAAAGGTCTACTTCATGAAGTATAGATACTGTTGGTACACTCTAATCTGATTTCCAATGTAATACCCCCATTTTGACCCTTAGGATATATTGGCTTTTAATGTAAATATTGTGCATATGTGATGTATGATTCCTAGCGTTGAGCTCAAGGCCAAGGCCCCACTAGTGAATGCTCGGCCTTAAAGAGATGGTATTTTATATGGTGATATCCATGTGCTAGTAAGCCATGGGGAAATTGTAAAGGGATATAAATAATTATAATGCAAATAAAATACCAAGGGGTTGGCTATGGATGCAACTAAAATGAGGGGGCTATGTGTATCGACTAGGGAGAGGTGAGGGGGTTGTGGGATTGAACCTTATGCTGCCAAATGTCACCTTGAGAACCCACTTTGACTTTCCTTGCTGTCATTTATTTCTGTTGTAAGGAAGTACTTCAGAAATCAGCTCATGAGATTGATGGAGTATGGGCAACCCAAAAATTTGTATGGCAGAGTATGGGCTCTATTTACTTGACCCACAAGTCACTCTACCCCATGTTTGTACATTTTCCCTCATCCCCATTCCATTTTTGAACATCTAAGCATCAGTTTTCAGCCATTACACATGCTCAGCAGTGAAAAAACCCAGAAATCGCGACTTTGAAAGAAGCCACGTTTTGAAGTGCCAAAAATGCCTAGAAAATTGTGTGGACAGTGAAATCCAATGGGGGATCCATAGACCTGAACCTTGGGGAAAATTTGAGAGTGTTAGATTCCCAGAAATCCATAGGAAATTCCATATTTGATAGCCCGAAAATCCGGTTACGGGACAGAGTAATTTGGCCACAAAACTAAGAAAATGCAAGCGTGGATGACAGAGTGGAAGAGAAAACAGAGGTTGGAACCGCTTTATAAACCTAGTGAAGGTTGTTTGGATTTATTTTGATATGTTTGTAGCTCTATGGTTGAGCTCACTGGCTTAGCATCCTCCTCCTTTGTCTCTTTGCATGCTTGATAAACCCAACTGTGTGTTGGCTTAGCATGACTGTTTGTGTGAAACCATGGTCGTGAGTGAGCCTATTTAGTTCCTCCTTAGTGGATACATATCCCCAGGTTGGGGTGGTATCTGAGTGTTGAAAGAATACAGGCTGGGCAGAGACCTACGGTTGGGTTGGAACGTTGCATTCCATAGCCAATTGTTTGGTGATTTCAATTAAAAGATAAGTGTTTCATGTTGCCTCTAATTATGCCAATTATATATATATAAATGATTGTTTTTTTATGTTAGAATGCATAGATTGATCCAGCTGAATAATGGAACCTGAATTCTTATGCATTATGTTGTTTTTATTCCTATGATGAAATGTTGGTAAATGCATTATGTGTGTGTTAATATGGTTTAACTGCACTGTGTAAGTTTATTATGCATTGCACCATATTTAGATGGTTTGTATTTATTCATATGGATTTGGGGGAGAAATAGACACCCCTTGTTGTGTTCATGTTCCCTCTGTGAGTCAGTATGACGAGTGGGGATGTGACAAAGAGGCATCAGAGCTCTTTACAGAGTGGTAAAGAGGTATTGATGAATTTTGGGAAACATTTTGGTTGGAAGAATGACAAAATCAGAGTTCTTAGGTGTGGTATAGGAGCACACCGTTGTATAGGGATCGCTGAGAGATTTCCAACGGTACCAAGTTTTCCAAAAATGGACTTAGGATGAGAAAGATATCGGCTTGAGAAGTTGGCAGTAACAGGAATATATGGCCTACTTCTGACTTTCTGATCCCGCATTGCGGAAATCGAAGGTGTAATGTCTTCAAAGTTGTGCATTTGGGGTTCCAAATTTTTGATTCCCACATTGCGGATTGTGGTTTGAGGAAGTTGGAGGTGTAATTTCTTCAAAGTTGTGCAGTTGGGGTTCTGACTTTCCGACTCCTGCATTACAGATTGTGGATTCCGGAAGTCGGAGGCATAATGTCTTCGAAGTTGTGTAGTTGGGGTTTCGACTTTTTGACTCCCGCATTGCAAATTGCAGATTGCGGAAGTTGGAGGTGTAATTTATTCGAAGCTATGTGGTTGTGGTTTCGACTTTCCGACTCCTGCATTGCAGATTGCGGATTGCGGAAGTCGGAGGCATCATGTCTTCGAAGCTATGCAGTTGGGGTTCCAAATTTTCGACTCCTGCATTGCGGATTGCAAATTGTGGAAGTCGGAGGTGTGCTTTCTTGAAGTTGTGCGTTGGGGTGTTGACTTTCCAAAACCGCATTGCGGATTACGAATTGTGGAAGTCGAGGTAAATTTGATGGAGTCCGCTCGGCAATGCCGAATTCTGAATCCCACATTGCGGCTTGCGGATTGTGGCTTGTAGATTGCAGCTTGCAGATTGCGGACTGAAGTTGGCTTTTTAGAATAAATTGCAGCTATGTAAAAGTGCAAAATTTTGAAAAAAAAATTACCAGGTTGTTATTCCAAGGATATCCCCCATTACCTCTAAAGGGAACCGAGGTGACTGGGGACATGAAAGAGTGGTGTAAGATCCCAAGGTTGCAGCACTAGGGTTGCTTGGGCCAAAGTATGATCTTATCCAAAGGAGAATAGTGCATGCAAGACCAGAGGAGAAGCATCAACAGTCCAGGATAGATTCCGAAAGACCAAGACACGGGCTTGTTAGAGCTACACAACAAACAAAGGTCGTAAGGTGGAGATTGAGACTGATAATGATTGACGACCCACGTAGTGTTTCACTGGGTGAAGTGCACGAGAGTTAGTGGAAAATTGTTCCGCGAAATACCAAAGTGAACGTCCCTCGTTGAACATCGATCAACAGATGAGAAAGACCAACAAAGTGATCAACGACTTATACAGTGTTTCTCCCGTGTAAGTGGCAGAAGGCTAACAAAACGAACGGGCGCGAAATTCCACTGGAAAAGTATTAATACCTTTTGGAATCCGCCTTGAGTGAGTGAGACCCGATAGCCAACCGAGATTTCCTAATCAACACAGAAAGGCTGATTCAGATCCAGCTAGACATCTATCCCTTTACATGTTGACATCAATATTGGACAAATTTGTTGAATGTGGTTGTCATTGATGTCAAAGGAGTTTAGTAATGACAAAGGAATAACCAAGGACATGGTGGCAGGGAAAACTTAGCGGAATACAAAGGAATAACAAAGGAAGTGATGACATGGCATGTATGATGATGTGGCATGGTTGATGAAGATGCAAATCCACGTAATGGTGCTCCAGTACCTTCATAATGTCATTATTACAATTTGACCTAGTTATATAGAGATTTGTCAGTTTGGATAAATTTAAGAAATTGACTAAGTGTTGGAAATTTGGTCCAAGTGGCCTTGGGAAAATATCCGTTGTATTACAATTTGACCTAGTTATATCGAGATTTGCCAGTTTGGAGAAATTTAAGAAATTGACGAAGTGTTGGAAATATGGTCCAAGTGGCCCTGGAAAAATGTCCATCATACCTCATAGGAGAATGATAAAAATTATCTTAAAGCACCAGGTTGTAGATTTTTTATCTGTCTACCTAACCATGGTATCAGTTTGTCTTGAGCGTGCTTGAGGAAGAAGTTATAGGTCTTCTAAAACAGGGTTTTAGGCAGTTTTGCACCAGTCCAGTAAAATGTCCACCTAGGTCAGAGGAAGATGAGTTTGAAGGTGAAATAACTTTGATTGTGCTCAGTGAGATGTACTACATCATCTAGTACCATTGGTTCAAGATTTTGGTGAAATAAAAAATCCACCTTGGAGATTGCACAAATTGTCTAAGTATAAAAATGTTGGTAAAAATGCCTGCATGACCTCAGTAAAATTTCTTCCATTTCCTATGTTTGATTTCTTATAGTATTTTGAGGGTATGGGTCTCTATAATATTGATTAGGTCATCCAACCATATCATTGGTTTGTCAAAAAAGTCTCCATAGGTAAAGATATTGATCTGCCAAAAGTGCCTCCTAGCTTGATTTGCATTGCTCCAGAAAAATGCTCGTTGAGGAGAGAGAAAGAGGTTTCAAAGGATGAAATTGGTCTGGATGGAATCACCTTTTTGGCCTCTATCCATTGGATGTCTCATACTCCCATTTTGATGAAAATAAAAATCTCCTCATGTTAACCTAGGGTTTGATTATTTTGACTAAGTGTCAAATCAGCAATTTAAAAGGCCATTTTCAAATGCCCAAAAAATGATGTGTGTGTATCAAAAAATTCAAAAGGTGACATGGATATGTTACTTGTTGAAGATGTTATCCATTCATGTTTTCATTTTGCCTTATCATGGTCACATGTGCAAGAAATCAATCTTCCAAAGTGAGAAAAATCTTGTTTTTCATATTAAGAGTAAATGAAATTTAAATTTGTCCAAGTGTTGAAAACTAGAGGTTAAGGGGCCATTTGGAAATGCCCACCAGGAACTGTCCTTGTGGTGATAAATTCATCGGTTGGCATGGTCTTGTTCTATGATGATATGGTCATCTAGTCATGGGCTCAGATATCTCTCTGGAGGTTACACGTGCGAAATACAAGCCTGCCAAATTGTCCGCCATAAATTGTCCTTGTGCTGATAAATTCTTTAGATGGCATGGGTATGTTCCATGATGAACTGGCCATCTAGCCATGGTTTCAGATTCCTCTTTGGTATTCACACATGTGAAAAATTGAGTTTCCAAGTTGAGGAAAAACCATTTTTACACAGTATGTGAATATGCCAGCAATAAGCCTAAAAATATATGTTAACGGGTTTTTATTTTAATTGCCCAGCTAAGTCAATTTAATAAAAATAATTAAGATGTTGTGAAATAGAGGAAATTAACTACCATCTATTTATCAAAGCATATTAATTAAACCAAGGAGTATTTTTTATGAAGAGGTGTGTTTGATAAAAAGGCAATTTCCAGAATTGGAAGGACGCAATTATGGAAAGGGCATGATGTTGAAAAGGCATGATGATAAGCTACAGGAATAAAATATAATAAGGGCTAGCTTATTAAAAAAACCGATTTGATCTTTAAACAGGACTTGTTATTTAATTAAAAAAACAGAATTGATCTTTAAACACGGTTTGTTATTTAATTAAAAACATAGTTAATCTTTTGAAGAGGCGTGAGCATGAAAAGACAAAATTCCAGTTCGATGAGATGCAATGTTTAAAGGATGAAATAGATAGTATATAAACAATCATTTGAGATGGAAGGAAGATGTCTCAATAGCCCAGATCAAAGAAGAAGAAGAAAGATCAGACAGAGACCAATAAAAATGAAGAAACAGAATTGAAGAAAATAAGTTATGGAAATTTGAAAAAAGACAAAAAAAGGGTGGAAGGGTGGTGCTAGGGAAAGATTGAAGTATAGTCTCCTTCCAGTAGTAGCTGGAAAACAAAGGGAGTTGTAGCATCTTGTCACTTGTAGCTGACAAAACAGGGTGTTGGTGCATCCTTCAGTTGTAGCTGAAAAATTGGGTGTTGGTGCATCCAGCAAGTTGGAGCTTGCAAATTATTTGTAAATATAATTTTACAGTAATAGAAAGTTTTGGCGGTTTTCCCAATTGGGATTCCACGATAAAATTGTGTCTTCTATATTATTTGTTGATTCAGTCTTTAATTGTGATAAAATTTGAAAAATAGTGTAATATTGATTCACCCCCCCTAGTATTGCTTGATATTCCAACAATTGGTATTAGAGAAGGCTCTTCATTAAAAGTTTAAACACTTGAAGAGAAATATTTTATCACTATGGATCATCCACTAAAAGTGTCCTCCAAGGTTCCAATATTCAATGGAGAAGATTATGCTTTCTGGAGCATCAGGATGAGAAGCCACATAATGTCTCTTGGATTAGATGTTTGGATGTCTATAGAAACAGGGTACAAATATCCCGAAGACCCTACTACAGATCTTGAAGAAATAAAAATTTTTGGAAGCAATGCCAAAGCTGCTAATGCAATCTTAGCAGGATTATCCAGAACAGTCTTTTCCAAAGTAATGAATTGTAAGAAAAAAAAGGAAATCTGGGACAAATTGTAGACCATCTATGAAGGAGACACCAAGGTAAAAAGGGAAAAAATACAGACTTTTAAAACCCAATTTGAAAGTCTAAAAATGAAGGAAGAAGAAAACATTTCATAATACTTTTAGAGAATTGATGAAATTGTGAATGCAATGCAAGGGCTAGGAGAAGAATTGGAAGAAAAAGAAATAGTTGAAAAAGTACTAGGATCACTTCCAATGATTTACAATCCGAATATTTCCACACTAGAAGATAGAGAAAATCTTGACAAACTCGCCATGGATGAGCTATATGGAATTCTTATAGCCTATGAAATGAGGATTGGGAAAGACAATTCTCAAAAGAAGGAAGTAGCTTTTCAAGCATAAAAAATAGATAAGAAATCTAAAAGAAAATCTCAAGCAAAAGATTTTGATGATGAAGAAGCACTTCTAGTCAAAAATATTAAGAGAGGTACTGGAAAGTTCAAAGGAAAATTGCCTTTGAAATGTTTTAACTATGGGGGAATTGGTCACTTTGCTAACAAATGTCCTTATTCCAAACAAGAAGAAGAAAGTGAGTGCCCTGATAACTTCAAGAAGAACAAAAAGTTTTTTAAGAAAAACAAAAGGAAAACATTTTACTCCATGGATGACAGTTGTTCAAATGAGTCTAGTGAAGATGAAGAAGCAGAAGTCTTATTCATGGGAATAGAAAATAAAATCTTTGAAGAAGAAGTAGAAGATGATTCAGATGTGGAAAGAAAGGTGGACTTAAAGGCAGAACTTATAAGTGCCCTTGAAGAATTAAGAAAGAGCAGAATGAAGTACAATTTTTTGAAAGAAAATTTGTTAAAATACCAAGAAGAGCTGTACAATTCAAGACAACAAACAATGGCCAGCATGAAAGAGTCTGAGAGCTTAAAACAAAAAGTTTCTAACTTCAAGGAAGAAGTAAAGAGGCTAAAATACCAATAGACCATTAATGATAAGTTCAAGGAGAAAATACAGGACTCTAAAATACTTGAAGCATAAGTTATTTTGCTTAGAAAGATGTTTGATAAAGAATCTATTAAATCCAAATTTGAGAACAGCTCAAAGACTTTAGATGAAATCCTAAGTAGCCAAAGACCATCAAGTGATAAAACTGGATTAGGTTATGACAAAGAAAAGAAGCCAGAATGCTTGTCTCCTACACTCCAAGATAAGAATAAAAGAAGCTATGATGCTACACTCAAAAGCCCGATTAAGAAGGATATTCAAAACTTTGTTCCCTCCTCTCATAATAAATATAGAATTGATATGATACCTAAAAGACCAATGACAAGCAGGTTCCAGTAGATCTTTTTTGGTCATTGCTACTCTTGTAATAAATTTGGACATATGGCTAGAGTGTGTAAGTTGAAAAAGAATGGAAGAAGATGGAAGTTGTGAAGCAGGAAGATCAAAGACTCCTCAAATATAAAGGAAGGTTGTATGGATATTGTCACTGTTGTCACAATTTTGGTCACAAAATTGTTGAGTGCAGAACCAAGGGAAAATATCAAAGTACAGTATCCAAGAAACAAGGAAATGAAAAATCGGTAAACAAAGTACCTCATGGAAAGATATGGAGAAGAAAGGAAGACTACAAAGATTCAGAGGAAACAAATTTTCCAATCATCAATGAAGTTTCCAAAGGTGATGTTCAACATAATGGTGTTGTAGATAAGAATGACATATATTATGATGGAAGGCGTGATGAATGTCTCTTCTAAAGTCTCTCGTGACCTAAAAGAGAACCATGAAATTAGCATTACAAGAGATCATATACTCAGGGGGAGTAAAATATCAAAAAAAGGTAGTTGGTACTTGAAATTGATTAAGATCATTTGGTAAGAATGAAAGGCTATCTTCATCAAGGACCAGAAGTAGAGTAGAGGTGACAAAATTGAAGAAAAAAATTGTGTCCACAAAACATCTATGTGACAAGCACACTTAATGGTTGAAGTGTAACAAAATCAGAAGCAAAATTAGAGAAGATAAGAGATGATCATGGTTAAATGATAAGACTGGTGTATGGTAGAAAAAGAGCAGAGTGTAAACCCTATCACAAAATGTAGAAAATGTTGACAAGGGGGAGGAACATTGAAAGGGGGAGTCTATGAACTAATCATCCATACTTTCTGTCAAAGACTTGCCACAAGAAGGTAAATGAGAATGTTAACCAGGGTATCATAACACAATGGTTAGTACCAAGTCCAGTTAACAAGAAGAAGGGAAGCAAAGAGCTAAATCTCTTAAAAGAGGAGATATATTGGCAAGGGCAGTTGTCAAAAAGAAGAAAGATAGGAATTTGTCTATCAAGATGGTTACAAGCAAGAGCATAACAGGTTATACTTTGTCATTGTTGTCAAAGGGGGAGAATGTTTAGATGTTGCCATCAATTCCAAAGGGGGAGAATGTTGAATGTGGTTGTCATTGGTGTCAAAGGAGTTCAATAATGACAAAGGAATAACCAAGGACATGATGGCAGGGAAAAATCAGTGGAATACAAAGGAAGTGATGACATGGCATCTATGATGATGTGGCATGGTTGATGAAGATGAAAATCCACCTAATGGTTCTCTAGTAACTTCATGATGTCATTATTACAATTTGACCTATTTATATAGAAATTTTTCAGTTTGGAGAAATTCAAGAAATTGACTAAGTGTTGGAAATTTGGTCCAAGTGGCCTTGGGAAAATGTCTATCGTAGCTCATAGGAGAATGATAAAAATTATCTGATATTTTATGTCATGACACTTGTAAATGGGACCTTAGTTTCCTAAACTAATTCAATGTCGTTGTTTAACACCCATGCATGGGACCCTAGTTTATGGTTGTACATTATCGCTACAAGTATTGAGGACAATGCATGTCGAAGGGGGATGGACTTGTGAGATCCTCGTTTAGGGGTGTAATAGGGGCATATGGGTCCATTAGTGTGGAGAATAAAACAATTATGGTGGCCATTTAATGTAATGTGGAATAGGTCCACAATGTTAATTATTATTAAACAAGGCCATTAGGTAGTTAGCATTGAATAAATGTAATGTAGTGTCATTAAAGAAGGCCCACTAGGTAGTTTGCATTTGGTTATGATTAGGGTTTACTAGCTAGCTATAAATAAGGAAGGAGTCCTCCTTATGTCATCATATATTGGAATATTATTGTATTGGAGCTTAGCTAATTGGGAGGTTGCCCCCTCAAAGAGGCAAGTGAACGATAGTTAATTCTTCTATAAAAGGATCATTGTATGGTATTACCCTACCTTAAGGGTTTTGATATTGAATGGTTTATTAGTCATTTTTTATATATTGTTTGTGATTCAATCTTAAGGGTCAAGTATCATAATCTAATGGGTGTCCTTAAAATCCTTGATTGATCATATAGTGCCTCACCTTAACGTCCCTCAGGAAGTTATTTCTTCACCCCCCTCAACCAACACAGGAAATTTAGGGGACTCCTTTCTTTGTGGCCTCTCACTACTTCAATGAAGTTTGTGGGCACTCAATGCATTGAACACTTGGATTTGATAGAAGCTTACAAAGAAGCTAGTCATGTAACCGCAAATTTCATTTTCATAATGGTGCACTCAACAAATGCAGGATTTGAGCCTAGGTGGACATGCAAACTATAGCTCATCAAGGGAAATAATTTCTCTCAATTTCTTATGTTGTTTTAGTATGTTTTGTCATAATTTTTTTTAAATTCTACAGTTTGTAAAGCCATATACCTACCAATTCTTTAATAGATGGATCTCAAAAGGCAATGCATGTTTTGTTTCGGTTACTAAAACTCAAATTTTAAAAACCTAAGAAGCTCGCCAAACTCGATAAGCTCCAGAACTGTCCCAGCGTTGCTCCTGCACGTCAATCAAGCGAACCGAATACCAACATTACTCCTGCATGACCGTCGAGCGAATGCAAGAAAGTATTCAACCTTTCCAGCCATGAATTGAACAATGCTGAGTCTACCATCCTGAAGAAGGGCCTCAACTTTGCCGTAGCCCCTAGGACCATCCCCACTGAGTCTATCATCTGCAATATCGAAGATAGCATCCAGAACCTTAATGAAGTTCAAAAGGAAACCATTCAACAAGATTGCGCTTTAGTATTAAGAAAATATAAACCACCTAAATGTAATATTAGCAAAGAAGAGGACTTAGCCTTAAAAAACCTTAGAGCAAATAAGGACATCGTTATCTTGAAAGCGGACAAAGGGGGAGCCACAGTAGTCTTGGATAGGGCAGATTATAACAATAAAATGATTGATCATCTCATTAATAGTGGAAGCTACAGAAAATTAGGTAAAAACCCTATTCCCAAGGTTATTAGAGAGATTAAGAAATCCATCATGCACTCTAATTTAGATGAAAGACTAAAGAAACGCTTAATCCCTAACCAAGAGATCATACCTAGAATATATGGCCTTCCCAAAATCCATAAAGAAGGAGTTCCTCTTTGTCCTATTGTCAACACTATAGGATCCCCTACATATGAACTAGCTAAATATGTAGCAAAAATACTGAGTCCCCTAGTAGGAAACACGGATTCCTTCATCAAAGACTCCAGTGAGTTTGTGAAGCTAATCAAAGATGAGAAGATTGGACCTAATGACATGATCCTTAGCTTTGATGTGGTTTCACTTTTCACTAACATACCTATTATCACACCATAGTAGTAGGCCTAATATTCTTGCTTAGCAGATATCTGCACATTTCAGAGCTTGGCTATGGTGACTTTATATTTTGATATCACTCATGATCAGAGCAGTGTATTATCTAGACTTATGTTAGACATAATGTCAAGGCTGAGCCTTGAGAGTTCAGATTTGATGACCAATGTGACCCTTTATTCCATACAGTTTCAGTTAAGTGCCTAGAGATGTATTGCAGCAGTGTTTCAAATGATATATGATTATTATTCTTATGATGATGTTGTATGACCTATGGATTTGATCATTGACTGTGGATTATTATCTTGTTGCTTTCGTCATGTTCACAACATTAGCTTGGTATATGATTCATGATGTGGAAAACATTATAAACTTAAAATGGACTATCTTGATGATAAATTATAAAATGGACATTTTACTTGCACATTTAGGTTGCTTGACAAAACTCACTGGTTTATTACCTTTCATAGATATGGTCTTTCTTGACACCAGTTTTCTGTTAGCTTCGGCTCCACATTCACTTTGACTCCATCCATCCATGACTTTCCTTATTTGGCTTTAACCTTTGACTTGTCTTACTTGACTTTCTGATATTGAGGACGTCCCTTTTTACTACCTCTGTGTTTGGACCACATCCCTGTTTGTTTAGTGTCTCGGCTTTGAGTTGGTGACAAAACTTTACTTTGGTAAGTTGGATTATAGGCCTAAATCATTCCGGTCAGTTGTCCCGATGTTTGGCACTAGCACGAACTCCCCCTAGTCACTTGAGATGTTGTTGGCTAAAACTGAAAGCTCATGTACTACTAATGGAAACTTATGTAGATTCGCCCATGGAAACTAAAAAAGGGAAAGAGCGATGAAATGATAAAAATACTCCTCAAAGAGTATAAGAAAGGTCCAAAAAGCAATGGTTATTAAATTCTATATCTAAACAATTGCTGATCTTACATATGCATAAACATGCCCTGGATGCGAGCTGCAATTAGTTGTGCTTATCAGCACATTTGAGATCCAAAGAGTTATTTAGGCCAAAAAGGCCATGAAATGAAATCAATGGAACCTAATGAAACTGGATCATCTTTTATAAAAGTAGACATGATGCCTAAGTTGAATAAGCACTCTCTAAACAACTTACCCATCTGTGAGGCACAGCCATTCCCCGTGTTTTATTTGTCTAGCACGGAGTTTGTAGCTTTCCCCCTTCTCCCAATCCAAAGTGTCTTTTAGTTGAGTTTAGACAAGTCACCTCCTTTGCCTAGCCTTGTTCCTAGCCTTCATCCTTAGCTAGCAGTTAGACCATGTCCAATGGGTGAGTTTGTCATTTAAGCTATTATGCAAGTAAATATAAATAACAACAGAATATGCTAACATGATTAATGCCACTAAATGATGTTATACTTTAAGTTAAGATGTGAGTATGATTAGAGGAACATGTCTTAGTCTATTGATATGATTTATCCTTGGTTGTATATTGACCTAGTCAAACCCAGTTTGACTATGGTAATTTCTTGGGATCCGTGATGATGTGGGCCATGCATGCTTATTAATGATGATAGATGGTCCCACATACTCATGATGATGATGCTATATGGTGGACATATGATTCAGATGATGATTGATGCAGTTCAACAGGTTTTATTATTACTTCAGATCATCAGATTATGCATTGTCCATATATGGTGGACCCTACAGCTAACCCATCAGATAAACCCATGGTGTATGAGTACACATTCTTCATATATTTGGGCCTTATGGATCCAATGAGACACTTATCATTCAGTTATGGGCACTTTTGACAGTGATAGATGCAGTTTTCCACTTGTTGACCAGATTTGGGGTTGATTTCCCAGCCTAAGCAGCAGGGGCCATGAGAGGCCAGTTCACCTAGGGCGTTGTATGAGGAGGGGGTGGTCCAAACACTTGATATTACCATTTACCCCCCCTTCTAGAGAGCCCGGTGGGCTCAGTTTGACAGCGCAGGTGCCCTAGGTGGCAGTTTCAGCACTTTCACAGTTACCGATGCAGGTTAAAAATGGAATAAAAGGGTCATTGAAAAATTCGATTTGGGAAATTGAGGCAATATTTTGGAACTTGGTATTCGCATAGGTCTTCTAGGGTGAACCCCCCATCTTCCAGCCAATTTTCATTAGTCAGTGGGGTCCACAGAGGTCACAGGAGGCCTTTTACTGCATGTCTCTCACAAATTTTGAGGACAGATTTGATCATTTGTATTTATTTTGGACATATTATATTATTTTATTGTGCCATGGGGATGAGCTAGTAAGGATTGATGCCTCCTATCCCCACCATGTGCTTGATGAGTCATGTCCTAATCATTTGGGGTGGGCCCATGTATTTTTGCCCCCTTTAGAGGATGACGTCACCCTCCATGAGTACTTTCTAGCTATGACATCATCACTATTTGAGTGATCCATGTGATATATTGTTATGCTTCATCTTAGCCATTGATTATGTATTGAGTGTTCGGGTACACAAGGTACTACCAAAGGACCGAACACCAAGAGCAACCACTTCACACAAACAAATCACAGATCAACACACCTATGTTTTGATGTGGTTTAAACCCTCTTGAGGGAAACACTATACGGCCCTGGCCAAATAGCTTCTATGGGACAATTTATTATGCAAAGAAAGAAAGTTACAAATGAGCTTCTCATAATAGATCAACTAAACAATGACCCTCCATGCTCTTTAAATAGAGATCATGGACCAATCGGGTGTTAAGCCACGGATCAAGGTTAGGTTTGATCTAAGAGAAGTTGAGCCGTCGGATCACTCTATGTCGGGAACATATCGTGACCGTCGGATTGAGTATTTACAAATGCATACTAATGCATACTAAAGAAACACACTATCCCTAACAGATATATTACACAAGTTGATCTTAACTAACTCCGAAGTGTCTAAATATCCTAACATCCCCCCTTAAGAACAACTTGGGATAGGATTGAAGGATTTACAAAAGTGACACTATTAGGAGAAGGAAGGAGGCATTAGAGCCTATCCCCCCTTAATGACAAGTTCCTGAACTCCTAACATAGATCGAAGTTTAGAAAACTTCGCTTCTGTAAGAGACTTGGTGAAGATGTCTGCAACTTGATCATCTGTAGGGCAAAAGAGCACTTCAAGAACACGATCATGAACAAGATTTCTGATGAAGTGCATATGTATCTCAATGTGTTTGTTGCGTTGATGTAGAACTGGATCTTTGGCAAGCTTGATGGAACTTTGATTGTCGCACCAAAGTGGAGTAGGCTGCTGCTTCTCGAATCCAAACTCTGAAAAGATCTGTCGAAGCCATAAAGCTTCCTGACTGGCATTAACTGCTGCTCGATATTCTGCCTCTGCTAAAGAAAGAGCAAGAGCTTGTTGTTTCTTACAAGCCCAAGTAATAGGTCCAGAACCCAGACTGAAAACATAACCTGCAGTAGACTTTCGATCATCAAGATCGCCGACCCAATCTGAATTAGTGAAACCAACCAACAAAGGTTTCCCCCCTGTACTGTAATGAATCCCAAACTAAATTGTACCTTGAATATATCGAAGTATTCTTTTAGCTGCTTTCCAATGACTTTCATGAGGTGTCTGCATATAACGGGCAACACGACCAACGTAAAAGGAAAGGTCAGGACGAGAATGAGTCAAGTATAAGAGACTACCAACAAGCTGACGATATAAGGTGGCATCGACTTCAGGTGAAGTACAAGTGGCAGAAAGTTTGACTCCAGACTGGAAGGAAGAAGGGGCTGGTGTACAATCTTCCATGTGAAAGCGACGAAGAAGGTCACAAGCATACTTAGACTGAGAAATAAAGATTCCTTCTTGGGTTTGCAGGACTTGGAGACCAAGAAAATAATGCAAATGTCCTAAGTCTGACATTTCAAAATTTTGTTTAGGACTGGATTTCACATGGGTTATAAGGTTAGGGTCACTACCAGTAAGAATAAGGTCATCAACATATAGAACAAGTATGATGAGATGGTTTCCTACTTTCTTGGTATAGACATTGGGGTCAGAATGGCATCTAGAAAAACTAGTGTCAAGGAGAAAGTTATCCATTTTGGCATACCAAGCTCTAGGAGCTTGCTTAAGGCCATATAAGGATTTCTTAAGGCGGCAGACAAAGCTAGAGTTATTCTGAACATAGCCAGGAGGTTGTTCCATGTAAATTTCCTCCTGTAAATCACCATGTAAGAAGGCAGACTTGACATCCAATTGATGGACTTCCTAGTTGTGTAAGGCTGCAAGGGAAAGAACAAGGCAGATGGAGTTCATTTTTGCGACGGGAGCAAAGGTTTCATTGTAGTCAATCCCTTCAACTTGGGAAAAACCTTTGGCAACTAACCTTGCCTTAATTCTTTCAACACTTCCATCTGATGCATACTTAGTTCTGTAGACCCATTTACATCTGACAAGTTTTCTTCCTTTTGGAAGAGGTACAGGATCCCAAGTATCGTTCGCCATTAAGGAACGATATTCTTCAACCATGGATGCATCCCAATCTGGATTCCCTGAAGCTTCTACAAAAGTTTCTGGATCATGATTCTTGGAAACTTGAGCCAAAAGAGAAGAGGCGCGCTGAAACTGAGAACGTGTTCAACGTTGATCTCTAGGATCGCCGGCAAGATCACCAGCTGCTTCACATGTTGAACGGATCCATCGAGAAAGCACTTGTGCTGGTGCAACTGGAGGAACATGAGCAGGCGGAGGTGGATTTTCATCCTCACTGTCATCATCAGAAACTGGAGTTGGAAACCTATCAAGGAAGTTGGAAGAAGAAGAAGAAGGCACAAACGCCGAATCAGGCTCGCAGGCCAAAGATGGCACAATCGCCGAGTTAGGCTCGCAGGCCAAGAGATTTTCATCAAATTTAACATCTCTTCTAATGATTATATCATGAGAATGTGGTTGAACAAGTCTATAACCTTTTACATCTTCAGAATATCCAACAAATATGCACTTTTCACTTTTAGGCTGCAATGCTTTCCGTTTTTCATCCGGAATGTGAGCCCATGCTTCACTACCAAACACACGAAAGTGACTTACATCAGGTTTAGTTTTACTCCATGCTTCTTCCGGTGTTATACCTTGTAATGCTTTTGTGGGGGTGCGATTAACTATGTAATTTGCACAATTTATGGCTTCAGCCCAAAATTGAAGACTTAGTCCCTTAGATTGGATCATACAATTAGCCATTTTTTTTAAAGTGCGGTTCTTCCGCTCAGCTACACTATTTTGTTGTGGTGTATATGGAACAGTGTGTTGTTGTTGGATGCATTGTTCAGTGCAGAAAGTAGTGAACTTTTTGTTAACATACTCTCCTCCATTGTCAGATCTTAACTTAATAATTTGATGACCAGATTGTTTTTCAACAAGGGCCTTGTAGGCCAAGATCATGTTAAATACTTCGCTCTTAAGTTTTAGGAAATAAACCCAAGTGCGTCTGGTGTAATCATCAATGAAATTTAAGAAATATTTGAAACCAGAAAAGGAAGCAGATGGAAGAGGACCACACAAGTCACTATGCACAAGCTCCAAGGGAACCGAGGCGTGCCAAGAGGTACGTTTGTAAAAACTGTCCCGATGATGTTTTTCGAGTACACAACCGGAGAAAACACCATCCCTGCAAGATACGATCGGAAGACCTGTCACCATATTTTCTTTACATAGTTGTTGCAATGAGTGATAATTTAAGTGACCAAATCGCTCATGACAAAGTTTGCTCAAGTTATCACTATGAGCAACAAAAACTGAAGGGAAAGGTGATGACCCAAAGTTGTTAAACTTGTACAACCTGGTAATATCATCAACAATTCCGGTAGCTAGGACCTGTTGAGGATCTTTAAAATCCTTGATTACAACTTGGTGAGGTGTAAAGGTCACAGTTTTACCTTCACCAAAATGAGTGATCTGATAGACTGATAACAAATTGCAGGAAATTCTTGGAACACATAGTACATCACTAAAATGACCATTATCTACTGGAACTGTTCCAGCTCCTACAACACTTAGAGATCTATCATCACCAACAAATATTTGTTTGGTGTTACATTCATGCATAGTAGAAAAGATGGCTTGATCCTTAGCCATATGATAAGATGCTCCAGAATCAATGAGCCATTCATTTGAAGTAGAAGAAGAAGATGCATTATAAGAATAACCAGAAGCACAAAGTGCATGTCCATGAGAGGCAAATTCTGAAGGCGAATCTAGGCTGATGTGGTGCTTCTTCATTGCTGCTTCCAAGGCTGCCATCTTCTTGAAATACTTAGATTCATCATGATTATCTTTCCCGCAATAGTTGCAATGACGCTCAATCTTTTTGCCTTTTGGCTTGGATCCTTTGTCATTTTTTAAAGAAGGAGCTGACTGAGAGGGTTTGGGACCCTTGTTTGACTTATTATTGCGAAAATTTTGTTTCTTGGGAGGCTTGAACTTTTCTTTATGTTGGGACAATAAGGCTTTCCCAGATGTATCTGCATTGTTCATTATTCCAAGATGAATGAGTTTATCTTGTTCTCTAATCAAGGAATCACAAAAAGATTCAAGACTAGGCTCTTGATAGCTAGTTGCATTCAAGAATGCTTTCATGGAGTAAAATGTAGATACAAAATCAGAATATGCAGGTCCAAGTTTGGAAAGAATATGATAAATGCATTGTTTGTCTTCCCTCTCAATCTTACATTTTGCACATAAGAGTTTAAGAGTTTTGTACTTAGATAAATAATCTTGAATGCATGAAAAGTCACTTGGATTTAAAGAAATCAACTCATTTTTGAGTTGGTGACCTCGAATTTCATTGTGTTTACCAAACACAGATTCCAACTTGTCCCAAGCAGCATTAGGTTCATCAATTCCAAATATGTGGAATCGCAAATCAGTAGAGATTGACATCCCAATCAATCCACGAGCTTCATCACATCTATTTGCCCATTTTATTTTCTTATCATCATCAATGGGTTCTTTTTATTTCCCTGAGGTAATTCTGAAAAGTCCCCTACTTCGTAGAACATCCTCCATACGAGATTTCCATTAGAAATAGTTGGAACTGTTAAGTAGAGTATCACAAGGGGCAGCCATATTTGTAAATTATTTGTTGTAAAAGCATAAACCAATAGTCTGGATGTGAAGAGCTCGAAAAAATAGGCGGTTTAAAAAAAAACAGCACTGAAAACTGACTCTATATGATGAAGTTATGCTTGAACAAAGAAACTGTTGAAGATGTCCCCAATAGTGACGTGGAAGCTAGAGAATGTTCAGCAAAAAAAAGAACCCCCCTCTTCCCAAGATGAACCTTTTGACAATCACTTTACAAGAAAGTTGCTTTAAGTGAACCACTTTTGTAAAATAAGTGATTTCACTTTTACAATGATATTACTTTTAAATAGTGCAACAATAAAAAAACGTAAGTGACTCACTTGTATTTTTATTTTTTATTATTTAAGTGAGATGCACTTTTACAATAGAATAACTTGAAAATATAAATTGCATGCACTTTTTCTTTTAAAAGTAACTTCCTAGGACTTGAACTCAAGACCTATTAAGGAATAAAGCAACTTTGAACCAAGTGAGCTATATTAAAAGGTATGTAAAATATGGGAATGAGGAAGGGTTTTTTTTTTTTTTTTTTTTTACTCTTCTTGCTCAGTTTTCGTGCTTGCCATTTTTCCTGCAAAACACACCACAAATCGAAACAAAAAAAAAAATTTCCACACTTGTGGAGTTAGATCTTGTTAGCTTGCCTGGAAAGTCTACGTTTTCTCTCTATTTCTGATTTGCCAAGATCGCGCAAGGTGCACGGCAAAGAGCATACGCAACCGAGAAAAACCCTTTCCCTTTCTGTTTCTGATTTTCCGAGATCGCTCAAGGTGCACGGCAAAGCGCATACACAGACGGGAAAGCAACAATCCGAACCCAAAAAAAAATCTAACAGTAAAAAATGATAAAATATGAGTAACATTATACCTTCAGATCTGATGAAATATGCGTTTCCGGAGCAATCGGGAACCGTTTTCGATCAAACGAAAACTATTTTCCAATGGAAACGACGCTTCGGACGCAATGGAACACCTCCCACAACCCAGAAATGCACAAAAATACCAGAACTAGAAACCCTTTTGAGTTTCGGCAATAGCAGTTCAAAGATCTAGATCATAACCGGAAGCGACACTTCATAAAAGCTCTGATACCATGTTCGGGTACACAGGGTACTACCAAAGGACCGAACACCAAGAGCAACCACTTCACACAAACAAATCACAAATCAACACATCGATGTTTTGATGTGGTTTAAACCCTCTTGAGGGAAACACTCCACGGCCCCGGCCAAATAGCTTCTACGGGACAATTTATTATGCAAAGAAAGAAAGTTACAAATGATCTTCTCATAATCGATCAACTAAACAATGACCCTCCATGCTCTTTAAATAGAGATCATGGACCAATCAGGTGTTAAGCCACAGATCAAGGTTAGGTTTGATCTAAGAGAAGTTAAGCCGTCGGATCACTCTATGTCGGGAACATATCGTGATCGTCGGATTAAGTATTTACAAATGCATACTAATGCATACTAAAGAAACACACTATCCCTAACGGATATAGAAATATCCTAACATTGAGATCTTTTAATCTCAACCACTCATTTCAAAAAGTGGTTTTGAGATCTAGGGTTTTGGTCTTTATTATCCTATATAAGGAGGAGACCCCCTATTGTATAGCTCACCTTCGGAGCTCTAGAATATTGGAATAGAACACTTCTTTATGGAGCATATTTCTCTTGTCTTGTGGATTCTCTTGCATCTTGAGTATATAGTATCTCTTTTATGTATCATTGTGGATTTTGGAGCTACATCTTGTTTTCTTCCAGGGAGGCCGAATTGGTGGAGAGGAGGACAATTTGAAGAGGGTTATTGTTGGATGGATCCACATATTCTCTCTTGGGTTGATCTTGGTGACATAGTTGATGCTTTCTATTACATCTTTCCATCATTTTCATAATCATCTTACTTGGCTTGTTTCACTTGATCTTGTCTTGTAGGAGGAGGATGATTTGGCATCTTGGAGGAGGACGTTTTAGCTTGGAGCAACAAAATCTCACTCTTGAATATACACATAGGAGAATGATATCAATTTGCAAGGTGGCCATAAGAAATTGAGGTAAGTTCTGCAAGGTATGTGCCTAGATCCATCCATTTCTTCTTCATTGGTCAACAAACCCTTAAAATTCAAAACCCTCATTTTTGTTTTTCTTAGATCTACTTGGATCTAGCTTGGCTTTTGGAAAGATATTGAAAACCCACCTCTATATTATCCACAGCAATTCGGATCTATAGTTTGGTGGTGATTGGGTTCCATTTGACACACTTTCCAAGGCACCTAGACCTCTTGAATGCAATTCGCACCCCTTGGGAGAAGCTAGTTTGATTGG
Source organism: Larix kaempferi (assembly GCA_027924585.1). Lineage (NCBI taxonomy): Eukaryota > Viridiplantae > Streptophyta > Pinopsida > Pinales > Pinaceae > Larix > Larix kaempferi. The sequence goes on along the minus strand of BSBM01000372.1, from coordinate 12,418,042 downwards.
TTCCAAGACATGGGTAGGTGAGATCCCACTTGATTCATGATCCTCACACTTGATAACCGACCCCTAGTGCTTCACTTCATGGATTTTTTCCTTGTGGGCCCCATTCCTGATTTTGAGGGTTGAGCCCCACTTGGGTCAATTTGGTGATGCATCTTCAATCTCGTATCTATGGAGATCTAGCCATTGGATCCCTTTGATTTTCAAGATCCACATTGATAATTGCATTAACTACCCGGATCTAAAGTTTCGTGGCTTTTGGACTTGATTTGACACACTTTCCCATGCATTTAGCCCTCCTTGGGTAAAGTCGCACTTCCTAGGGGATTGAGTTGGACCACTTCAAGGACTTGGGTGGTTGAGATCCCATTTGATTTGAAAAGAGCATACCTTGAAACCTATGTCTAGTGTCTCACTTTGTGGATTTTTGCCTTGGGGGTATCATTCCTCAATTTGAGGGTTGTTGTCCACTTGGACCACTTAGTGAAACATTATATCTAGCAAGATCTAACTATCACATTCATTTGATCTTGAATAGCCTCCTTGATTTGCATCTTAGGTGTCCCGATCTACATTTTGACACCCTTTTGACTCCATTTTCCCATCCATTTCAAGGCACTAGTCCACCTAAGGCAATTCGCACTTCTTGGGATTAGTGTCAAGTGCTAGATCCCATATGTGGGTATCTCTAATTTCATCTTAGATCCATAGATCTACTCCTTGCATACTCCTTGGTACCATTTCCATCCTTAACTTCACCTTGTGGGTCCCATTTGAACCACTTTCCATATCCCAAGGAAGTGGATCCCACTTATGTGTTTCATGGTACTAGATCTTGTCATTTGATCTCATTATGTGGCCTAAATCATTCATTGGTTGAAACACTAGTCATCCCTTAAGCCTCTTTCAACCATACTTAAACTTCTAGGTCCACCTAACCTTGCATTGGTTTCTGTAACTCATCTTTCACAATTCCCCAGAAACCTTTGTTTGGACCCAATCTCTTTTGATTGGCTATAGGGTCTCTCCCTTGGTCTTGATTCATCTTGATCTAAAGTGAAGATTGCCTCGGTTGACGTGACTCCCAGCTTGCATTGGGAACTGTGGCATCTCTTGGGTCACCTCTTTAATTGTCCATCTCCTCTACCATCTCGGATGGGATACCATTAGGGACAACTACAAGTTGTGTGATAACAATACCTTTGGATGAAGCCATCCAATTCATTAAATAAACTACGGACCCTCACACGGCTAGGTTAGCATAGGTTTGCTTTAGATCAACCTTTTTTAGTTTCCAAGGTGAATTTTATGAACAAACCACAAGGGTAGCCATGGGATCCCCCCTATCACCCATAGTGGCTAACCTTTTTATGGAAAAGTTTGAGAAAGTAGCTCTAGACTCCTACCCATTAAAACCTACAAGATGGAAGAGATATGTAGATGACACCAATGTGATCTGGCCACATGGTGAGGCTGAACTAAATAAGTTCTTTACACATCTTAACAATCTCTCCCCCAACATTAAGTTCACAATGGAACTAGAGGAGAATGGAAGCATCCCCTTTCTTGATGTCCTTTTAATTAGAGAAGAAGATGGTACATTAGGACACAAAGTCTTCAGAAAAAAACCCATACTGAGAGATACCTTCACGCAGACTCTCACCACCACTCTACCCAGAAGATAGGGATTCTGAACACCTTAGCGATTAGGGCCTCTAGGATCTCGGATGTAGAACATCTTGAAAAAGAGATAGACCATCTCAAGGAGGTCTTCGTAAACATAGGTTACAAGCCTATAGATATCAATAAATCTATAGACAAAGCCCTCAACAAAAGCCATGCTAGTAGGGAAAACTCTAATAATATGACCACCAACCCTAGAGCTTACCTACCTTACATTCAAGGGTTCATAGATAAGATCTCTAGAATCCTCAAGAAGAATGATATTACAACTTCCTTTAAACCCCTTAAGACCATTAGACAGGAAATGAGATCCGTTAAAGACCCAATTGATATAAGACAATTTAGGGGTGTTTATAAAGTCCCTTGCTCTTGTGATTTGGGCTATATACGTGAAGCGGGTCATTCCTTTCAAACCCGATTAAAAGAACATGGAATTGACATAAGGAATGATCGTACGCGAACCTCAGCTCTTGCGGAACACTGTGCCAATACTAAACACCAAGTTTTCCTAGAAGACACCATAATCATCGCAAGAGAAGACCACTACTTCAAAAGGAAATTTAGGGAAGCTATAGAAATAATCAAACTTCCTAACAATCTTAATAGGGATGGAGGCTTTGAAGTAAGTACTAGTTGGCTTCCCTCTTTACTCAATCGCTAGTCATTAAGATAACCTTTAAGAAATCGATTATGAATTTAGACCTATAATTAACATTTAATTCAAACTATATATAAATAGTTAAAATAACATTTTAATGTATTTAAATTAATGGTAACACTTAATTTCAAAACTAAATTAATTTTTATTTGGTTGTATTAATACTTTCCTTAGATTAATTTAAAGTACTCAATTAAATTAAAATTTTCAACCAAGAGTAAATCAATTTTCCATTAATTTAGATTAGTACAACATTTATTCAATTCAACATTAGTTTAAACTATATATTAATCATTTAAATTAACGTTTTAATATTTTTGAATTAATAATAATACTTACTTCAAAAACTATATTAATATTTATTAGGTTATTTTAAATACTCTACTTAGATTATTTTTAAAATATTCAACTAAGATTAAATTAATATTCCACTAAAATTAAATTAATTTATTGCATGATCTAAGGTATTTAATTAAATTAAATTAATAATTCATTTAAATAATTACTTAATAAGGATTATTTTTAATCTTTACATTATTTATAAGTATTCAATTAAAATTAAAATTAACTAATACTTTATTATAATTAGTTTCTATTTTGATTAATATCAAATTAGGTCTAAATAAAACTTTACATAATTTAGTAATTAAAACTAAGCTAAAAACAATTATGAACAATTGTAAAATTTTATTAACATTTTTCTATATTATCTATCCCTTTCTTAATTAACTTAACTATAAACACTAATTTCTGAGAGCCGGCCTTAGATTATTAATCTTTTCTTTCTATCTCTACTCCTCACACTATTAATACCGTATTTCTCATGCTCTCCACTAGATTGACTTGCGTCCTGATGATGAATCCTGATATGGATTCGAAACGTCGACTCCGTAACTTTGACACTGTGGATGCTCCGAGACCACCTAACCATAATCAAACTGCTCTATATTTTTGTATTATAATGTTGTAAGGTTAAATAACAATTTTTTTTTATAAAATCTATTTACCACCATAAAATAAATAAATTAAAATTGCTAATTAATAATTACAATAATAAACTAACTAGATAAAATCGGCTTCAATTTCTTATCAAATTATATGTGATGGAAAAATAATTTTTTTTTTTTTTTAAATCTATTGTACAAGGAAAACAAAATGCTTGGTCTACGGTTGAAAAGTATTTAGGTTTAATACTCAATGTTACCTATATAGTAAATGTCTTTCCTTTCGGTAAATAGAAATGTGTTTTCTTTCATGGAAAAAATGTCAATGTCTTTCAAATCTTATGAGACTTGTAGGTGACAATAAATATACTTAAAGGGATCATAGAAAGTTAATCTAAGAAAAATAGTATTGTAAAGTCTAGGGTTTTATTCGCCAATGGAGAATTGGTGACAGTGGGACGTGCACATACATCCAAAGGAGAGAGGGAAAAGAGGATGTGTCCTCATGTATAACTATGCACCTTTAGATAAGAGTAGTGTTTAATGTTTTTGTCAAGATTTCATATTCATAAATAATAATAATAATTGACTTACAAAAATCTTGAAAGAAAAAATGTTAACCTCACCTAAATTGAAGAAATTCTACATCATATAGTACAACCCATGTCACTATATGGTGCAACCCATGTGTTGGTTGATTTTCATAGAATATACATCTTTCAACCCTAGGACCCATGTTGAAAGAAGTGATATGAGATATAATGCATTGCATGTGTTGAGTGATTACATATAATAGAGATCTCACAAATTTGGGATTAGGTGGAAGAAGTTTGGACACTGTATGGTACAATTCTTTGGGGTAATTTTTAAAGTTTTAAAAAAAATGTTATATTGTTGGAGCCTAATTCTTGGTGTTAGGATTGGTGTGCACCATTCACATGCAAAGTAGATCAATAGTCATTGAGGGTAGACCAAGAGCTACTCGAGAGTCCAAGAGACCACTTGGGAAGTTGAACCCAATAATCATCTCATTGTCTAAATATGTAAATTATTAATGATATTAGTGTGTGTTCACGCTTAATTTTCGTGTCTTAATGAATTAATTGCCTATTTACCCGTTTGGGCACCTTTCAACCCTAGGACCCATGTTGAAAGAAGTTATATGCGATATAATGCATTCCATGTGTTGAGTGATTGCATATAATAAAGATCTCACAAATATGGGATTAGGTGGAAGAAGTTTGGACACTATATTGGACAATTCTTTGGGGTAATTTTTAAAGTTTATATATATATATATATGATATAATTTTTGTTTTTTTAAAGAATGTTTCATGATGATATGTGGACATTTTTGGTGTGATAAAGATAGGTTTGAAAAACTTGTGAACATTTCACATCTTGTGGACATTTTTGGTGTGATAAAGATAAGTTTGTAAAAACTTGTAAACATTTCCAAATATTATGGATATTTTTATTGTGCTAAAGATAGGTTTGTAAAAACTTGTGAACATTTTCAGATCTTGTACAAAGAATTATGAATGCAGTTTATATATATATATTAAAACAATAAATAAAATATTTTTATGACATTTTTATTTTAAATCATATATTTTATAATTTAAATAATAAAAAAATCAATATAATATAATAATTAATTTAATATATCATATTTATTTCAAAATATTTAAAAATATATATATAAATAAAAATATTTTATAATTGATTATCAAATTTTAGATCTTTTAAATTTCCTTTCCCATATTAAAATATAGATATTTTTATCCTTATCAATACCCATCTACAAAAAGAAAACATGTGAAAACATGCATGAAACCCACGCTAACCAATTATATGAAAGAACAAAAAAAAAGGACAATGTACCTAAATAACTTGTCCATTCCATCAAAGGGCCACATGAATCAACATCTTTTTCATGATAGCGATTTACCATTGTTTCCTTTCATATGATATAATTTTCCATTTTAATTAAAATAATAGATTTAGGTTTGGATATTATGTGTTTAATTTTTCATTTTATTTGAAAAGATTGATTAAAAATTGTACCCATTAGAAAATATTGGTTTGGTTGTGTTATATAATTTATTAGGAAAATAAATTAATAAGTGGATAAGGGATGTAGTTTAATTGGTTTTGGGATGGAATGTTATCCTCCTCGCCTAAGTTTTATTTTCATTAGTGACATGTGGTGCTCATAATGAGAATATTGTTGTAATGGATCCATTTCCTTGTTCACTTGGCCTTGTGTCCTAAATATTCTTAAGTATACTCCAGGTACCATCCTCAAAATGAGGGGAAGTACTACAAGGTTTGCCCCAAGTTTCATTCTCCTGAAAAGTTAATAAGTAGATAAATTTATGTTTATTTTCTAGGTACCATCCTCAAAATGAGGGGAAGTACTACAAGGTTTGCCCCAAGTTTCATTATCCTGAAAAGTTAATAAGTAGATAAATTTATGTTTATTTTCAATGGAAATTATTTTCTAAATTTGATACGAATTTTGTCTCGGTGGTCATGTCACACTTGATTGATGGGGATTTTGACCACGAAACTTTGTGTCTAAGGGTTTTGATACATCTCAAAATGATCTAGATCACCAAAAAAATTAAAAATAATGAATCAAGGTAAAACTTCACGTTGCCAAAAAGGTTTAGTTTATCCTTATTAATTCACTCCTTTTTACTAAAGGGAAAATCTATTATTGACTCCTATCATGCATGTTAATAGGTTTCCATTTTTCCACCTTTTTCTTATGAAGTCCAATCCATCCAATAGAATTATTAGAGAATTTTGAATTTTCTAATAATGCTAATTGTAAAAAATAATTGTTTTGTCCCTTCTCGATTTGATTTGTCCAATGCATCACAAAAACTTGCAATGGCAAATTCAAATTCTTAGTCATATCTATATTAGTCTATGCACCACCCATGTCAATTGTTCGGGTGAGATATTCCATTTAATCTCTAGGTATGGTTATCTCTAAATCTGTAAATGGAATCACACAATAGTGACTCAACACCTAGTGCCCCTACCATGTGGATTTATTTTCCAACCACTTTCTAATATGAAATAATCTTGCCTTAGAGCAAGAAGTCGTGACATACCTATGCTCAAACAAAACCCTACAACAACATACTATAGTCTCATAGTCCAAAATTTATGTAGAATTTATTTTTTTCACACTCCCATCACAATTTTATTTGAGAACCTTCACTCAGATATTCAAGGGTGGCTACTATAAACTTCCTTCCCATTTCGAGGTCTAGGCAAAAATTATATTTTTGCCATGAAATCTCCCTTTGACTATTAATAAAATATTATTTGCATCACTTTAATACAAAAAAGGGCGAGCCACACAAGCAACCACCATTGCAAGCATTGACATAAAACTAAGAAAATCTTAAAAGTGCATTGACTTATGCTAAAGCACCTAAAAACTACAACTTGTAAAACATAAAACAAAGTAGTAAGGATTGAGGTGCCACAAGATATACCCATCCATGCTAGCACTAGCTAAGTGATTCTCATCTCTAGGGTGCACCATCCAATGATCATAAGAAGCACATCAACACTACTCCCATCCTTTATTTGCAATTTTGAGGACACATTCATATCCTCATAATATCAAAGGCCACAGTAAAAAACTATTTGTCATTCCTTACCGAGTTGGGAGGATCACTACAACAACATTTTGTCCTATCTCAAACCCATATATGTGCTTGGTGGTAGCCATTGTCATGAGGCCAAGTTGAGTGGGGCTAAGAAGGTCTAGGTGCTCTTAGCTCACCATAAAAGGAACCTCACACCAAAATTCCAAAAGTTGCTACAATTGTTCCATTTCCATGCGAATGTTTCATGCTTGAACAAGGACTTAAAGGGGCATATAGGTGCACGTTACTGACTATTGTAACAAGAGAATGTACAAGAAGGTTCATTACAATTAAACATCACAGCATTATGCCTTTTAGAATAAAATAAAGAGGTCCAATGCAAGTAACCATTCAAGTTAGTGAAATTTTATCACCTAAGGCAAATGATATCTTAACCCACTAACTTTTCATATAATGGACACGAAGGATCGCAATTAAAAAATTTAACATTTTTAAAACTTCATATAATGGACACCAAGGGTAGCGATGAAAAAATTTAACATTTTTAAAACTAATAAAATGTATTGAAAAAAATTATATTATATATTCTTCAAAATATCATGTAAAGAGTATTATCTATTCAAAAATACATGAAGGTCAAAAGGTCATTTATATTAAATAGAACATCACATTCTCCCTAACAAGAAACCATAGACTAGGCTTTCTATCATATATCTCTGAGGTTGAATTTTTTCATGTTAAACGTCAAAACATCATGGTAGCTGATAGGCTTGCTAACCTTGGATACAAGTTAAAATAAGGTGAAATTAAGGTGGATAATTCCCCCTCCCTAATTAAATGGATACCATGCTTTTAAAGGCATATTTCTTGATCTTTGGGGTTATGGCCTTTATGCTTTTTGTGCTCCTCGGGAGGGCCCAGTCCAACCTAGACCCTTCTTTATGGCGATGGGATGGAAGTGGTTTTAGCGGTGGCCTCGTTCAGCTCCCATGGACAGACGGTGTCCGGACAAGGTGGTTAGTCATTCACATTAATTCTTCATGGGTGGTCTCTTTCCTCCTCACCACCCTCGCTCGTATGATCTGCTGCGGTTCCCACACAACATTCAAGAATATGGATTTGGTCGATATTTTGTGTTCCCTTACACATGCCCTATATGGAAGTATCGAGAAGGGCTCCCGTTATTTGTATGGCTCTAGGAGGAGAGTCGATGTTGTAGCATTCCAAAATCCAGAGGAGAGTAAGATGGTCTATAGGAGTAGTTCCCTGGTCTTTTATAATAAAGATGAAGATATGAAGGAGGTTATGGGTGAAATAAGGGAGCTAAACAAGATAATGGTGGACTATAAAAATATGCTTCACTACGTGTCTGAGGTCTCTTCGACGGTACTGGAGGAAAACAAGAGGATCTTTGTAGATATCACTTGCATTAACACTCACATAGATGATATGGAGGGAAGTTCTTGGGTCCTTTATGGAGTCCTGTCTGGTGAGGTAGAGGACATGCGTCGCAGGCTATAGAGGATGGAATAAAGCCAAAATGATTGGCGAGATGAGGGGCGAGCTACTTCAGTCGATCTTAAATGTCGTCTTCAAGAGCAGGGGATGAATGCAAATGAGAGAAATGAAGCCCATTTCTTTTAGCTGAAATAAATTCTTACTGATGTCCAGGAAGATATGGAAGGGCTTTGCATTGACAAGAGTGGACCCTTGCATGAACAGGATGTGGCCTCCCCAATGGAAGAAGTCCCCACTGTGCAGCTGAATGATGCAGTCAACCAGGTCTAGGAATGAAGTTTCAAACATCTCCTTCATAATTTTGCCATGTTTTTTTTGTATATTCTTATGTAGTTAATTTGTTAAAGTTTACAGTATAAAAGGTAGAAGCATAGCTTTTTAAAAAAACAGTATTTTTGATAACCAAAAAGAATCGACAAAAGCTGGAAAGACTATAGATATGCATTGTACAACTCTTATTTTGATACTCTTAATAGAGGCTTGATGGCGATTTGTATATATGTTTTATTTATATTAATACATTTTCTCGTTCCTTTTAGAAAAACAATAAACCATAGACATTCTAATGCATCTGATGTTTCGGTCCAAGACCATCTCCATTAGTATCCTTAGTAGCTCCATTGGGACGTTCCTAGTCCCTTCATTAAAAATAACAAATTTGCATATTTAGTTTGTAAGAAGACAATATCACATTCAAATTTTAAAAGCAACCTGAATTATTTTAGATTACATAAATGGTTAGACTAAAATATAAACAGATAAGTTTCAATCCAAAAGAATAATCCAAAAGAATAGGAATGAGATATACATAGATAAGTAAAGTCAACGTGGTAAGGACAAATGATAGGAGCCTTGAGTTCTGATGAGTGTGATAATGTTTGAAGGTATGTGGAAAATATAATTATATCAAATTTGTTTTTAAAAAATAAAAGAAATTTATTAATATAGAGATAAGTGGATTAAAGTTTATTTTTGTGTCTTTTAAATTTAAGTTAATTGAATCTAGCCTAAATAGTAGAGGGAAAAAGTTGTTATCCTTCCAAACTGTATTCAAATTTCATTTATGACATGGTTTCTTTTTGTGAGTTGATTGTTGATATGGACTCTTTATGAGCAGAGTATCAACAATCTCATTCTTTCCTATGCGTTGGAGGGAGGAAGAGTGGCCACATGGATTAAAAAAAAAGAAAATTTATTAATAGACAAAACAAGGAGTCGTGTAAAATTTTATATTAAAATATAAAAATATTACTTTTAATAGGAGAGGAGAGGTGAAACGTCCCGATGAAACTATTTGTTATTTATTTATTTTTCAATATTTATTATCATACATTTTTTCATTAAATAAATAGATTAAAATTAGGGATGGTAGGTGCAAAGGGGGTCATCTATGATCCGGGGCAAAAAATGGAGACTTTTCCAAATGCCTAAGAATTAGAACAAACAATGAGGCATAATTGTTAGCAATTCTCTAGGGCTTAATTGTGCTTAGAGACAAAGGAGTAAGAAAGGTGACGATGATTGGGGAGTTAATGGTTGTTTTACAAGCCTTATATAATTAGAATCTTCTTGAAAACATCAAGCTCTCAACACTCTGCCAAAGGAGCTTCTTGTTAATAGAAGACTTTGAGATCATTTTTTCCACATCATGGAAAGGAAAAACATGGAATTTGATTTAGAGGCCAACCATGTTGCATAGTAGCAAGAATGGGTATATAGGCTAAATGGGGTATCGATTGACCAAAACACCATCATACACCATAGATGACATGTATGCATACTATGGAAATCCTGCCACTCATCAACACATGTCTTTTCATGCAGGTGTGAAAAGAAAGGAAATTGAGGCTCTCCCATCCACCATGTTCTTGTATACATCTCCCACTAGTGTATGCCCTTATGATTTGTATAATGGAATATTTGCAATTTGCATGTGGTATTTTTGGGGACAATATTGAATTATGGCAACCCCTGATTGCATTCAGTTTGGAGCATGACAAGAAAGGTGGCCTTTGCTAATTTTGGCCAATTCTTTCTCAACAAATGGGATATATTGGCATTGTTGGGATTTCCTTCAAAGTTGGGGTAGAGATGGCACCCTACCATTGTTGCAATAAATTTTGTGTGTAGTGTGAGCTTAAGGAAGTGCATCGAAGGTTGAGGGGATGTGAACGGGATGTAGTTGAGGCCCAATGTAGCACCATGAAGTACTAGACTCTATGGAAAGAAGGTTTTAAGTAGTAAAATCAACTAACAAATTATGTTAGAGACCAATGTGTGATTTGAATAACAAAGCACGGTCTAGAACTAAGGGAATGCAAGGTATTTCATGTTGATACACATAGGGAAAAAACTGAATATGGAATCTCAATCACCTTCCTTATAATATTGGTTGGTTTCATGGTGGGTCACCTTAACCTCCCTTGGGAGGTTGTTTTGTCATGCCTCTCAAGCATCATGTGATATTTGGGGGAGTCTCCCCTCTAGGTATTCAATGCACCCAACACTTGGAGTTGATGGAATATTATGAAGAAGTTATCCATGTAACCACAGATGCTATTTTCAAAATGGTGCACTAGGAGTATAAATGTCATGGTGTGATTCTCCCTATGGGTGTAATACTATGGGCTCATTAGCATTAAGAATAGGATAAATATGGTGGCCATTTAATTTAATGTGGACTAGGTCCACAATGTTAGTTATTGATAAATAAAGCCAATTAGGTAGTTAACATTGAAAAAATGTAATGTGGCCTCATTAAGGAAAGCACATTAGGTAGTTTGCATTTGGTTGTGATTAGAGTTTTCTAACTAGCTATAAATAAGGATGGAGTCCTCCTTACATGATAATATATTGGAATATTAGTGTATTGGTGCTTAGCTCATTGGGAGGTTGCACCCTCAAAGATGCAAGTAAATAAGAGTTGATCCTTTCATAAAATGATCATTGTATGGTGTTACCCTACCTTAAGGGTTTTGATATTGAATAGAGTATTGAACATTTTGAGATTTTTTTTATTCAATATTAAAGGCTAAGGATCATGACACAGTTAACATCCTTACAAACCTTGGTTGGGCACATAGTGGCCTACATTAACCTCCCTCAAGAATTTATTTCGTCCCCCCCTTAGGGAACACGTGATCTTTAGGGGACTCCTCTTTTTGTGGCCTCTCTCTAACTACAAAAATGAGTATGGGCACTAAGCACACCAAGCACTTGGATTCGATGGAAGCTTACAAAGAAGCCAAGCACACAACTACAAATGTCATTTTCATAATGATGCACTCAATGAATGTGGGACTTGAACCCTAGGGGGACATGTAAACTAAAGTTAGTCAAGGGTAAGAATTTCTTTCAATTTATTCTTTAGTTTTAATATATTTTACCATAATTTGTTTTACTTATGCCATTTGTAAGCTAGTATACCTACTAAAACCTTAATAGATGTATTTGAAAAGATAAGTCATATTTTGTTTCGTTTTAGTCAGTAAACTCCAAGTTTTGAAAACTCAATTATGATTATACTACTTTATAATTTTGTATTACAATAATATACAAGTAAACCACAATTTTTATTATATAAAAACTATTTGCTATGTAAACTTATTAGAAAAAATCTTAATAAACTTCCTAGATAAAGTATGATGAAAAAACCCTATTATACAAGGAAAACAAACTTCCTAGATAAAGTATGATGAAAAACCCTATTATACAAGGAAAACAAAATGCTTGACTCGTGCTTGAAAAGTATATAGGCTTAAATACTCAATGCTACCTCTATAGTCAAAGTCTTCTCAAATATTATCAGAATTTTAGGTGGCCATGAGAAGTAATAAAAGGGATCTCACATAGTTAAAAGAAACAAAAGGTTCTTGCAAAGTTCAGGGTTTTATACCTTACAAAGGAGAGTGGGTGATGAGGCTTCGTGTATCATTTGTGCACCTTTAGGGAAGTGTGTTTTTTTAATTCATATTCATAATTAAAAAAATTACTTACAAAATGATATGGAAGTCTCGAATAAAAGAAATGTTAAAAATTTATTAAATATAAATCTTATATATATAGACTTGACACCTAAATTGAAGAAATTTTACACCATATAGTACAATATACGCATGCTACTATATGGTACAACCCATGTGTTAGTTGATTTTTAGGCACATCACAAACCTAGGACTGATGTTGAAAGAAGTCTATACTATATAATGCATCCCATATGTTGAGTGATGTTGAAAGAAGTCTATACTATATAATGCATCCCATGTGTTGAGTGATTTGCATATAATAGAGATCTCATAGGCATGGGACCGGGTGGATGAAGTCCACTATATGGTACAACTTCTCTTTGGGGGTAATTCCTAAAGAAAATATCCTTTTATATACTTACCATCCAAGTTGAAAAAAGTTTATAGCATATCATATAACCTTTGTTTTCTTTTATGTGATTTTATCAAACCATATACCTCGTGGATGTGAACTTGGGTGAATTAGTTTGGCATGAAGTAATTTTCATTTATTTTTATTTTTATGAGATAATATTTATAATATTTAATGACAATGATAATAGTGTGATAATTTTATAATTAATTAATTAATTTTTGTATTTAAAAAATAGTCTAAGTAGGTTTAATGGTTAAGAACATGTGTTTCTTTCTAGGAGTTCATAGGTTCAAATCCAGAGAGGGGTAGGGTGTGTACATCTATGTAGACTTTAGCAGTTACATCGTTGCACAAAGGAGTGTCTCTCGTTCCACAAACAAGGGGGTCTCATACACCAAATTGATGTCTAGCTTGGTTGTGACCTTAAAATTAGATTATTATTACTAAAGTAAATATTTTCTCTTCATTAATATGATTGAAATTAAGAATACTTTACTTATTAATCAAACATATTTACAAATATATATAAAAAATAAGCATGATTGGATTTCGTTATCAAAGGTAGACAACGATAGGAGTAGAGGGTTTTGGGATGCTTTAACCGAGGTGGAAGATGGAGGATGTATAGGCCTTTTCAGTGGATCAAGTTGATTATTTGGATGACCCATTGAGTGGGATTAGCTTTTGCAGCACACCAAACTATTTTGGAAGTTACAAGGGTGGAATAGTCCCTTTGTCTCATTTTCGGAGGTTAATGGAGCTTTAGGTATAAAGGAAAAAGTGGGTTTTGGAGGTAATCAGTGGGGCTACGTCAGTGATGTCTAGTTGCAATAGATTTCATGCATCGATCAAGATCTTCAAGCGTTTATGGGATTGAGCATGAATCCCAGTGTTGAGGTGGAAAGTATGGGTGTTAAGAACCTAGTTAATATTGCCTCAAATAGTACATACCTGGCTTTGGACTATGAGTCGATCTTCGAGAAAGGGGATCTCAACTATGTGCTTATGGATCCGTTGTCATTGCATGTTCATCAGATCCTTTTCCTTTGGTTCTTTCTCGGGATGTCAAGGGTGTAAGGGTTAAAAAGAAAGGCATTATTGTTCAAGCTCTTGGATTATTAAAGTTATATGGTTACTCTGCCCTGGGGGAACCCATTCAACATGCACAACATTTCCCCTTGGATCTCTTGGGTCGATCAATATTGAGAACAAAGCTTAGTTCGCCCCAAGTCTAGGTTTCAAATTTTGAAATAAGTGTATAAATAAGAAGATCGTCCATGTCAACTTAGTCTTGGGTAAAGAGGTAAAGTTTCATGAGGTGGTAGATATGGAGGATATAACCTTACTGTGAAGATTCCTAGGTCATAAATATGGTGAGAAGGGTCCCAAGGAATGGATTCTAGATTGTTGGAAAATATCCATTGGTTATTTCCCTGGTATTATTCTTCTTTCACAAGGCTATATTGCATTCAAATTTCAATTGACAGTGGATGCATCAGACATACAGAGAGGCTCATGGAGATGATATTCTAAGAATCTATTTATGAAATGATAGACACCATTTTCCAATGTGTGGTGAGAAACAATAGACGTGGTATTGATTCAGGTTAAGATGAGAAACCTTCCCATTGATTTATGGTCTCTCAACGTATTTAAAGTTATTAGTAACACTAGGGAGTTACTTGGATGCATATATGTTTGTTGTGGAGTCAGGTCTTATGAGTGTGGCTCAAATATTGGTAAATATGTACCTACGAGATGGTTTGACGGACTTCGTCGAGCTTCAAAAGGAACTTTGTAAACATTTTTAGTAACTAGATTATTTGAGGTACCCTTAAGGTGCAATCGTGGCCATGTTGTTGTAGACTACTCTCTTCCTTTCCAACTTCAAGTATGGATGAGGAAAGCTTCATCTCTAGTCACTAAGGTGATTGTTATGAAGAATGATAAGGACTCCCTTGGTAATGAAAGGAATGTTACAATTGGTAAATTCGATTCCACTCCCGACGGAGGTAGAGGTGGGGTTGGTGACAAACTCATTCAAGGTTTTAGTTCTACAACTCTACACAAAAATTTGGTGGATTCAAAGGCTAATGAACGCAACCAAATGATGTTGCTTCCCATGATCCCTATGTTGGCGTGGTTGGAATGGATTCAAATACTCCATGTTTATTGGGAAACAAAGGCATGTTGTTCAATTATTTACCCCTTTTACATTCCATTCCTTCCCCTCATGGAGATATGCTCCCAAGGTAATGTACTACTGGTGGGAAGTTCTTTACATCGGAAGGGGGGTTGGGTAATTATTTAAGGGAGACTAAGTGGGAAAAAAAAACCTATTGAAACTTCTACTACTGAGGGGTGGTGGTGAATGAAGTCTCAACATTGGATCTTTTGGTTGAATTAAAAGACTCTAGGATTTACAGAGACTCGTCCTTAACTTCTTAGGAAAGTTTGGTCAAATATAATCTAAGCCCTCGGAAGGGCTTCCATGAGGACGATTTTTCTAGGGGTCTAGGGGGATTAGGATTAAAATTTGGGTGTCTCAAGTCCAAGGGTAGGAGTAGAAAACCATTCCTTCATCTGGCCCAAGAAAAAGTGGTTTGTGAGGTGGATACTAGCATAGAATTGTCCCTCACTAGGGTTCTTAGAGTGATGAAAACCCTTAATGGGTTAACCCTATGATATGTTTATCATTGAATTGCAAGGGGTTGGCTAGCTCCTTAAAGAATCTAGTTGTTAAGCGACTAATGGAATAACATAATCCATATATATTATTGCTTCACGAAGTTATGTGTGAGGGTAGTATAGTAGTTCTAGAATTTGGGAAGATGTTGGGGTGTTGGGATTTTTGTTTTGTGGATGCTTGAGGTAGATCAGAGGAATTGATCTTGAGTTAATGTAGGAGGAATTTAAATTGCATTAATTGTGGGCTATTGACTCAAGTTTGGGCCTTTAACTCTTCTCTTGGGAGATAAGAAGAGACATATTGGTGTTGAATGTTTATGGAACTTATTTAAATAGGGTCACATTCTAGGAGACTTTCTTTGTAAAAGAGTTTCTTTTGAAGAAGAATATTCTATTGGGATCAGGGGACTTGAATTTCTCCTTGGGATTATATAATGTTTGGGGTCCCTTCACTCAAGTAGACTATCCTTTTTTTTCTCTCAGGGAAACTATCTTTTTTATTTCTTTATGTGAAATCTAGAGAATGTGGGTCTAATTGATGTTGAACTAAGAAAAATTAAACCCACATAGAGGAATAAGCGGGCAGGTCTAAAGTGAGTGGCTAAATGCTTGGATCATTTCTTAAATTCTAAGGAATTATTGGATGATACCTTTAGAGTGAAACAATGGGTAAGTGCTGGAGGGGACTCAAATCACCTTCCTATTTTATTTGAGATGGAGGGAGTGGGGGCCAAACCAACTTTCCCATTCAAATTCAACCAAAATTAGCTTCCAACAGAGGATTATGTTTAGTTGTTGAGAGATTCCTAGCTTCCTTTTGATGGTTCTAGTCAAGAATCAACCTCTATTCAGTTTGCAACAAACTTAAAGTGAGTAAAACATATCTCTATTGAGTGGGAATATGAAAGGAAACTCAGAGAAAATGAGAAAGATATTGGATGATATGAAGGTTGAGTGGAGATTAAAGATCGGGAATCTTTGGTTGTACAAAGGTGATGACAACACAATTTTTTTCATTAATTTTCTAACCACTATAAGAATATCAACACTATTTGGAATATCAAAAATGTTGATGGTGAGGTAGTCAACAAGTAAGAGGACATTGCCAATTATGGTGTCTCCTGCTTTGGTAATATGTTCAAGGCTAAAGAAAGGGCTACTTTGGAAAAGGTGGTGAGGATAGATCAATATTTTCAAAGTTATGTAAATGAAGAGGATAATCAAGATCCAGTAGTTGAGTTTACAAGGGATGAGCTTGAGGTTATGCACAACTTTCAAAAGGACAAGAGCTCAGGTCTTGATGGGTGGCCTCTTGATTTTTTCTTGGGATTCTTTGAGATTTTGGAGGAAGATTAGTTGAGAGTGGTTGAAGAGACAAGGGGTGGTTCTTAGTTTCTTTCAACACTAACTTTATTGCCCTCATCCCTAAATCAGACAATCCTACAACCTTTGATGAATTCAATCCAATCTCTCTTTGTAATTGCATTTATAAAATTATGGCCAAAGTTATTGCAAGAAGGTTCCGAAAAAATTTGTCAAATTTTGTGTCAGAGGAACAATAAGCCTTTTGGAAGGAATACAATTTCACAAGGAAATGGGGGTGGCTCAGCAAGGGATGCATTCCATCAAAATTAAAAATTTGAAGGAAGACATGGTAAATATTGATCTTTCGAAAGCTTATGATTGAGTTAGTTGGTCATATATGAGGATCATGTTAACCCATCTAGGCTTTTGTGTTCCATCTATTGGTTGGGAAATTAATTGTTTAACCTTAGTCTCTTTCTCTATTTTAATCAATGGTGTTGTTTGATATTTTTTTCGACCTAGTCGATGTATAAGTCAAGGGTGTTTGTTGTCTCTGTTGTTTTTTCTCATTGTGGTAAAGGACTTAGCAAATCTCTAATGTATGCATGAAAGGCAAGGAGATTTGAAGGGGTGACAATTGGAGGACATTTCCATCTCACTCGTTTATTCTTTTTTCCATTATATTTTATTTTATTTGTGATCGATAGAGGAGGGACCTAGACAAGATAGATAAGATACTTGACCTTTACTGCGTTGGAACTACTAGGATACAATTCAATACTGAAAAGTCCACTATATCAAGTGAAGGGACTAAGGAGCATGAGATGCATTATTTTGTGAATGTGTTCCCTATAGGTAGGTTTTGTTGGATGAAGGTTTGAAATATCTTGTTTTTTGCTTAAAACCAAATACCTACATGAAGAAGGAATGGGACTAGTTAATTGAAAAGTTTGAAAAAAGAATTTATATGTGGTGTCACAGGTGGTTGATTAAGGGAGGGAGACTGGATCTCATCAAAGTTGTATTGGAGGCCATCTCAGTTTATTAGATGACACTTCCTTGGATAACAAAAGGTGTTTTGGAGATCCTTGGAAGAATTAATTTTCAGTTTTTATGGTTTGGTTGCATGGAAAGGAAGGGCCTATTTTGGATAAGGTGTCAGGCCCTTGTAGTTCAAAAATTTTTAGGTGGTTAGGGAATAAAAAACATACATTATTTCTCTAAGGCTCTTGTTGCAAAGAGTTTTTGGAGGTAGATTAGTGGCAATGGTTTATGGGCTTGAGCTATGCACCAAAAATATATTTGCTCTATGACTCTTGAGGAAAGGATCCATGGGCCTCAAAAATCTTATCAAAATGTTTCTATGATGTGGAAAGTCGTTGTTCTATGTTTTCATTTAATTGGTGATGGCCTTGTGTGGAAAGTTGGGGAGGGAACAAGAGTGAGACTAGGAAAAGATCCTTGGGTGGGGTGTGATTTAGATTACAAATTTCTTGCTACAATGGTTCAACATCTAAGACTTAGAGCCTTTGTTACTCTTTCACATTTATGTGGCCCAAACTCTACTTATATTTGGAGGAAAGGTTGGGTTAATGCAAATGTTTTGGGTTTTAGAGGGGAAAAAGCTCCGATTTGGAGGTCCGACATTAACAATTTGAAGAACAATCATGTCAGAATTCAGGAAAAAGATGACTATTCAATATGGGGAAACTCCTTTTAGTGTATATACTCCAAAATTTGGATATTTATCACTAAGAAAAAATGATAATTAGGGTTAGATGGTTTGGTGTTGGAGGGTGGTATGGAAGTTTCATTGTCCCTTCAAGAATAACTTTTTATGTGGTTTTTTCTACACAACAAAACTTTAACTTGAGATTTCCACAATCTAGGAACAAGTTTGAACCCAGAAGATCTTCATTATGTAAATGTAGTGGGCAAACTAACTATCACGTGGTAGTGGAGTGCCCATACATTGTGCATGTTTAGAAGGAAGTTAAACTTCTAATTGGGTTAAGGAATGCTTGGAGTGATATTTTGGTGGAAGACAACTTAAGGAATTGGGGTACAAATCCTATGGTAAAAGCTTATAGAGCACTGCCTTTGATAATATGCTAGCTATATGGATGGCCAAGAACTCTAGCATATTTGATTATAATATTTATCCTCTATCAAAGTGTGCAATACAAGACATAAGTATTTTAAAATATTTTCCTCAAGAAAATCATAATGTTTCTATTAGATTGGTGTTAGTAGAGGTCATTGATAGAGATTATTCAATGGGCCATTTTTTTATGGCGTTGATCAGGGAGAGACTCACATATGTGGTGTGGAGGTGTTATGTATCTTAATGGGGATCGTTGTATTAAGTTTAGAGCTCGGATGGGTTCAGGCACAAATAATTTCTCAAAACTTATGGCATGCAAGTTACTCTTAATTCTGGCATGGGAGAAAGGCATTAAGAGGATGCAAATATTTGGTGATTCGATGATTATGATAACATGTTTAAAGTGTGAATGTGCATGCAAAAATTACATATTATAGCCAGTACTTGACGAGGTTAGAAGACTGGCTTAGATTTTTAACCCTTTATCTTTTCTCACATTTAAAAAAAGAGGAATTATGATGTTGATGGCTTGTCAAAATTGGGGATCA
Organism: Larix kaempferi; assembly: GCA_027924585.1. Lineage (NCBI taxonomy): Eukaryota > Viridiplantae > Streptophyta > Pinopsida > Pinales > Pinaceae > Larix > Larix kaempferi. Next base: position 12,398,585 of record BSBM01000372.1, on the reverse strand, counting down.
CCATGGGCTTTGGTACTTGGCATATTATTGATAGATGCATGACAAATTTTTTAATATTATCATCTACCTTTTCATGAAGAAGCTCCATGGTGAGTTCTACTCCCATGTGGCCTACTTTCATTGTATTTATTTAGTTGTATATGGGCTTATATTGACTCTTTTGGGTACTTTTTAAAAATCTTTTTGACACAGGGTATGTCCTAGTATGTCCTGTCTAAAGTTTTTCTTGTATAAATGTTACTTGTAGGTACTTTAACATCATTGAGCCCTATGTACTAATAGTGAGACAAAGAACTTTGGGCATTTTGGGAGAATATCCTATATGTTGATATGTGTGGAAGTCACAATACTTTTTTCTAATAATAGATTTAGCTTTAGATTATGTGTTTAATATTTTATTTCATTTAAAAAAATACTTATTAAAAGATATTGGTTTGATTGTGTTATATAATTTATTAAGTAGGTAAGTTAATAAGTAGATAAATTTATTTTTATTTTCGGTGGAAATTCTCTAAATTTGATGTGAATTTTGACAATAGTCCTGTCACAATTCAACAATCACGTCGCGCTTGATTGATGGGATATTGACCATGAAAATTTGTCTCTGAAAGTGTTTGACACATTTCAAAATCAAGTGAATCACAAAAATTTAAAAAAAAACAATGAATAGACCAAGATGAAACTTTACTTTGTCAAAAAAGTTTAGTTTGTCCACTTATTAATAAACTTATTTACTAAAGGGAAAATTAATAATAATAGATTTCCCTATTTTCACCTTTTTCTTGTCAAGTTTTATCCAACCAATATAATAATTAGAGAATTTCAAATTTTATGATAATTCTAATTGCAAACATTTTGCGTTTTAGTGAAAGAGATTGGATTCCCCTTCTCGATTATAATTGTCCAACTATGTCATGAAAAATTGTAATGGTAAATTTGATTCTTTAGTCATGGGTATATTAGTCTATGAACCATCAATGTTAATTGATGAGGTGGGACCCTTCATTTAATCTCTAGGTATGGTTATTTATAGATTTGTAAATAGAATGACATAATGGTGACTTGACACCTACTTCCCTCACCATGTGGATTTATTGCCGGACCATTTTTTAATAACTCAAGAGACTCTTGGGGTAGCATGAGTGGGTGGGATCATCCTTAATCTTGGGGGGAATACAACGGAAAGCTTCACTTGGGGACTGGGAACTGCCTCTAACAATGTAGTTGAAGCTCTTGTTTTGTATCAAGGACTACGAATTCTAAATAGAGAAGGAATTAGAGAAGTTATAATCCTTGGAGACTCAATGATCGCAATTAGGGCCTTGATCCATAAGATGGCTTTTGCAAGCCTAAAGCTCTCGAGGATCTATGAAAGAAAAACTCACATGCTGAGAACATTAGAACAAGTGAATTTTTTCCATGTCTTATGAGAAAATAACAAAAGAGCCGATAAAATGGTCAATCTGACCACATAAATGGATGAAGCAACCCTCCAAACTCTCCAAGATGACAAGTCGATCATATCCCATAAGGAGGGTCTTCTAGGCATTAAGGAAGAGGTTAAGAACTTAGGAAGCATATAGACTAACCATATGGGGATCAAGGGCCTCCCCAAGCCCAAACCCAGGGGTTGTGGGACCCAATCGCATGCGACACATCCCCACGAGGAGCATGGTGGGCATGAAAAATGGAAACACATGGCTTCCTTTTGAGGTAATAAAAGCTCGCAGGATGGAGGTCGAGTGGGAAGTCTTTTCCATGGTTATGGTTTTGAGTGGATGCAAGATTCGAGCATGCGAGCCAAATCTAGATTGTCCTTTGACACCTGCGGTTATAATTCAATTTCAGTATGCAATTATTTTAATGAGTGGAAAGGATGGTTTTAAGCACTGTCAACGAGACCTCGACGGGAGGAAAGATAGGTGGCAATGGATTCTTTGTTCTCGATGATTTATAGCAGTCATTCTCAAACGGGATAGCCTTCGAGGAGAAGCGGTCACAGACCGTGATAGAAGTATGGTAGACGAAAATTGGTATGAGGAAGGGGACTACTACATCCCTCATGGACTCATGCATCTACAAGTGATCCATCACTGCCTAGGTTTGATTGTGCAACATGTCAGATAGGAAACGAAAGTGATGGGTCAACGAATGGAGAAGTGGAGAGCTAAGGAGGAGTAGGAAAGGTTGTTGGAGTTGGGAGGAATTTATAAAAAAGGCCTTTATGAAAAATGAATTTGAAGCACAACAAGGAAAAAATGAATAACTAGAGGCTAGAGTAGCCACACTAGAATCCCAAGTCCTCATGTTATAGCTATGACTGGATGCCAAAGAATCGGGGGCTCCTCCTCTCACCCCACGGACCCTCAGCGGGATCTCCAAGTCCTCCAGAACATCAATTAATTAGTGGTTAATTTTTTTTGCATGTCTTGTTCCAGTTTACTAGGATCTATATTTGTAGAAGGAAAAACAATAGTAAGCATAGGAAACTAGAAGTCATTGTTGTAGACAGTGTTGTTGGGATTCTTAGCTTATGGAACATTTGGTCGACAATTGAAACGTGGTGCTGGGGCCAGATTTTGATATGTACTCTGATGAGAATTTTCTGGCCTTTTTAATATATATATCCTTCTCATTCTTGTTAAAAAATAAATAACTCAAGAGACTCTTACCTTAGAGAAAGAAGTTGTGACATGCCCATGCTCAAGGAAAACCCTAAACAACATACTATAATTTCATAGTCCAAATTTTGTGTACAATCTCTCTTTTCATAATCCAATACAATTTTAGTTGAGAACTTTTACTCAAATTTACAAGAGCCACTCCTTTAAACTTCCTTCCCATTTCTAAGTTTAGGAAAAATTATATTTTTGACCTTAAAGCTTCCTTTAACTATTTAATAATAATAAAAGAGTGAATCGCATAAGCAACCATCATTGCAAGCGTTAACACAAAGCTAACAAAAGATTAAAAGTGTGTTGGCTTGTGCCAAGACACCAAAAAACATACAATTAACAAAAAGATAAAACAAATTAGCAAGGGTTGAAGTGGTTGTGGTATACCCATATAATATAAATAATAAAGAACAATGCTAGCAGCGAGCGAGTGATGTCACCTTCAAGGCAAGGCCTCATCGAGTGATCACAAGAGGCACATCATTCCATTGCTTCCATCCATTATTCGTCGGTTTGACAAGGTTCATATCCTCATAATAGCAAGGGGCATGGTAAGAAACTATTTTTCATTCTTTGTCAGGGTGGGATGCTAGCTACAATCGAGTTCCCTCCTCTCTCGAATGCATATGTCTGCCTAGTGGAAACCATTACTACAATACCAAGTTGAGTGGGACCAAGAAAGGCCAGGTTTCCCTAGATCATTGTACAAGGGGTCTCACTCCAAAAATAATAAAAATTAAAAGAAAAAACATACACATGATATGTAGACTGTCATTCATTAATGAATTATTGTCATTTAGTAATACAATGACATATTATTAAGTAATGAAGTGATATATCATTAATGAATCACTGTCAATCCTTCCTTTTACTAATAAACCTGCCTTTTCATGCATTGTTAATGATTTATTAAGCAAAATTACATGCCTCTGGAAATTTTGAAATTCTGCACATGATTTATTGAGCTCACATTAAACTATCTATATAATTTCTGGAGTAACCAATCTATTCTTGTTGGTCCACATTTAGTCCATGCGGATGACGAGAGTCCCCGCCCACGGTATTAGTTTATTAGTCCCTGTGAAGCACTTTTCCCTTGACTTGTTCTTTTTTTTTAGATTTTTTTAAATAATGTTAACTAAGGTTTTCTAAAATTTTGATATTAAAATTATTTTTCGAAAAATTAAAAATCATTTTAGAATTTTTATAAATTAAATAACCTAATTTTGTATTGGTCCAGTACAAATGATTGACTATTTTTACCTATTCTGCAAAGAATTATATAATTATAAAAATAATAACATTAAAAAATTAAAAAACATAAACTTGGCACGTAAAGTGTCATTAATTAATGAAATGATATATCGATCATATCATATTTAATATCATGGTGATATGCTTCTTCACTCACCGCGTGGTGAGAAATTTTCATCTAAGACCTAACAAATATAATATACGAAACACACAATAATGACCTCTGCAGTCACTTTTGATCGAGAACAAAGGGATATAAGTTATATAAGACCGTCACTTTTTCTCTTGAACACAGGACATAAGAAATGCCCAAAATTTAGGATGCCTATGGTACATAAAAATTCAAATAAAAGTAAGTAAAAGTGTAAACTCAATAGTCTAATATAACATCTTCCTAAAATTTATGATAGCTCCGTTGAATATAAATCAATGATAAAATTATGAACTGTGAAAACTCTATACGAGATACTGGACAAAATAAAGCATGTATCCAAAAACAAAAATGTTCACAGCATCTCTTAATTTCGTACAAATGATGATGGGTATGAAACAATTTCTTGAAAATATCCATTGAGAATTTTAAAGTTGTGGAGGCTTGGAGAGTGCAACAAAAAACACAAGAACTTTCTCGAGTCGATCCTTGGTTTATAAATCATTTCTACAGGGCAGGTCAAACAACTCTTACCAGATTGAACTTGAGCATATGCTTTTCCACATAATTGAAATAGGGATTTTCCATTTTCCCTCTTACCATTTACATGTTGCTGGCAACAGGAAACATCCCAAATAACCTAACTGCTAGAGGATGGATTTCTTGATTGCTCTAGCATTTGTTGTTGCGGCCACATCTGCAGCGACTTGTAAGCAACATAAAGATGAGGTTATTGAGCATACATTGCAGTATCCATTAGCGTGTCAACGATCATTCCAGGAGGCTCAACCTGTGTTGAATGCTGCTGAGGAACATAATAATATGGTATAGCTTTAGCTGGATTTCCAACAGGCACATGACCTCTACGAATGCCAATACCCTCCTCCTTCAACTCATCTCTTGGCACAATATCCACGAGGAAATCAACGATATATGTTCTAGTTATGGCAACTGCAATGTCATTCTTATGTAATGTGTGTCACTTATTTTCTTCTATATGAATCCATGAGTGTAGGGAGCTTTGAGCACAGGGTAAGCTCCAAAATGAACATTTCACAAGCTTTTTCAAAAATCACAAGCGCCTCAAGCTGAAATCATCCTCACATCTTCATTTGCCTTCATAATTTTCTTGATTTCGCGTGAGACTTTGGAGGGTAATTCATGCATGAGGCCACCTCGACAGTAATCCATGCATGATACCACCTGTCATGCATCAGAGGAGGTGTCAAAACTTAGAGGGAGATACGAAGACTCAATGAGGACACACGCTGAGAGAATGGTTCTGGTAAGCGAGTCAGGGCCATGCCACGCGTAGCTCATGCATGGACGTGGTCACGTGCCCATGCAAGTCCTTGTTGTGGTCAATTAAATTTTAAAATTTTAATGATATGCAAACATTTATGGATAAAACATAGCGTGTTCGTGGGCCATTAAGATAGGGAAACTCGTACATGGATTAATGAAGTAAGCTAATAATTGAAGAAGCTTAAGCTTGATGAAGTCATTTCTGAATTAATGAAATCGGTATCCGGGCAGAACATTTTTTGTTATAATAATTCAGACATTCATATTAATCATATTCATTAAAATTTAAGATGTTTATACTAAAATATTTTTAATGACCATGTTTTAAAATAACACAATCTTTAATCTTTAAGGGAGAAGCATATTGTTAGTTAGTTAACATAGTTTGCATGGACTTTAATATCCATTTCCTTAGTAGAGATCCAGGTGACAATCCTGTGGGGGTCAATTTGACCTACAAAATCTTTGAGTAGTACTCCACAGTGAGAGTTATATTTTGGTTGGGAAAATGGTCTTATATGCCAACACAAACAAGGTCGGAGGTCGATTTTTGGTTTTCGCATGGTTGGGTGAGAATTTCCACCATTAAAAAAAACGAGTACGCTACCCCTAGTTTCAAGTACAAATCCGAAAAGGACAAAGCTATTGCTTACATGTTCAATTTTCAATATTTTCATAATTTCAAATCACAGAATATGTTTATACAACAAATTATTCCTGAAACTTCCGTGTACATGTTGACAACTTGCTTAAGTTACTTTTCAACAGATTCCATTTTGTTGCTTTGCGATTTGTTTACTATAACAGATGCTTTAGAAGTGACGACTATGGCTGGTGAAGCTATATGCAAGTATTTCCGGGAATATTAAGATGGTCAGTAGGAAATGCTTTCCATAGTGTTTATTTTGCGAGAAATCCGAATTAATGGTTTTACATTAATTTTGAAAATATTTATGGGAGCTTTCTAAAAATTAGATGATTTCAAAAACCTTAGACCACCCAAAAAAATTGAATTTGAAAGTTGTACCCAAGGTTTTAAAAAAATTCTATCGATTGTTTTCAAAATCTTGTCGAATCGTCGAGAATATTTAAATTAATTGATATTTAGTGCAATTGTAAGGTTTGAAAATCATCCAACCATAATATATTCATTTATGATTGAAATATTTTTAATTTATATCTTAATTTCATTATTTTTTTTAAATATACATTATGAAACTTAACTTTCAACAATATTTCAATCTGCTCATTGAAAATTTCAAAATCAACTACTCTCACACTTTATGTCACCAACAATTTGATATAGCTTGACCAATGTTATTCAACGCTGTGATTAATTATGTTTGTGCTTTAATCATATGCTCCTCAATATATGTCATTGTGTGTACAATCAGGATAAGTCTTTCCATTATACTCACCAAAACTCAAAGAAATTAAGGTTGTGGGTTAGTCCTCGTGACCTTCCAGTCATTTCTAGTGGATTAGAATTTATCTTAGGGGCCTCACTGACTCGTACAAAATCCTATTATGATTTATATAAGGTCGTGTATCGTTCGAAGGGGTGATCATGCCAAATGGCATGATATTTCTTTCTACAGTCATGCTTAGCGTAGGAGATCATGCCATTTGATTACATGGTTAATCCATGCATTCGTTAGGTTGAATAACTATGCATTTGTTCACATGAACAATTGTGATATGGTGTGATGTAGCAATGGTTTTTATTGCACATGGAAGTTTCACATCGACTTGACTGAGATAACCACGCAACACATATTTCTAGTTGGTTTTCCTGTGAGCTAACATCATGTGAAAAAATTATCTGATTGACTGCATGTAGCATGGTTGACCTTTTTACTCACCCAAGCAAAATGGTTTCCCATGGTTTAAAACATGGCAGTTCCCCTTTGCATGATTGTTTTGAAAATAATCACAAAACAATCACATAGGTATGCATTGTTTTTAGCTTTTTGGATTTATGAGAAATGAAGATGAACTAACTCAATTTTTTTCTTGATTTTTTTGGGGATATTGTTAGTGGAGAGATGGTGATTGAGTGGTAGGAATTCCACTTTGATGAGTTACGGAGAGAGTTTCACATTGCTCAAAGATTTGACAGTGCCTACATGAGGTGGGGCTATTGAAATTTTGGGATTGTGTCATAATGAGGTCAAGTGACAACCTCTTGCATGAGTTAATTGGGCTATGGAGGCCACAAGAGGGTGGTTTCTCAATTGTTGGTCAATAGTTTCCACTTTATAATCATGACATGTATTTTTTGACAAATCTGTCAATCCAAGGGATCTAACAAGAGACTCACCAGGCCCTAGGGGGAAAAGGACAATGGATCAGTTGATTAACTAGTATAATGGGAGGGAATCTATGGCAAATAAGGATGGGACGATATTAATCACCTAGATATAGGATTTTTTAGTCCACTCGGTAACCACCATTGTTGTTCATGTGTTGAGATCCACCACAACCCACTAGATATTCAAGGGTCAACTTCTCTTGCTGGAGAAGGCCTTAGAGGGAACTGAGAGAGAATGGGCTAGTACGTTGCTTTCCAACATGTGGGACCGACTATCTAAGTGATGTATAGATGGAAGAGTGATGTTTACCTATGGGTCTGTCCTTTGCTCATACTTTTTTATGCAAATTCCATCATTGAGGTTGCAGACGCTAGTTCTAGTGGTGTGTTGAGGGAGCTCCAGATGTAGTTTTGGGTGACATTTATGCCTCAAGATGGAGGGGAAGTGGTTTAGGTCTTCAGGTCACACTGCATGGTCATACAGAAGAAATGAGTGGGACCTATAGAGAGGTATCCTTGTCATTGGATGGACTTGAGGGTAGATCCATATATACCCCACTAGATAGGTGATGGATGGCATTGGTGAGTCACTCTAACCCATATCCTATACATGTTTAATTTTTAATTATGTGCATGTTTAAACTATGATGCATGTGAGGTACTTGTTGATGTATTTGTAACTTCGGAATGTATTTCATATATGTATATTGTATTCCTATAGAGATGTTATTATTCCTCTATACGGAAGTGTTTGTATTCCTATAGAGATGTTATTATTCCTCTATACGGAAGTGTCATCATTTATATTGTATGTGTCGTAACTTATACTTGATGGGTTATTAGACCACCTTGATGGGGTCGGCCCTGTATGAGTCATGTGGGTAAAAGGGTTATTAGACCACCCTAGTGGGGGTCGGCCCAGTCAGCATTATGTTATGTTGTTAAGTTAAGGCCGACCTAGTAAAGGTTATTAGGCAAGTCAAGTCAAGTATAAATAGAGTGCAGGAGGCACTCTATTTGATCATTCACTTTTCTCACACACACTCATTGGAGAGTGGCGCACTAGTGGAGGAGGAGAAGCTGCTGCTAGGAGGACTATATCTTGTACTTGGGTTTTATCATTTCTCTATCTATCTCTGAGGAAGTTGCGAGGTTTTTCACCTTCATGGTTTTCCCCGGTGAAACTCTGTGTCTCTTGTGTGCTTGCATTATTGTGTCTATGATTGATATGTTGTAGATATGTTGTACATGTTATTCTCTCAGTTAATATCCTAGATCAAATTTAACTTTCTGAAAAACTAACATGGTATCAGAGCTAGCCTGAAAGAAGGCATGGTATGGCATTTATGACACGTGTTGCACTTGCGAAGCTAGGGCTTGATATAGCAAAAACCAGTCATCGTATCACTTTCACTATAAATCCATTTTGGAAAGGTTTCAGGATTCGAAACTCTTATAGGTCAAATATAAGATCCCCATGTACCTTGTGTCTGAAGCACAATTTCTAATTCGTTGTACTTTGTGTTTTATGATCTGTACAATCTAGGGTTTCTTCCTCTTCCAGATCTCAGTCATAAACAGGTGACCTAGGAAAAAAGGTCACAACTTGGGCTAGGAAGCTCCAAATGAAATTTCGTTAGAAGTTACAAGTAGGGAACGGACTGTAGTTTCTCAGGCAAGGTTTTCAGAGGCCGAAGTTGAACCAGTGACACGTGGAATGCCGTACAAGTTTGCTCTCCTATTTTATTCCATAAACAGGTCACGTTGCAACACTTGGCATAACTCTCTCTCAAAGAATCCAATTGAGGTCAGACCTATGGGGTTGGAAATATGACAGGTCGGGACACCACAGGTAGAAGTTTCAGAACCCGTGGATTCGTAATTTTGGATTTACACTAGAAATAATCAGGTGCATATTTCTGTCAAAACAAAATTGGATTTTGAGCACCTTCATTCATGGCTCCGGGAATTAGGGTTTCGAAGAAAGTTGGAATTTTTGTAATCGGAGACCACGGCTGAATGCTACTCATCAAAATCGAAATTTACAGACTAAGATCAAATTTTTTTGTTGGGAAGAAGGCCGGGCTTGATCAAACCCTAGTGCAGGACTTTGATCGAAAAAATGGAAAATTAGGGCTTCTCCAAAAGTTGAAATTTTTTAAATCTGTGACCACGACTGGAAGATCCTTAGAAAAATCAAAGTTTAGAGCTTTGGATCTAACCTTTTGGTTGGGAAGAAGGTTGGGATTTATCAAACCCTAGTTCGGGATCCTGTCTAGAAGATCCAGAAGTTTCAAAGGCAATTTTGAGGGGTGAAACTTTGCGTTTTTCAAATTCTGAGTATACCAGGTTGATCAGCTCATCAAGGTGCATCTTTCTATCCTTTCAGAAGTTTGAGATTCAAAGTTTGAATTTTTAGGGTTTCCCTGACAAACCCTAATCCAGCTCTAGATCCAGTTTCTGCAAATCAAGTGTATTGGGTTAATCCTAGAAGAAAATGGATTGGTCACCTACATCAGTGAAGAAGTTCCAGTTTTAGAGGGAGATAAGGCTAAGGCCTTACATAAGAAGATTACAAGCAATCTCGACAGGTATGACTTATTCATGTATGTTTCGAGATCTGTTCATGATTAAGTTTATGGTATGTTTGTCTTCATTTAGGTTAGTACAATGTTGATTAAATTTAGACTTGTCATATCACGTTAATAAAATTATGAATGCACGATAGAAGATATTCATTGATTAGGGGGTTTTGACACTTATGATTGTCCTAATACATTGTGGTGTTGTATGAGGTTGATGTTGTCCACTAACATGAAAGACAAATCATGTTCTAGTTCAAGAACATATGACCATGGTGACATGAAGACAAAGGTTCATCTATTGCCATGGATCACATAGAAAATCTACTTACGAGGTATGTATAACTTGGCTCTATAATGGTTAACCTATGAGATATGCAGGTTTTTAGCAAAAGTCACTTAAGAGAACAAGAATACATCATGTGGGTATGTTAGATAATAACCAGCTAACATATTAATCCAGCTAACATGGCATGATTGATAATGATTATTCATTGAAGTTAGTAATCATGTGTTTAGGCATATTATGCTTCTTAGTATGATTGATGATATGACTAACCAGAAGAGTCCTATGGTCAATAAGAATATGCATGAGTAAAAGAATTGTGATAAATTATCTATGTATGAAACAATCTTGACCATACATGTTTAAGATTATTGTGTTTTGATAGTATTAAGATTATACTAATGAATGTATGATTATGTATGAGATCTCGAGGATAACACAATGATGATACTAGTAAGTATGCATAGTGATCGAGGATGGATATAAGTTTAAAGATAGTTAATCCAGGAAGCAAAGATCAGGAGGGAGCACACTCCAATAGTTCCTGCAAGGAAGCAAATATTGAGAGGAAGTCCACCCTACAACCAAACAAAGATAAGTATTTGAATTATCATTTCTTGCATACTTGTTTGTTTAAATAATATTGCTCAATGATGTATATGCTCATGTTCCTAGATTAGGTTGTGTATTATGCATATTACAATAATTGCATTAATAAACAGTATACTACTAATACGCATGTATTGGGTAAGTGGCCTATGGCACTGTACAACATTCCATTGCTACTTATCTAGAATGAAACCTCTCTGCTGACATGTTGGGAGTTGTGCACACTCTTAAAAATGTTCTGGTAGAGATTGGAAGGCAGGGAAATTTTTAGGGGCGAAATTTAGCCAATTGGCTATTTTTGGGGCTTTTTTTCAAAAAACAAATTCACTATTTGGTCATTTTTAGGCTCTAATATCGCCTATATTTACATAAAATGTGTTTTTTTATCATAATATTCGCCAAAATTTACAAATTTCAGTGGTAAATTGTATGTTTCATATTTAACATTCTCCTACCTATCTATATATATGTTTTTTTCAATCCAAAATAATCGCCTATAATACTACACTTAAGTATACTACTTGAATCCTTAAAAAATACCCTGTTGGAAGGCATCTAGAAAGTTACAGGATATGGATAAATGTTGTATTGAAGCATTGGCTAAAATAATTGCATGACTATATGACATATTTCTTTACATGTAAGAATTTGTTCTGAAAACTATGAGATGTTTCTAATCATGCAATTTAACTTGTTTTGTAGCAAAGATCGTATACCATCACCTACAAAAGAAGGACTACAACATTTGTTCCAGCAATAAAGCTATATATTGAAGATATTGAAGAATCTAAAGTTCCCAGGATCTGGGATGAAGTAATGGAAGAATGCCATGATCCGTCGATCATGAAGAATGATGTTTGGGATGTAGTCCCAAGATCGGATGAGAAGTCTGTTGTGACTTCCAAGTGGATCTATAAGATCAAGCATGCTGCAGATGGTAGCATAGAAAAATACAAAGCAAGGTTTGTAGCTCGTGGTTGATTATGAAGAGACTTTTGCATCTATAGCCAGATACACTTCCATCAGATCAGTACTTGCTCTGGCTGCAGTGATGAAGTGGAAGATACACCAGATGGATGTCAAGACAACTTTCTTGAATGGTGTAGTCAAGGAGGAAGTGTATGTGGAGCAGCCACTTGGTTTTGAGACACATGACAGGAAGTCATATGTGTGCAGGTTGAAGAAAGCCTTGTATGGATTGAAGCAAGCTCCTAGGACTTGGTATGGTAGGATAGACAGCTTTCTATCCAGTTTGGGCTTTACCAAGAGTAAAGAGGATTCCAACATTTACTACAAGGTTGAGGAAGGCAATCCAGTGATACTACTTCTGTATGTGGATGAACTGTTTGTTACAGTTGAGGATAGATTGATTGCCGATACGAAGAGGAAGCTTGCTGTCGAGTTTGAGATGAAGGACTTGGGGATGATGCACTATTTTCTAGGCATGGAGGTGTGGCAGAGTGCAGATGGAATCTTCCTTGGACAAGGGAAGTATGTAGTAGAGATCCTGCAGAGGTTCGGGATGATGGACTGCAAGGCCATGGCCACACCTATGGAATCGAACCTGAAGCTTCTGTGTGATGCTTCATCTGATCTGGTTGATGTCACTATGTATCATCAAATGATTGGGTCCTTGATGTACCTGACGAACATGAGACCAGATATTTGCTTTGCAGTGAACACATTGAGCCAGTTCCTAACGGATCCTAGAGGTGTTCACCTGGTCGCTGTAAAGCATATTCTGAGGTACCTGAAGGGTACAATTGATTATGGGCTCAAGTATGATGCGAATCAAAATTTTAACCTGAAGGGTTATGTTGATTCAGACTGGGCAGGCAGTGCTGCTGATAGGAAGAGCACATCAGGATGCTTCTTCAGTATGGGATCGGGTGTGATCTCTTGGTTTAGCAGGAAGTAGTCCTGCGTAGCACTGAGTATAGCCGAAGCAGAGTATGTCGCAGCTTGTTCGGCTAGTTGTGAGGCAGTATGGCTCTGGAAGCTACTGTTTGAGCTATTTGATCTCCTGTTGGAGGCTACTGGTATCTTTTGTGACAACCAGAGTTGTGTGAAGCTATCTGAGAACCCGGTGTTCCATGACAGGTCGAAGCACATTGAGATCAAATATCACTATATCAGGGATATGGTGCAGAGAGGAGCAGTGAAGCTCATGTATGTTGCGATGGATGAGTAGGTTGCGGATGTGTTGACGAAACCACTAGCCAGAGTTAAGTTCGAGTACTTCAAAGAGAGGCTTGGTGTTCTTCAGATTGACGACACTTCGAGGAAGAAGTGATGGACACATTTGCAAGAGCCATTCCAAGCATGGTGAGAGGAGGATCCTTCCCATGGCTGTGGATATAAGCGCTGGATGATGAGCATCAGAATGATGCTCCAGTTACTACTCTGTATATGCATCATGTTGGATGCTTGTTATGATCAGTTCGATCATGTATATGTATATGCATCATGTTGGATGCTTGGACCATGTATCTGTATATGTATCAGGTGGATACGTTTGTATGATCAAGTAGATCATGTATGTTGATATATATCAAGTGTATACATTGTATGATCAGGTGGATCATGTATCTGTGTATGTATCAGGTGGATCATGTATGATGATATGTATCAGGTATATACTTGGTATGCATCAGGTGGATGCATGGTATGATCAGGATGATCATAGATGACGAGTTTCAGAATGTTGCTCCAAATGGCATGCATCAAGACGATGCAGTGATGATGATCAGGATGATCATGTACATCAGGACGATGTATGGTGAGTATCAGGTTGATACTCTGTGGCCATGGACAGGTTGTGCAAGGGTAGCATGTAATAAGTCCTGGAGATCTGGACATGATGAAAAAGGCCTCAGATGCTCTTTAGAGATCTTGCTTGGCAAGACACTCTTTTAAGGTTTTGCTAGACCACATGTAATAAGTCATGGAGATCTGGACAAGATGAAAAAGGACTCAGATGCTCTTTAGAGATCTTGCTTGGCAAGACACTCTTTTAATGTTTTGTGGGGACCACATGTAATAAGTCCTGGAGATCTGGACAGGATGAAAAAGGCCTCAGATGCTCTTTAGAGATCTTGCTTGGCAAGACACTCTTTTAAGGTTTTGCTAGACCACATGTAATAAGTCATGGAGATCTGGACAAGATGAAAAAGGACTCAGATGCTCTTTAGAGATCTTGCTTGGCAAGACACTCTTTTAATGTTTTGTGGGGACCACATGTAATAAGTCCTGGAGATCTGGACAGGATGAAAAAGGCCTCAGATGCTCTTTAGAGATCTTGCTTGGCAAGACACTCTTTTAAGGTTTTGTGGTAGGGGTCACATATAATAAGTCCTGGATACCTGGACAGGATGAAAAAGGCCTCAGATGCTCTTTAGAGATCTTGCTTGGCAAGACACTCTTTTAAGGTTTTGTGACAGTCACATGTAAAAGATCCTGGGAGATCCGATAGGTTGAGCTGTGTGCTCGTAAAATGCCTGGGATGCTCTTTCGAGGTTTTGTTGACACACATAATCAGTCTTGAGGATTCCACAGTATGGCCAGTGATGATGAAGACCTACAAGTGGTGGGCCTACATCCAATATGAAAAAGGAATGGATCTGTAGAACTTCCTATGACGAGCTAAATGGAGATTGATTGAGATAGCAACAGCAATGTCAATGACGATAATTCGAGGACGATGATTCGCTGATGATGATCCAGAGAATTGATGTATTTGTAACTTCGGAATGTATTTCATATATGTATATTGTATTCCTATAGAGATGTTATTATTCCTCTATATGGAAGTGTTTGTATTCCTATAGAGATGTTATTATTCCTCTATACGGAAGTGTTTATATTCCTATAGAGATGTTATTATTCCTCTATACAGAAGTGTCGTCATTTATATTATAAGTGTCATAACTTATACTTGATGGGTTATTAGACCACCTTGATGGGGCCGACCCTGTATGAGGCATGTGGGTAAAAGGGTTATTAGACCACCCTAGTGGGGGTTGGCCTAGTCAGCATTATGTTATGTGGTTAAGTTAAGGCCAACCTATTAAAGGTTATTAGGCAAGTCAAGTCAAGTATAAATAGAGTGCGGGAGGCACTCTATTTGATCATTCACTTCTCTCACACACACTCATTGGAGAGTGGCGCACTAGTGGAGGAGGAGAAGCTGCTGCTAGAAGGACTATCTCTTGTACTTGGGTTGTATCATTGCTCTATCTATCTCTGAGGAAGTTCCGGGGTTTTTTACCTTCTTGGTTTTCCTCGGTGAAACTCTATGTCTCTTGTGTGCTTGCATTATTGTGTCCATGATTGATATGCTGTAGATATGCTGTACATGTTATTCTCTCAGTTAAGATCCTAGATCGGATTGAAATTTATGAAAAACTAACAGTACTGACTTGGGACATGTTGTTGGGTGATGCAGACAAGGACCAGCAACTCTAGTAACTACAAAGGCTCCTCTACTAGTGGGGTTTTTAGGAGGGGCTCAACTGGTGAAACGGGAGAGGGTCATCAACGACATCATTAACGTGATGAGGCCAGTGCCACAACATGTGGTTTGGTAGGTGTTGCAACCTAAGCAGGGGGTGATACCACAACAACTTTGGCTAAGTTGGCATCACATTTGGGTGTGTTTTTCGGTGGGGTCAACGATAGTGGATGGGCTAAGTTGGATGATCATTTGTTGGCAAAGTGTGCCTTACCTATATAGGTTTCTAGTCCTGAGTGGTCCCATATTTTTGGACAAGTGTCTATAGCACGACAAATGGCTCAAGATAGGGATGTCGAGCAGGGAGTAGTAGGACAAGGTGCAATAGGAGTGGCCACACCACTGACCCAAGAAATGGATCCCCTAGTGGTGACGCCTCCTCTGCATCCTCCACCAGGGTGAAGGAGATGTTGATGTAAGGATCATAGGGTTCATTGTGTATATGTACTTTTAATATATCCTATGGGAGGCAATTTTGTATGCACCCCCCTTAAGACCATTTTCGATGCAGTGCCCCAAGAGCCGCATACTGTACATGACACTTTATGTTATACACACACACAAACATTGTTTTAGTTTCATGACTTGTGTTTTGTGTATGAGAAATGTGATTTCCTGTTTATGATGCTTTTATGTGCCACTTCATGCATGTGGTTATTGAAATTAAAATAATGAGAAAGCATTAAAATTATTTCCCTACGATGCAAAATGTCTTTAATTTAATAAATGCCAATCCAAAATTTCATTTGCAATGTGGTCTAAAAATGCATTACAAACTCCTAAAAACATGGATGAATGTGATGACATCAAACTATCGGGCCAAGAGCCACACTTGCAAGAATTTTCAGAATGTCATGGATCACAAAAATGGAAGATGTTATTGAATTATGTAACAAGAAGTTGAAAATTCAAATGGACATGGAGGTGGAAAATGCGGAGCTGAGTTGCATCAACTACTAGTCCAATGATGACATTGTACTTTGGTTTTTTTGGAAAGGCATGGATCTCAAACACAGAAGATGTTATTGGATTGTGCAACAAGATGTTGAGAATATAAATGGACATGGAGGTGGAAATTGCAGAGCTAAGTTGCATCAATTATTAGTCCAATGATGACATTGTACGTTGCTTGTTTGTTGGTGGTTGGTCCTAGACAAACGCCACTAGTATGCAGTAGCATGTGTGAAGGGGTGTAGATATCCCAAGCAATGGATGTGAGATTGTTTGGCCAACAATGTACCATCGGTGAATCTGACATAATATTCCACATTTAAATGCATCTACAAAGAAAACGAAGTGTTTTATAAATTACAAGTCAAGCAAGATTGTGATAAAAATAGAAAAATGAGAAAAATTGAAGTGGCTTTTATCTTCAATGCATCAAGGATGAATGTGCAAGCTAGGGGTAGAAATTCTTAAAGTACAACCCTTTGAAAAGTTTTTCAAGAAGTCCTCCATCTGAGAAGATAAGCACATAAGCACCTTTCGGAGGCATCGTTTAACAATGTATGGGACTTTCCAAAGAGTGACAAACTTACCAGGAATAGGTTTGGTGTCTTTTGTGACATCATAAGTGACGACAATATTGGATTTTTTGTAAGGTGCAAGAGAGGACTTGGCATTCATAATGGTCTTTGGAGCCTTTCTTCATGGCCTTTTTCTCATATAATGAAGCCCGACATTCTTTGTTGAGTCGTTCCAATGTGAGTAAGTGGTGCTCAAGAACGGGAGTGTCAGGACATAGTTTGACAACAGTTTGGAGGGTGGGTATATCGCACTCAATGGGTAAAAATATTCCAATGCCATGGACAAGACAAAAGGGAACACTGTTGCAATTTTAACAAATGTCATGCTAGTTATCTTTATTCTTGTTAACTATCTATTGAAGCATGGTCTTGAAGACTTTGTTGATAGCATCGACCTAACCGCTAGCTTGCGGAAAATGAAGGGTGGAAACTCATGGGTGAATCCTAAAAATAAAGACAACTCTTGCAAAATCTAATTTTGGAAATGAGTTTTGTAGTAAGAGACTAACTATTTGGGTACGTTGAAGAACGTGATGACATGGTTGAAAAAGTACCATGTAGTAGCGGCATTGATGTTGTTAAAGGTGGGAAATGCCTCAACCCATTTGGTAAAGTAAATGATGAATGATATACTCATGACTATTAGAAGACACTAGCTTACATTCCATAAATTTGATCCCCCACTAGGGTCCGATGATGATGGCGGGATGCAGTGGAGTCGGTGGGGCCCTAGTATTGTAAGAGGATATTTGATAGTTTTCACACCTTTTGATGGCCTAAATACAATCACTAAAGACTAAAGACCAAAAAATAGTTGACTTATGCGATATTAAGGTTAGTGGTCATTATATACAGATGGCCGACACAAGCACCACCATGGAAATCATTGAGGATTTGCTCGGCCTTGTCATGAGATAAGCATCACTGTAATATCATGTTGCACCCTTATCGACGTAGAATGTCTCTAATGAGGAGGCAATGAAGAGCTTCATTATGGATGTGAGGATGATCATCATGTGATCCATGAGAGAAATTTTTTCATGTGGAGATAAGTGAGAATATCCTCGTATCATGATCTTTAACAAAGAGGACAAAAAGGTGCTCATTGGGAAACTGATCATTGAGAGGGGCTTCTGTTGTTGAGTTCCTCAAGGGCCATGGCCTTCTTTCTTTAGGGGGTCACAAATTCAAGATCAAATTCTTGAAGGATAATGACTCATTGAGTGAACTTACCATTGATAATTCTTTGGACTAGTATGTATTACATTGGGTTTGAATTTTCAATTACCTTAGTCTTACACAATAAGATGTAATGGAAAATATTTTGAACCAAAAGGACCATAACCAAGGGAATATTTTTGTCACAGATATAATTGAGTGGTGGTATCAGCAATGTTTTGGTAATTTAGTAGATGACATGTTCACAACAGTCCTTGCATCTTTGAACTAAGACTATGATGACAAAGAAGGTCGACACTAAAATGTAAAGGATGAAATCTTTGTCAAATTCGGGGGAAGAGATCAATGGGGTAGATGTTATTGATTTATTTAATGCCTTAAAGGATTGTTGTGATTGGTAATCCCATTGGAATATGGTGTCTTAACGTAAGAGGCATAAGAATCCTTGTGCTTGTGTAGCATACTCAGGAATGAATCGATGCAGATATTTTGCTTTGCCTTGAATGCTATACAACTCACATCACATCTTTTTAGGGGGATGAAGTTTGAGAATGGCTTGAACTTTGAGGGGTTAAATCCCTTTCTCAAAGAAGATGAACATGAGTAAACATCCAATAGCGGTGCAAAAGATACACTTGAGGGAGTTCAAGTGCATGTCATACTTTTGAAACCGCAAAAATATGGTTCATAGGTTAGTGATGTGGTATACATGTTTTTTAGACTTGGATACGAGGCCATCAAGGTAGGCCAAGATGATGTGTTTTAGGTCATTGAACATGAAACTTTAGCATATTTATATGTGGCTCCGACATTTTTCATCACAAAATACATGACGTAATAGGTGAATGTCCCCCTGGCATGTTGATGGCCATTTTGTATTGATCCTACTAGCGGATTTGGACTTGATTGTATCTGTAAAATCCATCCATGGAGGACAGGACTCCATGTCCAGCATAAGTGTTGACAACTTTGTTGAAGAATGGGGTTGGGAAATTATTCTTATTACAATATTGATTCAATTCCTTGAAATAAGTGCATACATTACTAGTTCCATGTTTCTTTTTGATGGGGTCATGGTTTGATACCCAAGACATGTAGGAGATGGGATAGATTAACTGGACTTGGAATAGTTTCTCTATTTCTATCTTGATAATGGATGCTTTGGATGGATGAAATGATAATTGCTTTGTCATACCAGAGAGTCATATGGCCATGTGTCAATATGATGTTTGATGATGGTAGGATTAGGTCCAATGATTTCTAAATATGACCAAGCAAATATGCCCCGAAAATCTTGGAACAATGTTGTGTAAGCAAAGATTTAATATTGAGAGTAGGATGATTTAAGCAAGATTTTTCAGTGGCATATGTGGTGATAGAAATATCCACCTCTATATAGATTAAATGTTGGCCATGTCTCCTTATTTGAAATCATCGAGGGCAGGGACGAGAGTTTTCAACCAATCGACATGGTTATATGGGATACAATCCCTGGTTTCAACAACATATTGTTCTACTATCTTGGTATGTTTGAATGTGTCTTGAAGCATAAAGTAGGAACGATGATGCATATCATCCCATGGGATCTCAAATGTTTCATGGATTCTAGGATGTATTTATCTAAGTGGAAGAGGTGATCAAGGAATTTATTTGGAGTGTTTTCTCCAAGAGGTTTAGGAAATAGCTTGTAAGGCAATGCCGTGTGTGTGCGATGTGTCTATCGAGATATATGAACTCATAAAGCTTGAGACAATATATGAGGAATGTATCTCAGCCCCTGGAGGGGAATTAGAATTTTCTACTAATGGTGTGTTGAGTTCAACATCAAACGATGATGAATAATGGTCATATGTGGTAGACACAATTTATGACGAATTGTAGAACATTCTATTATGTCTCATTGTGTTAGGTGGGGGGGGGACCTTCTCCTATTGGATAATGAGGGGGTTCGTCGGAGTTGGAGATATTCTATGAGACTGAATTAATTGTTGAAGGTCTTGTACTCATTCTACACACAAGGTGGGGCACTAAAACAAAAAATATGTTAACAATCGGCAATAATGACATGGGAAAATTGGTCATGATGTGACTAGTGTGGGAGAAAGAGATGGAGAATAGGAAGGTGTTATAGAGGGAACCATACCAATTTATGGAGGTAGGAAATGACCACTCCACTCACATATAAAATGTGGGTGAATGGCAGGTTTCTCGATTGATGTTGAAACAAATTTGATTGCAAGAGGCTCAAGGGAGGTTATCTTTGATCCATTGATGAGGTAGGAGGATTGGTGAACAACGACCAGGGTAATCCAAAATCATGGAAGTGTCGAACATAGGAAATACAAAATGGTGGGTGTAATGACCAAACTGAGAACATATTGCATATACATGATTCATGAGCAGGGATATGTAGGCTTGAGGGGCTATACTTAAATAATAGAGAGTATGTCCCCTCCTAACGTGTTATGAATGAGGGAAATGCTTGCAAATGGAAGTAACAAGTTCCTAAGCTTTGGGAGAGTTGGGAAAAAGTTAGCAGGATGACCTACAATATCACATAAAGAACAAGGAAGGGGAACTCAAACCTAAGGGGTACTGGGTAAATCTTTAGTGTTCATTGCTTTGGGCTCGATGACCCTAGATGTTTTTGGTTTGTGGTGCATAAGGTATGGTCATATATATATATATATATATATATATATATATATATATATATATATATATATATTGATTAGGAATTTATTATATCAAACTATTAAGCTTTGAGGATAGCCTCATCTTTAGTAGTTTGCATGGTGGTTGTGATGTCTTGGGAAATGACTAGGATAAGTAGTTTGAGAAACCTATCCAACAAGAATTCAAGTTGTATCTTAACTTTGCATATTTTGTGTCATCGGCACCACTTGTGGATGTGATCCACAATATGTGTGTAAGAGTTTTGAATAAACTCTAGTATGATCTCAAATCCAAGACCATGGCGAACTAGGAGCTGAAAGTAAGCAATTAAAACAATGGAAAGGGACACAAAGGTCGATGCGTGTTCACATTAAAATGGACATACCATTTGGAAACCATTCATGTAAGAGTCCTATGAAATAGCGTATGTGGATAGTATCTTCGATTATATTGTTTGATGAACACCATAGGTGGAATGACATTACATAGTTAGCCGAATCGACTCCTTATTTATCCTCAAAATTTGGGATGTTTAAAGATAGCTTGTCAACATGTTAGACCATGCTAGATTGTGTTGGATATGATCATTGATGAGTTTTAATAAATCTGGAAGATGTAATCTAACCATGAATGGTAAGGTTGTTTGTGCAAGATTAAACCCAACCATGGTGTGCGGCTAGGGGATACCTCCACTAGACATGGAAGAGATTGAAATAGGGGTGTGAGGGGGAGGGGTTACTCAGCAATGTATATCCAAGAACAAAAAATATGATCATAGATGCACATGAATGAGTTTTACATGGTGGATAGCCAAGCATGAGACGAGGGGAAAGGGTAGTAGGAACTGTTCCTTTAATGGGATGAATACATTGAATCCTTAAGGAATGCTAAGATTGTGGTGAGTTCACCATGATTCCTACTTTGAGGAAAGACGTTTTGATGTATATTATACGAAATGACTACAATCAACAGATGAAACTTTATAACGTAAAAGATAACATATGGTGTAGGTATGTGTCCTTCAAAGTGGCATTAATGTTGTTTGTAGTATGTATTTTTAACTATGCAGGGTCCTTTGTAATTTAAAGGAAAAATAATGTGGGGCTATTGAAATTTTGGAATTGTGCCATAATGAGTTCAAGTGACGGCCTCTTGCATGAGTTAATTGGGTTATGGAGGCCACAAGAGGGTGGTTTCTCAATTTTTGGTCGATAGTTTCCACTTGATCATCATGACATGTATTTTTTGACAAAATTGTCAATCCATGGGATCTGACAAGAGACTCACTGGGCCATAGGGGGAAAAGGACAATGGATCAATTGATTAACTAGTACAATGGTAGGGAATTTGTGGCAAAGAAGGATGGGATAATATTAATCACCTAGATATAGGATTTGTTATTCCGCTTGGTAACCACCATTGTTTTTCATGTGTTGAGATCCACCACAACCCACTAGATATTCTAGGGTCAACTTCTCTTGTTGGAGAAGGCCTTAGAGGGAACTAAGAGAGCATGGGATAGTACATTTCTTTCCAACATGTGAGACCAAATACATAAGTGATGTATAGAGGGAAGAGGGATTTTTACATATGGTTTTGTCCTTTGCTCATACTTGTTTATGCAAATTCCATCATTGAGGTTGCAGACGCTAGTTCTAGTGGGGTGTCGAGGTATCTCCAAATGCATTTGTGGTTGACATTTATGCCTCGAGATGGAGGAGGGGAAGTGGGTTAGGTCTTCATGTCACACTGCATGGTGGTGTGGTAGAAATGAGTGGGACCTATGGAGAGGTATCCTTGTCATGGGATGGAATTTAGGGTAGATCGAGATATACCCCACTATCTAGGTGATGGATGGCATTGGTGAGTCACTCTAACCCATATCCTATACATGTTTAATTTTTAATTATGTGCATGTTTAAACTATGATGCATGTGAGAACTGACTTGTGACTTTTTGTTAGGTGATGAAGACATGGACCAACAACTCTAGTAACTACAATTGCTCCTCTACTAGTGGGGGTTTGAGGAGGGGCTCGAACTGGTGCAACGGGAGAGGGTCATCAATGGCATCATTAACGTGATGAGGTCAGTGCCACAACAAGTGGTTTGGTAGGTGTTGCAACCTAAGCAGGGGGTGATACCACAACAATTTTGGCTAAGTTAGCATCACATTTGGGTGTGTTGCTCGTTGGGGTCAGCGATAGTGGATGGGATAAGTTGGATGATAATTTGTTGGCAAAGTGTGCCTTACCTTTAGAGGTTTTTAGTCTTGAGTGGCCCCATATTTTTGGACAACTGTCTATAGCATGGCAGATGGCTCAAGATAGGGATGTCAAGCAGGGAGTAGTAGGACAAGGTGCAATAGGAGCGGCCACACCATTGGCCCAAGAAATGGATCCCCTAGTGGTGACGCCTCCTCCCCATCCTTCACCGGGGTGAAGGAGATGTTGATGTATGGGTCATATGGTTCATTTTGTATATGTACTTTTAATATAGCCTATGGGAGGCAATTTTTTATGCACCCCCCTTAAGACCATTTTCGATGCAGTGCCCCAAGAGACGCATACTGTACATGACACTTTATGTTATACACACACACAAACATTGTTTTAGTTTTATGACTTGTGTTTTGTGTATGAGAAATGTGATTTCATGTTTATGATGCTTTTATGTGTCACTTCATGCATGTGGTTATTGAACTTAAAATAATGAGAAAGCATAAAAATTATTCCCCTATGATGCAAAATGTCTTTAATGTAATAAATTCCAATCCAAAATTTCATTTGGAATGTGATCTAAAAATGTATTACAAACTCCTAGAAACATGGATGAATGTGATGACATCAAACTATCGGGCCAAGAGCCACACTTGCAAGAATTTTCAGAATGTCATGGATCGCAAACATGGAAGATGTTATTGAATTGTGTAAAAAGAAGTTGAAAATTCAAATGGACATGGAGGTGGAAAATGCGGAGCTGAGTTGCATCAACTACTAGTCCAATGTTTACATTGTACTTTGGTTTTTTTGGAAAGGCATGGATCTCAAACACAGAATATCTTATTGGATTGTGCAGCAAGATGTTGAGAATCTAAATGGACATGGAGGTGGAAAATGTAGAGCTAAGTTGCATCAATTATTAGTTCAATGACTACATTGTACTTTGCTTGTTTGTTAGTTGTTGGTCCTAGAAAAATGCCACTAGTATGCAGTAGCGTATGTGAAGGGGTGTAGATAGCCCAAGCAATGGGTGTGAGATAATTTGGCCAAAAACGTACCATCGGTGAATTTGACATAATATTCCACATTTAAATGCATCTACAAATCAAATGAAGTGTTTTATAAATTACAAATCAATAAATATTGTGATAAAAATAGAAAAATGAGAAGAAAAAAAAAGGGAGTGGCTTTTATCTTCAATGTATCAAGGATGACTGTACAAGCTAGGAGTAGAAATTCTTGAAGTACAACCCTTTGAAAAGTTTTTCAATATGTCCTCCTTCTGAAAAGTTAAGCACATAAGCACCTTTTGGAGGCATCATTTAACAATGTATGGGACTTTCCAAAGAGTGACAAGCTTACCAGGAATAGGTTTGGTGTATTTTGTGACATCAGAAGTGAGGACAATATTGGCTTTTGTGTAAGGTGAAAGAGAGGACTTGGAATTCATAATGGTCTTTGGAGCCTTTCTTCATGGTCTTGTTCTCTTATAATGAAGACTGGCATTCTTTTTCGACTTGTTCCAATGTGAGTAAGTGGTGCTCAAGCACAGGAGTGTCAGGACATAGTTTGACAACAGTTTGGAGGGTGGGTATATCACACTCAATGGGTAAAAATTATCCAATTCCATGGACAAGACAAAAGGGAACATTGTTGCAATCTTAACAAATGTCATGCTAGTTAGTTTTGTTCTTGCTAACTATCTATTGAAGCATGGTATTGAAGACTTTGTTGATCACATCGACCTAACCGCTAGTTTGCGGATAATGAAGGGTGGAAACTCATGGATGAATCCTAACAAGAAAGACAACTCTTGCAAAATCTAATTTTGGAAATGATTTTCGTAGTCAGAGACTAACTATTTGGGTATGTTGAAGCACGTGATGACATGGTTGAAAAAGAACCATGTGGTAGCGGCATCGATGTTGTTAAAGGTGGGAATTGCCTCAACCCATTTGGTAAAGAAAATTATGAATGTTATACTCATGACTATTAGAAGATACTAGCTTACATTCCATAAATTTAATCCCCCAGTAGGGTCCGATGATGATGACGGGATGCAGGGGATTTGGTGGGGACCTAGTATTGTAATAGGATATTTGATAGTTTTCACACCTTTTGATGGCCTAAATACAATCACTAAAGAGTGAAGGCCAAAAAATAGTCGGCTCGTGCAATATTAAGGTTAGTCGTCATTCTATACAGATGGTCCACACAAGCACCACCATGGCAATCGTAAATGATTTGCTTGGCCTTGTCATGAGATAAGCATCACCGTAATGTCGTGTTGGACCCTTATCGACATAGAATGTCTCTAATGAGGAGCTTCATTACAGATATGAGGATGATCATCGTGTGAGCCATGAGAAGAAAAAAAATTGCATGTGCAGATAAGTGAGAATATCCTCATACCAGCATCTTTAATGAAGAGGACAAAAAGGTGTTCATCTGGAAACTGATCATTGAGAGGGGGTTTTGTTGTTGAGTTCCTCAAGGCCATAGCCTTCTTGTTTAGGGGGTCAGAAATTCAGGATCAAATTCTTGAAGGATAATTATTTATTCAATGAACTTACCATTGATAGTGATTTGGACTGGTATGTATTACATTGAGTTTGAATTTGCAATTACCTTAGTCTTACACAACAAGATGTAATTGAAAATATTTTGAACCAAAAGGACCATAACCAAGGGAATTGTTTTGTCACGGATATAATTGATTGGTGGTATGATCAATGTTTTGGTAATGTAGCAGATGACATGTTCACAACAGTCCTTGTATCTTTCAACTAAGACTCTGATGACAAAGAAGGTCGATGCTAAAATGTAAAGGATGAAATCTTTGTCAAATTCAGGGGAAGAGATTAATGAGGTATATGTTATTGATTTATTTAATGCCTTAAAGGATTTTTGTGCTTGGTAAACACATTGGAAGATGGTGTCTTAACGTAAGAGGCATAAGAACCCTCGTGCTTGTGTAGCATAATCAGGAATGAATCGATTCGGAAATTTTTTTTGCCTTGAATGCTCTACAATTCACATCACATATTTTTAGGGGGGTGAAGTTTTAGAATGGATTGAACTTTGAGAGGTTAAATGGTGATCCCTTTCTCAAAGAAGATGAACATGGGTAAACATCCAATAGTGGTGCAAAAGATACACTTGAGGGAGTTCAAGTGCATGTCATACTTTTGACACCGCAAAAAGATGGTTCATAGGTTGGTGATGTGGTATACATGTTTTTTAGACTTGGATACGAGGCCATCAAGGTAGGCCAAGATGATGTGTTTTAGGTCATTGAACATGAAACTTTAGCATATTGATATGTGGCTCCGAAATTTTTTATGACAAACTACATGACGTAATAGGTGAATGTCCCCCTGGGATGTTGATGGCCATTTTGTATTGATCCTACTAGCGGATTTGGATTTGATTGTATCTGGAAAAGCATCCATGGAGGACAAGACTTCATGTCCAGCATAAGTGTTGACAACTTGGTTGGAGAATGGGTTTGGGAAATTATTCTTAGTACAATATTGATTCAAGTCCTTGAAATAAGTGCATACATTACTAGTTCCATGTTTCTTTTTGATGGGGACATGGTTTAATACCCAAGACATGTAGGATATGGGATAGATTAACTGGACTTGGAATAGTTTCTCTATTTCTATCTTGATAATGGATGCTTTGGATGGATGAAATGATCATTTCTTTGTCATACCAGAGAGGCATATGGCCTTTTTTCAATATGATGTTTGATGATCGTAGGATCAGGTCCCTTGATTAATATGACCAAGCAAATATGCCCCGAAACTCTTGGAACAATTTTGTGTAAGCAAATATTTGCTATTGAGAGTAGGATGATCCAAGAAAGATTTTTCAATGACATATGTGGTGATAGAAATATCCACCTCTATATAGATTAAATGTTGGCCATGTTTCCTTCTTTGAAATCATCGAGGGCGGGGGACGAGAGTTTTCAACCAAACGACATGGTTAGAAGGGATACAATCCCTGGTTTCGACAACATATTGTTCTACTATCTTGGTAGGTTTGAATGTTTCTTGAAGCATAAAGTAGGAATGATGATGCATATCATCCCATGGGATCTCAAAGTTGTCATGGATTCTAGGATGTATTTATCTAAGTGAAAGAGGTGATCAAGGAATTTATTTGGAGTGTTTTCTCCAAGAGGCTTAGGAACTAGCATGTAAGGCAATTCCATGTGTGTGCGATGTGTCTATTGAGATATGTGAACTCATAGAGCTCGAGACAATATATGAGGAATGTGTCTCAACCTATGGAGGGGAAGTAGACTTGTCTACTAATGGTGTGTTGATTTCAACATCGAATGATGATGAATAATGGTCATATGTGGTGGACACAATTTATGAAGAATTGTAGAACATTCTAGTATGTCTCGTTGTGTTAGTGGGGGGGGGGGCTTATCCTATTGGAGAATAAGGGGGTTCGTCGGAGTTGGAGATATTTTATGAGATTGAATTAACTGTTGAAGGTATTGTATTCATTCTACACACAAGGTGGGGCACTAAAAAAAAATATATGTTCACAATCGGCAATAATGACATGGGAAAATTGGTCATGATGTGACTAGTGTGGGAGCAATAGATAGAGAATAGGCAGGTGTTATAGAGGTAACCATACCAATTTCTGGAGGTAGGAAATGACCACTCCACTCACATATAAAATGTGGGTGAATGGTAGGTGTCCCGATTGATGTTGAAACAAATTTGATTGCAAGAGGATCAAGGTAGGTTATCTTTGATCCAATGATGGGGGAGGAGGATTGGTGAACAACGACCAGGGTAATCCAAAATCATGGAAGTGTCGAACATAGGAAATCCAAAATGGTGGGTGTAATAACAAAACTGAGAACATATTGCACGTACATGATTCATGCGCAAGGATCTGTAGGCTTGAGGGGCTATACTTGAAGAATAGAGAGTATGCCCCCTCCTAACGAGTTATGAATGAGGGCAATGCTTGCAAGTGGAAGTAACAATTTCCTAAGCTTGAGGAGGGTTTGGAAAAAGTTAGCAGGATGACCTACAATATCACATATAGCACAAGGTAGGGGAACTCAAAACTAAGGGGTACTGGGTAAATCTTTAGTGTTCATTGCTTTGGGCTTGATGCCCCTAGATGTTTGTGGTTTGTGATGAGTTTCCTTTGATTGATGGTCCTACCATCATAAGTGAAACCTAGTATAGGATCTTTAATGTTGAGGTTCTCACAGGAGAAACATATGTGAAATTAATGTGAATGTATGTTTTAGGGCACCATCTGGGTATGGACAGGTTAAGTGCCATAGATGAATCCCAATGGTGAGTCTAAGGAAAGTAAGGGTATCCATGACTAGCGTACCCTATACGTTGAGAGGAGAAAATAAAAGGTACCTATACAATGGGCACAACCTAAGGAGTAGGGGAATGGTTGCTTCTTCAAGAGGGGTTTTTTATATATGATGACGACCTAGATGTGGAAGCAGATGAAGGTGGTTGATTGATAAAGGAGAAGATACTACACATGAAGGAATCCATTGGTGATGGTCTCGCATATGCCCCTAGTAGTAAATATTTTTTGTATACTTCGGGTCCTATCTCGTTGAAATAAGGGAGCTTATTCATTCCTACTATTAGTAAGATGTTATCAAGGTTTCTCATGGGATGAGGCTCATAGTAAGTAAGCTTGTCAAGGGTGACCACTTTCCCATTATGAAGGAACATCATGGTGCATAGGACTAAGGAGGAAATTTCATTTATTGCATACATATAATTTCAACTAAGGAGGATGTTGTATTCAAGCTTAGCATTGATGAATTCTACATCGAGGATATCCATCTTTCCCCTACCTAGATAGGGACATTCTGGTAAAGGCCTTGTAGTTTCAAGGGAATACCATCATAGGTGTGAAGAGTGATTGTTTGAGGTACGATATTTCAATATCCCAGTTGTTTCCGAACGTTTGTGGACAAAACACAACCAAAATCACCTTCATTGATGATGCATTAATGAATCATAATATTCTTGATTATGACGGGGATTTGGAATGTGATAGACAAAGGTAACCGTGAATCACAAATGTCTAAATCGAGGGTTTTGAGGTGTCAATCATATGGATCAATGGCACCTAATTTTATAGTAATGCCTTCTTTTGGGAAGGGAAAGATTGAACAACTTCAAGTGTATACATGGGGGTAGGGAATTGAGCAAAATCATATACGATGTTATAATTATGAGTTGTCCTCACATGAGGGTTATGGGTGGTACATTGTACAGGTGGATTTGGTATTTGAGGAGTAGGGTCACTAAAGGGCATGGAATCTTAAGCGATACACTGGTGGAAGTTGGGGAATCCTCTCACTATGTAGGAGGGGTTTATGGCATGGCATAAGATCAATTATGGGTTTGGAGATCAACCTCAGTAGAGTTCATATATATATTCTGGGAAGAACCATCTCAAACTAGGGGAGGGTTAGGTGGTTTTTGAACCTCCCGTTGATGTTCAATGACCCCTTGGTTAGAAAAGGGTTTTTGTAAGACAAATTGTTAGGGTTGGGCTTCATTATTTCCTTGAGGAGGGTTCACTCTTTGTTGAGTATGTGTTCTATTATCCGCTTACAATGATTGATCTTCATGCAAGGAAAGTTAGTCCTCAACTTATTGTTCTTTTAGGCTTGCTTAAGTGGATTGTTGTTACCAGTATTTTGGTTATGGTTCCCAACATACAATTTTTTGGTTAGAGGGGTTTCCCCTAAGCTTGGGGATAAATTTTTTATTGTTCTTCCATTTATTCTTCCTCTAATTGTGTGGATTAGATATTTTTGTTGAATTAAACTATTCAAATGTTTGAATCTGTTGAGTTGGAGAAAATTTAATAAAGTTTAACCCTGTGTGTGATGTAGGTGGGGTGCCGACCATCATGTCTGATGGAGAACTAGGGAATGGGTAGTAAGGGTAGGGAGAAGGGTTTTATCCATGGGGGTATGGAACCCATGTGAATTAGAAGTTATACTTGAGAAATCACTAGAATTACAAGTTGTGTTATGGATATGAGTGGGAGAATGCAAGGCAATTGCCTGCCCACTCATGTTGGGAAAAGTAGGACCATATGGTCCATACTATAGCTATCCATAAGGTAGGTCCACTTGGTGGAATACTAATAGCTGGAGGTGAAGGAGAAAAACGATAAGGTTGATTTAGGGGTAAAGAACCATAAGGGTTTGGTGTGTTCCCTTGGTGGGTTATGGACCCAATGAAACAATCAGTAGTGTGTGAAGTGTCGGGGGTGGTTTTATCAAGAGACCAATGTGAAGGTGCATAAGGGATGGTCTCATATATATATACCTTGATTAGGAATATATTATTTCAAAATATTGAGCTTTGAGGATAGCCTCATCTTCAGTAGTTGGCATTGTGGTTGCGATGTCTTGGGCAATGATTGGGACAAGTAGTTTAAGAAACCTATCCAACAAGAATTCAAGTTGTATCTTAACTCTGCATATTTTGTGTCATCAGCACCACTCATGGATGTGATCCGCAATATGTGTGTAAGAGTTTTGAATAAACTCTAATATGATCTCAAATCCAAGACCATGGTGAACTAGGAGCTGAAAGTAAGCAATTAAAACAGTGGAAAGGGACACAAAGGTCGATGTGCATTCACATTAAAATGGACATACCATTTGGAAACCATTCATGTAAGAGTCCTCTGAAATAGACTATATGGATAGTATCTTCGATTATATTGTTTAATGAACACCGTAGGTGGAATGAAATTACATAGTTAGTTGAATAGACTCCTTATTTATCCTCAAAATTTGGGATGTCAAAAGATAACTTGTCAACATGTTAGACCATGCTAGATTGTGTTGGATATGATCATTGATGAGTTTTAATAAATATGGAAGATTTAATCTAACCATGAATGGTAAGGTTGTTTGCGCAATATTAAACCCAACCATGGTGTGCGTCTAGGGGATACCTCCACTAGAAATGGAAGAGATTGAAATAGGGGTGTGAGGGGGAGGGGTTACTCAGCAATGTATATCCAAGCACAAAAATTACGATCATATATGCACATGAACGGGTTCTAAGTGGTGGATAGTCAAGTATGAGATGAGGGGAAAGGGTAGTAGGAACTGCTCCTTTAATGGAATGAAGACATTGAAGCCTTAAGGAATGCTAAGATGGTGGTGAGTTCACCATGATTCCTACTTTGAGGGAAGAAGTTTTGATGAAGTATAAAATACGAAATGACTACAATCAACAAATGAAACTTTATAACGTAAAAGATAACAAATGCATATGGTGTATGGTGTAGGTTTGTGTCCTTCAAAGTGGCATTAATGTTGTTTGTAGTATGTATTTTTAACTATGCAGAGTCCTTTGTAATTTAAAGGAAAAATAATGTGATCTCATTGACTTAATGTCCTTCCTCTTAATATGGTAAATAGGATTTCCAAAGTGTATCTTGTTGGATGGTTAAGAACCCACAAAAAATGGGTAGTGAGGGTGTGAATGAGCCAGTTATAATGCAAGGTGCTAGGGATGTGTTCTAAAAGGACAAGTAACACTTCCAACAACAAACAAAATTTGATTTACATGCAAATGCATCCCACAAATTCCACTTGGTGATAATCCTGGGTTTTGGCCACTAAGATACTTGCCTCAAGTGTGGGTAAGTGGTTTGGCCTCGAATGGTCAAGGTCATCTCTACAAAGAGTTGGGCTGCTCAATGTAAAGAGAAGAAACAATATAACCTCAACTTTAGTGTCCTTGGATGCCATGCCTTCATATATGGTTTTTGTGACACTTGGTATAGAAGGATTTTAAAGTTCCTTAAAAGACAACAACAACAATTGTTTCATGTGAAAAAATATTCTAGGGTATTTCTTTGGATGCTTACCCCACCAATCATAGCTTAGACTATAATTTATTTTATGACCTCTTTATAAAGGAATTATGTTAGTTAGGATTAAGTTTTTGATTGGTTTTAAAGGGTACAGTTTGAATTAAGGTGTGTAAAAGGAGGTATTTCATGTTGGAATATTCTCACAATCTTATTTTGGTTTTGCATGCATTCCATGCAGCACTCCATGCATCCATGCATTGGTAGTTGAGTCTCCTAGCACCTAGTCCATATTTTGGGCTGCCTAGAGCTTTTTTTTGGCCATCATTATCCCTCCTAGACACTTAGTGTGCCTTGTTTCCATCACTGTAGTTGCAATGCACCCTCATGCACAGATTTAGGAGATATGTGAGCCAGTTCCATGATTTAGGGATCCTTGTCCCCTTGATTCCTCAGTTAACTTACTATATCTCCTATTTTGACTGCTACTGAGTGTAGGAGCGCCCTCCTTGACCGCTGACAGCTAGTTATGCACCCCCTTGGATTGTCCTCCCCTATTTTGGTGCCCACGTGATTCAGTTATGCTCAGTCCTACTCCAGTTGACTAATTATTCATAATCGGTGGCCACTAGACCTTATCAGGAGATGGTTCCAATGCATTAAACTAATCCTAGACGTGAGGTGAATTTGAATCCTCCCAGGTGTATCGAATTCATTCTACTGTAAGATTATTTGATTTCCAGCTTACAACTGACTAATGTATCAACAACAGTTTTTCATTTGTGTTTCATGTTTTATGAGTGAATTTATCCATGTTCTTGTCTAATTCTTCTCAGAAATTACATTGTGAAATTGTGAGGTTTGTTCAGCTCAGTGATCTACCCCAATGGAATTTCACATGGTATCAGAGCTTGTGAGATATTTTTGAGTTGCAGCAGTTTATTGAGCATTTGTTTTTCAATAGAGAACCTGAAGCCTCTAGATTTCCAAGGCAAATCCTAGTGCCATTGCATTGAATTCATTGGAGAAATCCTTTGAGTTCTATCCAAGTGTGAAGGATTCGGATAAAAGTGCCTACTATCCTAAAACAGTGTTCAATAGATTTTTTAACAATCCTCCAGATAAATATCCATTTTTTTTGCAGGTTATTCCATCATCACAAGAACATTCATTCAGCTACTATGGATCTCATGTTGATTCCCAAAGTCACGCCCTTCAACTTCTTGAATGGAAGGAAAAAATGGATATCTTCATGCGCAACAGAGGTATCTACATAGTGTTAGAAGGAACTAATGTCAAACCAAATGGTGCTACAAAAAATGCCAAGTATCTAAAAAAAATTGATGAAGTAGTTGGATTGCTATGCCTCAACATTTCCAAATATCTACTATTTCATCTCTCCGGTCTGAAAACTCCCAAGGAGGTTTGGACAAAGCTCGAATCCTTATTTGGGAAACAGGATGATTTGAGAGGACATCAATTGGAAAATTATTTTATCTCACTGAGCCCTAGAAGTTTTGAATCCATCACATATTTCTTCACAAGATTCAAGAACTTGGTTGTGCAGCTAAAACTATGTAGAATTGAGAAAGAAGACAAGTAGTTGATTCTTTCTATTCTTTCAAAATTGGGATCAAACTATTATGTGTTTGTATCCACCTTCCAAACAACAAATATTTCCATTCCAAACTGGAAAATTCCCACTCTATATGCATCCATATCCTCTCTCACAAAGGAGCAGGACAGATTGGTGCAGATGCGTGTAATAAAACCAAAGAGGGATCAAGCTCTTGTTGCAGGAGAAGGAAAGAATGGGTAAAGGAAAGAAGAAGGGTAAGGAAAAGAAACCTTATGAGCGGAATTCAAGGGAGACTCCCAAACATTTAGAGGGAACCTTGAATCCAAAGAGAGGCAAGCAAAACTAGAAAAAGAAGACCAAATGTCCATACTAGAATAGAGGTTTTCATCTAGAAAGTGCTTGCATGAATAATACCATTGATATCATGGCCCGACGTCTATAGAAAAACAATATTCGAGTACCTGCAAATGCTAGAAGAAAAGAATTTGATCATCTATCAGAGGACAAAGACAGGTTTCATGCACTCATGGATGGCACTTTGAATGAAACCCCCTTCATCGTAGATTCTGGAGCATCCAGACACATGTCTACTTCCAAGGATCTATTCTCTGAATTTGAACCCACTATTGGGCCTTCTATCCTGATGGGAGATGATTATGAAGTTTCTTCATAAGGGATTGGAAGGATCAATCTGGAACATGGATACTTCAATGATGTGCTCTATGTGCCTACCCTGGCAGCTAACCTCCTTTATGTTTATCAAATGACCCATATAGGAGTTCCCAAGAAGTTAATCGTTACTCCTAATTCAGTTGAAATCCAAGAGATATCTTCTAGGAAGATCATTGCACAAGGCATTGCAGATCACCATTCTAAACTCTATGAGTTTTCTCACTTCTTGCCTTACTCAAAACAAAGTGCACTTCTTACTCATGCAAATGAAGTGAGCAGACTTTGGCATGAGAGGTTTGGGCACCTCAACTACAAATATTTGCAAGAAATGCACAATCAGAAAATGGTTGAAGGGCTTCCAAACATCATATTTGCTAAAGGATCATGTAAAGGTTGCTTGATTGGTAAGCATCCGGAGCAGAAGTTTGAGAAAGGAAAAGCAAGAGAGACTCATCTTATCTTGAGTTGATTCATAGTGACATATCAAGACCTCTTTCTCACCTATCTTTGAATAATGTAAGATACATATTAACATTCATAGATGATTATTCAAGATTCAGTTGGGTATATTTTCTAAAGTTGAATTCAGAAGTCTTTGAATACTTCAAATTTTTTAAAGATAATATAGAAAATTTCATTGATAAGAAAGTCAAGGTCCTTCGTTTTGACAATGGACAGTATGTGAAGAATGATTTTCAGTTATTTTGTGTAGATAAAGGTATTGATATGCATCACATTGTTCCTTACACACCACAGCATAATGGTGTAGCAGAGAGAAAGAATGGAACTTTGAAAGAGATGGAAACCAGCATGCTTGAGTCTAAATATTTGGCTCCTAGACTTTGGACATAATTTTTCAAATGTGTTGCATACCTACAGAATAGATTTACTCACAAATGCCTACAAGGAAAAACTCCTTTCGAAGGATGGATGGGATACAATCAGATATGTCTCATCTGAGAGTCTTTGGATCTAGAGCTTGGGAAAATATTCCTTCCGAGAAGAGGAGAGCCTTAGAGCCACAAAGAAAAGACTGCATACTAGTTGGTTATGCACAAAATGCAAAGGCCTAAAAACTACTATATCTATCTATCATGCCTACATTTCTTGAGAGAGTGCCCATTGCATGATTCCCACCATGTCAATGAAGACAACTTTCCAACTACTCCACCACAGCATATTGAACAAGAAAACGAAGCATCATCTCATGAAAGTGAAGATTTTGAATCTGAAAGTGAAGATTTTGAATCTGAAAGTGAAGATGAGTGAATGATAGATCTAGATCCAAAAGAACCTGAAGATCTAGCACCTGAAGATCCACCTCCTCTTCCAAGATGGGATGCTAAGACCCTTGAATCTGCAGGTGATCTTGTTGGAGATCCACAAGATTCAATAAGAACTAGATCTGAGTTTCAAAATGCAAGGTTTCCACTCTCTCATACAGATCCCTTTCTTCCTGACAAATGTTTTCTTATGATTGGATCAAATCCAAAAACTTTCTTTGAGGCCTCCCAAGATCCAATATGGATATCAGCTATGGATGAAGAGTACCAATCTCTTCAAAGGAATGAGACTTGGGAGCTTGTTTCTCTTCCTCTTGGAAGGAAGCTTGTTCAATGTAAGTGGGTATACAGAACAAAGACGGGCTCAGATGGAGTCACAAGAAAGTACAAGGCTCGCTTGATTTCTAAAGGTTTCTCACAAGTTCAAGGGATTGACTATTCAGAGACCTTCTCTCTTGTTGCAAAGATGGACTCCATATGTATTTGTTTTCTCTTGCTACATCCAAGCACGGGGAATTGCATCACATGGATGTGAAGAGTGATTTTATTCATGGATATCTAGAGGAGGATATCTACATGAAGAAACCTGAAGGATACATTGATGATCCTTCATTAGTGTGCAAATTGAGGAAGTCCTTGTATGGGACCAAGCAGGCTCCCCGAGCATGGTATGCTAAGATGGAATCCTTTCTACCGTCACAAGATTTTCAGAGATGCAAGTCTAATTTGAATGTCTACATGAGACATGATGGTAACTCTCTACTCCTTATTTCCATGTATGTTGATGATTTATTGATTAGAGGGAGTCTCTCTTCATGTCTTAGATCTATCAAATCAGCCTTACACAACTCCTTCTCTATGTCAAATTTGGGACTGCAAAAGCAGTTTCTTGATCTTGAAGTATTTCAGAGTGATTTAGGAATAAATATTTCACAGTCCAAGTATGCATCATATCTACTTGACAGGTTTCATGTGACAGAATGCAAACTAGCAACATTTTCGTTTCTTTCAAGTATCAGTCTTGAGGTTGGTTCTTCTTCACCTTTGGTGGATAGTACTTTGTATCGACAATTGATCGGGAGTCTTTTGTTTCTTACACATACTCGCCCTGATATATCCTATGAAATGGGTGATGTCTCCAGATACATGCAAGAGCCTCATGAGACTCATTGGAAGGATTTCAAAAGGATATTTCATTATGTGCAAGGGATGAAGACCTATGGTATTCACTATGCAATTGGGTCTCCATTGAACCTAGCTGGGTATATAGATTCGGATTGGGCTAGAGACATCTGAGATCGGAAGTCTACATCAAGTTTTTTCTTCATGATTAGATCTGGTCCTATCTATTGGTCGAGCAAAAAGCAGACTTCTCTATCTCTTTCATCAACTGAAGTCGAGTATAGAGGTGCAGTGAATGCAGCCACATAGTGCATATGGTTGCGGGGCATCTTATCAGAGTTTGGGATTTGCCACAGTACTCCACCAATCATCTATTGTGATAATCAAAGTGCTATCAGGATTTCTACAGACCCGGTTCTGAGACATAGAACCAAACACATTGAGATACACATGCATTACATTTGAGGATTGGTGCATGATCGTACCATCACACTTCTATATTGTCCTATAGAAGAGAAGATTGCAGATATTTTCACAAAGGATTTTTCAGTGAAGAATTTCACTCATCTTCGATCCCTTCTTGGGGTGAGTGGTACCTTGGTTGATTATTTTTTATAGTTTATCTTGAGGGGGGGTTTCCCACTGGGTTTTCCCTCTTTCCTCACTTTTTCTAGATTGATTGTACAGGGTGACCTTTGGTCTCAGTAACCAGGGCCCTATTTTCCATTCATTTACTTGTATTTTTCCTCATAGTCCGGCTTAAGCGAGGGTGTTGGAATATTCTCACCATCTTATTTTGGTTTTTCATGCATTGCAGCACTCCATGCATCCATGCATCAACAGCTGAGTCTCCTAGCACCTAGTCCCTCCTAGTCACTTAGTGTGCCTTTTTTCCATCATTGGAGTTACAATGCGCCATCATGCACAGATTTAGGAGATCGGATAGTCAGTTCCATGATTTAGGGAGCCTTATCCCCTTGATTGCTCAGTTAACTAACTGTAGCTCCTAGTTTGACTACTATTGAGTGTAGTAGTGCCCTCCTTGACCACTGATAGCTAGTTATGTTCCCCCTTGGAGTCTCCTCCCCTATTTTGGTAAGTGGTTTGGCCTCGAATGGTCAAGGTCATATCCACAAAGAGCTGGGATGCTCAATGTAAAGAGAAGAAAAAATATAACCTCAACTTTAGTGTCCTTGGACGCCATGCCTTCATATATGGTTTTTGTCACACTTGGTATAGAAGGATTTTAAAGTTCCTTAAAAGACAACAACAACAATTGTTTCATGTGAAAACAGATTCTAGGGTAGTTTTTTGGATGCTTACCCCAACAATCATAGCTTAGACTATAATTTATTTTATGACCTCTTTATAGAGGAATTATGTCAGTTAGTATTAAGTTGTTGACTGGTTTTAAATGGTACAGTTTGAATTAAGGTGTGGAAAAGGAGGTATTTCAATCCTCTCATTTTTATGATTCATAAAGATCACTTTATGAGCACAAGATGAAGATCATACTAAAATGAGAGGAATATTTAGGTCCTTTTTGTGTGTTCTTCGAATGGTTAAACACATGTCTGATTGAGTGCTTCAAGTAAACTTTCAAGTGGCTTGGAATATTTATAAAAAAAAGAGTTGTGAGCATACATGGGGTTCTTACGTGTTTGGATGATTCTAAGTAATAATTCAAAACAAAATTGAAAAAGTATGCATTTCACTCTCTTAGTCCTTTATAATTCACCAAGATCACTTTATGGGTGCTAGATAAACATCATACTAGGATTGAGGGGAGTTTTTGGGTCCCTTATTTGTGTGAAGAGTGGACTAATAAAGATTGATTTGAAAAACAAATGTGCAAGCAACAAGTGCTCAAACTAATGTAAGTCCATCCAAATTGCCTAGTCTAATAATTCCTTTTACCTTTGGAACCAATGAAGAAATGTGTGATCTACTCTAGTGTAGGCTAGAAGGATTTTGGTAACCTAAATCCCAAGTCTTATAAAGTAGAGTTGCAAAGTGATTTCCCCCTACTTAAACTAGATGTTCTACTGACTAACAAAGAAAACATAGGTTGTTGATTGATTTGTTAATTCTTTAGAAATTGTGGGTAGTTATATGAACTACAATTGTAAGGAAATCAAACTAAAAAAAATGATTTCTACTATAGTCACGCGGGTCAAAGTGCATATAATCAAGTGACCACGTGGTTTGCAAGTTACAAAGGTAACACAGGAAAGTGGTGCAACAAACAAATTGGAAGAGACAAGTGAGGTCATAGATTCCCAGTTAACAATTAGGTGTATATATGTGGAATATCATAATAAATTAAAAGGTTGAGTGATGGCATGAATATCAAAGAAAAACCCACACTAGTATGCTCAGAATAGACACCATGCACCACACGGGATGAAAAATGAAAGGAATGTCACCTTCAACTTGCAAAACCCACCAGTTAGGGGTATGAATAGAAAGGTTATGGTCCTATAGCAAGCCCCAAGTTAGTTGAAAATGAGTAGAAAACCTATATATGAGAGATGAGTAAAAATCACAAAGTGGAGTTTCCAATTCCATTTTAAGAGAAATGGCTCAAGGGTGATAAAAAATTCCTTTCCTTGTAGGTTGCAATCAACACAAAATCTCATGAGATGTTTAGTGTGACAAGTACTAAAGTGTGGAAGAAAATAAACAAATAAAACTAAGCATAGAAGCTACTTTAAGGACTAAACTTACTAAAATGACATGAAAACAAGCACAAGAGACAAGCTTTAGCCAAATTTAAAATGTACAATGGAAAAACATGTATACAATGATATCACCTTGAATAATTTAGCTTATGATATGGAATCCAACTCTCCCTTTGAGAAGGGTCCTTTAACTCTCTAAATGCTCTCAAACAAACTTGGGAATGATGAAGGAAAACACTTGCTTCTTAGGGTAAGAAGCCAAGAAATCATGGAAGTTTATGAATGGAAAGAGAACGTGAGGAAGAGAGGTATATCAATGTAATTATTGTAGCATAACATTACTCTATTTTTATCTTATGGAATGCATACCCATGGCTGTGAAAATCCTCACAGCAGATCTAAGAGATGATGTATACCTCACAAGAGGATTAAGCAGGAAAATAGAAGAAGAGTGAACAATGCAGTGTAAAGGAGCAGCATAATTATGATACAGTATAACTCGGATAGAAGCAGAATAACATCACACACTAATTCATTAATCACAATATGGGCAAATAAATAATACAATGGTGAGAGGATTTGAATGCCAAGGTGGCAATTCTAATTAGCCTTCATGGAGTAGATCAAAAGATCATTGGAGTATCATCAAAGCATAACTAGAAGTCCTGATCATCATCAGTGGAGTCATCAATGCACAAGTAACTGTCAACCAGATGTCAAGCTGAGTCTAACTGAGAGTGGTAGGTGTAGCTGGCACATGGAGGCACTAAATGAATGAAGGAGGCTCAGTGGAGGGTGCATGAGGAGCTAACTGGAGTCAGAATGGGCAGTCTAGTCTCACTGGAGGTCCATCGGAGTGATACAGTCAGTTGAGAGTCAGTCTAGCCTTAAATCAAGGAAAGAACTAAAGCTAACTCAACTAACTGAAGTGCAACTGAGTGGTAGGTGAGAGAGGGCGCCTGGGATGCATGCAATTGCATGCAGGGCGCACTAAGCACTAGGAGGGCTAAAATTGATCAGAAAGAAGCTCTCGGGGCTAGCTAACTGAGGGCTAGGTGTTGGGACTGATGACTAGGATGCATGCATGCAAAATGCATGCATGACTGAAAATGCAAAAATAGATAATGTTGGTAGGACTAGGATGGAGTATAAGAATATCCCAACACCCCCCCTTAATCCATCCTGGGCCCTGGTAACTGAGACCAAAGGTAACCCAATACAATGAATAATAATAACAGTCAATAAACCAAGGAAATGGGGAAAACCTCATGGGAAAAATACCCCCCCTCAAAATAGACTGTAAGGCACACACAAAAAATAAATGCTCCAAACTCAAGCAGGTGTGATGCTTGGTCATATGTCTGGAGGTATCTTCTTCTTGAGAAGAAGTGGATCATGCTCAAAAAGCATGTGCTTGTACTTGATCTTCAGATCGAATGTGATGAGAACAAATCCAAAAGTATGAGGATGATCCTGGAACCTGTGATTTGAATCAGCCAAGGTAGGATCAAATCTATGAATGTGCGGATAGTCTTTTGTCTTCTCCTTTGAACCATCATAGGTGAGACTATGCCCAAAAGAACCATCACATGATAGTGAATGCTTTGAATCCAAATCAGATCCAAGACTTGAAGAATGGTTTCATGAGATCTCCTTTGAACCATTAGAGGTGAGATCAAAACCATGATTTGCATGATAAATTATCCCAAGTAGTCATTGCTTGGATTTTAAATCAGCTCCAAGACTTAATGAATGGTTTCTTGAGATCTCCTTTGAACCAATAGAGGTGAGATCAAAACCATAAAATGCATGAGAAATTATCCCAAGCGAATGGCAATGCACTGCATCTTCAATAAAATTATGAGAGCATGTACAAATGATCATATAGTACTACATAAGAGGTGAGTGATAAAGGAGAGCGAATGCATTACCTCCAATTGTTGATTTGACCTCCGAAACATTCAATAGATCATGATGCAAACCAACAGACTCTTGTGCAAGAGAGGATTTAAGAACCTCTGCAGTTTCTAGAGTGTGAGCTAGAACATAATTCGAAATAGAAGAAATTTGGAGCATGAGTGTAGAATCTGCAAGTTCTTCTTCTTTGTGGACAACTTCAATATGAGATATGTTTGATATTGATTCATGATCAGAGAGATCATCAAGGAGGGAGAATGCAATAGTGGGCTTGCTCTCAAAATGGTTTGGACCAATACCTCCATTCTGTTTGCCAAATCTTTCATCCAGA
This sequence comes from Larix kaempferi, assembly GCA_027924585.1. Lineage (NCBI taxonomy): Eukaryota > Viridiplantae > Streptophyta > Pinopsida > Pinales > Pinaceae > Larix > Larix kaempferi. Next base: position 12,356,847 of record BSBM01000372.1, on the reverse strand, counting down.
TGGGCCCATATCTCTTTTGGAGATTCAGCAGAAAAGAAGTGGTGTACCATGCATCGAGACATAGCAAACATCATGGTTGCAGAGGCTCTGTCACCTTCATTTAACCAGTCATTCTCTTCTTCAGAGGATTTGAACTCTCTTTCAAAACAATAATCAAAGAGACCATGTATCTTCAAATGTGCTATCATCTGTGGTTTCCATTCATCATAGTTGAATGGAGAAAGAGGAGTAATTTCTTCTGAATTCATGGAAGTTGTTTCAGAAGACCTGCAAAAAACAATAGAAAATGTCTGCAATTGCTACTGCTGCAAAAGTGCAGAAACTGCTGCAACTGTTGCACTTGAAATCTTGATAATAACCTGCAAAAAACTCTCAGGAATGGAGATAGACTATACTCTCAACATGCTCTGATACCATGTGAAAATACTCACAGCAGATCTAAGAGATGATGTATACCTCACAAGAAGATTAAGCAGGAAAATAGAAGAAGAGTGAACAATGTAGTGTAAAGGAGCAGCAAAATTATGATACAGTAGAACTCAGATAGAAGCAGAATAACATCACACACTAATTCATTAATCACAATATGGACAAATAAATAATACAATGGTGAGAGGATTCGAATGCCAAGGTGGCAATTAGAATTAGCCTTCATGGAGTGGATCAAAATATCACTGGAGTGTCATCAAAGCACAACTAGAAGTCTTGATCATCATCAGTGGAGTCATCAATGCACAAGTAACTATCAACCAGATGTCAAACCGAGTATAGTTGAGTGCGGTAGGTGTAACTGGCACATGGAGGCACTAACTGAATGAAGGAGGCTTAGTGGAGGGCACATGAGGAGCTAACTGGAGTCAGAATGGGTAGTCTAGTCTCACTGGAGGTCCATCGAAGTGGTACAGTCAGTTGAGAGTCAGTCTAGCCTTAAATCAAGGAAAGAACTAAAGCTAACTCAACTAACTGAAGTGCAACTGAGTGGAAGGTGAGAGAGGGTGCCTGGGATGCATGCAATTACATGTAGAGCGCACTAAGCACTAGGAGGGATAAAACTGATTGGAAAGAGGCTCCCCGGGCTAGCTAACTGAGGGCTAGGTGTTGGGACTGATGACTGGGATGCATGCATGAAAAATCATGACTGCATGCAAAATGCATGCATGACTGAAAATGCAAAAATGGATAATGTTAGTAGGACAAGGATGGAGTATAGGAATATCCCAACAATGGCTTCCTTTTATATGCAAAATGGGGTCATGGCTTCCTTTTAGTAATATCTATGTTTTGGGCACTCGATATCCCGTTGGAAATATCTATACAAGCCCTACAACTTTTAATTGGCGTCATGGCATGCCATTGGAAACCCTTGGCATCTCAAATTGCCAAAAAGTGTCGTTTCTCAAAACGGCCCCAAAATTTTGGTACCTGAAAAACCATAAAAAAATTGCCACCTAGAAAGATTGTTTTGAGTCAGTGGAATAGGTGGGTGGCCACCGATATCCATATGTATCATTCCTCCCCCCTTAATAAGTAATGGTATCTATTGCATTAAGTTCCTGCAACAGATGGGGAAACTATTGTTGAATTTGACTCCTAGTGAGCCACTTGCCTTGGTGAAGAAATTGCCCAACTTTGAAAAAGTCAATAGAGCTGAACACATTGTCCAACAATGGTGGAAAATAATGGCGAAGGAGCTCCATATTAAATACTAGGTGCAAGCCAAGAAATGGAGGAATTATTAATTCGAAGGCATTCTCACTGACTTGCTTGGTGATGGTGTACGGTCCATATCAAAGTGGACAAAGATTGCAATGAGGTCCCATGAGCCTCTATTTTTGCAAGTGCAACCAAACCTTATCACCCACCTGAAACTTGTATGGAACCCAATGTTGGTTGTGTCGCTGCTTGTACTTGGCATTAGCTTTCTCCAAAATGGCATGGACTTGTTGGCAGATGTGCTGGATCCATTCAACAAATCTAGTGGCCATAACAACCTCAGTCTAAGCTACATCAATTAGTACCAATAGTTGGAACCCCAGGCGCACCTGAAAAGGGGTATGGTCAATAGAGCTATGAAGGGCTCTATTATAGCTATGTTTAACATATTGAAGACTCTCATCCCATGTGCGGGGATGTTTGGAATTGTACATTCTCATAATATGCACAATCATCGGGTTGACTTCCTCTATCTTTCTATCAGTCTGGAGTGGAAGGTAGTCGATTTGGTGAGCTTGGTGTCCATCAATGACCATAGGTTTCCCAGAATTTGCTTAAGAACTTGTTGTCCTAATCTGAAATTATAATCTTTGGCAACCCGAAATAAACCCAAATGCGCTCGAAGAAGAGATTAGCAGTGGCTTCAGCAAAGATGCTCTTCTTGTAGGCTATCAAGATGTCCATCTTAGATAAGCGATCCACAACCACAAACACATAGTCATTACCATGCTTGGTTGAAGGTAGTCCCGACATGTAATCCATGGAGATGGATTCCCAAGGCTCATTGAGTCTAGGCAAAAGGGTGTATAGTCCCTGCTTCTTAATGGCAGGTTTCGTAATGGTGCAGGTAGTGCATGATCTGATGTATCGACAGACATCTTGTTGGATCTTCAGCCCATAGAAATACTTCTACAACAACACAATTGTCTTTTCTATTCCAAAGTTCCTTTCCACTCGACTGTAATGCGCTTCACAACTGAGCTTTGCATGCTTGCTTGAAGGAACACATAGATGTCCTAGGTGGCATAACAATCCTTCCTGGAGATTAAATTCTGCCACTAGTGTGCCTGCACATAATTCTCGATAGGTGGAAGTAAATTTGGTACCACTGTCATATAGTTGAGGTCACCCTAAGGTCTCGTGGCCACAAGAGTTGAGTACCATGGTCAATGTTGCCAGTGGAGTCCAACTGATGAAATCAATAACTTGATTAGTGTTTCCCTTCTTCTATTTGATGTTTAGGTGGAATTGTTGCAAGTATGTGGAACACTTTTGGTGGCAATCATTATGTAATTTCCCTTATATTTGCATGAACTGCAGGGGATTCTGATTAGTGTGGATGACTGTCTCTTTTCCCAGAATGTAATGCTTCCATTTGTGGAAAGATTGGACAATGGAATACATATCCTTGTCATAGGTGGGGTACTTGCAAGCTACATCTGAAAGGGTATCACTGTGATATTCCACTGGATGGCCATGCTTAGTGAGGACTGCACCAACAACATAGTATGAAGCATCTGTTTCAATTTCGAAGGGTTGTTGTAGATCCGGTAAGGTAAGGACGGGTGTCGAACATAAGTCCTACTTCAGTTCCTCAAATGCTTATTGTTGTGACTTGGCCCAAACAAACTTGGCCTTAGATCCCCCTTTGTTCACCTGGCTAAGGAGCCAAGCAATATTAGAGAACCCACAAACCTGCAATAGAAGTTGGAAAGGCCCAGGAAGTTGCATAGCTCTGTGAGATTCATCAGGGTGGACTAATTGAGAATGGCTTGGATCTTGGCCAGATACAATTGCATGCCATGTTCATCCATGATGTCTCCCAGATACTGAACCCTCTCCATGCCAAATGAGCACTTCTCTAGATTAGTATATAACTTATGTTGTCGTAGGGTGCTAAGGACTTGTTTGATCTACTATAAATGTTATTCCCATGTTTTGATGTAGATGATGATGTAATATAGATATACGACCACAAAAGAATTAGTGAATGGCCAGAGAATGTCATTCATCATCCTCATGAAATTCATTGGAGCATTAGTCAAGCCGAAAGGCATGACCAACCACTCAAAAAGGCCTTCCCTATATTTGAAGGCAGTCTTCTAGACATCAGTATGCTCAATGGGTATCTTATGATATCCAAAATTCAGATCAATCTTACTGAAATACTTGGCACCCTTGAGTTGGACAAGAAGTTTTTCAATCCAAGGAATGGGATACCGATTATGAACTGTGATTTTGTTTAGAGATATGTAGTCAATATAAAGTTGACATGTCCTGTCTTTCTTCTGTACCAATACAATTGGGCTCTCACAAGGTGAGGCGTTGGGTCGAATGTGCCCCTTTTGGATTAATTCTTGAATATGGCATTTGATTTCTTCATTTTCCATGAGGGAACGCCTGTATACCATCCCATTCGGTAAATTCACCCCAGGAATCAAATCAATTGAATTCTTGACCTAGCAATGTAATGGCACCCAAGTCGGTGTGGTGAAGATGTCTTTGTATCATAAAGAGGATGAATTTCCCTATCTAGGAGATTACATTCCTGCACTATTTAGCTGTGATGAGAGACACTGCAGTAGTGGGAATTGTCTCTAGTATCATGTAGAGTTTCTTTCCCAAAGTAATAAATACATTACGAGGTGGCACGTACACAGCATGATGTTTCCACATATATGGTTGTCCTAAAAGAACATCACAAACTTCAAGAAGGGAAACATCACACATTACCTCATATTTGAAGGATTGATGTCGTAGGATAGGCGGCACCATTGACTAACGCGGATCTATCCTCTCTGGCTCATCCAAACGATGGTCTATGGTTGGGGGTGTCGTACTGTCAGAATCTTCAATATTTTGATGACCTCGATTGAGATGAGTTTCTTCTGGATACCACTGTCAGCAATGAAATGTAAAGGACTCCCCTACGACCACAGTTGTGAATGCAAGAGTCGCTCCCCTTCCCTTGGCTTCTCTGACTCTTCTGGTTGGATATTTTTGGTTGCGATGGTGGAACTAGGTTCCACATCAATGATCTGCTTTCCCCTTTCTTTCTCTAAATCAGAGCCTAATCCACAGTCTGGATCTGGGGATTTTGTCCTAGCCAACAATGTTTGTTTTGAGCGGCATTCATCAGTGTTGTTCCAAAGGCTTTTGTGGAACTCACACCACTTGTCGATGTCCTTCTTCGATTTCCTGTTACCTTTCTTTGCCTGTGGCTTGGGTTGGTTGTCAAGATTTTGGTCGTCCTTCCTCTATCCTTTGCTTTGTGAGTTAGGGTTTCCTTTTCCAGTATTCTACTACTACTGATTTGCAAACCCAAACTCTCGCTTATTATTTTGCTTAATATTTTTCTCTATCTTGACATCATACCAATAAGCAACTCCAAGTGAGGATATGTCCATGAAATCCATCTCTGTCTGAATGTACCTATGCAGGACAATGTGGTAGATTAGGACCAAGTGTCATTCGGAGTCTCTAATACCAAATTTTAAGCACAAGGTATGGAATATGTTGGTAAACTCTAGAACTTTCTTGTCTCTCTCCTGGCGCAAAGTTGTCCACCTGGTATATTGGTCATCATATTTTCTGATAGGGTAGAATTTCTCCTTGAAGGCATTGAAAAAATCCACCCAAGTGAGTTATGTCCTGTATATTTCACACTGATATCTTGCATGCCTCTCGTAGTACCTGTCCCACCTGTCTTTGATATGGGGGAGGGACTTAAGGAGTGCGAAGGTGATATTTTTGCTGTCGAAATTTTTTTGAATAGAGAAGTGGTTCTCTAACCGATTTAACCATTTCTCCAAATCATTTTCATCTATCTTGCCTTCAAATATGGGAATGTCAAAGTTAACTTGTACCTTCAAGGGAGTAGCACCTACAAAATTGCTTCTCATTGAAGGTGCATCCGCCATCGTTAGCATCCGTCGAAGGATGTGGGTGAAATTATCCATCATCTCATGCCTCTGTTGTGTAAGGGATTCCTCGAGAAACAACTTAACAGGGAAAATTTTAAGACCCCCCCCTAAATTTCTATGTATAAAAATTGGGTGAATCCCCATGATATACCAGAAAATATGAAGACTATTTTAGCAATGTAATGTTATGTATACATAATTTTTTGGCGAATCTATCATTAAATTATATAATCTTGTAAATTTTTGGCAAATCTTTCACTAAATTATAAAACCTTATAAAAACTTGGTGAATCTTTCACGAAATCATAAAACCTTATAAAGACTTGGCGAATCTTTATAACACTAGTACTGGAAATCCCCTTGTCAAACACTAAATCAACAACAACACCATGTTTACACCATGGATGTTCCATGTGATGACATTCATTGACTAACCTTTATTAACTTCTGAGAAGGCAGCCTTAATGGTGGGGTACTACTCTAACTCAATGAGTTTGGTTCCTATCTCCACAATCCGTTGTCTATTCGTTTTTCGTCCTCTCTTCTCACCTTCTTCTGGTTGTTTTCTTTTGTGTAGTTAGTGGGTAGTTACTTAATGTAAAAGGGTTTATTCATTAAATAAGACCCATTAAGTGGTTGGTACTCATTAATAATGACACCACAAGTACTTAGAGTTTTTCTACTAGTAACTATTTATAGAATTAGAAGGCTATGTAATGTTTTTTCAAGTGTCATTATTGTATTTGGATATGTACTCATAGGAGGTTTTCCCCTCAAAGAGACCCATGACCATTGCTTCTCTTTTTGAATTATCCAATATAAGGGTTTAATTTAGTAGGTTTAATTAATGTCTTTGAATCATTTTCATGTTCTATTATTTTAGCTAGTTAAGTACAGTATAAGTGGCATTAGATCTCTTTCTTGAGCCAATATGTGCCCATAATTATTTTTTAAAAATAGGATAGAGACATGTTATGGTGTCCTTAAATAACACAGAGATCTAGGATTCAATGGGTAAACTCATGGTTGGAGAAGAATACATGTAGAAAATACGCATGGTGTCACCCAGTTGTACCCTTGTAACCTCTTTTAGTACACCTTCAAGTAGTACTACATCAAACAACACATGTATATGAATTTGTCATCTATAGAGACTTAAATATATAAAAAGCTCCCTAGGTGCACTTGAAACTTGCCTTACATAAACCTATTGGTCATCTTGCTACTTTAGTACATCGAGGACGTCACTCAAGAATATCACTCTCTAGTTATTGGGAATTGGGTAGTGTGGATAAGGGTACTGTCTAGCCTCCTTAGTTAAATTATCATGATATCTTCAATTGAGTACTATTGTTAGAAACCCACACATATACCATAGATATGTAGCACCTAATTTTCCTTTGTTTGTAGGACCTTGCAAACCCTAGCTTTTGCAACATAGGCCAAGAAATTCCTACATAAAATGGAATATCAACAATTTAAGAATTATGTCACTATAGTAAACTTAAATTAGAGTGGAGTATTACTCCTACTAGAGAAAATTTTTTAAAAACGTTATGGGTCCTAACAACACTATTGTAGGAGACCTATCTAAAAAGATTATGTGTACATCATTGATCACAATGGTACCACTCCACATAAACTTTTCTTTTGAGGAAGTCCTCAACCATATTATTGTGGGTTACCTATGTTAATAGACTCCTTGTGAGATGATATTCACTTTGGTATAAGTTTGCGGTAACCCTTTTGGTGGATCCACAAGCCCCGTAGAAACCACTAGAAACATGCCCACTGATAATTAGCTCACTAGTATATAAAATTAGTTATATGGGCTGCAATATAAGTTTGAAAAACGTGATTCTAATCTAATGAAATGCAAAGCAATGTTACCAAGCAATTTGTGAGCATGCAAACCTAGATTGTAGCCACCATTGATGCATAAAATGATAGCATGCATAGTTCTATGTTCTTCACCCTACAACCAATTAAAATGGCAATATTTTCTAGTACAGTGGGATAGGGCTAAATCCTCCAATGGTGGTAGACAGTTCTCAATGCCACTCTTTCATGATCATCAACATTAGGTGTGGCATAAAATTCCTAAAGATTAGAACTTAACATTTTTTATGGTTATGAGCCTATAGATTGGGTTACCCAGGTGGAGTACTACTTCTCCCTCCAAGGTATTACTAATGGCCTAATGAAACTGAGATTGGGGATATTATACTTGAATCTAGAATGATGGAAATGGTGGCAATAGCATAAGAAATCATATGGTGGATACATTACCTGAATATAGGTTGTGAAAACCATCTATGCTCATTTTGAAAGAGACACCCACTATTTGGGATGGTTGACCAAGTTGCACCAAACAAACACATTACAATACTTTTTGGTATCCTTTGAGAAATTGGTAATCCATAAAGAGGTCATGTGTAATTCTTTTTTTAAGAATGTTTCATTAGTGGTCTCAAGGAGGAGATTAGAGCACAAGTCATAAAGTAGTGCCTAGCTAGTTAGTTGGAAACCTCTCAAAGAGATAGAGAAACGCATATGATGTTCTATACACATACCAAAATACCTTCTTGTATTCCATTCCCATGCCCCTCTTTAGCACTGACCACAATGCCATCACCCCTTTAGCCCTTGAAAATCCACAAGTTGTCCAAGGAAAATATTGTTGCCAATGACTCAAACTTTGCTATAATTATGATGATAAGTTCTTCAAAAGGCATAAATATAAAAAAAAAAAATATTTCAAATGGATGTGTCATGAGTGCGAAGGTGATATTTTTGCTGTCGAAATTTTTTTGAATAGAGAAGTGGTTCTCTAACCGATTTAACCATCTCTCCAAATCATTTTCATCTATCTTGCCTTCAAATATGGGAATGTCAAAGTTAACTTGTACCTTCAAGGGAGTAGCACCTACAAAATTGCTTCTCATTGAAGGTGCATCCGCCATTGTTAGCATCCGTCGAAAGATGTGGGTGAAATTATCCATCATCTCATGCCTTTGTCGTGTAAGGGATTCCTCGAGAAACAACTTAACATGGAAAATTTTAAGACCCCCCCCTAAATTTCTATGTATAAAAATTGGGCGAATCCCCATGATATACCGGAAAATATGAAGACTATTTTAGCAATGTTATGTTATGTATACATAATTTTTTGGCGAATCTATCATTAAATTATATAATCTTGTAAATTCTTGGCAAATCTTTCACTAAATTATAAAACCTTATAAAAACTTGGTGAATCTTTCACGAAATCATAAAACCTTATAAAGACTTGGCGAATCTTTATAACACTAGTACTGGAAATCCCCTTGTCAAACACTAAATCAGCAACACCACCATGTTTACACCATGGATGTTCCATGTGATCACATTCATTGACTAAACTTTATTAACTTCTGAGAAGGCAGCCTTAATGGTGGGGTACTACCCTAACTCAATGAGTTTGGTTCCTATCTCCACAATTCGTTGTCCGTTTGTTTTTTGTCCTCTATTCTCACCTTCTTCTGGTTGTTTTCTTTTGTGCAGTTAGTGGGTAGTTACTTAATGTAAAAGGGTTTTATTCATTAAATAAGACCCATTAAGTGGTTGGTACTCATTAATAATGACACCACAAGTACTTAGAGTTTTTCTACTAGTAACTATTTATAGAATTAGAAGGCTATGTAACGTTTTTTCAAGTGTCATTATTGTATTTGGATATGTACTCATAGGAGGTTTTCCCCTCAAAGAGACCCATGACCATTGCTTCTCTTTTTGAATTATCCAATATAAGGGTTTAATTTAGTAGGTTTAATTAATGTCTTTGAATCATTTTCATGTTCTATTATTTTAGCTAGTTAAGTACACTATAAGTGGCATTAGATCTCTTTCTTGAGCCAATATGTGCCCATAATTATTTTTTAAAAATAGGATAGAGACATGTTATGGTGTCCTTAAATAACACAGAGATCTAGGATTCAATGGGTAAACTCATGGTTGGAGAAGAATACATGTAGAAAATACACATGGTGTCACCCAGTTGTACCCTTGTAACCTCTTTTAGTACACCTTCAAGTAGTACTACATCAAACAACACATGTATATGAATTTGTCATCTACAGACACTTAAATATATAAAAAGCTCCCTAGATGCACTTGAAACTTGCCTTACATAAACCTATTGGTCGTCTTGCTACTTTAGTACATCGAGGACGTCACTCAAGAATATCACTCTCTAGGTATTGGGAATTGGGTAGTATGGATAAGGGTACTGTCTAGCCTCCTTAGTTAAATTATCATGATATATTCAATTGAGTACTATTGTTAGAAACCCACACATATACCATAGATATGTAGCACCTAATTCTCCTTTGTTTGTAGGACCTTGCAAACCCTAGCCTTTGCAACATAGGCCAAGAAATTCCTACATAAAATGGAATATCAACAATTTAAGAATTATGTCACTATAGTAAACTTAAATTAGAGTGGAGTATTACCCCTACTAGAGAAAAAATTTAAAAAAAGTTATGGGTCCTAACAACACTATTGTAGGATACCTATCTAAAAAGATTATGTGTACATCATTGATCACAATGGTACCACTCCCCATAAACTTTTCTTTTGAGGAAGTCCTCAACCATATTATTGTGGGTTACCTATGTTAATAGACTCCTTGTGAGATGATATTCACTTTGGTATAAGTTTACGGTAACCCTTTTGGTGGATCCACAAGCCCTGTAGAAACCACTAGAAACATGCCCACTGATAATTAGCTCACTAGTATATAAAATTAGTTATATGGGCTGCAATATAAGTTTGAAAAATGTGATTCTAATCTAATGAAATGCAAAGCAATGTTACCAAGCAATTTGTGAGCATGCAAACCTAGACTGTAGCCACCATTGATGCAAAAAATGATAGCATGCATAGTTCTATGTTCTTCACCCTACAACCAATTAAAATGGCAATATTTTCTAGTACAGTGGGATAGGGCTAAACCCTCCAATAGTGGTAGGCAATTCTCAATGCCACTCTTTCATGATCATCAACATTAGGTGTGGCATAAAATTCCTAAAGATTAGAACTTAACATTTTTTATGGTTATGAGCCTATAGATTGGGTTACCCAGGTGGAGTACTACTTCTCCCTCCAAGGTATTACTAATGGCCTAATGAAACTTAGATTGGGGATATTATACTTGAATCTAGAATGATGGAAATGGTGGCAATAGCATAAGAAATCATATGGTGGATACATTACTTGAATATAGGTTGTGAAAACCGTCTATGCTCATTTTGAAAGAGACACCCACTATTTGGGATGGTTGACCAAGTTGCACCAAACAAACACATTACAATACTTTTTGGTATCCTTTGAGAAATTGGTAATCCATAAAGAGGTCATGTGCAATTCTTTTTTTAAGAATGTTTCATTAGTGGTCTCAAGGAGGAGATTAGAGCACAAGTCATAAAGTAGTGCCTAGCTAGTTAGTTGGAAACCTCTCAAAGAGATAGAGAAACGCATATGATGTTCTATACACATACCAAAATACCTTCTTTTATTCCATTCCCATGCCCCTCTTTAGCACTGACCACAATGCCATCACCCCCTTAGCCATTGAAAATCCACAAGTTGTCCAAGGAAAATATTGTTGCCAATGACTCAAACTTTGCTATAATTATGATGATAAGTTCTTCAAAAGGCATAAATATAAAGAAAAATATATTTCAAATGGATGTGTCATGAGCCCACTCTGGAAGAACTAAAGTATACCCTGGAGAAGGGTTAAGAAATAATGGTGGAAGATAGGCATCCCAAAATTTAGCTTATATATAGTTGAAATCATTCATTCATTATTGAAATACATTATATTCTTCTAGACTGATGATGACAAGTTTAACTCAGAGGAATTTGGGGGTACTAACAACTATTTAACTTATATGATTTTTATTTCGTCGTTAAATGTTAGCAATTTTTATATTTTATGGAACTCGTGTTCTACAAAGTGAGGATAAGGAGGTTTCAAAAGATGAAAGGGACACTAACAATAGTTCAATCAAACTTTGATATCAAATTCATTTGTTTTCCTTGTATGTGTAAATATTTTTTCATGCAATGTTGTATATAAAGTTGAGATTTCTTTGGTATGGCAATAATACCACTTGCTTACAAGTAAAAAAATTAAATGGTTAATCTATAATTTAATTTAACATCTCATCGTCACATTTATATATACATAGATTTTTGCTTCCATGGTGTGAAATTAATTAAATGTTAGATTTTTGCTTCCATGGTGTGAAATTAATTAAATGTTAGTCGAGTAAAATTTCATAACTATATTTATGGATACATGGTTTTTTCTCTAGTCATGATCTGAAATTCACTAAATGTTAGTGGGAAGTGTGTTTATATATAAATGGTTTTTGCTCTCATGATTAATATGTTTTGGAATAGACTTTTAGTACTCATCAATCTAATCAATATTTAAATTTTATAAAAGTAATAAAATAACATAATAATGAAATCCACCTGTGAAAGGAGGTGAAGGTGCTAGGGATTCTATAAACTAAGACTTCACACAAGGGTTTAGAGCAGGTTCATTGGAGCAGGAAATCCAATTGGTTATTTACTGTGATGACAATTTGACAAAGGTGGAAATATTTGTATCCAATTCCGATGTGCAATCATGATATGCTGAAGAATATCCCAGTGAAGGCAATTAGGATTATGTCGAGGCTACGCATGCCCTGAAGAATATCCCAGCGAAGGTGGAAATATTTGTATCCACTCCTGCGCATGCCCTCAGCCAAACTTCCACGCAGCTCCATTCTCCTCCAGGGAGCCACCATCACGCTGCAACTCCTGCGCATGCTCTGAGCCAGCCTGCACGCATTCCATTCTCCTCCAGACAGCCACCATCACGCTGCAACTCTCTTTTATTGTTCTTGGATTCTATTTAAAGGCCATACTTTCAGAGACTCAGACGTACAACTCCTGAGTTGCAAGTCTCACAAGTTGCATACATCCATGCCATTTGAATTTGGCTCTAATCATTCATGCCGTTTGAATTTGGAGTGTCATCTTTAAAATAATTGAAATAAAAAGGCAACTTATTTACTACAACCCCTAATTTATATTATTTATAAATATTTTTGTTCTTTGGAATTGCTTAAATTATGGCAAGTTAGGAGTGTGTCAAAGAGGCACTTCAAAACTAAACATAATAAAACATTATGATAATTCAAGATTTTCATTGAAGACATTGGATATGCTAATATTTTCATTGAAGACATTGGATATGCTAATATTTTTCTCTCTTAGTGACTTTATACTCTAAGTAAGGTAGATTGGAATGTTATTTATGATGTATGGAAACAAATGAAAACTATAAAGTTTAATTCCATTGAAATTTTGTTGGAATGTGATCATTTATGTGAAATAATAATAGTTTTGTGGAGCTTACTAATTTCAAAAAAAAATTTGTTTATTTATTAAGTTTTATTGAATTTTTTTTTTAATATTTTATTGTTTAAAATTATAAAAATTAATTATTCCAGGTGAATGCAGTCATGTCTTTACATTTCATCTTTAGGTATTAATGCATTTCTTGTTGTATGCAATCAAACCAATCAATGGAAGACACCCATGTTAGCTGTGAGCAATGGTTTGCGGTAGGATCTTCGGGCTGCAAGCAGGATTTAAGTGACATATTCTTCCCGAGCTCTCGCAAGGCCATATTAATGCTGCATTGATCGAAAACATCGAAGTTGATGGCCATGAAGTTATCCTCGTGAATCAATCCGTATGGAGGGATATCGAATTGGATTTGAGCTTCTGCTGCGTTTTTCGGTTGCAAATTATTGGCATCGCCTGTGGGGTTCATAACTCCGTTGTTAATGTTTGCCGAAACGATGTTACGCTCTTCCTGCTCCATTGAATATGTAAGGTTGTCTGCCATGCTGTAATCCTCCTCCAATCATGCAATCTGATGGGCTTGTCTTAGAAGCTTGAAAGTCTGGTGAGTAGATAATTGGCATTGAGGACTGATGTTGACTTCCACGAGGCCATCCGGTGTTGTTATGATTGATGGTAGTGGTACTGTTTAAATCCATGGTATCATGGAACCCATGATCAATTGATTGTTTGAAGTTTTCAATGGCTACATACTCTGTGCGGTTACAAAGGTCTTCGTCTCCCACGAGGATACTAACTATATCCTTAATGTCCCAGTTTGCTGAACCACTGTTCTCATCTTTTATGGCATGTCCAGTGCTGCTGGCATCGTTGTAAGGAAAAAACGAAGATATAACAGGGTTAATGGTGCCTCCGGATTTTTTTTTTATTGGGAGCAACTCGCTCAAAGCCGGGCTTTTGACCGAGCACCACCCTAGCATTGAGAAAAATTAGTACAGTCTAGATTTGATAACAAAACACGAGTCACAGGGATAGGTTGGATATTTCAAATGAAATGTAAAGACATACGTCTTCAGATGTACGTGGATCTCAAATGTCTGCCCATTAATAGCCTGTATGGAAAAAGATTTCAGAAAAGAGTAGATTACAGAATTAATGCGAGACCTAGATAAATGGCGAGATCAATCTGTACTGAGTAGGCGTATTTATCATGAGAAGAGCATACAATAAAAGAGATTTTTCCTCAACTAACCTCCACGCATTTCAGCATCTTGCTGGCTGCCCATCCTCTCGTTGCCCTTCTGCGCACACTCCTGCTCCAATCTTCACGCATTGTGGGCCTCCCTCTATTCATTGTCTGCTGCTAACCTAACTCCTGTGTGATGAACAGTCAAACTATTTTCCCCAATGGAAGAATGGGATGCGCCAAGCCTCAGGAGGGCATCTAGTTGAACGACATGCATGAGGAGGTTTGCACTAGTTATGGCATCCATCTTTGATACCACTACAGAGTAATTAAATCCCCAATTTCATTTTATTGAATTGGAGAACCCTTATTTATTACATTCTCAAATGGATTATTTTTTTCCATCTTTTACAATTCCTATTGAGACTTTTGGTCTTCTTAAACTATTTACAATGGGTACCATAATTTGAGGATTAGTATATATATATATATATATGTTGAGACCTAATCCTCAAAATAATATATATATATATATATATATATTGAAAATATACAAGTTTATGGTATATTTGGCTTGTGGGTTGTTGGATATACCCTTGAGAGGTTGTTGTTCCCATAGTTAAAAAAAAGAAGAATATATATATATATATAATTGAAAATCTATTTCAATCCATAATACCTGGGCAATTTTACCAAAAACCAACATTTCCATGATAGATTTTAGGCGAAATAGAGGGAGCGAGATTATTTTACGCGCTATGGGAGCTCCAAATTGAATCAAACCCGGGAGAAATGGTTAGATTTAATATCCTCTTTATATATTTTATTGGGCTAATGTGTCATTTATTAAAAATAAATACATAAAAATTGGGCTAATCATAGTAAATGATGGTCTAATAAAAAAATAGCCCACTAAAAAATTAAAACCCCTAAATTTAGGCCATGGGCTAAAATTAGCCCCAAAAATTTTCCCTGCAACTTAATAGGATCTCCTGCTCCATCATCTCTCTTTTCTTCTCCCTCCATGAGAGGATGCCTAGGCCGACGAGAGTAGTTTTCCCCAAGCTCAACTAGTTCAAGACCCAACTCTCAATATCCAGATCTCGTCAGGGACATGCACTAAAAAACCATAAGAGAAGATTGCTCTGGTACCATTGATCCAGATTTATGTGAGAACGAAATGGAATATCATATATATATTCACATACACAAATATATTGCAAGAAACACAATGATACAGTAAACTCATATTCTATTAAATGAATGAAATAGAAGAGACTGTAAATATAATAAAAGCATCTAGAATGGTGGTAGTTATATCTCTTAAAAGAGATGTGGCGGCTACGCTCATTTTTCACCAGCTGAATACAAAGGAGGTCGAAGGGAATTTTATCATAAATCCTTGAAGAGGCATAAACTGTAAACCTAACCCTAGGAGATGAACCATCAAAAGGTTGGTGGGCCCTAAGGTGGTTAGTTGATACGTCAACTTCCTAGGGGGCGTAACTTTTGCATATGATCTATGTTTTGGGCACTCGATAACCCATTGGAAAGATCTATCTGAGCACTACAACTTTACACCCAACCCCTTGAATCTCCAAAAAACGTCGTTTAGGGCCTCAAAACGACCCTGGAAGTTTGGAACCTGGAAAACCATAAGAAAAACTACCACCTAGAAATATTGTTTTGAGCCAGTGGAATAGGTGGGTGGCCATCGATATCCATCTAGATCAACATCAGACAACACATGTATGTGGAATTGTCTTCCACGTACCCTCAAGTATATCGAAATCTCTTCAGGTACACATAAAAACAAACTTGCATGAACCTGAGGCCATCTTGTTTCTATAGTATATCGAGAATAGTGCTCAAGGAGATCATGTACTAGGGTATCAAGTAGTATAACTAAGTGTACGGTCTATCCTCCTTAGTCAGTGTTGTGAAATATTCGGCCAAGTACGACTGTTGTAAACCATTAGGTATATGAAACAACAATATTTCTTGACATTCCTCTATCCTTTGGACCCTACAATCCCTAGCCTCTGTAATCAGCTAATAAAATTCCTACATCTTTGCATCCAAAAGGAATTTGGAAATTTTATCAACCTAGTAATATTCAGTAAGGAGTAATACTCCCACCAGATTTTAATAAAAAAGAGTGCCATGTCAACACCATTGTAGGATCCCAAAAGCATCCATGTGCCATGTTGATCATGTTTTTTTTGTAATGCTGCATAATTATATTAAGCTAAAAATAAAAATACAGTAGAAAGTACATACTATGGTGGTCTAAGCCAACCAAGTAGATCAGAGAGGTCCTGTTGTGCCAAGTTATACAAAAAAATCCTACCCAGAGATGGGGAAACAGGATAGTCCGAAGGTGACTGTGTATCCATGAAAACAACCAAAAAACCATAGTAGCTGTGAAGCATAAGCAAAAAGGAAAAAAACAAATGGAGAACCTCCTTATCATCATGTAGCAGGTGCTTCAGCGTCAGAGGGTGTCTCTTCGAGGATCGAGCAGCTGTAGCAGGAATATTCATCCTCGTCCTCTGGTTGTTGCAGAGAGTTCTTGACAAGTGGCTGCAGCAGAGAGTTCTTCACAAGTGGCGGTTCGATCTGCACAAATGGTTGAGAGACCTTCATGGCCGGCTGCGTGACCTTCGTGGTTGTCCTTGTGTTTCTTCCAGGCTGCTTGACTGGTAAGGGGGCAGTTTTCCTGAACTCCAAGATGGCATTGTCCTGTTCACTGTGGGTGCGCTTCGCCAAAATTGGACCCAGGATGGAAGGAATGGGGAAGGTGGTCTGCATCAACTCCTTACCTATCAGGAAATACAAAGTCTGGGAAAAGGGATGGACTGTGCCAGGACCTGTCGGAGTGCTCGGAAAATGGCCACTCTCCATTATATTTCTGGATACCTGGGCTTGGGCACTGCTCTCAGGCCTGAAATCACATCACAGGTTGCGGGTTGGAGCATACGCCTCCCAGTAGAGTGTTCTCTCTAGACTTTGCAGGGTGGAAGCCATGTTGGGTGGAGTGGCACTTAAGATTTGTGTGGCGTGCTTCGCTGTGGCCCAGTTGGCCACCATATACGGGTCCCATTTATGAGCCTGGCTGCCCATGGTGAGGATATCAGCTATTATGTGGGCTTCCCAATTATCCACCAGCAGACGAATGGGGATAGAAATCTCAGAACTGTAGCCTTTACAAGTTTTCCCTTCAGCTTGGGCATCAACTTTATTCCTTCCTCGTGTTCCTCTCAGCTTTCCCATGGTGGTGCCGGCAAGTATGAGTTCGAGCAGGAGAATGACAGGGGTGGCACAGAGGCTAGGCGACAGTGAATTGTGAAACAGGGATTCCAGAAGCAACGGAGCAAGAATGTCGTGGGGAATGAGCGGGGTCATGATAGAGGGCCAAGTTCCGGAGCAGGTGAAGGGACAGGAGGAGTTCACATGTTTAGGAGCCATGGGGGGAGTGGGCGTGACATCCATTCCAGGCTGGTGGAGGGGACAAGAAGCAGGGGAGTTAATGACATAGGGGTTTGGACGTCGTTTCGAGAGGAGGCCTGACGTCATTCTCGACTGGTTGCATGTCCTGTAGCTGCCCAGGTGTCATGCCACTTTGGATCCCCGTGGCATGCTCCTCGTACCTGGCTTGATCACCACCACCCGCATCTGGGGGCCATGTTGATCATGTTGGTATACCTTTCTATCAACCTTTTCTATGTGGACCTGACTATACATTATTATGGGTATATCTAAAAAGACTCATCTTGATCCACTAGTCATATTGAGATAAGTTTGGATTAACATTTTGTGGGATCTCACGTGGTCCCATGGTCCATACTCTCAACAAGGAAACCATGGAGATCCAAAACCCCATCCAGCACACTAATCCCCAACCAGTTGAAGTCGAGGTTTCTAGCATCGAATTTTCAGTCAAAAAACTCACAAAAAAGATGGACACCAAATGTCAAATGTTAGGATTTATATGTAAACAATTGGGTATCAAGTTCTCAAATCCACACACCAATCCAACCAAGGTGTATCCTTCAGCAAATGAAGTGCATGACACTCACACACTCTTTATGGATGCCCATCACCCACCCTTCCAACATCACCCTTTCCGGATCACAATTCATGGAACCGCTTTCTAAAGGTAGACATGAACAATTTTGATGGCTTCGATCCCTTAGATTGGGTTACCTAAATGGAACACTATTTATGTGTCCATGGAATTACTGATGACATACAAAAACTAAAAGTGGGGGCCTTATATTTGGATTTATAATGTTGCAAATGGTGGCAATGCTATAAGAAATCTTAAGGAGGCTACACTGATTAGACTTTGTTTGTGAAGTTATTTAGTGATTGTTTTGAACATGACACACACTATTGGGACCACTGATAAAATTAACCAAACGAGCATAGTTATGGAATATATTACAACCTTCGAGAAATTGGTATCTACATAAAGGGCCTATCCAATCATTTTTTAAAGAATGTTTTATCACTGGTATCAAAGAGGAAATTAGAGCACACATCGTGATGTAATGCCCCAAAACACGGATGGAATCTTGTGATATAGCTAAAGAAGTTGAGATGGTGATAAACATCTAAACCAAAAGACCTTCATTTACCACGTGCAATATCCCTCCCTTGGAAACTACCCCAACCCATTGAACTCCAATGATTGAGAATCCAAACGTTTTCTCTAGAAGAGATGGTAGAATGAAAACACCTCAAACTTTGTTATAATTGTGATGAATGGTATTTCAAATGGAATGAATGTAAAGAACAAAAACTATTTTAAATGGATTTATCCCCACAAGACCACTCAAAACATATACCAACAGAAGACATTCAACCCTCCCATAGACAAAGAAACCACCTTGAAAGCTACTTGCGAGGAACCTTGAATTTATGTTCATGACCTATCAAGTTTCTTGACACTCCAAATCTTGAACTTGATTGGTTACATCAAGCACCATAAAGTGATTGTACTAATTAACAATGGCAGCACCCACAATTTTTTTCTTAGGAGAATGGTCAAAGAAACCCACGGTTATGTCCATCCTATACCTAATTTTCAAATTATGATATCCAATGGAAGTATGATGAAATGTGGTGGTCAATGTGAAGATGTGAAACTTCAAATGGGTGAGTATCATCTCAATACTCATATGTTTGTTATTAAAATGGCCAATTATGATGTAGTTCTTGAGGAAGAATGGTTGTGCACTTTGGGACATGTTATGATGGATTTCAAGTGTTTATACATGAGATTCACTAAGGGAGGGAATAAAAATAATCTCAACATGCTTACATATAACTCCCCAAAAATTATCATCTCTCATTATTTGGAGAAGTTATTGAAGAAAGGATAGTCATACATTATTGCACAGTTCAATGCCATACAAATAGTGGATACCCACCCACATGAGATTCACCCTAACTTGTAGTTGGTCCTCTCTAAACATCAATGAGTATTTGAAACAAATTGGGTTTTTCCACCTTCACATGGGGACCATGACCATCGTATTCCATTGGTTCTAGGAATTCAACCACCCAATGCGCATCCTTATAAGCACTCTTTGACATAGAATAATGAAATAGAAAAGAGCATTCAATAATTATTAGAGGCTAGAGTCATATGTCCTAGTAATATCTTTTAGTCATCACCATTGGTCATGGTACTGAAGAAGGCAATGGTGCATGTGTCCCAATTATTAGGCTCTCAATGAGTTGACCATCAAGGACAAACTTTCCATCCTAGTTATTGTTGATCTCTTGGATGAACTTCATGGAGCCAATTTTTTCACAAAACTTGACCTTCATTATGGATACCACCAAATACAAATGAAAGAGGTGACATCCTTAAGACAAATTTTCACACACTTAAAGGTCATTAATCTTTTTTAGTGATACCCTTTATCCTTTGCAATGTTCCATCCACCTTTTAGAGCCTTATCAACAAGATCGCTCGACCTTTCCTATGCAATTTGTGTTGGTATTTTTCAATGATATATTGATCTACAACAAAAAATGGGAACACATAAAACATGTTGACTGAGGCCTGCATCTATTATAGGACTACCAATTATTCATGGGGCATTCCAAATGTGCTTTCGCTACAAGGAAAAGGCCCTGTAGTGGAGGTTATAGCGTAGGTTTTAGTGTTACAAAATTGGTCAAAAATCTCAAAAAAAACCTCTACTACAACCTCTACAAATGGTACCAGATGTTTTAGCGGAGGTTTTTACAGAAATGTATTATAACTAAAAAAAATCAGCGGCTGGAAGCTTTGCAGAGGTTTTTTTTCGATGCGCTTTATTCACACAAATGTACTGATGCGGCCAAATGCACAATGCATCGATGCACACCAAAATTATTAAAAGAACCGGTGCTTTATAACATTGTATGCACCTGTGCATTTTAACAACAATAGCACCGGTGCTTAATTTCTTATAGAACATATTGGTGCGGTATACCCAAAATAGCACCAGTGCTTACTAACTATTAAAATGTATCGTTGCAACCTAACTATTAAAAAGCAAAAGGGCGATAAGTGAATATAAACATACCCGGTAAAGTTGACTAAGACGTTGATTGTAGATATATTTTTAAAACATAACATTGATTTTAATATACCGTAGCACACCAGGTCATAGCATCACAAAAATCACGTGGCAAGCAATGAGTATTATGTTGCACTGGGCCCCAATTGATTTCAGCGCACCGGTGTTGCATTGTTTAAAGCACATCTGTCATGTCCCAAATTTGGCATTGGGTCACAATGGCCTAAGCAAATTGGCCATATTCATTATATTTTTTCAAATTGATGCTAAAGGTCAAATAATTGCGAAGGAGGAAAATTACTAGTTTCCTAAGTTTAGGGTGGAAGCTTTGGGATTTGGAATAAGGGGAAAAATAAATGATGTTTGAACATTAGGATGGAATAAATATTTAATAAAGGAGATAAATAAATATATACATGAAAATCAAAGTGGCATTTGATCATGAAGACACATGGAGGAAGTGGGACCCACATATGGCTAGATTTCCCCACTACACTTGGCATCATTCTCTCACCAATTCGAATTCAAGGTGAATGGTAACATACTTGGGGGAGTTCAAAATGTATTATTCATGGAATGACACATCCAAGGTCAAAATATAGAGGAAGAGTAACTCCCATGGAAGAGGAAGAGGCAATTTGGAGCTAGTGAGACACTTGGGCTAGATTCCCTAACTCTATGACAACAATGATGAAGATGCTATGACACCTATGACACAAATCAGACCTGAAGGCTGACATATGACATATATGACATGTTAGGGATAAAAATAGCCTCCAAGAGGGAGCTCAAGGGAGTTAGGGCAGCTAAGATGCTTCCACATGTGATTTGGTGGAAGTGGGAGACTAGGAATTGTTGTACAAGTGGCGTTCTTTGGAATCTCTTCCCAAATTGAGTTGGCATGAGTCTCTTGGAAGGAATTCAACCCATGGAGGACATTAGAAGTTTAGAAATGTCAATAACAAATAATAAAACCATCTTTTGATCATTTGAGAATTTGCAATTGCATTTGTGAAGAGGGAGAGCTAGTGGATGACTAGTTTCTTGCCTTAGCCAATTTCGAGGGTGAAAGATTCCCATCCAAGTTGGTAATTGGAAAGGCCATTCAGACCTTTCATTTGGATATTTAATGGATTTTTTATTTGCAAGTGTAAGATACATGGAATCTCATGGTTTCTTTTAGTGTAGCACACTCTCTCAACCATTTCCAGTTTTGATGGCATATTCATGCTCCTTGAGGGAGGGCGTTTTTGGTGAGCTCTTGTACTCATTGGGAGAGCTTCTCATGATGTATTTCTGATTTTAATAGATTAATATGCTCTTTTATTCATATTCATAAAGTCTCAGGTCGAAATACCCACTGTTTGTATGCAAAAATGTTGATTAATGAGCAAACAATGTCCATTTCCCCACTACATTGATGTATATCATTATAATGTTGATGATTTCGAATGAATGGATGATTCTATGATAAATTTGTGATTAATAGACTTCCATGGATGTATTTTACAAGTTTCATGTACTGTACTTGAGCATTTGAAGTATTTTTACTCAGTTTAATTGCATTGGGAGAAGAAATAGTTCCATTTCCCCAAGGGTCGAATGGGTGATTTTTGCAGCTGAATGGGAGAGGGTTGGAACAGATATAATAATAAATTAATGGTGCACATGAGACCTTAATAACATCCTTAATACATTCCCTACCTATTTTCATAAATTCGAGGGAGTTTGGAAGCATTTGGGAGGCCATTTTCAGTGTTACCCAAAGGGGATTTGATGCACAAATTTCTAGTTAAAATCCCATACATTGACCAGAATATAAATCAAGTTTGCAGAATTATTTTGAGGGTTATAAACGATACCTGAACCTAATATTCAAGTCTAAATATCATTCATATACCCTTACAGAATATTTGGGAGCATTTGGGTTAAATTGGAGGCCAAAACAACAAAACTAGTCAAAGGTCGAAATTGGGGAAAATTGGAAAAATTGGTCCTTTTAATAAAATTCTTAAAATGGGACATTACAACATCGGTGTGACATAGTCTTAAATGCATTGGGTCGATTGGAATGGTCGAAGCACCGGATATTAGTTTATGTTTGGGGAGCAATGAATACTGGCATCGCACTGTAATATCTATATTTTATTTTTATTTTGGTTAATTCCATTATTCATGGTAAATTGAAATATTTTTTATAATAGTATTCATTTGAATTTTAATTATTGTGTTTGGATATGATGTTTGGATTAATTTATTATATCATAAATTTTTGCATCTATTGTAATATTTAATCATCCATATATTTAACATATTACAATGACATTGGAGAATGCAATAGAATAAAAAATTGTATTTTATTATATATCAATAAGAGGCTCTTTGTCATACAAAATGGGACAACATAAACTCTTCAATAATCAAAATGTCAACATGCATGTACTTGTTAAACTTATTGGTAACCCATTTTCTTTCAATTGGAACACTATGTCCAATACATTATACAAAATGTATGATGTTCATAGACAATTATTTCAAAATATATAGTTGCTTGCATTAACATCCAAAATATATGGATCATTATTCTTTGTTGGAACTTTTGTCAGTGCCTGAGCCACTTGCATGACTTGGGTTATTTGGCCGAATGTTTTGTTGATTGAATCGATTGTTTTCCTCTTCTTCAGCTTCCATCTAGAAACATAGAAATAAAGTGTAATGAGTGTATCTACATTGGTGGGAATAATGGGAATTAAAAAAATAAAAATACATGAATGTAAATTGAAAAACAGCGTACCATAGAAAGAATTGAGTCCCGAATGATACACGTTCTTTCAAAAACATGTCTTGTGCCTTTTCCCAATAACTATTATGTTGGCTCCACTCCATACTTTGTTTCCTGCAAGTTTTATACCCCATAAGAAATCATAGATTTAATATAAAGGATTTTTGTTGTTATATCACTTATAAAATGAGAGAAGTAAAACAACATAGAACTTACAAGTACCACAATTAATTTTTGATAGGCCAACATATACTCACAACCCATACCTAACCAGACGTCAAACAATTCTTCTGATGAACATCCAAGGATGGCTAGTGTACTCACAACCCATACTTTTCAATTGTATGTTAACACTTGTTTGAAGACATCCAAGGATCGCCAGTGTAAAAATAAAATAAAATATAAAGCTCTCAACCAATATCAAATCGTAAGTAGTTGTAAGGAAATCATAACTACTTGCAAACTTTCCTATCAACCCCTTTTTTCCTTGTCGTCCTATCTTATATGTTGAATGGGTTCCATTTTGTTTTCTTTTCTGCAACAAAACAATTGAAAATTAATATTTAATGCTAAATTAATTAATTTGATGTACATAATAAAAAATTTCAATGATTTCATACATTTGAAGCACGTTGTTGTTGGCATGGATCCTCCCGTGGTGCAATTATGTCTATTTCCTTGACCATATCCTTGCACGCTTTTTTGGACATCCCTATTGGCATATTTCGAATATCACCTTGTTCATCCTTTGGAAGTTTCATAATCTTCCTGAATATGTAAAATGACATTAAACCATTTTTATGTTGATATGAAAAATAAATATAGTAGAATTAATATTAATAAAGTAATGCTTTGTAGTAGTAGGTACATATTCAATAAAAATATGTTTAGGAATATTACTTTTTGAATGTTTATTTTTTGTTGTTGTATGTTTTTTCTATTGCAACTATGGTAGGTCTCATTGACCAATGCTCTGGAAACACCTCTTGCAATTTACATTTAACCTAATTCTTTGACTCATTGGATTGATTTCTATACTATAAGTAGAAGGTACATCTATACATTCTTTCCACTATATCCCTCATAGTTTTATAATAAAACAATTCCCCTTTCATTCACTTCTGGCACCACTCCAGATGAGCTAAGGACCAATTCATCATCATTTAAATCATCCATAATTTGTTTTTTCTTATGATAACATTCCCTTCTGTTGTTGTCATTCCTTCCATAATATTCAACATATGTTAATTAAATCGTTTGAAACATATTAGTGAATATTATTAAGTAGAATATTACTATAATTTCAAGAAAAATTCATATCGATTTCTTTTTTATTCACTTGACTCATCCCTCTACAACTTTTCCATCAATGTTTTATGTTCTTCTACACTTAGATTTCAAAGAATCTTATCGAGCTTCCTCATTTTTGGCTTTGCATGACACACATTAACCAATACATATTAGTTAAACTTACATATAATTCAAACATATTGATTTAATATAAAAATTACAAAGAGCTTGCCTTCTTCGTGTTTTTGGATGTGCTCCCATCATCCCGATTAGAATTATTGTTCATTGAACTCTTATTACGCATTTTATATCAATAAACAACCTGAGCATTAAAAGAGAAGCTAATAAATATATTATACAAATAAATTACATATATTCAAAATATTAAAAAATGGTTTTCCATTTCAGTTCATTTCAATAGAAACAACACACTAATGCTTCCAATCGCTGGATGCACTGGTGCTTCTAGAACATGAACGCACCAATGCACCTTCTTTTAACACATTGTTAACTAGAAAAAAATAAAAATGTTAACATACGCGTATATTGGTGAGATATATTTATTTTTAAGCATCGGTAGTCTGAACAATGTGCATGTATAATTAATGCACCAGTGCGTTATTACAACTCTACCGCAACAGAAAATATGTAAGTGTTTTAAAAAAAATGAAATATGAGAAGAAGAAAAAAACACAGACGGCATTGTCGATGCTCTTTTATTTGAAATTCATTGATGCGTTATATCAAGTCGAATGCACCAAAAATTGCGTAAGCCTTTTGAAAAAATAATTAAAAATTAAAAAATATATATTAGGGATGACAGGGTTGCGGGTTTAACCCAAGAAGTGGTCCCAATGAACCCAATGCTTTGTATATAAAAGCACAAACCCCCTAAATCTAAAATCCCTAAAAAGAAAAATCAGAATTGTGAAACAATAGAGGGATTTAAATCCTAATGTAAAATTCCATGGCCACATAAAATAAACGGAAGCAATAAGAAAAACAGAGTTCCAACATTGAAGGTAACTATGATTTTTTTTTCTAAATTTATTTAAAATTTAAAAAGGAAAATAAATAAATCATACATTGTGATTAATAGTAAAAATTTACATACTTCAAATTTCTACTATGCAGGGTTTTGTTTGATTCATCATACCTTAAAAAAATTTCGATCTTCGGAATATTCTTGTTGCTCCAAACTCCTTCCCTGTAAGTCTCTCTTCCAAAACTCTCCCTTTGAAATTTCGGAAAAATAATGAAATAGTGGTTAGGAATTTTTTAGAAACACTCTATAGAATTAGATTTTGAAAATGAATTTCTTGCTCCTTTTTCAGTTTATGGAAAATTAATTAGTCCGATTTTTTATTTTTCATTCTCAAGGTTCTGGTGCGCGTGTTACATTGGTGCACTAGTGTGTACAAACAAGAAACATATCATAAAGTTATATTTTTAAAAAAATTATGGTATAACGGTGCACTGAAACAATATGCAATCCCTGGTGCGCTTGTAGTTTCACGACACACCGTAGTAGCATTATTGGTGCACAGGAAGACCCAAGGTTCATCATAAATTTTACCAACAATACCCAAGACACTAGCCCTTTCTGAGGTATCTATGGGAATTGTAGGAACCAAGGTTCTGTAGTGCTGAAGGGGTGTGAACATTCATCTAACAAATCTATAATTCAATCAATTACCAAATCTATCATTCATTCATTTATTGTGCAATATTTCATATCATACTCATGATAATAGATAACATATTCACGACAACAACATACCATAGAATCCATGTGCACATTAAACATAAGAATTCATCACATTCAAGATAAGTGTAAATTACTGCAACCAGATGTACTCATTCTCATTACTAATGGGACAGTCTTACATAACCTTTGTAGTGCCCAAACATTCTCAGAATTCAACTAGCTAGCATTACACAACAAAACAACGACTCATGACCATACAACAAAACAGATGTCATGAGCTATACTCCCTTATCATGAGTAACAAAATTTCAGCACAATGTGTCACTAACCCTTACATATTTATACATCACTACATCGGAGGAGCCCATTACAAAGTGGACAAAACACCTAACTACTTCTAACTTACTTATGCCTCTTGCACGGTTTGGGTCCAAATGATGAGTTATCCCACGGTCCATCTCTAGTGTGAAACTTCCAAGTTAGGTACAAAACCCGCTCCAATAGACCCCCAAAACTCACCTTTTGCTCGTCACGAGCAACTTCAACTACTACGCAGACTTCTTTTGACTAAAATTCTTCAGTGCAGTAGCTTAAGTACTACTGCATAACACCTTTTGAACCAGAGTTGCTACTCTCTGGTATGAGTAGAGTTCCAACCATCTCTCATCTTGACAAAAAATTTCATCCCACCTCCTAGACACGGCTCAAAATCCTGGATCTTGACCTTCACATTATCAATGGTGTCCGAGATCGCGACCTTCTGAACTCCCATATTTCCAACCCACTGGTCGGTATTACTTTGGTTGCTCCAACTGCTCCTGCATGAATCAACCCTCCTTGCTCATTAGGTTTCTCTCTATTGTGTCACTTCTCCTTTTGGTGGTGCCATGTCTCTCTGCATTGCAGTTGCTTCGTCTCTTGGATTGTTTTGACTCTACTTTCTATGTTGTCAACCTATTTTTACCACTTGGCACCTATGCTTTTCCCCTCGGTTATGCATCTTTATCGTTTATGCCAAAAATTGCAGCATCTACCCTCAAAACAACAAAAAGAAGCTTTAACTGCTATGGTTTACCTTCCACTTCCTTCTTTATAGCTAATGCTGATGTACTTCAACTTATCTCCTCATGATTTACTTATGCCACTATACAGACTTCGAGATTTGATGTTGATTCACTATCCTTTCAAAAATTTGGTTGTCAATTTCCGTCATGGTGGCCATACGTGTTAGTCTCCATCAGCTTTTGAAGTGTGTCCTTAGCCTTCATAACTTTCTCCTTTTCCTGAGTCTCTTATTCTACGATGCCTTCCACTACCCACATAGTGAGCGGTGCTTGCAATTGCTACTTTGTTCCAATGGTTACCTACTTTATAACTTCATGGACTGTAGAGAGGACCTATGTCACTTTGTACACTTCCTCCTGCAGTAGCTCCAAATTTTACATGATGTTTTGTTGCTCTACCCTTAGTTGGTTAATATCTTGCTCATGTTTCCTATTTCAACCAATGCATCTACTCTCCCTGTTGTTGGTAGAGTGTTCATTTTTTGTGCCTTCTCTTGCGCAACACGTATATTATGATCTATTCTCTGCAATTTGTATCCTACAACAATTGAGTCCAGGCCTACGTGCTCTCTTCACACAAATTTGTGCACTTATCCTGTAATGTCTTGATGTTCTCTACTTCGATAGTTTCACTAACTCTCTGCTCCCTTTCCTACCTTTGTTTTCGGGGTGTACTTGGTGTTACTCTTGCTTCCAAGTCCATGATCTTTTCCTGGAATCCTTTAATTTCTTCTCTTATCTTTATGACATTTTCCTCAACCAGGATACCTAACTCCAATTGGTCCTCCGGAATCGTGTTATATAGTCTTCCTAGTGCCTACTGCAACTTTTCATTTTCCAGAACCACCTCTTCTTTTATTTTCTCCGCTTCATCTTTCCCCTTCTCTACTTCTTGTTGCTCCTTGCACAGCTTCTCATTTTCTTTATACAATGTCATCTTTACTATCATTCGATCGGCCTTTGTTGCTAATGTCGCGGTTGTGCGCAACTGAATCTCCCTTGCTACCCCTTCTACAAAGTGTACATCACTTCTAGTATTTTTGATAAAATCAAGTTAAATTAACTTGTCGTTGCTTCGCTTTCTTGTAGCTCTGTTTTAGGGAACGTGAGAGCTACCAACATTATCTTCACAGTTATTTGCATTGTTGATGCAACTTATGGCTGGGGAGCCATATCCCTTTCTTCATCATTCCTTGTCCGCTCCTCTCCTGATTTCCTAAACAAAAATTTGTTTGCTTCCAATGCCTGTCGTAATGTAGTTAACTGCTCCTCCATTCTTGTCTTTATCTCCTCTTGCTTCTTTACTACTATTTCACGTGCTTCCTCCGTCGCCTCCCTAACTTGTTCTCCTATTTTTTCCAAGTCATCTTCTCTGAGTGAATGGACTACTAGAATTTTTACTACCTTTCTCTTCTTCCTTTGCGAGGAAGCGCTTGCCTCGGTCTATTCCTTTCTCTTTTCACCCACCTCTGGTGCAGTCTCCTACTCATTTCTCCTTGCACCATGGCCTTTTTCCTGTAAATTGTCTTGTTATTCGTCTTCTCCGTTATCTTGCTCTCCATTTGGTTCTTCCTATAAATTCTCACCATGTGCCTCATCTTGTTTCGGTTGCTCTACCTTTTTGATTGGGACTCTCCACTCAACATCCCAGTCATTCACAATTACACTGACATATTCCTTTGTTATCCAAGTGTTGGAAACCATTGCTTTCCCATATCTCTTCTTGCCTAAATATACATGTGATGCATCCCAGCTCTAAAATGCACAATTCCCTTATACGTGTCCAATACCCGTGGTGCCATGCACGACATAATCTAGATGATGTATTGAATAGTATCATTTTAGACAAAAAATGTCACATTGTTCTCAATTTGCCTTCTCTTTAGCTTAGTAAACCATAGATTACTGTACTTAGCTGCCAAACATGGTTTACGTGCAACATCCACGAACTGTGAATCATTCGTCTCCCTCGATGCAACTAAGGTAATTAATATCAACATACATGCATAATGGAATGCTTTCTCGTTCTCTTATGCTTCTTTGCAATACTCTATAAACTCATTAAATAGGAATGCCAACCAATTTAGTTGTACACCTTCTACTCACTTTTCCGTCGATGCTATGATCCCTGATATGACCTAATTCTTCCAACTCTTCTTGTATAACCTGCAATCCAAGACTTGTGTTGTAAATATTAATGTGCCATCATTAATACTTGCCACATCTAGCCCGGTCGGTTAGCTCAAGTAGTTAAGAGCTGTGATTTGTAAGCAGAAGGTCTCGGGGTCAAATCCCTGGGTGGCTATGCATTGATATATAAGGGCCTCACTTGATGTCCCCACCGAGTTAGACCCCATAATCTGGGCCGGTGGTTTACCTTGGGTACCATCCTCGAAATGAGGGGAAGTACTTGAGGGTTTCCCCACGACTTCTTACAAGGGAAAATAAAATACTTGCCACATCCAATCCCCTATGTCCTCTATGAGTTCCAAACTTATCCTTCATCCTTTCAGCTAGCCCTTTGTCGTGCTTTTTGTTCTTAAACAGCAGTACTAGATCCTCCCCGATTGTCGATACCCTGTTACCTCTACAATTAGCTTGTTGTCAATTGATACCAATGTATCCAACCACAGGAAACCTTTGTGTACATAGATTAGTATCAATTGTACATAGTTATTCACCTATGAACTTCTTCCAAAATGTGGAATTTCCAACAAATTCAAAATGCATGCGCGCTACAACCCCATTGCCCATTGTTGTGGCTCCAATGTGATAATCAATGAATATGGAATGCTTTTCTGCCTTAATTAGTTTTCATTTTCCAACTCTAGAAAATTATTTATAATGTTTATATCATGGTATACATACTTCAATTTATTTATCGCTCCCAACAGAGTTCCCCAAATCAACACGCCCTCTAGAATTTCTAGTATGTCCACAAGATACCTCTGTCGCTTCTCCAAATCCACTGGTTTTGTGTCCATTTTTCTCGGAGGTGTGTAATCCCTTTGATAGCATGTTGATGTGTAGGTTTATTCCCCCTTATACACTCTCGAAATTCATGTTACTGCTACCAGTACTTGTTTTATTACCGCAGACATGTTCTTTGTGCAGGCCTTTCTTAGAACTGGAACTGCTACTTTTCGGGCCATCCTTCTACACCGCAATGACTGCACTCGAGTTGGTTCCATTCTATTTTCCTTGGCTCTAATTTTTCTTGACTTATGACTAGCACCCATCATTCTACTTGTGTTTTTAACCCCCTTTCTTAGTTTTTTTTTCCACCTTCGTGCCCTTTTTTGCATTCAATGCTTACCTAGGTGCATGTACCCATGCCCAATTTTGGTCTATATTTCCTTAGTTATTTATTTCTTTCCAAAATCCCACTAACAATCCTCTACATTTATTGCGTCTCATTCCCACACTTATTCCATTACTCCACCCTTTAATGTTCACACTTTACAAATCTGCAAATATTTCCTTGGCTTCGTGTCCACACTATCCCTTTTTTCTGGTGTGTCTCCTCTTTGTGCTCTTCCTTACTCTTTCTTCTTGTGACATGTTGCATTCACTCCGTAACATCTTGGTCTGCAACATTTCTCTTTCTTTTCTGCAACATCTTTCTTTCTTTTCTGCAACATTTTTTTTTCATTCTTTCTTTGACTATTGCGTGGAAGGATGGTTGTCCCTATAGAGTTTCAAGCAAATTCCATTGAAAAGTCCTTCTAAGGGTTCCCCATTCAGTTTCTCCAGCTGAATAGACCCCACCTCTATGATATATTTTATAATGTAGGGACCTAATTAGTGCATTTTGAACTTACCTAGATGTTTCATGAACTTTTTGTCATACATCAGAACCAGGTCTCCAATATTGAACGGGTTATGCTTAATATGCTTGTCGTGCCAGGCTTTCTCGTGTGCTTTTTGGACCTCCTAATGCAAAATAGCGACAAACTGATCTTCCTCCAATTCCAACGATTGCGACAATATTATTTCCATTGTGCCGCTATCGGTGAGTTCATCTAGTGCAGCGATACGCAACCTTAGAACAATAAACTCCATGGGCATGTCTACTTCCTACCCATATATGAACATAAATGGTGTATGTCCTGTCAATTTCTTGGATGTTATCCTATAAGCCCATAATACTGCAGGGATCCTCAAGTCCCAGTGATCTCGATTGACATTGCAAATATTTGTCAGCGCATTCTCCAGGATCTTATTAAAGGCTTCAACTATTCCATTTTCCTAAGGGTGATAGGGGGTACTCTTTTGGTGGTAAATCTAAAATTCTTTTGTCAGAGCACCAATTGTATTATTCAAAAAATGGGTCCCCTGATCACTCATCAAAATGCTTGTACATCTAAACCTTGTTATCACATTCTCAAAAAGAAACCGCGTAGTTATCTATGCACTGCAATCCTTCACTCGTTTTGCTTCAACCCACATCGGTAAGTAATCTGTTGCGGTAATGATGTATCTTGCTCCTAACCACATCGCATGCGGATTAATAGGCTAAAAAAATTCCACCACCCACTTATTAAATGGATATAATGTCACTTTGGGAATCAAGGTCATTCCATCCCTCCTTGATGGCTTCTCCACCTACTGGAAGACGTCGCACGTCTAACAGTATTCCTTGGCATGTTTGTGTAAACTAGGCCACCAAATAATTGCTCACAAAATATTCTACATGGTTGCTTTCCCTGCATAATGGCCTCCTGCAACTCCTTCATAGGCCTCTTTTAGCACAATAGGACGCCCATGCTCTAGTATACACCGTCAGAGAATCTCTTCTACACACAACTTATATAAGTTCCCTACAATCAACCGATAATCTGTTGCTCTTACCACTAACTACTTCTTCTACACAATTCATGTATACCCGACTGGGGCTAATCCGATAGTTAAGAACTGTGCAATATCTGAGAAATAGGAATCAACCATATGAACTATAAACAAATGCGCATATGGCATAGTGTCATCTATGTTTCCTGCATCTTCTCTTGTTTCTATGTGCGACAGATGGTCAGGTCTTGAGTTCAATTTCCCTGGTTTCACTACAACTTCAAAGTCATATTCCTAGAATAGTTGTATCCATCTACATATATTCCCTCCCCAACATTGGCTTGTTGACCAGGTATCTCAATGTAGAATGGTTAGTGTACATCTTAAATCGTGACCCCAACAACTAATGTATGAACGTTTATAGTACGTACACCATTGCCAATCCCTCGCGCTCTGTGGTGGTATAATTCTTTTCTGCAGTCGACAACTTCCTACTTGCAAACACAATAGGGTGATCTAAATATCCTTCCATGGGATGCGGTAACATTGCACCCAATGGTATGGATGACGCATCAAAATGAACACTGAACTCCTTCTTCCAATCCAGAAATATCAAGATGGGTGCAAGCACTAATTTTTGCTTTAACATGTGCAAGCTCTGTTGTAACTCTTCATTCCATTGTAACTTGGGATCTTTCTTTAATAGTTTTTCAAGTGGGGATGTGATCTATGCATATCCCTTAATGAAATTCCTACAGTATCCTATTTGCCCCAAAGTAGCGCGTAACTATCACACCAATGTAGGTGGTGGCAAGTCCACAATAACTGCAATATTTGTTGGGTCCACGAATAGTCCTTTCCTGTAAACTACATGTCCTAGCATAATACTAAAAGGTGGAAAAAAAATACACTTCTTCATATTTAACGAAATCTGATACTGTTTGCATCTATCCAATATTAACCGCGGAACTTCTATGTGATTCTTTAACAATTTGAACACTGTCTAGTCATCCAAGTACACTTCTAAAAACTTATGGATAAACTCTTTAAAGGCTGTGACAACTACTCTAGAAAATATTTCTTGGGAATTATTCAACCCAAATGGCATTATTGTATACTGGTAACACCCCCACTCTGTCACAAACGTCGTCTTATGCATATCCTCCTTTGCGATCTTTATCTGATGATACCCTGAAAAGTCATCGGTAAGGGAATAAGTTTATTTTCCTCCCAAATTTTCAAGGACTTCATCTATAAAAGATGTGGTAAACAGATCATGCAATCATGCATCATTCAACTTGCATAGATCCATGCAAATTCGTATCTCACCTATATTCTTATCTTGGACCACCATCGGACTGATCAACTATGACTCCTCAACCAGTTCTATGATTCATGCTTACAACATCCTATCTATTTCAGCCTTGACTTTCTACTTGTATACCGGATTTAGTCAATATGGTCTCTGTTTCACTGGTTTGGCATCTCATTTCAAGGGATCTTCATTTCTCCTAACTCTCCTACAATACCCTTCATTTCTGAAAACTTGGTAGGAAATAAATCCTAGTACTCACGTAGAAAATTGGAAATTTTCTCTATTCTCTCATATTTCCAGTAGTATCCAATGTTAGCAAACTTGGGATTCATCTTCGTTCCAATCTTTACTTTGTGGATATTCAATGGTTGCTTGTAACTGTTGCATCCCAATTCAGGTCCCTTTACCGTGCATTCTCCCTTAGTCTCTAGTATCTATAGGTTTCTTGGATCGTCCTCCTCCTGTCCTTATTTGTTGGCATTATAGCATTCCAAACCTTCATGCAATGTGGGACGAGGTAGATGTGCACTGCATAGGGGTCTTGACCCCGTTGTATCTCCTGGTGCAAAAATATTTGCTTTGATAGTCTGCAAGGCTGCATATACCACCGGAGTTTCATCTTCAAAACTAAAGGTAACCTTGAAATTCCTAATCAACTCATCCTAGTCTGTTATACCTATGGGAATCTCAAGCCTGATGTACCAATTATTTGGAACTATATCCAACATGTGCACCAACCAATGCATCCAATCTTATTTCAACATTGTACCCCATGTTGTAATACATTGTGCAACATGGTCCGATGGGAATCTCAACCCTGCATATTTCTGCGTGGTTTACTTATAACCAAATCTGACCTGCATCAACCTCTTGCATTGTTTCCAATCACTTATCCTTTCTTTATGAGCAACCCACCAGCATGATGGTGTCACTTTCAGTGCGACATCTAATCCCAGTAGCATTTGTTGTTCAAGTATCTATTCTTCAAAATTTGTTACAAACAAAGCTACATCTGGTAACCCATCATATTTTGGGCGATCACATACCTATGTCCCAATCCAAAGTAATGAAGCTATGACGTGCGCGCACCTTCTCATATGAAATTCATGCATCCTTTGCTACCAGTATTCACGGGATTCCTCATAATCTAATGCACAGGAACTGAAGCTGCACCAACTTATCACACCATCATCCATAGGATCCAAAAAATATTCCATCCTTCCAATCATGTTATATAAATTTTCCAGTTCCCCATTCCGGATTGGTTCTACATACCTTCTCCCTTTTGTTGGGTTCAATGGTGCAATGACCCTCACTTTGTCTCCTTCAAATATCATTTGTCTCTTCTTCAGATCAATGATGGCTTGATTCGCAAATTCCCATCCCAACCCCAGTAAAGTAGGATGCAATTTAGTGTCATCTACAATATCAATGAATTCAAAATCAAAGATGTTGCACACCCCATCCACATCCACACGTACTCCTTCCAACCTTCCAATTGGGATAATTCTGTGTTGGTTGGCTAGTTTCAATTGAACATTGGACCATATCAGCTTCGGCATGCCCGTCATTTCCCACGTCTACTTACATGTGGCATTTACATTCCATACGAGATCCAGGATAATATAATACATATAATACTCTCTGTAATATCCCTACTGTTGGGCTTCAATCCACTAATGCAGATCGAACCTTAAATTTATATATCAATCCGGGTCTGTAAGCTTAGAGGCATATCCAAGTTTTGGGACCTAGAGCTAGACTTGTTTGGTTAACCTAATTTTCTATGAATTGAATCTACTGTTAGATGAGGAGTACTGTAACTTAAATATACAAAAATCCTTTTACAGGGATAACTTCATCTGATCTTTTGAGTACACAACAATCTATTTAGCAAAGCGATCTATTGATGAAAGAACTGATATAGTGAAAGCAATTTAACAATGATTCTAACCCTAAGATACAGACTAAAAAGTTCTTCCTGACATCCCACTAATGAATGAACAATTAACCATTAAATTCCCTTACAGGACATTGTTCATAATTGATAACTGTTCTAAACACTTTGTCTTCAAATGAGCAGCAATGTATAATATATCAAAATCACAATCTGAACCGTTCCTTTAACATTTAACAGAATAGAAGACAGAGCTCATAGAATGTAAGTGATGTGTAGCATTCAACGAAATCGTGACTTAAACTATTTAAATGAGAGTTGAGCTATAATAAATTAATTGAAAACTAACTGAATTCGTTCTGCAACAATATGCTAGCTACTACAGAATTAACACATACCAATGGCTCGATCTAAATCGCATGCATCAAATTAAATCATTGCAAACATATAAATCGCATACACTGGCAATGTAATGGTGTGCGAACTCAACAATGGGGGCCCTCCAGTGCCTCGTTCCACACACAGTCGAAGATTTACAGAACTGAAAGTCTAATTGTATTCACCATAAATTGATTACACAGTAAAACCACGCAGTTCAAAAGCAGTATGCGTTCTTCCCCAAAATCGTGATTATCAATCCAATGTTTTGTGAAGTACTTATACAAATTCAAAAGAAAATTGGAAATGCTATAATCTTGTAAACTAATTAATGAACATAGCCATCGAGATCCTCACGCAGAATCGTGAAACTCAACAGAATCCAAACTGCCCTGCTTTTGTGCTGAGTGGTAGCACAGGTGGTCATCTTTGACCGACTTTGACTTGCCATCTGTGAGAGCCACATCATCTATTCGTTGGAAATTCGTCCATCCTTGGACATTGAGGATCTTTCCTCCATCTTTCAGTTAATGCCTAGCTGTCCTGCAAGTGCTCAACTTTGGAGACATTACGGGAAGTTAGAACATCCTGTAATTTTTTAAAAAAACCTTAGTTTAAATGCTCTAAAAACCTCAAAATTCAATTTGTTAACAAGCAATGACATTAATACCTTTTTAAACAAAGTCTGTGGTGAACTACAAGATTTATAGATCGGTATGAGGGTTTTATGGAGGAAAAAGGAGGATATTTATATGACAAAAAGAGGTCAAAATGGTGCCCAACATCTCCCCCAAGAGGAAGCTATTGCATGTCCCCATGCCAAAAATATTTGACCTTGTGTTAAAACCAAAATTTTGCTGCTGACCTTCTTGCTTCTAAACTCCTACTGAGACGATGCATCTGTTGAAGTTGGAGAGGCATACAGGACCTTCAGTCTCTCATACTTAGCTTTGTAGGTCTTCTTCTGCTTATACCATCTAGATGCATTCTTAGAAATGTGTGTCCTCTGAATTCTCAGCTTCCGATTGTCTTTCCTCAATTTCTCATTCTTGAGCTCCAATTCCTTTATTTCAAGTTTCAACCTTTTAATTTCTTTATTTTTCTTGGAAGTCTTCTTCTTTGTTGAAAGATGGGAAAAACTGGTGTCCATCCCTAATTCTTCACCTTCCTGTACTGAACCCTCTTTCTTTTCTTCTTGCACAGTGTGTGGCTCTGAGGAAAGAGAAGCTAAGTCTTTTAGTACTCCCTGTTTTGACTGCTTTTCCTTCTCCCTCTCCTGCTGATCAAAGAAGAGATTTATTTTCTTTGTTTGTCTTATTATCTCATCAGCTTCTTGGGTTCCCTGTCCTATTTCACCTGCTAGGTTTTCTTCTTGACCTTCCACAGTTTGTGGGTGTTCTTCATCCTCTAATGCTGGCTGGCTATGAACTTGCTTCTTCCTCGGCTTCTTCTGGTAAGTGGTGAAGACTTGTTCTTGTTTTTGAAACTGTTTATATTCTTTCATTACACTCCTAGTTCGTATCCTTCTCTGAGGCTGTTTTGAACTTGTTGCCTCAGAGTTGTCTTCATCATCAGTAATCAGCAATACTTCCTTTTTCTTCTTTTTCTCCTTTGGAAGTTTTGAACTTGTTGCCTCAGGGCATGTTATCATCAGCAATTCCTCTTCTTTTGAAACCTCTTCATGCAATTCTTCCTGCTCTTCAAACTGATTTTGAACTAAAAAATTTGTCCATGTTGAATTCTGCTTCCTTAACTCATGCTGGATGATGATTTTGATAAGTCCACAGTGGAAAAGACTTGTCAATTTGTCTTTTTCACGCCTCTAGACAGCCTTGGCCATTTTAGTTAGACTCTGCAACAGGAAAAAGGGCATATTGATCTCACATTCACCTGTCAAATGTTGCAACAGTTTGATGTGGTAAAGGTAAACAATACTGAATCTCCCTTCACAGGTGATGAATCTTTGTATGATGTACACTATTTCATCCCAAGGATGAACCAACCAGCTCCTTGGTATGCCTTTCTTCCAGTTTACTGACCCTGCTCTAGATCTGCACAAAAAGGGTATCCATGATTTTTCTTTGAACTGCTTGGTTTTGAAAAACCTTTCTCCTTGCTGTGGCAGACCAGTAATTTGTGCCAAAATGTCTTCAGACAGCCTGAAGTTTAAATTCCCTACTGTAGCCCTTTCTCCATCGAACGAGCCAGCAAAGGCTAAGCTCACATTATCGTTGTGCCCATCGAATTTTTCAAAGAAAGGCACCCATTGATTTTTCTTGAAAATTTCTAGACATTTTTCATGAACGTCTGCGGGCTCAAATACCTATGGTTCCAGTCTAGATGACATTTTGAAAAACAAATAGAAAACAGGAACCTTTTATCTTTTAACGCTGCCTTTGTCTTCCTATCCCCTCAATAATACTCTGAACCTATGAAATTTGTTGTTGGTTTGAGCAGAGTTGTTTAACAAAGAGAAGGGATTTTAAATTTTACCTCTTCTCTCGTGCCACTATTTTTACTTCCTCCTGCACGATCTCCACAGAGATTGGTGTATTCGCAGCTTCCTTCTCACTGATTACCTTTCTTCTTGCGCGATTTCTTGAGCAAATCTTGTATTCACACTTCCTGTAATCCACGGCCCCTTCTCACTGTCAATTATATTCACACAGCAATCGATTTTGCAGAGACAATAACTGGACTCGGCCTCAAGGAGAATAAATGAGTCATGTTTTCTGATTTTATCAATACATAATACAGGAATCAAGCTTATTTGCATGCTGTCGTGGGCATCATTCCACGTTTTCCTTTCATCATTACATAACATGCCACTTCATTTAATTAAAACGATGAAAGGTAAGGTTTTGATTTAGAAAACACTTTAATCCTTTTATGTGCCAATCGTTTAATGCATAACTGTAGAGTATACTTTGGTTCCAATGTTTTATTGAACAGGCTATTTCTCTTAAAATGAACCTTCTTTTCAAAAAAATGCGCTGAAGATATATATGACCATTGTTTCCCTCCTTAAATTTTATATATTACTTAATGCCTGATGCACTAAATACATATACGAAGGAAACTTTTGAAATTCCTTTATGTCAATATTTCACTTTTTGTTGAGAAGGAGACCCTGTTTGTCTTTAAACCAAGAAGAAAACTCTGTCTGTAGAATGCAGTTTGTATCCTGTAGAGTGCAGTATTTTAAACTTCCCTTGGGTTTGATCCTGACAACCATTTTGACCCCTAGGGTGGAAAATTGAAGTGTTGGCAGAGGCTAATGGAAGGTAAGTAAGGTACTGGTAGATATTATCAGAATAATGAAAGAAATAGGCAGTCAAGCTTTTCAATAGTTGGTAATATGTCATTGCTTAAAAACAAAGAATTCTGAAACTTTTTAAAACATAAAAACTATAAATTCTTACAGACTTTGGTTGATGTCCCTGTATGAGAGCTTGTTGTCTGATGAAGTTGGTTTGTATCCTGATTTATTCATGTCCTTCTGATGTCTTTTGTCTGCCATCTTCTGATGTCTTTTGTCTGCCATCTTCTGATGTCTTCAGTTTCACTGGAAGTCAGGTCCCTCTGTAGATTTCTTCTGCCTTACTAGAATCAGGTCCCTTCTGCATCATGGAAAAAAAATCACAATCTTCTGCATATGGAAAAGACTTGGAGGGTTCATGAAAATGCTTATCCCCCTCACAGGCCTAGCTTTTGACTTGTCCTCAAGTCAAACAAGATCTTCATTATTTTGAAAACAAAACAGGAAATTGGAAAAAGATATTTTTGTGAATTTTCAATGGCCAGGTAAACCTGGTTTTCCAGAGAAAATTCAAGTTTATATTGTGCCAGTGAACTGGTTTTCACAACTAAACTTCCTTTTTTTTATATATATATATATATATATTTTTTTTCATTTTTTTTTCTTTATGTTTTATTTGCTTGCTGTATCAGAACAGCTAAGGAGCAGGTGAAGGAGAAACACTGAGGTGTCTATCCAGCACTTGCAGTTGCTTTTGCTGTGAAATCTGTTGGACAAAATCTGTCATGTTGATAGGTTTGTTGTACAGCTTGAGCCGGTGGACATTGACCACAAATTTATGTGCTTCATCATCTATGGTTTGAAGTTGTACTGAACCATTGTCATA
The DNA here is from genome assembly GCA_027924585.1 of Larix kaempferi. Classification (NCBI taxonomy): domain Eukaryota; kingdom Viridiplantae; phylum Streptophyta; class Pinopsida; order Pinales; family Pinaceae; genus Larix; species Larix kaempferi. The sequence continues at coordinate 12,316,670 of BSBM01000372.1, read as the reverse complement.
GACATCAACAATCTCATATGGACCAAGCCAGTGAGTAGTAAATTTGGCTTTGAAGTCTTTAAACTTTGAGTCAAACAACAATGCCCAGTCACCGATGTGAAATTGCTTCTTTTTGATAAATTTGTCATGCCATTGAGCTCTCTGTTGTTGTATCAAAATATTGTGTTCTATGGCAGCCTGTCTCATCTCATCCAGCTGATTCAACTGAAGTATTCTTTCTTGCTGAGCTTCTGAAAGATCTATGCCCAAATCTGCTGCTAACTTGAAAGTATGAACTTGAAACTCTATGGGAAGGAGGACTTGCTTACCATAAACCAGTTGATAAGGAGAAAACCCAGTACTGTTTTTCCAAGTGATCCGGTATGCCCATAAAGCTTCAGTCAGCTTAGCTGACCAATCTTTCCGATGCATCTGGACAGTTTTGGTAATGATTCCTTCTAAAGTCTTATTTGTAGATTCCACTTGGCCATTTGCTTGTGGATGGTAAGGGGTAGACTTTCGATGCTTAATTTTATACTTTTCTGCTATCTCCTGCACTAATTTAGAGGTAAACTGGGCACCCTGATCAGTTACAATCTCTCTAGGCACCCCAAATCTGACAAAGATCTCCTCAAACATAAAGTTTACCATGGTCTGTTCGGTGGCTCTGGGCAATGGTTTGGCCTCTACCCACTTAGTAACATAGTCTGTGCAGACCAAAATGTACTTCTGTCCATGTGATGGTGGATGAATGGGACCAATGAAGTCAAGGGCCCACTTTTCAAATGGTTCAATGAGAATCTGTGGTTGGAGTGGCATTTCATCAGACCGGACTAGGCGTCCCATTCGTTGACAAGTGTCACAACTTCTAACATACCTTTTTGCATCTTTGAAGATGGAAGGCCAATAATACCCCAAATTGAGTATCTTGTACGCTGTCCTTTTGTCTGCAAAATGGCCACCACACGGTTCATCATGGCATGCCTTTAAAATATCCAAGATTTCATCCTGTCGGACACATCTTCTTATGATTAAGTCATATCTTGTATAAAAGAGATCACCATTAACCCATATATGCCTAGCACTTTGTTTAATAATCTTCTTTTTTTCTTTAGATGTCATAGATGGTGGTAGTTGGCCTGATGATAAGTAATTGGCAATGTCAGCATACCAAGGAGTGATAACAGAAATTGCAAAAAGATGCTCATCAGGAAAACTATCTAAAATTGGAACAACCTCACCAGTATTGTGTAAGCGAGACAGGAAATCCGCCACTTGATTTTCTCATCCAGGCCTATCTAAAACAGTGATATTGAACTCCTGCATTAATAACAACCATCTAGTAATCCGACCATTAGTGATAGATTTATTCATTAAATAGCGTAAGGCTGAATGATCTGTATGAACAAAAATTTCATAGCCAGTGATATAATGACGGAATTTGTTTACAGCATGAACCACTGCCAACATCTCTTTTTCAGTGACTGTATAATTCAGCTCTGCAGGTGTCAGATTTTTACTAATGAAATAGATAGCATAAGTCAAAGTATGTTCTTTCTGGCCCAATGAGGCTCCTATTGCAGTAGCAGAGGCATCAGTTGAAATATGGAAAGGCAATGTCCAATTTGGTCCTCTTAAAATGGGAGCAGTGGAGAGCTTTTCCTTAAGTGTCTGAAATGCAGATTGACAGTCAGTATCCCAAGTAAAACACACGTCCTTTGAAAGCAATTTAAACAATGGCAGGGCTATCTTACTAAAATTTGCAATGAATCTACGATAATAGCCTGCATACCCTAAAAATCTTCTCACATCTGTTTGAGTTGTGGGTTCAGACAGATTTTTAATGACTTGAATTTTAGCAGGATCTACTTTTATTCCAGACGAAGAAATGTGGTGTCCTAAAACTACCCTAAAAAGCTTCTCACATCTGTTTGAGTTGTGGGTTCAGACAGATTTTTAATGACTTGAATTTTAGCAGGATCTACTTTTATTCCAGACGAAGAAATGTGGTGTCCTAAAACTATCCCTTTAGTCATCATCATAAAACTCTTTTCGTTACTCAGGGAAAGGTTTGATTCAACACATCTTTTCAGAATTTTCTCCAAGTTTGCTAAGGAATCTTCAAAGGTACGTCCATATACAGAAAAATCATCCATGTAAACCTCAACACACTCATGAATTAGATCTACAAAGATGGCCAAGACAGCCCTCTGAAAGGTAGCTGGGGCATTACATAATCCAAAAGGTAAAACTTTGTAGGCATAAGTGCCCCAGGGACATGTAAAGGTGGTTTTGTCTTGGTCTTCGGTTGCAATACTAATCTGATTATAACCACTGAAGCCATCTAAAAATGAAAAATATTCCTTTCCAACTAAAGCATCCAGCACTTGATCAATGAAAGGCAATGGAAAATAGTCTTTTAAAGTTGCCTTATTCAACTCCCTGTAATCGATACATATGCGCCATTTACCATTTTTTTTAGGAACAACAACCAAGGGTGAAACCCATTGGCTGTCGCAGATGGGGTAAATAAATCCCACTTTTAACAACTTTTGCAACTTGTCTTTGACTATTTCCTTTAGCATAGGGTTCATTCTACGTTGTGGTTGTCTCAGAGGTCGTATTGTGTCATCTAGGTAAATGTGGTGAGTGCATGTCTCAGGATGAATACCTGGCATATCAGTGTACTCCCAGGCAAATGCATGAGAATATTTATTCAGCAGAGCAATCAATTGTTCTTCCTGTGATGTGGTAAGATGTGCACTTATTTTTAGAGTTTTGCCTGGACTGATTTCTACCGTTTTACTGTGAATATCAGTGATGGAATGAACATTAAAAACGTCATGAAGTGCTAATGCTAGGGAATGAACATTGCAATTTTCCTGGAAATTATGACCCATAACTTGTTCTGCTACAGCATATTCCATATCTCGTAATTCTGCAGAAATATCAGGCTCAGCAATGAAATAATCCAGTAGATATTCGTGGTTGTCTTCCTGAAAATCAAAGTACTGATTTATACTCAGAACAGGCTGAATCACCTCTTCCTCTTGTTCTTTGGTTTCAGTAATCCATGACAGCTGATCTAATGTAGAGGGTCGTTGGGCAGAAGGGTAAAGTGCAATCTGTTTTCTCTCTGTCCCATGTGAAATGAGCATACTTACTGATCGACATCCTATGAAAGCATCCGTTGTTGCCAGCCAGGGTCTACCAAGGATCAATGGGTGACCTCCTAAGTTAGATTTTGGCTGTAGGACTATAAAATCAACAGGATACTCCCAGGAGTCTAAAGAAACAATAATATCTTCCAAGACCCCTTCAGGTGTAATTTTAGACCTATCAGCTAATTCTAAGACAGTTGTGGTGGGTCTGAGATTTGTCAGATGAAGGTAATTCATTGTCTCTAGTGTCATGACGTTAATGGCAGCACCTAAATCGATCAATGTTTTTGGGATGGAAAAATTATTAATAGTAATTGTAACCATTAGAATTCCAGGATCTACATACTTTTCAATAAAAACGGTGTTGGACATTAACCCTGCTAGATTTCCTACCACATGAATTTTCGATGGATCCTTCCTTCTTTTATTAAGACAGAGTTCCTTAACTGCTTTAGTGTAAATCGGGATATCTTTTATAGCCTGCAGTAGAGGAATTTTGACATATACATTTGCTAACTCGTTCAGAACATCGAAATCAGGTAAGGAAATCGAAGGTTTCTCTTTGACTAACCTCTCAGGAAAAGGAGGTGGATAAGATGCTGTTGTGTTCCCTCGTTGACTGTGATTTTCTGACTGAGATTTTTCTGTATTTAATTTTTTTGGAGTTTTGTCTTTTTCTGGTGGTTCTTCTAAGATAACAGGAGATTGTTTTTGTAAGGTTTTCCCAGATCTCAAATTGATATTTTGCAGTGGGAGAATGGAGTAGGGAAGCACTGTTCCATCATCAACATTATACATAGGTCTGTCGGTTTTATTATTTGGATTTGGAATTGGCTGAGCTGGTAGTTGTGTAGGCCGAGGTGGAGGCTGATTAGATGGCAACTGAAGTTGTTGAGGTGGTGTACCCAATTGAGGAGCCATGTTGTTGGGTTGTTGAAAAGATGGATTTTGAAAAGATGGGGCTTGGACTTGATGCTGCTGGTATTGAGGATAGGCAGAAGGTTGTTGATAGGGATGCAAATAAGCCTGCTGATATGTCTGGTTACCATGGGCATACCCTCTCCAATTTGGAGCAGATTGGGCTAATGGAGGAGACCAGTTTTGCCAAGGCATGGGTGCACTCCATGAATTCTGAATAGGAGTTTGATAATTTGAATTAAATTGCTGCATAGGATCTTGAGACATACCTGAGAATCGTGGCTGCCAAGGTCTCCATTGTCCCATGAAGTAGAGAGACTCCATGCTGTGATTTTCCTCCATTCGAGCTGCCTGTAATTCCTTCAATCTAGGGCAATCATCAGTTTTGTGATTAAAAGTGCATAAGCCACAAATTTCAACAGTATTTAAAGGACATTCTCTAAGTGGGTGTTTCTTTCTACATTTAGGACAAAAAATAGACAAAGCCTGATCTTGTTGGTCCTGTTGTTCTTGCCTCTTCTTGGTTTTGGTTTCCTCGACTTGTGTGCCCAAGGTACTTAATAAATTAGTCTTGAAATCTTCTAGCAGATTTCCAAGCTCAGCTCTAGAAATACCACTGTTTGCAGATTTAGTTGCTTTGGTATTGCTATCTCTTTTTCCAGTTCGAGCCTTTCCTCTTGAATATTTCTGACATAAATCCTGTATCTCATCAAAGGGAAGGTAAGAGATGTCACCTTTGCCCATAACATTTAAAATATCCAAATACTCTTCTCTTATTCCTTTCAAAAATATTGTTCTAATCATTTCAGGTGTTAAAGAATTGTATTTAGATTTCTATAAGTTGTATGAGAACCTTTCCAAATACTCCTCCAAACTCTCATCTTCCTGTTGAGTCATGCCAAAGATGTCATCTTTTAGCCCCTTTGATCTGCAATATGCTTGATATTTTCGAAGAAAGATTTTCCTCATGTCATCCCAGCTAGTGATAGAATGTTCTCCTAAACCCATGAACCATTTCAAGGCAGCTACTTTAAGAGTAGCAGGGAAAAGACGGAGCTTATGGGTGTCATCAGTATACCCATAAGTTCGACACAAGATGTCAAATTCGAATAGGAAAGAGTCAGGATCTTCAGAGGTCATGCCATAAAAGTTTGGTAAGACAGAGGGTGGAATATTCTTCATTTTCACCTCTTCTCCTAGCATAACGCTAGTGTCTAAGATAGGAAATTTAAAGGTGGCTTCCTGATCTTCTGTTGTTCCGTCATCCCTCTCATGCCTTCTCTCTTCTTCCCTTCTCTCATGTCTACGTTTGTTTTCTATTTCCAACATCCTCTCATACTCCCTTCTCTGTTCTGTAGTTGGTCCTTTTGATGTTTCTTCCTCAGACATTTTGAACTTACCAACTGTTGAGATGAATCCTTTTGGAAGAGAAGCTCCTGTTATTTCTGTTTTTGGGGGGTTTTTAATAAATCTTCCTTTCTCGTCCCTTAGTCTAAACATAAAAGTGAAATCTAGTCTGTGTTTTTGTTTGAAAGTTTTGTTTTTATCAGAAAACTAAAGTTTATAAGCCTGCTTCTACAATGCCTCCCCGGCAACGGCACCAAAATGTTGGGCTTCAATCCACTAATGCAAATCGAACCTTAAATTTATATATCAATCCGGGTCTGTAAGCTTAGAGGCATATCCAAGTTTTAGGACCTAGAGCTAGATTGTTTGGTTAACCTAATTTTCTGTGAATTGAATCTACTATTAGATGAGGAGTACTGTAACTTAAAGATACAAAAATCCTTTTACAGGGATAACTTCATCTGATCTTTTGAGTACATAGCAATCTATTTAGCAAAGCGATCTATTGATGAAAGAACTGATATATTGAAAGCAATTTAACAATGATTCTAACCCTAAGATACAGACTACAAAGTTCTGCCTGAAATCCCACTAATGAATGAACAATTAACCATTAAATTCCCTTACAGGACATTGTTCATAATTGATAACTATTCTAAACACTTTGTCTTCAAATGAGCAGCAATGTATAAAATATCAAAATCACAATCTGAACCGTTCCTTTAACATTTAACAGAATAGAAGACAGAGCTCATAGAATGTAAGTGATGTGTAGCATTCAACGAAATCGTGACTTAAACTATTTAAATGAGAGTTGAGCTATAATAAATTAATTGAAAACTAACTGAATTCGTTCTGCAACAATATGCTAGCTACTACAGAATTAACACATACCAATGGCTCGATCTAAATCGCATGCATCAAATTAAATCATTGCAAACATATAAATCGCATACACTGGCAATGTAATGGTGTGCGAACTCAACAATGGGGGCCCTCCAGTGCCTCGTTCCACACACAGTCGAAGATTTACAGAACTGAAAGTCTAATTGTATTCACCATAAATTGATTACACAGTAAAACCACGCAGTTCAAAAGCAGTATGCGTTCTTCCCCAAAATCGTGATTATCAATCCAATGTTTTGTGAAGTACTTATACAAATTCAAAAGAAAACTGGAAATGCTATAATCTTGTAAACTAATTAATGAACATAGCCATCGAGATCCTCATGCAGAATCGTGAAACTCAACAGAATCCAAACTGCCCTGCTTTTGTGCTGAGTGGTAGCACAGGTGGTCATCTTTGACCGACTTTGACTTGCCATCTGTGAGAGCCACATCATCTATTCGTTGGAAATTCGTCCATCCTTGGACATTGAGGATCTTTCCTCCATCTTTTAGTTAATGCCTAGCTGTCCTGCAAGTGCTCAACTTTGGAGACATTACGGGAAGTTAGAACATCCTGTAATTTTTTAAAAAAACCTTAGTTTAAATGCTCTAAAAACCTCAAAATTCAATTTGTTAACAAGCAATGACATTAATACCTTTTTAAACAAAGTCTGTGGTGAACTACAAGCTTTATAGATCGGTATGAGGGTTTTATGGAGGAAAAAGGAGGATATTTATATGACAAAAAGAGGTCAAAATGGTGCCCAACACCTACCATGAAAATTTACTCAATTTAGTCCAATTTCAAACCTTGGACTAGTGAAACCCAAGTTATCCCAAATGATCTCAAATGCTTTCAAATTATATCTGGAAGGGATTGTGGGGTCTTAGGACATCCTACTGCATCTATTGGACACTCAGAAACTTGCTAAATGTATTTAGGACTTGCATTAATCAAGGAGGAATGAAGGGGGGAGATACTAGTGAATTTGATGTTGAAGCCCCCCACTATTCTTTGAATTTTTGGCTTCCCAAACACTATACAAACTTCCCTAATTTCTAAAAATATACTTGACATGGATAAAGGACTTCATTGAAAAACAAAATGCAGCATTCATCATGATTCACAACTGGTTATTGCACCCATCAAATAGAGATTTGTAACACATAGACATTGCTTGGAAAATGTAAACAGTGGACATAGAAGTTGTTGCATAAAATTTAATAAAATTCCCAAGGGGCCTGCATATATTAATTTGACCATATACATTACATCATAGGATTCTCGAACAGCTGCAAAAACTCAGAGAAAGTCTGATACAAAACATATGCATAACTACTCCAAAAAGTCCACAAGAAGGTATAGGGGAAACTAGCTCTAATATGTATTTTGCTTGGATTTTTTACATGATATGCATGGGATTTCGAGCTATGGATAAAAAATGCATATCAACACAGTTCCATACATCTAATGATACATCAATGGAGTCACAAAATCATCCTCCACAATTGTTATGCAACTATTAGTGCGCCATCAACACTAGAACAATGGACATTGAGAAGTGAATGTGAGAAGATAAAGTAGAAGTTCTATGAGAGGAAAACAAAATGAAGAGGGATTTGAACCTGCATGAAACACATACTTTAAGCTCTAAAATAGGTCTGAATTTCCTCTCCTCCAACTAACTTGGATAGGGATCTTTCACCTTCGAAATTGGTTCAATAGCAGGGAAGGTAAACACCCACCGTACAAGGACAAGCTAAGCTCTCCAAGAGTGAAAAACAAAATTAATAAAAAATATGCTCTCCTTCCTCATACCCATCTTTTATTAACTTCATGTGGACTCATGAGGTTGAATTTCCCTCCAAGACACTCACCCAAATCGAGATAGTGAGTGATTCCTTCATGGGACACTTGTCCTCCTCATTCTTGCACTCCTCTTTCCCCAATTCGAATTGGGAATATTGGTTGACCGTAACTCCCTCTATGCGCCCTCTTGGTCATTATTTTTAGCCATGATATGTCATATTTATCATAGGTCTTCCATCAGGTTTGAATATGTAATATTTTCCATAGATTCCTTCATCATTGTTGTCGTAGATGCCATGGAATCTTGTCACAAGTGTCACAATTTGTCTATTATGCTTCTTCCTCTTCATTGGGAGTTACTATTCCACTCCAAGTTGAGCCTCCATGATTCTTGCCATGAATTTTTCCTCTTCATCTATCCCAAGTACGTTACCCTCCACCTTGAACTCGAATTTGTGTGAGAATTATGACAAGCGTAGTGGGGAATCTTGCCACATGTGGGTCCCACAACCTCTTATGCTCCCTCATGATCCAATTCCACCTTGTATTCCTTTTTATTATTGTTTATTTGGCCCATTTAATGTGAATTGGTAAGTCTAAGGTCATTTTGGGTCTTATAGCTCCCTTATTCCAAATTTTAATGCTTCCACGCCAACCTAGGGAACTAGTAGGTTATTGGAATATTTCCTCCATGATAATTAATTTCGATGGGGACATTACAAACTTTGAATAGGGTATTTACTCTTCATGTGACCCACCTTGTCAACTTGGCTCTAATTTTTCATTATTACTAACTTGGACATCATGCCTGGCAATTATGTGACCCTTAGTACCAATTCGACAAACTATCATGAACATGGCCAAGTGGCTTAGGCCATTGTGATCCAATGCAAAATTTGGGGACATGACAAGTCCTCCCTCCCAATATTGCTTGTCCTCAAGCAATATGGACCAACTCCACAAAATTTTGAACCAACCCAATGGATTCTCGCCTCATGCAAGTGAAGATGTGTATGATGAAACATTTGTGTACTTTTCCACCAAATTCTGCAAGTTGCTTCATGAACTCCAAAATAGAAATAGTTGAATCCAAATATAATCCATGGTCCCAAATTTTCCTTAGGGTACAAGGTGCAATATATATTATCCTATGCAATGCATAAGAGTCACATTGAAATCATCATAGCACCCTACAAGAAAAACATAATTCCATCCAAAAATATGTTTCCCATGGAGGAAACCATCTCCATTTGCTGCTAATATGAACCCATGGGGAAGAGATGAGGCTTTCTTTCTCAATCCAACCAACCAAAATGTGCTCCCAATGAGCTGCCAATTATCAACAATTCCTGGGTACCACTACTTGCACACTCTCCTAGTGCACAATGTCATCAAGGACCAATCTATAAAGTATGGGATGCCATGGTCCCAATACTTTCACGCCCCTTCAATACGTAGTGTGTATACATACAAATCAAAGTGTCGGATTCACGTGTCCCAATGCTTGTGCATTTCTATCATGCACAAGGTCTCCCAAAACAATACATCAAAGTAGGAGGTGTACAATATCCTCCAAATTATTTCAACCAAGTGTGGAATTCTAGGATCCCACTCTCTAATGAGTATCCTCCCAAACATCATAAGTACAAAATATATATCATCAAAGTACATAATAGCATCATGCAAATGTACATCAAGAAGGTGCCTCATCAAAGAATCATGAAAGTGCTTGTCCATCCAAGCAAGTAGACCACCATTTTCCAAGTGCACATAAGCATCAAGTGACCAATCAAATCTGCTCCAATGACATAGGTGAGGGTCCCATGTCCAAGAATTCTTCTCCAAGAAAGTGTGGGAGGTGTCAGAGAGTGTTGCCATGTGTGCTTTCACCCAAATGTTGGATGAAGAAACTCTCCCATCAAGTGAATTACATAGTGAGCAAGAAGAAGAATGAGTATCATATATGCACCCATGAAAATGTGTATCATCAAGAAATAACAAAGGATGTTTCTTCCAATAAGAATGTGCTCCAATCATATATCTCTTCAACCAAGTATTGGATGAAGTCCCCCCAACATCAAATGAACTAAGCAAGGATCAAGGAAAATCATGAGTCTTCAAGTGTCTCAAGTGAACATCATGGGTCCATCCATGTATGTGAGAATAATCAAATGAGATAAATGGAGGCTTATGTTTCAAAAGAGAATGTTGTGTACACATCATAGAATCATCATGTAGTGTAGGAGTCCCACACTCCTCATATGGCACCAATAAAAAGAAACCCTTCACCCAAATTTCTTTTGGATGTATGTTGCAAAATATGGAAGTGTAGGATGTAGGAGAATGAACCAACTCACCCAAATGATCAAAAAGTTCATAATTTCCATTATGTGAAGGATCCATAGGATTAGGATCATGAACCTCCCTCAAAAGTGTAAAAATTTCCTCATAGATTGGTTCCAAGGTAGTGGAATCATGCACTTCTTCAAAAAGTGCATAACCATCATCAAGAGGCAACTCAAGTTCCTCTTCCACCATAACAAGTGCTTGGCTCTCACCAATATCATATTCAAACACATCAAGCACATGCAAATTTCCATGTTTCTCATGATCCATCATGTCATGAGATTCCTCCAAGCAATCTACCATATGACAATTTGAAACATAGGAGGAAGAACAAGTATCTTGCAACCTCTCAAGAAGTTGTTCATTTTGAATTTTGAGATTATGAATATCCTCATTATTCTTCAAGTATGCCTCATGTAACCATTCATTAAGCTCAACCAAATTGTTTCTATAAAAAATCAAAGACATGAAATTACATTCAAAGTTCCGCATTGCTCTTTGAATCTTCTCCATGTTTTCAAGGAAGGATGGATCCTTCAATGAAGAAACTCTCCAACAAGAATTTGACACCAATGCTTGAGTGTCATGGAGTATGCTAAGGTAATCATATATATTCCTTGCAATCGTCTTCAAAGACCCTTCAATGAAGGATGGTTCATGAGGGTGAACCTCCTCAAGTGGTGACTGGGGAGCTGATCTTGGTTCATATTTTGCTTCTACAAGGTCTTCTTCTTCTTCATCCTAAAGAGATGGGACTTGCAGCAACCTCATTAAGGGTGATATCTATGTCACCAATATAGAAGGATGTACATATATTAGTAGATGTCTCCATGCAATCTTGGTACCCATCAGTAGGCACCACATCATATAATCCATCAGTATATGCTTCTACAGAACTTGAGCAACCATCAATAGTTACTCTTTGATCCATTTTCTCTATGAGAGATGCCTTTAAATGATCCTCAATAGAATATGTGATGGCTTCATTATGCTGACAACCCTCAGCCGTAAGGATTGTGGTCTTATCCTACCCAACATTGGTGGTGGTCTCCTTATTTCGCTCCTCCTTTTCACACAAACATATATGATTTTCTCTCCAAGGTATTTTGCAACAAGGGCATAAACCTTTCTTTACTAACTCCACATATTCATTCTTGGGCCTCTATCCAAACAAAGCAACCACAAAAAATTTGAAAGGAACTACTGGGGATGACTCCATTATAGTACTATAGGTTTGATATTGTTGAGGTAAGGTTTTGCAAGTTTCCCTCCACCATTCTATTTCCTTCAAAGGATATTTCCTTGGTGGTGTGATCCCCACGTCTACATATTCATTCCACAAGTGATCACAATAGTAGCCATCATCATCTATGAATTTGAACTGGGTAGAGGTATTGCAAAATGGTTCCTCATCCACATAGCCACCATCATACAGTTCAAAATCATTTTCCTCTTAGGCATAGAAAGGATACTCCTCCTCATACTACTCATACTCTGAATCTGAAGAAGAAATGGTTACAATTTCTTCTTCAATGGAGGATCCAATGCACAGTACAAGGACCATGCTCTGATACCACTGCAATATCCCTACCATGAAAATTTACTCAATTTTGTCCAATTTCGAACCTTGGACTAGTGAAACCCAAGCTGTCCCAAATGCTCCCAAATGATTTTGAATTTTATCTGGAATAGATTGACGGGTATTAGGAAATCCTACTGCATATGTTTGAAACTAAGACACTTGCTAAATGCATTTAGGACTTGCATTAAGCAAGGAGGAATGAAGGGGGGAAATATTAGTGAATTCGATGTTGAAACCCCCCACTAGTATTTCGATTTTTGGATTCCCAAACAATGTACGACCTTCCCTAAATGATGAACAGAGACTTGAAATGGATAAAGGACTTCATTGAAAACCAAAATGCATAATTAATCAAGATTCGCAACTGGTTATTACACCCATCAAACAGAGAGTTGTAACACATAGACATTGCTTGGAAAATGTAAGCAATGGACATGGAAGTTGTTGCTTAAACTTTAATCAAATTCCCAAGGGGAATATATATATTAATTTGGTCATATATAGTACATCATAGGATTCTATAACAGCTTCAAAAACTTAGACAAATTCTGATACAAAATATATGCATAACTACTCTAAAAAGCCCACAAGAAGGTATAGGGGAAACTAGCTCGAATATGTAGTTTGCTTGGAATTTTTACATGATATGCATGGGATTTAGATATATGGATATAATATGCATCTCAAAAAATTTCCATGCATCTTATCATACATCAATGGAGTCACAAAATAATCCTCCAAAAGCTTTATGCAACTATTACTGCACCATCAACACTAGAACAATGGACATTGAGAAGTGAATGTGAAAAGAGAAAGTAGAAAAAGTTCTATGAGAGGAAGTCGAACTGAAGAGGGATTTGTACCTACATTAAACACATGCTTTAATCTCTAATAATAGGTTTGAATGGACTCTCATCCAACCAACTTGTACATGGATCTTTCACCTTCGAAATTGGTTCAATAGCAGGGAAGGTAAACACCCACCGTGCATGGACAAGCTAAGCTATCCAAGAGTGAAAAACAAAAAACATCCAAAATATGCTCTCCTTCCTCATACCCCTCTTTTATTAACTTCATGTGGACTCATGAGGTTGAATTTCCCTCCAAGACACTCACCCAACTTGACATAGTGATTGATTCCTTCATGAAACACTTATCCTCCTCATTCTTACACTCCTCTTTCCCCAATTCGAATTGGGAATCTTGGCTGGCCATAACTCCCTCTATGCGCCCTCTTGGTAGCTATTTTTAGCCCTGATATGTCTGATTTGTCATATTTCTGTCATCGGGTCTGAATTTGTCCTATTTTTCATAGATTCCTTCATCATTGTTGTCATAGATGCCATGTTATCTTGTCACGAGTGTCGCAATTTGTATATTATGCTTCTTCCTCTTCATTGGGATTTAGTATTCCACTCCAAGTCGAGCCTCCGTTATTCTTTCCATGAATATTTCCTCTTCATCTATCCCAAGTATGTTACCCTCCACTTTGAACTTGAATTTGTGTGAGAATGATGCCAAGTGTAGTGGGGAATCTTACCACAGGTGGGTCCCACAACCTCTTATGCTCCCTCATGGTCCAATTCCACCTTATTTTCCTTTTTATTATTATTTATTTGGATCATTTAATGTGAATTGGTAATTCTAAGGTCATTTTGGGTCTTGTAGCTCCCTTATTCCAAATTTTAGTGCTTCCACCCCAACCTAGGGAACTAGTAGGTTACTGGAATTTTCCTCCATGATAATTTAATTGGATGGGGACATTACAAACTTTGAATTGGGGATTTACTCTGAATGTGACCCACCTTTTCCATTTGCCTCTAATTTTGCATTATTATTAACTTGGACATCATGCTTGGCAATTATTTGTCCCTTAGCACTAATTCGACAAACTATCATGAACATAACCAAGTGGCTTAAGCCATTATGATCCAATGCAAAATTTGGGGACATGACAAGTCCTCCCCTCCAAATATTGCTTTTCCTCAAGCAATATGGACCAACTCCACAAAATTTTGAACCCAACCAATGGCTTCTCACCTCATACAATTGAAGATATGTATGATGAAACATTTTTGTACTTTTCCACCAACTTATGCAAGCTGCTTCATGAACTCCAAAATAGAAATAGTTGAATCCAAAGATGATCCCTGGATCCCAAATAATCCTTAAGAATACAAGGTGCAATATATATTATCCTATGCAATGCATAAGAGTCACATGGAATTCATCATAACACCATGCAATAAAAACACAATTCCATCCAAAAATATGTTTCCCATGGAGGAAACCATTGTCATATACTGCTAAGATGAACCCATGGGGAAGAGAAGAGGCTTGCTTCCTCAATCCAACCAACCAAAATGTGCTCCCAATGAGCTTCCAATGATCAACAATTATTGGGTCCCATTGCTTGCGCACTCTCCTAGTGCACAGTGTCATCAAGGAAAAATCTATAAAGTATGGGATGCCAGGGTCCCAACACTTCCGCACCCCATCAATACATAGTGTGAATACATACAAATAAGAGTGTGGGATGCCCATTTACCAATGCTTGTGCATTTATATCATGCACAAGGTCTCCCAAAATAATACATCAAATTTGGAGGTGTACAATATCCTCCAAATTATTTCAACCAAGTGTGGAATGGCAGGATCCCACTCTCTAATGAGCATCCTCCCAAACATCATAAGTACAAAATATAGATCATAAAAGTACATAACAACATCATACAAATGTACATCAAGAAGGTGCCTCATCAAAGAATCATGAAAGTGCTTGTCCATCCAAATAAGTAGACCACCATTTTCCAAGTGCACATAAGCATCAAGTGACCAATCAAATCTGCTCTAATGACATAGTTGAGGGTCCCATGTCCAAAATATGATCTCCTTCCTCATACCCCTCTTTTATTAACTTCATGTGGACTCATGAGGTCGAATTTCCCTCCAAGACACTCACCCAACTCGACATAGTGATTGATTCCTTCTGAGACACTTATCCTCCTCATTCTTACACTCCTCTTTCCCCAATTCGAATTGGGAATCTTGGCTGGCCATAACTCCCTCTATGCGCCCTCTTGGTAGCTATTTTTAGCCCTGATATGTCCAATTTGTCATATTTTTGCCATTTGGTCTGAATTTGTCCTATTTTTCATAGATTCCTTCATCATTGTTGTCATAGATGCCATGTTATCTTGTCACGAGTGTCGCAATTTGTATATTATGCTTCTTCCTCTTCATTGGGAGTTAGTATTTCACTCCAAGTCGAGCCTCCGTTATTCTTTCCATGAATATTTCCTCTTCATCTATCCCAAGTATGTTACCCTCCACTTTGAACTCGAATTTGTGTGAGAATGATGCCAAGTGTAGTGGGGAATCTTACCACAGGTGGGTCCCACAACCTCTTATGCTCCCTCATGGTTCAATTCCACCTTATTTTAATTTTTATTATTATTTATTTGGATCATTTAATGTGAATTGGTAATTCTAAGGTCATTTTGGGTCTTGTAGCTCCCTTATTCCAAATTTTAATGCTTCCACCCCAACCTAGGGAACTAGTAGGTTACTGGAATTTTCCTCCATGATAATTTAATTGGATGGGGACATTACAAAATTTGAATTGGGGATTTACTCTGAATGTGACCCACCTTTTCCATTTGGCTCTAATTTTTCATTATTATTAACTTGGACATCATGCTTGGCAATTATTTGTCCCTTAGCACTAATTCGACAAACTATCATGAACATAGCCAAGTGGCTTAGGCCATTATGATCCAATGCAAAATTTGGGGACATGACAAGTTCTCCCCTCCCAATATTGCTTTTCCTCAAGCAATATGGACCAACTCCACAAAATTTTGAACCCAACCAATGGCTTCTCACCTCATACAATTGAAGATATGTATGATGAAACATTTTTGTACTCTTCCACCAACTTATGCAAGCTGCTTCATGAACTCCAAAACAGAAATAGTTGAATCCAAAGATGATCCCTGGATCCCAAATAATCCTTAATAATACAAGGTGCAATATATATTCTCCTATGCGATGCATAAGAGTCACATGGAATTCATCATAACACCCTGCAAGAAAAACACAATTCCATCCAAAAATATGTTTCCCATGGAGGAAACCATTGCCATATACTGCTAAGATGAACCCATGGGGAAGAGAAGAGGCTTGCTTCCTCAATCCAACCAACCAAAATGTGCTCCCAATGAGCTTCCAATGATCAACAATTATTGGGTCCCATTGCTTGCGCACTCTCCTAGTGCACAGTGTCATCAAGGAAAAATCTATAAAGTATGGGATGCCAGGGTCCCAACACTTCCGCACCCCATCAATACATAGTGTGAATACATACAAATAAGAGTGTTGGATGCCCATTTACCAATGCTTGTGCATTTATATCATGCACAAGGTCTCCCAAAATAATACATCAAATTTGGAGGTGTACAATATCCTCCAAATTACTTCAACCAAGTGTGGAATGGCAGGATCCCACTCTCTAATGAGCATCCTCCCAAACATCATAAGTACAAAATATAGATCATAAAAGTACATAAAAACATCATACAAATGTACATCAAGAAGGTGCCTCATCAAAGAATCATGAAAGTGCTTGTCCATCCAAATAAGTAGACCACCATTTTCCAAGTGCACACAAGCATCAAGTGACCAATCAAATCTGCTCCAATGACATAATTGAGGGTCCCATGTCCAAAATATGCTCTCCTTCCTCATACCCCTCTTTTATTAACTTCATATGGACTCATGAGGTCGAATTTCCCTCCAAGACACTCACCCAACTAGACATAGTGATTGATTCCTTCATGAGACACTTATCCTCCTCATTCTTACACTCCTCTTTCCCCAATTCGAATTGGGAATCTTGGCTGGCCTTAACTCCCTCTATGCGCCCTCTTGGTAGCTATTTTTAGCCTTGATATGTCCGATTTGTCATATTTCTGCCATCAGGTCTGAATTTGTCCTATTTTTTATAGATTCCTTCATCATTGTTGTCATAGATGCCATGTTACCTTGTCACGAGTGTCGCAATTTGTATATTATGCTTCTTTCTCTTCATTGGGAGTTAGTATTCCACTCCAAATCGATCCTCTGTTATTCTTTCCATGAATATTTCCTCTTCATCTATCCCAAGTATGTTACCCTCCACTTGGAACTCGAATTTGTGTGAGAATGATGCCAAGTGTAGTGGGGAATCTTACCACAAGTGGGTCCCACAACCTCTTATGCTCCCTCATGGTCCAATTCCACCTTATTTTCATTTTTATTATTATTTATTTGGATCATTTAATGTGAATTGGTAATTCTAAGGTCATTTTGGGTCTTGTAGCTCCCTTATTCCAAATTTTAATGCTTCCACCCCAACCTAGGGAACTAGTAGGTTACTGGAATTTTCCTCCATGATAATTTAATTGGATGGGGACATTACAAATTTTGAATTGGGGATTTACTCTGAATGTGACCCACCTTTTCCATTTGGCTCTAATTTTGCATTATTATTAACTTGGACATCATGCTTGGCAATTATTTGTCCCTTAGCACTAATTCGACAAACTATCATGAGCGTAGCCAAGTGGCTTAGGCCATTATGATCCAATGCAAAATTTGGGGACATGACAAGTCCTCCCCTCCCAAAATTTCTTTTCCTCAAGCAATATGGACCAACCCCACAAAATTTTGAACCCAACCAATGGCTTCTCACCTCATACAATTGAAGATATGTATGATGAAACATTTTTGTACTTTTCCACCAACTTATGCAAGCTGCTTCATGAACTCCAAAACAAAAATAGTTGAATCCAAAGATGATCTCTGGATCCCAAATAATCCTTAAGAATACAAGGTGCAATATATATTATCCTATGCAATGCATAAGAGTCGCATGGAATTCATCATAACAACCTGCAAGAAAAACACAATTCCATCCAAAAATATGTTTCCCATGGAGGAAACCATTGCCATATACTGCTAAGATGAACCCATGGGGAAGAGAAGACACTTGCTTCCTCAATCCAACCAACCAAAATGTGCTCCCAATGAGCTTCCAATGATCAACAATTATTGGGTCCCACTGCTTGTGCACTCTCCTAGTGCATAGTGTCATCAAGGAAAAATCTATAAAGTATGGGATGCCAGGGTTCCAACACTTCCGCGTCCCATCAATACATAGTGTGAATACATACAAATAAGAGTGTGAATATTATGCTTCTTCCTCTTCATTGGTAGTATTCCACTCCAAATGGAGCCTCCATTATTATTTCCATGAATAATGCCTCTTCATCTATCCAAAGTAAGTTACCCTCCACCTTGAACTCGAATTTGTGTGAGAATGATGTCAATTGTAGTGGGGACTCTTGCCACATGTGGGTCCGACAACCTCTTATGCTCCCTCATGATCCAATGCCACCATATTTTCCTTTTTATTATCATTTATTTGGCCCATTTAATTTGAATTGGTAAGTCTAAGGTCATTTAGGGTTTTGTACCTCCCTTATTCCAAATTTTAATGCTTCCACCCCAATCTAGGGAACTAGGAGGTTACTAGAATTTTTCCTCCATGATAATTTATTTGGATGGGGACATTACAAACTTTGAATAGGGGATTTACTCTTCATGTAACCCACCTTGTCCATTTGGCTCTAATTTTGCATTATTACTAACTTGGACATCATGCTTGGAAATTATTTGTCTGTTGGCACTAATTCGACAAACTATCATGAACATGGCTAAGTGGCTTAGGCCATTGTGATACAATGCAAAATTTGGAGATATGACACTCTCCTACTTGCGCAGTCAAGCAGAAATCCCTATTGTTCATTCTATCACACTGTACTTGATTAATAGCAGCAGGTTCTTCCCTTTCTTGTGTGCAACGATCAATCATCCAGCACAATACACCTAGAGTAGATTCGTCCTTTATTAATTCTAAGGAGATTTTCAAAAAGTTTTTCAGAGTACTTATCTTCTCATTCAGTCCTTCTGGCACTGAAGAATCATATAATGGTGTCATATCATATACTTGTTTCAAGTATGATGCTCCAAAGTCTGGCCTTAATAGTTCTTGTCTCGCTTGCTTGTATGTATCTTTCTCTCTCTGGGGATGAAACATCGACGCTTTCCCTACAACTTTCCTAAATCAGTGTCTGGTGTGTAGTTCTTATTTTGTCGCATCATCTCCCCTCTTGGATCTTCCATTCTTGACGGTCACTATCCTTTTCTGGTCATTATGCTCTTCCACTATGATCATTTGCACATTTTGATTCTAGTTTGGAATTTGGTTCAGATTATGGTTCAAGTTCTGATTCTGATATAGATTATGTTTCATATTTGGATTTGGGTTCTAGATCTTATTTTGAGTCTAATTCCTCCTTTGTTTCCATTTTGTGACCAATAGTGGGAAATCCTCTGTCGCGTGATCCAACTATCTACAGTAAGTACATGTGGTACACGTATTCTAGCAATCTCTTCCAAAATGTCCCTTTTTCCCACAATTATAACAAATGATTGGTCCTCTACCTCTTCTAAAACCCCCTCTGCCTCGGCCTCTAAATCCTCCACTGCCTCCTTGTTTGTACTCCCTCGGATTATTATTTTTTTGTTTTTCTCCTTTTGGTGCAACCTACCCTTTCACTCTATACGCATCTGATGTGCGCTCTCTCAAAATTTCTAGCATGCGACAGTCCTTTTCATCATGACCCACATACTTTCAAAAGTTGCAAAACAGACTTCTTGGGGTACTTACATATTTCTGTAACATGGGACAAACATGGGGAGAATGATTTCCTCTACATATATCACACCATAGGCCTCCCCCTTAAGCAAGGTGTTTGGATGTCCCATTTCCAAATAGTATCTATATGTTGGACACTCATTCTTATGGTGACCCTCTATCATGCAGGAGGTACACCATACCTCTTCGCGCTTCTCTTTCCCTTTGTAAATTTCCTACAACTAGATCGTCAAAGCAGCAAGTTGCATCTAGACCTATGCCATCCTTGTGCTGCTCTCTCCTACCGGGGATGCTTCAAATTCATATCCAACACCAATGCATCTATCTACGTTATGATATTCTTCTACATCAGGGGGGCGCATATATGTGACAATAGCCTTGCAATTAACCATTCTTTGTGTTTCTCTTCAGGAATTTGAAATGCCACCTTATCAATCAATGCTTAGAATCTTTGGTCAAATTCCCAAATTGTCTCATTTGACAACTGTCTAATCTCCTTTAACTCAGTAATATACTATGAATAAGACTTTGGCTTCTTAAATTCCTTTATCAATGCATCCTTGACACCTTTGAACATTCTGTTTAGTATAGTGACCTGATACATCATATACCATGTCATTGCGTGACCCCTGAAAGTGGTTACCAACTGACCCAACTTCACAACATCATCTTGGACTTGCTTCGCCTGCTATATGGACTCACATACAAATAAGTGTTGATCTGGATCATCTGTCCCCATCCCATCAAAGAGAGGAATCCTCAAGGTAGGGTCTACCCCCACAATCCTATTATGTGGAGTATTGTTATTAGGTGTTGCAAACTGTGTCTAATCATATGACTTACTTCCGCTACTTTGACTACGATTTCTATTGTTACTAACTGTAAATAAAAGATTTGGAATTCTTACCTCAAGTGTTGGGGATGTGTGTGGGATCAAAGGTTCAACGCAGATCCCGATCTGATCAGGACTCCCTTCTTCGGACGAGTTGAACTGCCTGTCCTCTTCTTTCTCTTGGTGCGGAAACCCTTTGAAAGATTCCTATGTAGAAATATATCTCTTGACACTCACTACGTTGCTTCTCTGCCTTAGTCACAGTCATCTTCCTACTTTATTTCCAAAATATATTTCCTCCACAGAGTAATCCCATCTCTTTTACTATCGCCTCTTCTTCTATGCTCAGCATCCTTAGCTCATCCTTTCTTTATTCATTCCCAACTTTCTTCATTCAGATCGTTCTCTAGTCGGGCCCCAGTTCCCTAATGCATGAATAAATGCTTAGCTGCTAGGATTATCCGATTCCAATATCATTGTTCCCTTATCGCACAACAACGTCTTACTCCAGGTATATAATGACTTCAGGTACCTTCCGTGCAGACCCTTAAAGAAATCCCTCTCAGCTACATTGTAAGATTGGGTATATTATATTGCAAACTCTAGGACATACCCCTTCAAAATACTATCAATCCAATAGTCTAATGCACGTGAGATAGGATTACTTACAGTTTTAACTAGTCAGATCTATTCAGGAGTCTAGTCCCTCATATCTCAGGTTCGACTCAACTAACCTTACCAACCACTACACCAAAAGTATGGGGAAATCATAGAAAAATATTTCATACAGATCTCGGTAAACTTAATTCTGGAACCAGTGTTCCTTGTTGATCTAGGGGTTCTTATTTTTCCCTCTAGTGAACACGTATTCCTTTTCTTTCATCCAATCTTATCTTTCTTCCCTCCTCGGTATCCACAGAAACATCATTCAAGTCTCACGTCCCATCAGGTGTAAATACTGGTCCTGGAAATGAAACCATTTGTTGGTACACGGGAAGACCCAAGGTTCATCATAAATTTTATCAATAAAACCCAAGACACTGGCCCTTTCAGCATCACCTACTAGCAGGTGAAGTCTCACTCAAGGTATCTAGGATAACTACAAGAACCAAGCTTCTGTAGTGTTGAATGGGTGTGAACATTCATCTAACAAATCTACCTTTCATTGAATTACCAAATCTATCATTCATTCATTTACTACGCAATATGACATGTCCTACTCATGGAAATAGATAACACATTCATGACAACAACATACCATAGCACCCATGTGCACATTAAACATAAGCATTCATCACATCGAGATAAAGTGTAAATTACTACAACCAAATGTACTAATTCTCATTACTAATGGGACAGTCTTATGTAACCTATGCAGTGTGCAACCATTCTCAAACTTAAACTACCCAGCATTACACAACAAAATAGTGACTCATGACCATACAACAGAACAGATGTCATGAGCGATACTCCCTTAGCATGAGTAAGATAATTTCAGCAAAAGGTTTCCCTAACCCTTAAAACCCTTACATATTTATACATCACTACATGGGCGGAGCCCATTACAAAGTGGAAAAAACACCTAACCACTTCTAAGTAACTTCAGCCTCTTGCGTGGTTTTGGTCCAAATGATGAGTTGTCCCATGGTCCATCTCTGGTGCACGACTTCCAAGATAGGTCCAAAATCCGCTCCAACAAGCATATAATACTAAAATTTTAAAAAATATATTGTGTTGTGGTGCGTATTAAGAATATAGATGAACTGGTGCACCTTGGTATAAAAAGTGCACCACCATCAACAATATTGAAAAATGTATTGATAACTATCTGCTATCCAATATAGCAGATAATTTAGTTTCCTGATAATTTTGCAGATGTTCCCAAACGATGCATACATGGGTTTGCAGCATCGGTGCATTTGTGTAGTTAGAACGCGCCAGTGAGGTTGTATTATATGGCTCACTAGATAAATTAAAAAGGCCTATGAATTTATGTTTCAACTTATAATGATATATTCATCTCAAATGTTCTTTTAGGATTCAACCACAGTAATTACATTATTTCATAGTATACATATGTTGCTTAAACTCACCTTGTTCTTAGAAAATGGTTGCGAAACTATATTGGAAGTAATATTGTAATATGGTTCAAAATTTGTATTTTTCGGACTGTAGACATGTATTGATTGTTGATTTGACTGAAATGCGGGGAGAAAAGGTTATAATATCAAATGGCCAATTCTTCAATTTCTAGCTCATTGCATATTGTTCAAAGTTCAATGAATTCTCCCTTTCCATCTATAGTAAGTTCAGATTTTATTTATATTTTGATTATGTAATCTAATTTATTTTAGTTATCCATGTGAATCTAAATAACAATGTATTCTATTTTGCAAGATCCTGATTCAAGATCAAGTTTGGATGCACAAGATATTCCACCAGTTCCAAAACATCCTAAGTTGTTATCAGGAGCAAGATACCGCAAGCGGTTGGTAGACGAAAATGAGAAGCCATTTTACCATGCCAATTGTAACATGCCATTTTACAGCCACAATCTTGGGTCATCAATGGTAATTTTCTGTGAGTTGGATCTCTTTTATGAAACCCTAGTAGTATGTGGTTGCTCAAAATGTCAAGGATTGAAGGATAACCCTCAGTGTGTCACACTCACCCATTATACTAATGATCGACTGCCCCATGTTGATGGTCTAATACCCCCTATTGTAGTAAAAAATCCAATAGGTGATATAGAAAAGACAGGTAGGAACACTTCCCTATGCTCATTTTTGGAAAAGTTGGAAGCCAAAACAACTATTTTTCATCCTAAATTGACTAACCCCTCTGCTTATGTTCATTCAACTGAAATTTCTAGTGATCCAAAGTATGATATCAATGCCACCCAAAACATCTCTACTAGGAGATCCAAAAAGTTGCATGACTTGAGAGAAAAAAATTCCAAGTACACACCAAGGTCAGTCAAATTCTTGGAGGGTAGCGATGAATTCTCTCTTCCCTTGAATTTGCAAAGTAATTATCAAACTTGTTACAACCTCGATTTGTATGGCACTTGGACGTCTTCTTTTCCTATGCCTAATGTTGGAACCAAACTCTCCTTTTTTGGTAATAATTTTATTATTTCCAAGTCTAATATGGATGTTGCAAATCTTGGGTTGCTTATCCTTTCACATGTACTCATTCCTCCCAAACAGTCAGTATCACTTATTCCATTTTGCATTCCTATCTATTGTCACCTGAATTACTTGAATAGGAGCATAGGATCATACCTTGTAGATATAGAACTCATCTTGAGATAGTGGTGCCGCCAGTAAACTTAGATATTTGGATCTTGCTGACAGTGGAGTCGCCAAAAATTCTGAAATTTGGATTCTTCGAGGTTGGAGTTGCCAGGTGAAATATGCATAGCCTACCTTATGTCTGACCGTTGTTCACCATCAATAGTCAAATCTAAAACTTTGTCGTTCATACCCAGGGAAAATTGAACTTCTGTCCCCGGCAACAGCGATCACTCGAAATTTTCCTTGGGTTGTATCAAGGAAACCCCAAGGTAACCACAGAACCAAATCAGACTGTATTCTGACCTTATACAATCACAGAGGGATCTCTCAATAATCATAAAACTTTTTCACTCAAAATATTCAATAATAACACTCAGAAGGTCAGCAATCTGATAGGAACAAGTTTTTTTATAAAGTTTGGTAAGCCAGACTTGAAAAGAGACCATTGGGAAATGGAGTTAATAAACAGATACTTGTTTAGGCTGCAAGAGATTGGGGTTTGAAAAAGAACAAGGACAGAGGCAGGGTAGACACCATTTCCTCATACTTTAGGCATTGCAAGATGGTAGTCGACAAAGGAAGATAGTCCATTAAAACAGAGCATCCAACAAGGATAAATTCAGTAATAACTTTAGAAGAAAAGATTTAAAAATGTTTGAATCTAATAAACTAGACAATCAAAAGATGAATTCTAGTTTACATCACTCTCACTCAAACACGAAATAAAATATAGAATGGAGTGGGAAACTGGAAGTACAATCACTTAAGAAAATTACTTACTAAGAAAACAACGGCACAAGAATATCTACCTTATAAGTTTACAAAATTTCCTGTTTGCAAATTTATTGACATTCAGAATTCAACAATACCCAACAGTTATAGTGAAATACCTCTCTCCTCATGAGATTCCAACACCTATTACATTGAAATATTTAGCATATATACAAAATCTTCATCCTACCAAGCTTTAACAGATTTTTACAAAAATAGAAAATGAGAAACACTCCTGCCAAGAAAACTGGAATGGATTTCCAGATGGCTCGGGTTGTTGGGACTACTGGAGTCAATTCTCTTTTTGCTGTCAAACCCTTATCCTAGAAATTTGGAATCTAGCTACCATATGTTCTAACTGATCCTGAAATCACCGATTTCTGCCTTAAAGTCTGGGATTCCCCTAAACTGTCTCCTCAAAATCTAGGATGTGCTTTGATTGCTAACTCTTCTATCATGTCTTCAAATGCGCAAATTTCTTGACTAAACATAAAGTAATATGGTTGGGCAAGAAACTCTTCCATTTATGCTCAAAAATCAACCCTTGGCATGCACTGTGATTGGCATTTGTTCTCCTTGGCATTTTTCTTAGGTTGGAGGATTGGAAGACCTCTGGCGCAATTAGTTTGTGAATAATAAAATGATACTTGTCATTTAAACTCAGACTTTACACCTTCAAATTGCGTTTTCTCAAACAAATTCAATGCCTCATCTCCAAAGCCATTTTGTACATATGCTTCAAGACTATTGACTGAAAACGATTATTTTGATGATTCCAATCAAGAATGAGCCTAAGAACAGAGCATTATTCATGGTGACCGAATCATACATTTGTGATATTGGCATTAAACAAAATCGAAATTAATGGCACTTATTTCTATGTTCAAACAATTTCAAAGAGTAGCACCATGTGTATTGGACTAAAACAATATATCCCATGACCTCCACGAGCTCCAAGACCTGCAATTTGTAATACCTGAAAAAATTGTCATCGTAGTCTACCCTTTGTTGGAATATGAAACAAATGAACGCTAGACATTGTGTAGCAAGTGTAGTTGGGCCGCAAATATTAGCTTCTTTTCAATTGCTTTAAAAAAAACAACAATTTTGTTACAACATGTCCCAATGACCCTATATTTATCGGTTATATCGATACTGCAACATATGGAGAGCACAAACAAAATCAATTTTGTCAAAATTTGAGCTTTTCCCTCTTTGTCATTTGTAGGAATGTCGGGACAATGCTCAGCGGATATGCCTGAGTGAAAACGATGGTTGTTTAATCGTCTATGATCGGGAGGCTCTGTCTTTTTTCGGTTCTATAGTTTCTTTTCCAAATATAGCACTGTCGGCATTCCTCCATCCTTTTACATATCATCTACTTGCTGGATTCAATATGTGCAACCAACGGCTTCTTCCCAAGCATGTATGCCAGTGGCAACCGAGTGAAACAATAGTCATTATAGCAACATGTCACATCCACCCAACATGAGAAGGGACGGGGCCGAGTGAGTCATAGCAACCATAGACAAAAGAAGGTCATTTCTAGTGGTCGCCGAGTTGAAGGTCTAGTGGATGTCGAAGAAGGATAAATTGATGTCATCCCAAACTTTTGGTATGAGCTCCCAAAGCAATTTCCACTACCATAAAAAGTGGTAAGATCTCCCAGCCCTCTCGAACCAGGGAGAAAAACTCGTTGACTACATTAGTGTAGCGCGCGTGTGGCCCAGAACATCTAAGGGCATCACATACCTGTTATTGCCTCAAACTTCCATGGCCTAAACAGCCATTGTCCCTCTAAGAAGATGGTCGCGAAGGGGAACCTCCGCGTAGCTAGTTAGCAGGCTGAGGTCTTGTTCGTTATCGGAATTAACCAGACAAATCGCTCCACCAACTAAGAACGGCCATGCACCACCACAAATAGAAACAAGAAGGAGCTCTCAATCTGTCAATCCTTACTATGTCTGGACCTGGTAAGTTTTCTATTACAACGTAATTTTCCACCTTGTGAGCATCAGCATTCTTTGGCCTGCAGGATCCATTTTACTGACTCGGATCCACTTTATATCCTTCAGACACTATTTTTCCCTATTTTTTCCCTTGTACGCTTGTTGCATCATTACAGTGGGCGTACCCACGAGTTGCATCACTATAGCCCGTGGGTAGCATGTAAAATAGTAAAAATCACTAGTTTATTACTTTTTACTCCCAAAAAGCGGTCATTGGGTGACCTTTGACTCTCCATCTGCCCAAGAAATGCCTCGATGTGTCCTTTCACTTACCTTTGGAAGGACTATATATTGAGCACATATGGCTTATCGACGGGAGGAGAAATAAGAGCAAGAGAAATCTAGTGGATTTTTTCCCTATCTTGAGTCTACACTCATTGATCCTTGTAGTTGTGAACCTTCTATGTTCACCTTCCAAACTCCTATTATAGTTTGAGTTTGCCATTCCGTGGAGGATTGAAGTGGTGGAGGCACAAGTGGATTGATCCGGATCTTGGTTCAGATTGGTTGTCGGCAAGAGGTAGTATCACATTATACTTCTTCTTGTTTATTAATAGAAATACTCATATTCTCATCCATTAATGTTGTGAATGTTGTTTATTCTACATTGGGTTGCATTTGCTTATAACATCATGGACCATTGCTATTGATGATGTTAATATCATTTATATATTATATGTACTTGTTTTATATTGGCTGTCAAGACTAATTTGCAGATTCAAGTGCACGGATTGAAAGCTCCAACGGGGATCTACATCAAACATTTGGATCGAGGTTGGCTACATTCTCCATTATCTTAGCATTGTCATTTATAATAGCATAGTTATGAGAATTGAGTTAATTTCTGTTATTCAGCTGTCTGTTGTGGTCTACCCCAAGCCATAGTGATTTTTCTCCAATACAGAGATGGCGACTCCGCTGGGGAAAACATCCATGTTTGGGGATTTTTTGAGCATTAGTCCTTAATTAGAGTTGTTGTTTGTCGAATCTCTGTGTCACTGATTGGCCATTGAGATACACTATAGAAAACTTGCTTTTTCTAAGCCATTGGACTCTTTATTTGCCCATTTACCTTTCCTTACCCGCGGGCTAGCTTTGCTCTGCCCGCGTACACCCGCCTCTATTTACACTGCTGCTCGCGGGTACCCGCAGGTATTCCTTCGACAGTAGCGTATAACTCCAGATTTTGTTGATTCATGGCCTTTGGTTGTTGTTGGGTTGGTTGTGGATGATCCTAAGTCTTTATTGGCCTGATTCTTGACTGTTCCATACCTTGTTTGTGACCATAACGCTTTGTTTCTCTTGGTTGAGCCTTGTTGGTTTTTTACCCATCTTTGGATTTAGCCTTGTTGGTTTTTCCTTTTGTGCTCATTCATGTGGTTGGGTCTTACTATTTGGGATCTGTTGGGTTGTCTTAGTGATCTTCTTAGCACTTCAATGACTAAATAGTAGGATTTTGCTTGCATTTTTGTAGTCCTTTATATTGAAAAAAATACAAAAAAAAAAAAATTGCATTTTCCTTTTTGCTTATAAGAGAAAATACAAAAAAAAATTACTTTTATGCACTGCATTTTGCATAGAGTGCTTGCTGCCTTCATTTAGGTTCTGCTTGTGCATCGAAAATATAAAAGGATTGCATTTTTATTTCGAAATCGTTGGATTGATTTTGCATACTAGTGGCATTGTTTTTGTTGGATAGATGAGTCTAGGATTTGACGATTTTTCATACTATTGAGTCATACACATCACTAGTTTCACGACCATATCCTTTGAGTAACCACAGCCATTAAAATTAACGCTTAATCTTAAAATTGATTAGACCAATTTTATTTATAGGGTACACCAACTAGCATAGGTTTAGAGTCTTGGAATAGATCATTGTGAGTTAACAATCCAAGACTACTAGACGAAACATTAGGTGTCTGACCAGGGAGTGGAGGAATCCATGGTATAGATCTGTGTTCTCAGGAAGCTCTACTCAAACTAGAGTTAATCACGAGGTCATGGGAGGTTGGTTGAGGAGATATCCCTCTGATACCGGCTGAACGTGGGAGATATTTCCAGGATTTGTTCGTATATGGGGACTCTTGGGGGATTTGACCCTCATTGAGTTTTGGGCTCAGCTACCCTGCCCATACGACGGATCCCACCTGGGACTGTCCCCTGAGCATTGGTTATATTGC
The DNA here is from genome assembly GCA_027924585.1 of Larix kaempferi. Classification (NCBI taxonomy): domain Eukaryota; kingdom Viridiplantae; phylum Streptophyta; class Pinopsida; order Pinales; family Pinaceae; genus Larix; species Larix kaempferi. Next base: position 12,287,789 of record BSBM01000372.1, on the reverse strand, counting down.
GGTGACCATAGTTTCCTTACCTAGGTATCGCATAGGGTACTTGTAGTGGTTATGTTGTTGGTGGAGTCAAATAGGGATTGGACAGCATAGTTGTTTGTTGACGAGGGTTACGGCCCTTTGCACACAGTGAAGCCTGGGTGTCTCTATAATTGATTATGTTACCTCCGGCTATAGTTTGGGAGTCTCAAGCCTCTCCTAGGCGAGACATACCGGCTCTAGTGTCGGGATCTCATTTAGCCACTCTATTTGTCTGCTCTTGGCTGTAGTTTCTATAGGTGTGTGCTTTTGATTTACTGTTTTTGATCGATAGCTGGCCTTTGGTGACGTTTGATTTTATAGCTTCTCCGGAGATATCATGGCGCGGAGTCCTACTCTCCGTCGATCTCGTCAATTAGCTGGTTTACCAGCTGCCGAGCTTAAACACCGTGTCAAGAAGGGACGCCATCGGGCTCCCTCCGAATCTTCAGATTCTTTGGGGACATACGTTATCGACGCCATGACTGCACATTCTGGCACGGGGGAAATCCCTACTAGTCCTTCGGGTAGAGTCGAGCACAATTCTGACACCCCTACTCCTCATGAGGCATGGGGAGGTGATCCTGAGACTCACACTGGTTTGTTTGGTCCGGATCCACCCAAGACCCATCCTAGTTTGTTTGGTCCATATCCACCCGAGGACGACCCGTTCGATCCTTCATTTCCACATAATTATTTATATGGGATGCCAGAATTACATGATTACACAAGCCCTACGGTCAACCCTAACACGTTTTCATATGGTATGTCGAATTACACCACAGTTGATCCTTCCACTGCTTTTGGTAGTCATGCTAGTACCGTTCACAGTGCTAGCAACACTGCACCCACTAGGGGCAATACCCTCGTCGGGAGCACCACGTTGCCCACTCACACACATAATATGGGGACCGGTCCTGTTCCTCCTAACAACGGTAATGTTGGAATCCGAACGCCTCCTAGGGCTACCCAACCCAATAGGAACATTGTTCGAAACACGACTCGCCATCCACCACCTAACACACATGTCGCTACCCGTCAACCCAAGATCACTTTCGCAAATGTTAATGCTCCTCCTAACCACGGGGGTGGACATATACCGCATACTTTAGCGTCCACTGTTGCTACTAGTAATACTAATGTAGGAGGTGGGAACATATCTCATCCTCATGATCATAGCGCCACCATTCCTACTACTAGTAACACCAATGTTGGGGTTGGGAATACATCTCATTCTTATGGTCACCACACGACCGCTCACGCTAATCCTAATGCTGGGGGTGGGAACATACCTCACCATTATGGTCATTACAACTCGGTTCCCACTACGAATAGTACGTATATGCCCCATACTTATGGTGCAAACCCTTACTACAACACAGTCGGTGCTGGCCACCAGTACAACCCACCTCAATATGGTGCCCAAAATACATATATACCTGCTTACTCTCATACGGGTCAGGTTGGAGGAGGTTATCAACCTTATGGCCATGTCAAGCTTATGGTCCGTCAAGTCCTCATTATCAGCAGTTCAATGCTCATGGTCAAGATTTTGGTCCACCTTATAATTCGGTTTCGTTCAACCAACGTTTTATGGGAGCTTATAATCAATATTTCCAGCCGCAGCTCCCATTCCTTGCACGTTTGAATCTTTCGGATCTTTCGAAGTTCACGAATGATCCGGTGTGTCACGACCCAATTATCCCCCGATCCCTACCAAGCTCCCTTCGGACATTCCTAAGTTTGAAGGGAAAGGTGGTGAGGACCCGGGTGATCATGTCACAACATTTCACCTTTGGTGCTCGTCCAACTCGTTCAATCACGATTCCGTTAGATTACGACTATTTCAATGCACCCTCATGGGGGCAGCCGCGAAGTGGTATGTTGAGTTGCCTAGGAACACTTATAGGGGATTCAAAGAGATTGCTTTGGTTTTCTTGGACCATTTCCAGTTGTCAGTTCATTATGATACTGGTACTGAACTGTTGTCTACCTTCCATCAGAATAAAGCCACACATATTTCTGACCACGTTCAAGAGTGGCATCGACAGAAGCGATTAGTGAAAGCCAACATTCCTCCAGAGTTTCTGTTGGAATGGTTCCTCAAGTCTCTACTCCCATACATTTCTAAGGATGTTTCGATGTCCGACATTGTGACTAAGGAACAAGCCACCTTAAAAGTCCAGCAGTTGGATTTACTTTATTCTCAGTCCGGCATTTTGTATGACATCATTCCTGACGCACCGCGAACACGACATGAGCCCAAGTCAGTTCCTAGACCACATGTCGATGGCATCGTAGGATCCGCAAGTACTCGCCCTGTAGATTTGGTGGCTAATCAAATGCAAAAAATTTTGCTAAACTAGTCTACTCCCGGACAAGTCCACACCTTATCCACTTCCACCCCGTCGTCTGATGTACATAATGTGCAATCAACAAAACCGTCACGTAACCAGCGACCTAGTGGTAAGAAAAAGAGGAGAAACAACCGTAGGGGTGGAAACAATGGGAATAACAATAATAACAATCACAATACCCCTCATGAGGAGAATGCAAACCCTCCTCGGGAAGGCGGAAATGTTGGTGAGGACCGTAAACCTAGGCGTAAGGTGAAGTTTCCTTCCAAGCTCTGTGGGGAAGATCATCTTACTCACTTATGTCCTCAGATCGAAGAAGCATCGAAGCATTTGGCACAGAGCCCAGCTGTGTTAAAGGATACCCTTCCTCATCATCAAAATATGGCTTCGCATGCTCCCACCACTCGTTATGGACCTACTAAAACAACAACGTCTTCTTCCAATACTAGTGGTTATGGATGTGTGAATATGGTTCAATCGGAGGTTAGTGTTGCTACTCGTCAACGCGATTATGGTGCACCACAACCTAATATGGGGAGTGAGCCTCCCCCTCCTCCTGACAATTCCTTGCATATCGAGAAGCCCTCTAATATGCCACAGATACCGAAAGGTGTTCTCAAGCGCTCTACGCATAATCCTAATGCCCGAGCCGCCCAGAACTACTCCATTCTAGAATATTTGGGCCAAACTCCATATGCCATGTCAACTCTTGAAGTTTTGCAGGCCTATCCTTCTCAGAAGCATGCCCTTTTGAGTGCATTAATATTTCAGGATGGGGGGAGTCCCAATGTTATCAAGTTCGACACTACTGATGTTCAACCTCGCTTATCTTACCACATGGCTTTTCAAATCCAGGTGGAATGCCTTCAAAATTTTGTCAAACATACGATGGTTGACGAAGGTGCTTCCGCATCAGTAATGTCGTTAACTTGTTGGAAAGCTCTCGGCTCTCCTCCTCTACTCGCGTCTAGAACCACTCTCACTGCATTCAACGGTCGCTCATTTAAACCGCATGGAATTATCCCTTCCCTTGTTGTCTGCTTGGGACATAAGTCTGTGCCTATTGAAGTCGAGGTGGTTGATGCGCCCATCGACTACAACCTTTTACTGGGTCGAAATTGGATGTACGCTATGAAAGATGTTGCGTCTACTGTCTTCAGAGTAATCTGCTTTCCTCACGAAGGCAAGATCGTGACAATCGACTAGCTAGATTTCGTTCATCCTCCTTCCACAGCATCCACGAGATACATAGTCCCGCAGGTTATTGATTCTCAACCGACAACTGGGAACATGGGTGTTGGTATATACCCTTCATTGATGGGAACTTATGATTTTCCTGCACCTGTGAATTTTATCAGAACCATTTCCAACGATGCGTCTCCTCCTTTGCATAATGTGCCATTTCGGACTTCCTATCTTAATCATCCATGGACCTTACTGTCCACGAGTTCCACGTCTGGAGACATTACACACGTCGGGATGTCAATGCCATTGTCTGTAGCTGAGCTTGTTTACCAGCATATTCAACAAGCCACTGCAGAACTGGATCTCTCTTCTTCTCAGACAGTCGAGGAAGATCCCGTTACGCTTCCAGTTTGGGCAGCCGACTCATCTTGTTCACACAACTGCCTTAATGATACTTTTCCATTTGATGAAGCTATTATGGAGGCCATGTGTGGTAGTGAGAGTCCTTGGGAGGATATGCACGATCGCTCTTATTTCCTTCCCAACCTCAAGCTCGCTGAGAAAGAGGAGTTTAGGATGACTCTAGCAGAGTTGGTTGGTCACCCTGTGGCTCTTTTAGGGTCGCATGATGTTTTTGCGGAGGGGAATATGGATAATATTTCCTCAACTACGTCGATCAATATCTCTCATACTTTCGGAAAGATTGAGAATGTCTACATCGGTGATGATTGCACTCCTTAGGAGGTTTCTATTTACATTGAATTGTTTACAGAACTCCGGGAAGCTTTCGCTTGGTCATATGAGGAGATGTCAGGAATAGACCCCCGCATTGTCAAACATGAGATTAGAAAATATACCAATGCTAAACCGGTTCGACAACGCTTACGTGCTGTGAACCCTAGGAAGGCAGCTGTTATCAAGGCATAGGTGGAGAAACTGCTCAAAGCTGGTTTCATCTACCCCATTCCCCTTACCGAATGGGTGTCAAACCCCATTCTTATGGATAAGAAGCAAGGAACGATCCACGTATGCACCAATTTTAGAGATTTGAACCATGCATGTCTGAAAGACAACTTCCCCACGCCATTCATCGATCAAATCTTGGATGCTTGTGCAAGAAGTGAGATTTTTTCATTCATGGATGGCTTCTCAAGGTATAACCAGATTCAAATCAAACCCGAGGACCAACATAAGACAGCTTTCATTTGTCCTTGGGGAACGTTCGCATATCAAAAAATGCCCTTCGGCCTTAAAAATGTCGGAGCTACGTTTCAGCGTGCCATGACCTACACCTTTCACAATCTTAAAATGATTATGGAGGTTTTCTTGGATGATCTTGCCGGCCATTCTCGCAAGAGAGTGGACCACCCCAAGCACCTCTGCCTGATTCTCGAATGATGTATACGCCACAAGATTCGATTGAATCCTAATAAATGCATCTTTTTTGTAAGGACTGGTCACCTTCTGGGCTTCATAGTTTCGAAAGAGGGTATTAGACTCGATCCTCTTAAAGTTGAGGCAATACTTCAGTTGCCTCCTCCGCGCAACTTGTTACAACTTCAGAGCCTCCAAGGGAGAGCCACTTTTCTACGTCGTTTTATAGTCAATTATGCTAATCTTACCAAAGGTTTCGCACGCTTATTGAAGAAAGACACACCCTTTATCTGGGATGAGCGAGCCCAGCAGTCTTTCGACGCCCTTAAGAAATCTTTGGCATCGGTCCCTATGCTTAGTCCACCAGACTTCGCACGAGATTTTATCCTTTATGTGGATGCATCTCAAGAGACGATTGGCATGGTCTTGGTTTAGGTTGACGATGCACTTGTCGAGCATGTCATCTATTAGCTTAGTCGAAATCTAGTAGACGCTAAACTAAGATATACTCATGTGGAAAAGTTGGCACTTGCGACTGTGCATTCAGTCCAGTGGTTACGACATTACATTTTGCTTAGAACAACCACAGTTGTAGCGCATATCAATCTGTTTCAGTTCGTGCTATCATGATGCCTTATAGGGGGGAAGTACAATAAATGGATTGTGATCCTTCAGGAGTTCAATCTCGATTTTGCTTCGGCGAAATCGGTGAAATAATTGGTGTTTACTGAGCTTATGTCGAACCTCCCGAGACTTGATGAGGATGTCATTCATGAAGATTTCTTTGTGGATGAGCACTTATTTCTTATCTCGTCCAAAGACCCTTGGTATGGGGATGTCATTGTATATCTCCAAACTTTGAAGTTTCCTCCGCATTATTCACGAGATGAGCGACGGTGTGTGAAACATCACACTAAAGATTATACTATCGTCGGTGACACTTTGTATCGCCGAGGAAAGGATTCCATTCTCCATCGTTGCTTAACTCACGAAGAAGCAGAATGGGTGCTTAATGATTGCCACGTAGGGGCGTTTGGCGATCACTTATCCAGGCTTGCTACAGCCCAACGTATTATGTGAGCCGGTTACTTTTGGCCTTCAATATTTAAGGATTGTGTTAACGCTATGAAGAGATGCCACCCTTGCCAGGTGTTCTCTCGGAATATACACTCGCATCCAGCGCCCCTTCATCCGGTCGTCACCGTCGGTCCCTTCACCAAGTGGGGGGTGGATTTCATGGATTGCAAACCAGCTTCGGCTGGGGGGCATCACCATATCATAGTGGCCGTGGACTATTTTTCCAAATGGGCTGAGGCCATGCCTACTGTAAAAGCCGATAGTGCTACTGCAACCCATTTTGTGTTCAATCAAATTATCACTCGATTCGGTATTCCGAAATAGATTGTTACTGACCATGGCAGTCACTTTCAGAACAAGATGATGGAGGATTTGTCTCTCAAGCTTGGGTTTCGTCAAGAGCACTCATCTTCTTATTATCCCCAAGCAAATGGTCAAGTTGAAGTAGTTAATAAGTCTTGGAAGACCATTCTCCAACGTACCATCCAACAAAGCAAGAACAACTGGCACATCATGTTATATCCTTCTTTGTGGGCATATCGAACCGCAGTCAAGACTGCCACCGGGTTCTCACCGTTTCAGCTAGTTCACGGTGTGGAGTCACTTTTACTGATTGAATGCGAAATCCCTTCGCTTAAACTGGCCATAGAGATCCTCCTTGATACGACAGGTATTGAGCAACGTTTAATCCACATTGAGAAACTTGACAAGCAACATCGAGATGTCGTTGTGGCTATAGATGCCAACAAACGTCGTGTCAAGGTTCAGTATGATAGGTCTGTTCATCCCCGGAAGTATGCTGAAGGTTACTTGGTCCTCTTATATGACCAAGCTAAAGAACCCCTGGGGAAAGGCAAGTTCAACCCCATGTGGCACAGTCCTTACATTGTGAGGCGTGTCCTGGAAAAAAGGAGCCTATGAATTAGAAGACTATGAGGGGACTGTCTTGAAGGAGCCTAGAAATGGGCTCTATCTCAAGCGGTATTACGCTTGAACCTCTGGTTCAGGCTGATACTTTTGTATACTATTGTATAGTTATTTATGTACATAGTTTAGCTTGCTTTTGGTTTTCGGGTCTGTTGATTAGCTTCTATTTGATTGACAGATGTCAGCAGGATCTCCTACGTTCCTAGGTTTAGTGGATGGTGCTAGCCGGCATACGCAGCAGCTTGGTTCTACTTCCTGGGTTATTTTCTCACCTGACCACCTAGTTGTGTCCTCAGGAGGTGCTTGTCTCGGTTCTACATCTAACAATGTGGCTAAGTATAGTGCCGTCATTGAGCTACTTCGGGATGCTATTTCACATGGAGTCCAGTCTTTAGAAGTCCTCCTGGATTCACAACTAGTTGTGTCTCAGTTGAATGGGAAGTACCATGTGCGAGACCCTACTCTACTACGGAAATTCCTAAGGGTAAGACTCTTGGAGATACATTTTGTTTCAATTACATACATTCATGTTCCAAGACGTGTTAATCATATATCTGATGCATACGCTAACTATGTATTAAATTGGAATTTGTCACATTCATAATGAAGAACACAAATAAAAGAGACATTCATACATTTGTACATACACACATATAGTAGAACCGGAGAACCATAGTTTATATATAAATATATCAAAAATGGTAGTGTCATGATACAAAACTGGAGCCCGTAGCCCTCAAAAATATACATATTGATACAAAAAATGAGATCCTGAGATATTTACTCCCTACGAGGAGGCCTAGTTGCCGCATCGACAGGATGAGTCTTGTAGAAGTACTGTACTGCATTGGCTATCTGCTGCAGCAGTCGCACCCAGTTACCCGGCACCCCTTCTACCTGGCGCTACATAGCCTCTGGAAACTACACCACCTCTGCCTGTGGTACCCTGGCAGTGATCCGTGATATGTTAGACCGCAAGGTCTGTAGAATGCGCTCTGCTGTGGAACCTCCTGCCTCATCACCCCTACCCCAGCGATGATGTCTCGGGAAGCCATCGAGTCTCACTAGACCCTTGTCTGCGAGAAAACAGTAAAACATTAGCATATGATACTACCACCAAAAATATTTTTGCGTTTACATCTATAATAAAAAATCCATAAAAATTTAATAACAAAAAACCTAAAAAGAGTACTCACCAATGTCTCTGAACGCTGCATCTAGTAGGAGCGGCATGTCCCGATCCTGGCGGAAGTCTATCCCTACATATGGATAGTCCTCTATAGAAATGACCTGTCGGTCCCACCAGTGGAAAAACTCCTCAGTATATGGTGATTCCAGACGGGCACCACCCTGTCGTGTCAAGATCTCATCCCATCGGGTCAGGGCTGGATCACGGAGACTATGAGGAGGGACTTCAACCCTCAGACTGAGCCCCGGAACTCTCTCAAAGAAGAAGCTGGACAAGATACTACCATACCCGAAGTTTTTGGCCTTCCCTTCTTTGCATTCTATCAGTTGGATCTTCATAGACCCCAGTAGCATGGTACACCAATCAAATACTATAGGCTGCATACATTGTGACGCATAGAACATCACTAGCCTGGATACCTAGTGCAGAGCTTTTGAACCAGTTATCTGCACTAAGGTAGCCACAATAATCTTCATACTCAAATTTACTATGGCATTGATGGGCACCTGGCTTCCCACCGCTCGTGTATTTGTTGGACAATACCGCGCTATATAATCAAGGACGGTGATCCCACCACCCACAGTACGAGACCGAAGACTGGCCACCTCACCTCGACGGGACAAACTGGTAATGAAGTAGATGTCTTCCACTTCCAGTGTGAGGATTTTCCCATCGAGATTGAATTTCTGCGCATCAACATCCCAATAATCTATCAAGTGGTGGAGTAGTAGGTTTTGGGCCCTTAAACCCCCTATACTCCAAAATTTATACAACCCACATGCTTGTAATGCTTGCTGCGCTTGCACATCGTTGCAGACGGCTGCATCTACTTGGTCATGTTCCCTCTCCCTCCACTCTAGAACCATCCTAGAGTGAGGAAAAACAAGGATTTTAGTCAATTTCATTTGCAAAATCAACTTCACGGCCATACCCGCGAGCAAATTTGAATACAGTGGTGGGTACCCGCGGTCAACCTGTGCATTGAATGCGAGTATGATGCCCTACCCGCGACCCACACAGTAGTAGCCCGCGGGTAGCACCGAAGCCATTTAGGGCTTGGCCAAACTAAAAATCCAACCACTAAAAACTGAAATTAAAGCAATGAAATTGAAGGTATGGATGAAACTACCAACCTGCTCCGGACGGTTCGATGAACGGACGCCTGTAGCTCCCAGGATCGGCAGTTGAACTTCAAGGTGAAAACTAACCACAAAGCTCCAAATGGGTGAATAGTAAAAATGAATTGTAAATTGTAAATTTTTGTTACGATTTATAATTTTCAGGACCCACTTTTGTCTATAGTTTTCACCGTTTGATGCTGTTATGGACTAATCTAATGTCATGGAGTAGAATTTTTTAATTAGATTTCTTCAGCGAAAGTTGTTTTTGACCATTTCGCGCCTACGGTAGGTACGTTTCACACTCGACATATAGGTTAGATGCCATTTTCACATGCATTATGCATTTGACATTTTGACCATTTTCATAAACCCTAGGTGCGACCCCGCTTCGTAATCGACACGAAACCTTCACACTGCTATAGAAGTGTCGTTATGTGGCGATAGGGTTTTTTCCAAACATGGGTACGCTAGTTAGATCCCCTTTGTGCATTCTAGTGTCCATGTCGTTGTTTGTCCTTAGGATTGTGATTCCTTTGTAGTTACGCCATGACATTGCGATAAAGATTCATACTCTGCTTTGTCTTAAGTTGGCCATCTCCCTTAAGGACTCTCCTCATTTATATCATATTGTGATTGCATTGCATCATCCTGCTTGCCGCTTGAGCCTTATGTCAGCTCCCGCTTACTCAGTTGTTAGCTTGGTGCCTGAGCACTTTTCCCTGTCAAGCCTTGCAGAGCTTCCATTTGTCCTTCACAATTTGATGACCTTTTGACCCTGAGGGAACACACCCCCAAGTGTCCACATCCTGCATACACTTCCTTGCATTGATCATAGGTATGTTCCACTACTTGGGACTAGTCTGCTCGCTCTTTGACACTCGTTCCCTCACTTGTTGTACTATAAGCAATTTTATTCTTTTTCAAGCTTTTCCCAAATATGAAAAAGACAAAAAAAAATCAAATATTCCAAAAAGCCGGACGGGATTATGGTTACTACTTCTTGTTGGTAGTTGTTGTGTCACCTTTGAACAGAGCATTCATTCCACTCTACACATTATGAGTCGGGATTATAGTTGGAGATTAGGAGTTGTACTTGTTTCTCAGTTTTCTCCACCGATTGGTTAAGCTTCCAGTCATTATGGAGCCCTTTGTGATGCCTCCTGCATTGCACAGTCTATATCGAGTCTATGCTGCCTACGTCTATCCATCTTCTCATGCTCTTGTTCAAAGGAAGTCCTGAAACCAGTGTCGTCCACTCCTCAGATCTCTTGACTATTACATGTCGCCCATCCTTATTAATTCAATCTGTTTCACCTGAGATATTCCAAATCTTTCAGCATAGTTGATACCTCGTGCTTGTTGATGGGGGATTCCTTAATTCCCTCCTTCCAGCAAGTCTCGTTCCGTCGACTTCAACCCATTTATTCCGGGACTTGAGGCTTAGAGTTTGGTCGAGTATCTTGAGGCTTGCAGTCATTAGTGGCAAGTTCTCTCGCCATCCACAGTTTTGGGAATACATCAATGTCCCCTGATCGATGGATTCATCCTAGTGTTCGACTTCAACACATCTATTCACACTCTGATGATTGTGCTCTGTGCCTTGATGCCCATTTTCATTATCGGTGGGTTATCTCGCATCTGTTAATGGTATACATCATTGATCGGTAATCAGACGATGTCACATGTAGTTTGACTTCAACTCATTTATTCACTTGATAGGACTTGCACCGTCGAAGACTTGTCAAAGACCCCAGGCGATAGTGGCATTCAGTATGCTACTTATGACTTTGACTTTACATCTGAGATATCATCTCTCAGATATCAGCAATTTGTACCTCTAGTTTGCACCATTTGTTTCCTTTTCAGCAGGAGACCATATCTTACTGTAGAGGGATCATGGCTATGATCATTTATGACATGTATTCATCATGTGTTGCCTATTCATGGCCATTGTATCAGATTGTTGTACTACCAACATGTATTCAGGGATATTATTGTACTATGACGAGTGAGCTGCTCTTTCCACTTGTGTCCCCATCACTCCACTTCTGAGATCTTTTTATAATGTATTTTGGCCATCATAACATCAATCTTTGACCTCACACATTAGGGGGCATCTATTACAACGTAATTTTCCACCTTGTGAGCATCAACATTCTTTGGCCTGCAAGATCCATTTTACTGACTTAGATCCACTTTATATCCTTCAAACACTATTTTTTCCTTGTACACTTGCTGCATCATTACAGTGGGCGTACCTGTGAGTTGCATCACTATAGCCCGCGGGTAGCATGTAAAATAGTAAAAATCGCTAGTTTATTACTTTTTACTCCCAAAAAGCAGTCATTGGGTGACATTTGACTCTCCATCTTCCCAAGAAACGCCTCGATGTGTCCTTTCACTTACCTTTAGAAGGACTATATATTGAGCACATATGGCTTATGGATGAGAGGAGAAAGAAGAGGAAGAGAACTCTAGTGGATTTTTGCCCTATCTTGAGTCTGTTAGAAAAACAGGATCGCAGAGCAATAACAATAAATAGAAATGCAAATATAATCACACATACACATTACAAGAGAGACACAGATATATCGTGGTTCACCCAACTTGGGCTACGTCCACACTGAATTTTCCAGTCCTTATTATTATTACCGTCCAGCAAGGTGAAGGGATACAACCTGCAGCACAACCGTTGCACTTCCTCTTCTCTGTTTCATAGTCTCTCTCCTGATCTCAAAGATCTTTACAATGCATAAAACCTAATACATCATCCTCCCTAGTCGTATTACAATGTATTTATTTTATAAGGGAAATACAATGGGAAAATACCACAGGATACCCAAAACCATGGGCCCGCAAAACAGCTGGTGAAAACAGCCCCAAAAATTTTCTTCGGGGGCGCTGCCCCCGGACCCCCCTGGAACCTCGTGGGGGGGCGATGCCCCCCCGCTAGGGTGACTGTACAGTCCACCTACATATCATATAAAACTGGGGTACAAACACGGCTGATACAATATCATCTATGAGACTAGAAGATCTGGCTCCACAACCAACAGAGTCTACACTCATTGATCCTTGTAGTTGTGAACCTTCTATGTTCACCTTCCAACTCCTATTATAGTTTGAGTTTTCCATTCCGTGGAGGATTGAAGTGGTGGAGGCACAAGTGGATTGATTCAGATCTTGGTTCAGATTGGTTTCCGGCAAGAGGTCGTATCACATTGTACTTCTTCTTGTTTATTAATAGAAATACTCATATTCTCGTCCATTAATGTTGTGAATGTTGTTTATTCTACATTGGGTTGCATTTGCTTATAACATCATGGACCATTGCTATTGATGATGTTAATATCGTTTATATATTATATGTACTTGTTGTATATTGGATGTCAAGACTAATTTGCAGATTCAAGTGCACGGATTGAAAGCTCCAACGGGGATCTACATCAAACGTTTGGATCGAGGTTAGTTATATTCTCCATTATCTTAGCATTGTCATTAATAATAGCATAGTTCTAAGAATTGAGTTAATTTCTGGCAGTCAGTTGTCTGTTGTGATCTACCCCAAGCCATAGTGAGTTTTCTCCAATACAATAAATTGATGTCAGCCCAAACTTTTGGTATGAGCTCCCAAAGCAGTTTCCGCTACCATAAAAAGTGGTTTCTTTTACTGTTTTTCAATTAGCGAAATAACACCATATTGACATGTGGCAGGTGGTCTCAGATTTCGCTCTTCCCCTTGATCGTTAAAATCACTTCACTTTTTCCAGTGGAATAGTTTTGATTCGTTGATCTATTACAACACCTGGTTAATCCTTCGACATCTACAAAAGCCACACTATATTTCTTTACTCAAAAATAAAACCCACAAATGTAAAACATTGGGTTTTTAAACCTGCGCCTTTATATTTTTGTTTTTGCAATGAGGATATTATCCCACATGCACCAAGTGATAAACGTTGCAATTGTTTATATACGCCAACAATTTCAATATATATCGACGTGTAGTGCATTATAATACTACTTTCCTTCTTGTGAAAGTTGGCGCTTGGGCTTGGTTGGTGAGCCTTGGGTTTTTTGCTAACTTGACTTGTGTGTGGATGTGGCAGGTGCTCGGTCGACATATGGAATAGCCATATGGATCTCAATACTGAGCTAAACTTGGAGATTGGGCTTGGCCCAATAATTTTTTATAAAATAAACCTTTTGTCCAAAATTTAATAAATAAACTTTTGGCCTAAGGTTTAGGTTTTTTTCCCAAGAGCATAATTTAAAATATATAAGCCAAGATTGACTTGAAAACTATTTTTAAGCCTCAATAATGAAAAATTATCCTTCTTTCACCCAAATAACCTTTAAACCCTTTTGCTTGCCAAACCTGGAAAAACACCTATGAATTATCAAATGAGCCAAGCCTCGAAGCTACCAAACCACCAATGAAATCTTGAAATTTATATGGTGATAATACTGACTCTTGAAAAATAAAACAGTGCCAACAGTATTGATCAATAACAACACCCCCCCATGGTTATCCATGAAGAATGAACATCTTATGTTGACTCTTATAGTCCATAGTAGAAGACAAGTGAAGAATATGGATGTTTACCTACAACCATTGATCAATGAATTGAAGGAGTTATGGGAATGAATATAGGTATATGATGTATCGAGACCCATTCCAATAGACAGGAGTTTTATGTTGTAGGGCATATGTGCATACACCACACATGATTATCCAGGATAAGGAGTTTGGTATGGTAAATATGTTGTTTGAATTTTTTATATTCAAAGCAATATTTCTTGTCATATTTAATTCAGTGCGACTGTATTATTGTTCAACACTAACACGCTCTGTATAGCATAACACTGCAGGTCTTGTAACAAAACATTATCATGGATGTAAATGTTGTGGAACTTCTATGAAGGCTAGGTGGTCCAGTGACCTACGAAAGCCATTGTATTACTACTCAAGGGTATTCCTCTAAAAAAACCACCTTTATAGAAGAGCAACATCTACTTTCAATGGTAAACCAAAGAGAACGCAAAGGAATAAAATAATGACACCGATTGAATAGATTAGGGCATATGACAGAGAGAAGGAGAAGGAAATTTCATAGATGTTTGATTCAAATGGGGAACCTATGTTCAATAATCCTGAATTCTTCGACACCTATGTTGAGAAAATTCCAATCGAGATGAAAAGGAAATCACTATTTTATGAGCTCCCATATTGGGAGCATTGTCCACTTACTAGATCCCATGCATATATTTAAAAATGTTTCATCTTCTTTGTGGAGGCACATATCATCAAAAAAAAGTGACACGTTGGCTTTCAGGAGAGATCTTATTTCTTCAAATACTAAAAAGAAGCATTGGCCAAGACAAGAAAATAAAGGATAGGTTGGCCCCTCTTGGTCATTTAAGGAAGGAGAGGTCCCATGGGTTTGGAAGAAAGATGGTATTTATTTGGAAAAGGAATTTATATTGGGTGTGAAAACGCCTTCCTTATACGGGTCTACTCTACGACACGGCTTCACTATAGACGAATATTTGTCGAGTTTGAAATCACATGACCGTCTCAAGCTTCTAAGGGTACATATAATGTCAAAAAAATGTTTTTATTTTTTATTTTTATCTTTTACCACACAAGTTAAAATGCAATTAAACTTTTGTGTTCACTTTGTAGTATCATTATCCATTTCTCATGCATGGGTGCGTGAACCACAACTTTCTCGATGACCTACGGCATGCCATATCTAAACTATTTGCATTTGTACGGTGGATCACATCAAAGGAGATTGACATTGCTAGCCACAATGGTGTCAAGAGATAACTGAGATTGTTTGTATGTTTGAGAAGGAACTACCGACGAGTTTCATGGAATTGCAGATTAGTCTTCTAATTCACCTAGTCGATGAGCTTGAATTAGTCAAGGTGGTCTCATGTTGTTGCCAATGTTCTTCTTGGAGAGGTACATGAAAAAATTGAAATGATTTGTTCGACAAAGGGAAAAACCTGAGGGGTCTATGGAAAGGGGTACATAGTATATGAGTCATTCTATTATGCTAGTGAGTACAACAAGCAAATCAACCACACACTAGGTGCAGTGATTTGGAATGATGAACACAATGAGGACAAAAGGGATGGGGAGATACTCCAAACGAATGGAAAAAGGCGCATGATAAAGAGTAAGTTAGTTATCTTTCATCACTTATATTCAAAATGAACTTCATAATCTATATTTGATCTCATACGTACTATATGTCAATTTGATTTCATGAATACAACAACGAATTAAGAAATTGATGCCATTAATAAATTTATTCTTTACAACACGGAGGCAACACAACCATGGGTCGCATTGTATGAAGAGAAGAGGAGGAAATGGGACATTGATAGGAAAGGATTCAGACAGTTGAACGGTAGAGGCATTCCTTATTCAAATCATTTAAAAGAAAATATGCCAATGATCTGTTCCAACAATTGGGTTGTTGACCAAGTCAAAGAGAAATATGGTGCATCTAGTCATTACCTACATGCTGAGGAGGATGCCCTTAACATAGGGATCATGTGCAGCAACTCAGTAATAATATCTTTATGTTATACATTTCTAACTTTATAATGCACCTTTAAATTATATCATCTATATTTTATATATCAATGGTCGGGTTATTAGACATATGACACTGTCATTTGTTCACTATTTTGCCGGTACATTTGTTCCCATCTATGTGGGCACATGGGCATCATTTTTGCATCAAGTATGCCAATGATGGATGTCTTACTCAAGACTGTGGAGCGGAAGTCAAGTTCGACCAATCTAGACATGCTAGCCACCGTGACTAAAACCTAGAAGGGGGGAAGTTGGATTATGACAAAAAGATACAAGAGAACATTCAAGTGGAATTCTCATCTTTCTAGTGTGTTATTTTTAGGTGCAAGTGGTGGGACACATTCGATAGGAATAATGTAAAGGAAGATCGTGACAATGGGATGATGTGTATCAACTCTAGAAGGATGTGGGATGAAACTAAGGAGCCTTATGTTTTCCCAAAACACTACAACCAAGTGTCTTTTTACCCGGATGTGTTGGATAGGGATTGGTGGTTCATATTAAGACACGAACCTAGATCTAAACATATTTTTTAGAACAACAATGCTATCATGCCAAGCGATGAAGATAATGAGGGTGATGGCAACTGAGAGTGATATGTACATGTTTTATTTCATATTTACAGTTTTGATATATGATTTAATTAATGTTATCTTTAAATATTGAATTATGTTGTTAATTTTTAGCATTATGACGGTGGAAATGGAAAGCTGATTACCATATGTTTTAAAACAATTTGAGTTGGTAACAATCAATCTGATGCGAAATGTGTTTGTCTATCAAGATATTTGTGATTGTATGTGATTGTATGTGATTGTCCATATTTAGAGATGGTCTTTATTGCTTTCCATTTAATTCATTCTAGTGTGTTTTTTATCATTTAATTTATTGTATTATTACAACTGGATCAAAATCAACCAATTAGATTGCAAATTAACATTGATGTTAATCACAATTATTGTTTGTTATAATTTCAACTACTCTCATTTGAATAACAAGGTGGATTTCATGAGTATATTATACTTAGACACTTATACTTTGCATTAGTGTGGTATTTGAAGCATAAGAGTTCATTTTCTTATTTTTCAAATGAGGTTTTTTATTGGAAGTTTCTCATGGAAGTTAGCTTGAGATTGTTTCTTTTTACCATTGTTGTTCTTTCCTTTGGTTTAACTAATTCACTTTTTATTCACCGTGGTTTTTTGTTAGTTCATTCATTACTTACTATGTATTACATGAAAGCAATAAAGTGATGACAACACCCATTAGAAAGAGTGGTTTAATGGTACATTCACCAAATATATTTTGTTATTTATGAAAATAACATTGAATAGAAAGCACTTGTGAATCTTTATATTAGCCATATGTTTAGTAACACACAATATATAATAACATCTAACAAAACACAAGTTTAATTATATAACATAACCCTCACACACATCTAACAAACATCATCTAACCTGACCTAACATACACATCACCATTAACATATAAATAAACATCAACATCAACATGAAAAATGCAGTGTGTGTGTGTGTGTGTGTGTGTGAACAATAACATCAAACTGATGATACATGACAAATATATATATATATATATATATATACATATATAGATATATAGATATAGATATATAGCTATAGATATATATATATATCCAGTCCATTAACTACTATGACATATCTGGTCCACCTCCAGAACTAGAGGCATTATTATCTCTCCCACTAGAGGTAGAGGCATCGACACCTTCACCAATAGAGCCAGAGGAATTAGCACCTCCGCCAGCAAATACAGAGGCATTAACACGTCCACTAGTAGATCCATAGGAATCAATACCTCTGGCAGGAAAAAAAATAGCCCAAAGAGAAGCATAGATAGGTCCATAAAGCTGAATCATACCCCCTCTGAGTATCGTATCTACAATAGAAGCGACTGGAGAAGAAAAGGGTGGATGGTCGGAGGATAGGATGGTTGGTCAAGTAGGAGTAACTAAGGATATGGACGTGGTGGGAGAAGTGTGGGTATATGATAAGATGAAGGAGCTAATGGAGGGGGAGGTGGATGAGATGTCGAAGCTAATGGAGAAAGAGGCGGCGGAGGAGGAGGTGGATGAGATGTTGGAGCTGATGGAGGAGGAGGTGGAGGAGGAGGAGGTGGTGTATGAGATGTCGAGGCTACATCCTATCAACAATCAGAAGGACCTGATGGAGGAGGAGGTGGAGGATAATGAGGTGGAGGAAGAGGATCTCTGGCCTCATTAGATGAGGAATGGCCATCCCTCCTAGTATATCTAAACGAATGGATGCACTGACAATATGTTGCATTAATTTATTCATATCATGAGGAACCATCCTCCATATATATGAGGTTATTCTATTGCAGAATGTCGTGCACTCGTACAGGCTTAACCCCCTGATGCACCAACAATGTCGATAACTTGTCTACCACATCTTGTTGATACCTATCATTGGGCCTGTGTCGGAGGCCAGGTCTATGAAACTGTGGCACCTCAGGCTCCTGCATATCCTCATCATCCTGAGTGGGAAGAGGCAACTCCTCCCCATCTAATGTGCCAATGTCTACAAAATATATAGTAGTCAACAATCATGAAACAATTTCATTAAATAATTTAATATAACAATTTAGAATATTTCATTAGAATTAATCAAAAAGAGAATAAAATGCAACTAGATTAATTTAAACATAATGCTAATATTACCTCTCTCACCCGGTGGCTCATACTAGATGAAGAAGATGTTGTGGCACGCTCTCCAATCCAAGCCCGTGTATGGATATGGAACCAGGTCTAACAAATGGCCATTCTCATTGCCTATCATCTTGAGCACCTCTATTGTGATCCTGTTCGGGAACTCAGAATTCCCCCTCTTGGGAATCATCTACCCCCACATGTGCATACGCACCTCCATCATTGGCCTAGGAGGGAGGTGGTCAAATGATGGCATAGTGGCCAAAAACCTCTCAAAAAATAGGCAAAAAAGATTTGAACCAAAAGAGAAGTTGACCCTCCCATCAATGTAATCTCGACATTGATCCAAAGCATTAAAAATAGTCGTAAAAAAAATGGTGGACCACTTGATGCATCTAGGTCTCTGCATTAAATAATATACATAAAATAATATAGGGAAACTAATGTGTTTCTGGTGAGGTGCGCGATGGTCATCACCAACAATGAGAAGCACCTCACATTCTCTGTACTTAAAGAGGAAATCCAGAGTTGTCCATATCTCACCTAAAAATCAACAAGATCGATGACATGGTCACCGATATATCTCTGAGAGTAGGCTAGTCGACTCTCTATTGCAACACCAGCTAGGACCTCAAGGAATTGAGAAAATCCTCCCTTCTCCTGGATAGCCTAGTGATGAAATAGATTTCCTCCTTAGTGGGTTGGAACCATTGATCGGGACCAACATGAAACGCATGCCTCCAATGATCCCACTATTGGATCAACTGAACTAGCAATGTTGAGTTTTCCTTGAGGGATGTAGCCTCCTGATAGAACTCCAGGAGGCCGCAAACCATCAAGAGGTCTTGGGTATGATGAGTAATCAGGTGAGGGTACAAATTCCTCTCCCACTCCCTTGCCTCCCACTCTATCACAAAGTTGTAATGCTACCTACTGGTGTTGAGATGCTTCTCGGCATTGATGTATTTGTTTCAATTTATGACATCAATCACTCTCATAAATATACATGTAAAAACATTAAATGATAATTCTATTTACTAACATATAATATAATTTTTTTTACTATTTTTTTCTTGACAAGTGGTGCATCTTAATTACAGTAATGTACCACTACCAATGCACTAGAATCACAAGTATACTATTAACTGTGCACTACTATAAAACAAATGCATCGTCAATTTTTTATTATGTTTTCAATATATAAATAACACACGATGTGTATCTATGAGATGCCCCAGTGAGGTATGTTGAACTTAGCACATTGTTGTACGGACTTCATTTGATTTATTTTGTAATTTTAAAATGGGCTAACGATGTACCTTATTCACTTCAATGCACTGGTTGACGGTGCGCAAACTTTCATATAGCACACCATCTAATTGTGAGTTTTTTAACATTTCGGTTCGTTTGTGACATGATATTGCACGAAACATTCAGTGCGCATTGTGTAACTAAGCGCACCGTGAACATTTTTTTTTTAAGATTCAATAGTGCTCTAAGAACATGCCAGCACATTGTAAGAGTAGTGCGGTGGGGTAAATTAACCGCACTGCTTATTATGTTCATTTATACGATGCACTTAGAATACATTAATGCACCTACGAGCAGTGCGATAGTATTTGTATTACACATCAGGATTACATTCATAGTTTTTTTAAAATTATGTTAATCGGTGCCCTAAATATTATAGTGAACCATATGTGTTGTGTGCATGTGTATTCAATGCACCGACATTGGTGCACCCTATAAATTCATAGGGTGCACCGCATTGCAATGCAAGTCGAATGGCTTGGATGCACCGTGCAGAGTTTTTCATTTTTTTTTTAAATGTGGGTAAAATAAAGATGAATTCTCAAATTTAATCCGCTAAAAAATTAAAAAGTGAAGTAACAATCAATTTCCCTGGTCCCTTGTGCGTTAGGGAGGCATCGTGGCGATGTATGTAAAATTTGAAATTTTTCCCACCATTTCAAAAAATTCAAACTCCAATCAGCAACCAATGGGAACGAGCAATGCCACCATATGGACCATGGATATCAAGGTGTCCAAGTATGTGATGTACGACACTGGTTTTGTTGGGCTCATAAGCATATTACAATGGTAAAAATGATTTTTCAGTGCGGAATTTTTTTTATTAAACCCTGTATTGGTGCGCTTGATTACAAGACACCCCATTGCGCTCGATAATATAAACGCACCGTCAATAGAAAGTTGAAATAAAAAATATAGTCATGTTTTTTTAATTTGGAAATTTTTAACCCTAATGTGGTGCATTCTATTTAGTGATGCACCGGTGCAATGGATGATACAAAACACACCGCACATAGAAATTTGCGATGAAAATAATTGTGTTTTTTAATTTGCAATGTTTTAACACTAGTGTGGTGCGCCCAATTTTATGACACACCGGTATGATTGATAACATCAATTGCGCCGTGAATAGAAATTTGAACAAAATATAGTCGCTACTTTTTTAATTTGGAAAGTTTTAACCCTAACGCGATGCAATGTTGTCTTTACCGCCCCGTGCTAGTAAATTAGACATACCGCACTAGTGATGGGAAAAAAATAAAATTTATAGTAATATGGTGTTCTCCACTATTTGTTTACCCTATTTTAGTGCTTTCAATTTAGTGGTGCCCCAGTGCGCTTGGGTAATATAAACGCATCGGTTGTAAAATTTTAGTTTGTTTTCGTTTGAAGTTGTTTTTGGTCGTGGTGCCACATGATCTATTGCCAACACAGGTGCATTTGAAATATATAAATGCACCGAAAAAAAAACCATCCATTAAGACCTCCGCTCGCTCACCTCGCCTCCACTAGTGACCTTTGCTATAAATGAATATTTGGGCTCTTTTTAGAGGTGCATCTACTATAACCTCTGTTAAAGGGCCTTTGTCACGTCCCCATTTTGACCCCCTTCACATTAAATCGTAAATGATGTAAATATTGTTATTT
Source organism: Larix kaempferi (assembly GCA_027924585.1). Taxonomy (NCBI): domain Eukaryota; kingdom Viridiplantae; phylum Streptophyta; class Pinopsida; order Pinales; family Pinaceae; genus Larix; species Larix kaempferi. The sequence continues at coordinate 12,266,266 of BSBM01000372.1, read as the reverse complement.
AATCATGGTGAGGAGCTCAAGGCCAAGGCCCCACCATTGATTTAGCGTTTTATGTATCGGCAATTAAAAATAGATGCATGTGGTTCTTGTGCGAGATAGGCACATTGTAAATTAAGACATCATGTAAATACGAATTTTAATGAAAAACCCACAACTAGCTATGGAATGCAACAAAGAGATGGGGGCATGATTCTACAAGGAATAGGGAGGGAAATTATTCAAACCATTGAGCCAATGGCGTTAATCCATGTGTCAATGAGAAAACCCATAAACCCTCAACTACCCATTTTGGGTTATGGACCCAGTCATTTAATTCTTCCAGAAATTGGTTGAGGCAGTTAATGCCTTGGGAATGAAGAGGTATGGCAGCCAATTTCGTGTATGGGCAAGCCATCAACCTGGGAAATCGTATTTTGTCTCCTTGGGAAAGAAAACACCCACAAAATGGTGCCCAAAGCCATTCTAAACCCATAGTCTTTCCTTTCTCACGCAGTCTGAACTACTGGGTCTTTCCCCATCATGTTTTTCATCATTTTCCTGCATTTTTCCATGGCTGGGAGCTCGTTTTTGTGCTACACAGTGGCTGGGAGAGGAGGACCATGATTTGGGACTGTTATGGAGGCCGTTTTTGCCTCAGAATGTCCATGGACGTTTTTTCTGAAAACGGATTTGACTTCCCAGGGTTGTTCCCCATCTTCCAGTTTCGTTTTTGGATTTCCCACATTTTTCTGAAGCTAATGAAAACCCCATCTTTGGGCATCTCACTGTAAAAACGTCTCTTCATGCCCAGCACTTATACTTCTGTTGTTATGTGCATCCCTGTTTTGGTTTGAATCTGTGAGCAAGAGACTTGGAGTGGTAGTGGAAAGAATTGGCTTGATAAACCTAGTGAAGGGGGTAACCTCTCAAGAAGATCAAGAGGGCTGGCTACTCTTCTATGCACACCTGGGACACTCTAGAATTGGAAGGTATGGCCTGAGGGACTGTGAATTGGTGAAGGGAATACTTCCTTGAGTGGGGTGTGTAGGCATTGTGGGTGCCAAGCTAAATAGATCTTGTAGAGGTATCCATAGCTCTGTGGTTGAGCTCACTAGCTTAGCAATTCTTCCTTTCCATATCCTAGCAGCCTGATAAACCCAATTGTAGATTGGCTTGGCTCATCTTGGTGTATACTTGGCTATGTGTGAGTCTGTTGTTCCCTGGTTCCTTCTAGAAATCATGCCCAGCTCGGGGGGTGGCAGTTGTATCAAGAGGTTGATAAGCACAACTGGCCTATGGTTGGGTGGAACGTTGCAGATGCATAGCTGGTTGCTTGGGACTACTTTGTCAAGATAAGTATTCTCTTGTGTTAACTTTGCAATTATTATTTGATGAATATTTGAATGAATGACGGATGTGTTATTGAAATTAATTCCACTGTGTTTTCTTATAATTATACACTTCCATATGTCTTTTTATATTATGTGAATTATTATTTAATAAGTACATGGGGCTAGATGCCCGGTTTTAGCATCACGATCCTCTCCATCGCTCTGGTATGATGGGAGGGGACGTGACAGAATGGTATCAGAGCTGCTGGTTGCAGCATTGGACCTCTATGGGCCAAATCCAATTACAGTCACATGGGAAGGTCCCTTCCTGATCACCATAGGTCTCAGCATCGGGCCTAAACTGGCTAAGTTGGATAGTTTGCAGAGGTAAGGTTACCTCCTGCTGAGCAGCAGTCATCATAGGAAGAAGGAAAGAAGAAACCGAAATTGTTTTAAGAGTTTTTGAAAAAAAATTGTTTAAGTCTGTTTCGGGAAGAATTCGGCAAGTTGGCCCGAAACTACGAAAGGATTCCGAGAGTTGTTCCGCAACGCGGAAGAATTCGAAAAGTTGGCCCGAAACTGCGGAAGGATTCCGTGAGTTGTTCCGCAACACGGAAGAATTCGGAAAGTTGGCCCAAAATTGCGGAAGAGTTCGGCAAATCATCCCGCAATTGCGGAAGAGTTCGGCGAATCGTTCTGAAATTGCGGAAGAGTTCGGCAAATCGTCCCGCAATTGCAGAAGAGTTTGGCGAATCGTTCCAAAATTGCGGAAGAGTTCGGTGAATCGTTCCGAAATTGCGGAAAAGTTCGGCAAATCATCCCGCAATTGCGGAAGAGTTCGGCGAATCGTTCCGAAATTGCGGAAGAGTTCAGCAAATCATCCCGCAACTGCGGAAGGACTCGGCAAATGTCTTCCGAAACTGCGGAAAGAATTTCAGAATGTCTTCCAAAACTATGGAAAGAATTTTGGAATGTCTTCCGAAACTGCGGAAAGAATTTCGGAATGTATTCTGAAACTGTGGAAAGAATTTTAGAATGTCTTCCGAAACTACGGAAGGAATTTCCAATTCTCTTCCGAAATTGTGGAAGAACTCCACAAGTTGCTCCGAAACAAGGAATTTCAACCATTTTTCAGGGAGATTTTCAGGTGCCGAAAATGAAAAAATTGCCATGGAACTTATGCGCCAGATTGCGTGAAATGGAAAGATTTACAAAAAAAAAAAAAAACGAGGGCGTTGCCCTCGACCCGCCCTGCAGTGGAAAAGGGGGCAAGCCCCCTTGACCCCCGTCGTTCCCCCCTCATATGTCGTTGATTATGAGAAAATTCTATGATTTGACAAATTGTCAATATAATATTTTCCCACGTGCATGAAGTAATTTATGAAATTCTGAGAATATAATGCAGCTAACAATTGCGTTAATGAACACATTTTGTAGAATCACAGTTACATCAGGGCAGCACTCTATATAAGTACAGTTGGAAAGTTTTGGATCTTGGTTGGGCCAAGAAAATCAACATCATGGATCATGCACAGGATCCCTATGAGCCTGAGACAGATGCCATGGGGGAGAACATACATGTTGAAAATGTTGAAATAGAATCTAATGGGAGAAGAAATCAAGAGACTCCTCCAGATATTGCAACCACCATGAGAAGCCTAAGGGTGGAGTTTCAAAGCTGTAGAGAAGATAATGAAAGGATGATTAAAGCATATGAAGAACAAAATCAGTTGAATGCAGCCATGCTACAGAGTTTGACAGACATCCAAAGGCAAATAAACTTTGGGCATCATACATCAAATCCAGAAAGGGGTGGGAGTAGCTGTAGAAGGAATTCCCGTAAGAGGGCTAGTAGCTCAAGAAGAGTTTCTACAAACCGAACTTATACTCCAGAAATCTCTTCTAATGAATCATCTGAGTCTGAAGAATCCATTGAGGGTTCAAGCTCTTCATCTCACGGGAGTAAGAGGAAGAAGCACTACAAGAACAATTCACATGGGGAATTTAAGAAGGCGAAACCTCCTACATTTGATGGAGAGATAAAGTCTGGTCAAGAAGCTGAAGCTTGGCTTCTTGGGATGAGAAAGTATTTCCAAGTCCAAGACTACTCGGGAAATATGAAGGCAAGGGTAGCCATCTTCAACTTGAACGGAAGAGCATCTATATGGTGGGAACACATCAGGCAAGTGAAAAATATCAACGAAAGGAAGATTGTGTGGAAGCAGTTCAAGAAATACTTCAAGCAGAAGTACCTCTCTGACAGGTACTATGATGATAAGATCAAAGAGTTCCATGAGTTGAGATTGGGACAATTGACCATGGAAGAATATGCAAACAAGTTCTTGGAGCTGCTAAGGTATGTTAGGTATATTCGAGATGATAAGGTGAAAATTCAACGTTTCCTAAGTGGACTGCCCCAGTCATATAAAGATAGAATTGAGTTTGATGAACCTCGAACTCTAGAGGAGGCCATAAGAAAGGCCAAGTATTGCTTTGATCAAAACAGAAGCAAACCAGAATTCCATAAGGCATGGAAGGATAAGAAAAATGAAAAGTTTGATCAAAGGAAGAAGGGGTTCAAGCCTCCTCAATTCCGGAATCAGCAAAGGCAACCATCACAGGTTGTGACTAAGCCAACTAGGATGATGGGAGACAAGCCAAGAGATCCAAAGGAGCCAAGAGAACCACTTCAGTGTTGGGGTTGTGGAGGAGAGCACATGCTTAGGAACTATCCACATCAGAATGGGAATCCAAATCAAGTTCACAACATCCAAAGAGCTGAAACTGTGGGTCAAGTGGCAAGAACAATCCCTAGAATCTATGCAGCAGTAGAAGACCGCTAGGAAGATCATCAATCAACTGTGGTTGAAGTTGAAGGTAAGATTGCTAAGCAATCTGTTTCTATTTTGATTGATCCTGGATCTACTCACAGTTATGTCACTCCTAGAATTGTTGAGATTTGTGCTTTCAAGAAATTAAAGCATAGTAAATCATGGTTAGTTCAACTAGCCACTGGAACCAAGAGAAAAGTTAGTGAAATTGTAGAGAAATGTCCATTAGAGATGGATGGGCTATTCACTTACGCAAATCTGAATATTTTACCACTAGGTTCCTATGATATTCTCATTGGAATGGATTGGTTAGAAGCACACAAGGTTAAACTTGACTGCTACAATAAGACATTTGAGTGCATGGATGAAGAAGGAAACCCGAGGGTTGTAAAAGGAATTCCAAAGGTGACTTCTGTTAGACAGGTTTCAGCCATGCAGCTGAAGAAGTTCTGTAGGAAGGGATGTCAATTGTATGCAGCCCACATTTTAGAGGCAGCAGAGAATGAAACTCTTAAATTGGAGGACTATCATGTATTGCAAGAATTCAGAGATGTTTTTCCTGATGAGATTCCAGGACTCCCTCCAAAGACAGACATTGACTTTACAATTGAACTTGTGCCAGGAGCGGCACCAGTGTCTAAGACACCGTACAGGATGAGTACACCGGAATTGCTAGAATTGAAAATGCAATTACAAGAGTTACTGGAAAAGAAATATATTAGGCCAAGTGTGTCCCCATGGGGAGCACCTGTTCTATTTGTGAAAAAGAAAGATGGAACACTCAGGTTATGTATTGAATACAGGCAGTTGAACAAAGTCACTGTGAAGAACAAATACCCATTGCCCCGAATTGATGACCTTTTTGACCAAATGAGAGGAGCAAAGGTATTTTCAAAGAATGACTTGAGGTCTGGTTACCATCAGGTAAGAATCAAAGAAGAATATATTCATAAGACAACCTTTAGAACGAGGTATGGACACTATGAGTTTGTAGTGGTACCATTCGGTCTCACAAATGCACCAACTACATTCATGTGTCTCATAAATAATGTTTTTAGCAAGTATTTGGACAAGTTTGTTCTTGTATTCCTACACGACATTCTCATCTATTCTAAGAATGAAGAACATTTGAGAATGACAATGCAATTACTAAGGGAGCATAAGTTGTATGCAAAGTTGAGCAAATGTGACTTTTATAAAGATAGAATTCATTATTTGGGTCACATCATCTCCGACGAAGGAATATCTGTAGACCCTGAGAAGATTGAAACCATTATGAATTGGCCAACTCCAAGGAATGTGACTGATGTGAGATCTTTTATGGGCCTTGCTGGTTACTACCGGAGGTTTATCGAAGGATTCTCCAAGGTTGCAAACCCGATCACTTCTTTGCAAAATAAGGGGATAAAGTTTGAATGGTCACCAAGATGTGAGGAAAGTTTTCAACGGTTGAAGAATCTTCTTACAAGTACACCTATTTTGAAGATTGCCAACCCAGAAAAAGACTTTGTGGTATGTACCGATGCATGCAATCAAGGACTTGGAGGAGTTCTTATGCAAGACAACCACGTGATATGCTATGAGTCAAGAAAGTTGAAGGAGCATGAGAAGAACTATTCTACTCATGATATAGAACTTGCAGCCATAGTACATGCTTTAAAGATGTGGAGGCACTACTTAATGGGAAGAAAATTTGAGTTAAGGACAGACCATTGTGGTCTGAAATACTTGTTTGATCAGCCAACTTTAAATGCTAAGCAAGCTAGATGGTTGGAATTTTTGTGTGAATTTGATTTTGAAATCAAACACATAAAATGGAAAGAAAACAAGGTGGCTAATGCATTCAGCAGGAAGGTACATGAAGTGCATGTGGCAGCACTTAGTACTTGCCAACCAGATTTGAAGCAGCAGATTGTTAACCATATTGTTGAGGATGAAGTGTACATGCAGATAAAGGGCCAATTACAGCAGCAAGACCTTGGGAAGAAGTACGAGGGTTATCATTTGGAGGAAGACAGACTTCTTACCTATAAAAATAGAGTCTATATTCCCAATGTGGCAGATTTGAGGAGGATTGTTATGGATGAAATCCATAAAGCTCCATACTCTGGTCACCCGGGATATCAGAAAACAATTACTACAGCAAGAAAATATTATTTATGGCCAGGGATGAAGAAGGATGTCGCTGAATACATTTCTAAGTGTATGAAATTTCAGCAAGTGAAGGTTGAACACCAACACCCCGCAGGTTTATTGCACCCAGTGCCAATTCCAGAATGGAAATGGAAAATAATTTCCATGGATTTTATTACAGGATTGCCAATGACTATGAGACAACATGATTCCATCATGGTTATGGTGGACAAGTTAACAAAGGCAGCACATTTCATAGCGGTTAAGTCCACACATAAAGCCGATGCCATTGCAAATACTTTCATGAAGGAAATTTTCAGATTACATGGGTTGCCTAAGGCAATAATTTCTAACAGGGATACCAAGTTCACTTCCAATTTTTGGAAAGGTCTCTTTGCAGATTTGGGTACACAGTTGAACTTTAGCACTGCGTACCATCCTCAAACAGACGGGCAAACAGAAAGAGTAAATCAAGTGCTTGAAGACATGCTTCGCATGTATGTAACGGACAGGCCATCCAAGTGGGAGGATTATCTACACCTGGTAGAGTTTGCATATAATAATGGGCAGCAAGAATCATTGGGAATGAGTCCATATGAGGCTTTGTACGGCAAAAGGTGTAGGACACCAGTGACTTGGGACAATCTAGTGAATGGAATTGTACTTGGGCCAGTATTACTTAAGGAAATGGAACAAGAGGTTGCAAAGATCCGGCAAAATTTAAAAGTAGCCCAGGATAGACACAAAAGCTATGCAGATAAGCATAGGATCCATAGGGAATTCAGTGTTGGGGATCATGTCTATCTTAGAGTGAGATCAAGGAAGAGTTCCTTGAAGCTTGGGAGTTGTGCCAAGCTATCACCTAGATATTGTGGGCCATTTGAAGTGCTTGAAAGAATAGGGCCAGTTGCATATAGACTTGCATTTCCTGCTAGCACTAAAGCTCATAATGTTTTTCATGTCTCTTTACTTAAGAAATATGTACATGATCCTAACCATGTGATTAATTGGGATGTGATCCAGGTGGAACCCGAGGGAGAGTTCCAAACCGATCCATTGCGCATCCTAGACAAGAAGGTAACATTGCTCCGGAACCGAGCCATCAGACAAGTAAAGGTGCAATGGAAGCACTACGGTCCCAATGAGGCTACATGGGAGCTGGAGGATGCCATGAGGGTGGCATATCCATTTTTGTTCAATTTTGATGAGCCCTGAGGACAGTGCTAATGTAAGGGGAGGGAATGTCACGTCCCCATTTTGACCCCCTTCGCATTAAATCGTAAATGATGTAAATATTGTTATTTAATCATGGTGAGGAGCTCAAGGCCAAGGCCCCACCATTGATTTAGCGTTTTATGTATCAGCAATTAAAAATAGATGCATGTGGTTCTTGTGCAAGATAGGCACAATGTAAATTAAGACATCATGTAAATACGAATTTTAATGAAAAACCCACAACTAGCTATGCAATGCAACAAAGAGATGGGGGCATGATTCTACAAGGAATAGGGAGGGAAATTATTCAAACCCTTGAGCCAATGGCGTTAATCCATGTGTCAATGAGAAAACCCATAAACCCTCAAATACCCATTTTGGGTTATGGACCCAATCATTTAATTCTTCCAGAAATTGGTTGAGGCAGTTAATGCCTTGGGAATGAAGAGGTATGGCAGCCAATTTCGTGTATGGGCAAGCCATCAACCTGGGAAATCGTATTTTGTCTCCTTGGGCAAGAAAACACCCACGAAATGGTGCCCAAAGCCATTCTAAACCCACAGTCTTTCCTCTCTCACGCAGTCTGAACTACTGGGTCTTTCCCCATCATGTTTTTCATCATTTTCCTGCATTTTTCCATGGCTGGGAGCTCGTTTTTGTGCTACACAGTGGCTGGGAGAGGAGGACCACGATTTGGGACTGTTATGGAGGCCGTTTTTGCCCCAGAATGTCCATGGACTTTTTTCTGAAAACGGATTTGACTTCTTAGGGTTGTTCCCCATCTTCCAGTTTCATTTTTGGGTTTCCCACATTTTTCTGAAGCTAATGAAAACCCCATCTTTGGGCATCTCACTGTAAAAACGTCTCTTCATGCCCAACACTTATACTTATGTTGTTATGTGCATCCCTGTTTTGGTTTGAATCTGTGAGCAAGAGACTTGGAGTGGTAGTGGACAGAATTGGATTGATAAACCTAGTGAAGGGAGTAACCTCTCAAGAAGATCAAGAGGGCTGGCTACTCTTCTATGCACACCTGGGACACTCTAGAATTGGAAGGTATGGCCTGAGGGACTATGAATTGGTGAAGGGAATACTTCCTTGAGTGGGGTGTGTAGGCATTATGGGTGCCAAGCTAAATAGATCTTGTAGAGGTATCCATAGCTCTGTGGTTGAGCTCACTAGCTTAGCAATTCTTCCTTTCCATATCCTAGCAGCCTGATAAACCCAATTGTAGATTGGCTTGGCTCATCTTGGTGTATACTTGGCTATGTGTGAGTCTGTTGTTCCCTGGTTCCTTGTAGAAATCTTGCCTAGCTCAGGGGTGGCAGTTGTATCAAGAGGTTGATAAGCACAACTGGCCTATGGTTGGGTGGAACGTTGCAGATGCATAGCTGGTTGCTTGGGACTACTTTGTCAAGATAAGTATTATCTTGTGTTAACTTTGCAATTATTATTTGATGAATATTTGAATGAATGATGGATGTGTTATTGAAATTAATTCCGCTGTGCTTTCTTATAATTATACACTTCCATATGTCTTTTTATATTATGTGAATGCTTATTTAATAAGTACATGGGGCTAGATGCCCGGTTTTAGCATCACGATCCTCTCCATCGCTCTGGTATGATGGGAGGGGACGTGACAGCCTTTTCCTTGAAACATTTTGGGTATTTAGAGGTTAAATATTTGGGTGACATTCTAAGTCAAAATGGAGTATGAATAGACCCCAAGAAAGTTGCATTTATGCAAGATTGGATCCACTCCAAGACCCTAAAGAGATTGTCTAGGTACTTGGGACTTAGAGGCTACTATAGGAAGTTTGTGAAAAAATTATAGAAAAAGTGTTTCTCCCTTAACTTCATTTCTAAAAAAGAATGGATTTGCATGGAGTGAAACAATGGAATTACAAGCCTCCTCAACTTTAAATGATTCCATGTGCATTTCTATAGTATTAGCAATGTTATATTTTACTAAGACTTTTGTCTTAGAATGCGATGTCTTGGGAAGAGGTCTTGTTGTAGTATTGATACAAGAAGGCCCCCCCTTGGAATTCACCAATAAGTATATGTGTGGCTGCAATTTGGGGAAATTCACATATGAGAAAGAGATTATGGCCATCCTTCATGCAATTGAGACATGGCACACATATCTCGCAAGTGGCATTTCCATATCAAGATCGAACATTATAGTCTAAGGTATTTCCAAGAACAAAGGTTGTCATCAATAGAGAAACATGCGTGGGTCACTTAGATGTCGAGGTATGATTGTGATATTATATATAAGAATGGTAAATAAAAAATGGTGGTTGATTCCTTACTTAGGTAGTTTAAGGAGGATGGGTCCTCGTTTTCCTTATCCTTACCTATCATAGGTTGGCTCAATTAAGCTCGTCAAGATTGGATGGAAAATGACACTATAGTTCAACTCATCCAAAGTCCTATGTCGGAGGCCAGGTCTATGAAACTGTGGCACCTTATGCTCCTGCATCTCCTCATCATCCTGAGTGGGAAGAGGCAGCTCCTCCCCATCGAACGTGCTAATGTCTGCAAAATATGTAGTAGGAAACAATCATGAAACAATTTCATTAAATAATTTAATATAACAATTTATAATATATTTCATTAGAATTAATCAAAAAGAGAATAAAATGCAACTAGATTAATTTAAACATAATGCTAATATTGCCTCTCTCTCTCGGTGGCTCATACTAGATGAAGAAGATGTTGTGGCACGCTCTCCAATCCAATCCTGCGTATGGATATGGAACCAGGGCTAATGAATGGCCATTCTCATTGCCTAGCATATTGAGCACCTATGTTGTGATCTTGTTCGGGAACTCGGACTTCCCCCTCTTGGGAATCATCTACCCCCACATTTGCATATGCACCTCCATCATCGGTCTAGGAGGGAGGTGGTCAAATGATAGTCGAGTGGCCAAAAGCCTCTCAAAAAATAGGCAAAAAAGATTTGAACCAAAAGAGAAGTTGACCCTCCCATCAATGTATTCCCGAAATCGATCCAAAGCATAACAAAACCGTCGTAAAAATATGGTGGACCACTTGATGCATCTAGGTATCTACATTAAATAATCTACATAAAATAATAGATGGAAAATAATGTGTTTCATGTCAGTGGTGAGGTGCACAATGGTCGTCACCAACAATGAGAAGCACCTCACATTCTCTGCACTGAAAGAGGAAATGCAGAGTTCTCCATCACTCACCTGAAAATCAGCAGGATCGATGACGTGGTCTCCAATATATCTTTGAGAGAAGGCTAGCTGACTCTCTGTTTCAACACCAATCGAGACCTCAAGGAACCGGGAACATCCTCCCCTCTCATGGCTAACCTAGTGATGAAATAGATGTCCTCCTTAGGGGGTTGGAACCATTGATCGGGACCAACATGAAACGCATGCCTCCGATGATAACAGCGTTGGATCAAATGAACTAGCAATTTCGAGGTTCCCTTGAGGGATGTAGCCTCCTGATAGAACTACAAGAGGCCACAAACCATCAAGAGGTATTGGTTCTAATGAGTAATCGGGAGAGGGTCCATCTCCTGCTCCCTTGCCTCCCATTCTCTCACGAAGTTGTAATGCTACCTACTAGTGTTGAGATGCGTCTTGGCATTGATGTCTCTGTTTCATATATAACATCAATCACTCTCATAAATATACATGTAAAAGCATTAAATGATAATTCTATTTACTAACATCAAATATATTTTTTTTACTATTTTTTGGTGCATCTTAATTACAGTAACATACCACTACCGATGCACTAGAATCACAAGCACACCGCTAACTATGTGCTACTATAAAACAAATGCATCGTCAAATTTTTATTATGTTTTCAATATATAAATAACAGGTGATGTGTATCTATGAGATGCCCCGGTGAGGTATGTTGAAATTAGCACATTGTTGTACAGACGTCATTTGATTTATTTTGTAATTTTAAAATGGGTTGACAGTGCGCCTTATTCACGTCAATGCATCTATTGACGGTGTGCAAATGTTCATTTAGCACACCATCTAATTGTGAGTTTTATGACATTTTACAGTGCGTTTGTGACATGATATTGCACGGAACATTCAGTACGCATTGTGTAACTAAGCACACCGTGAACGTTTTCTTTTTAAGATTTAATGGTTCTCTAAGAACACGCCAGCATACTGTAAGAGTAGTGTGGTGGGGTAAATTAACTGCACCGTTTTCTTTTTAAGATTTTTTAAATAAATTATGTTCATTTATACAATGCACTTAGAACACATCAGTGCACCTACGAGTGGTGCGATAGTATTTGTATTACACATCGGGATTACATTCATAGTTTTTTTAAAATTATGTTCATTGGTGCGCTAAATATTATAGCACACCGTATGTGTGTTGTGCATGTGTATTCAACACACCGGCATTGGTGCACCCTGTAAATTCATAGGGTGCACCACATTTCAATGCAAGCCGAACGACTTGGATGCACCATGCAGAGTTTTTCAATTTTTTTTTAAATTTGGGTAAAATAAAGATGAATTCTCAAATTTAATCCGCTAAAAATTATATAGTGAAGTAACAATCAATTTACCTGGTCCCTTGCGCGTCAGGGAGGCATCGTGGTGATGTGCATAAAATTTGAAATTTTCCCCACCATTTGGAAAAATTCAAACTCCAATCAGTAACCAATGGGGGCGAGCAATGTCGCCACGTGGACCATGGATGTCAAGGCGTCTAATTATGTGATGTATGACATTGGTGTTGTTGGGATCATAAGCACTGTATTATGGTAAAAATGATTTTTTCAGTGCGGTAATTTTTTTATTAAACCCTGTATTGGTGTGCTCGATTATAAGATGCCCTGTTGCGCTCGATAATATAAATGCACCGTCAATAGAAAGTTGAAATAAAAATTATAGTCATGTTTTTTTTCATTTGGAAAATTTTAACCCTAATGTGGTGCATTCTATTTAGTGATGCACTAGTGCATGGAGTGAAACAACTGTGTAAGCCTCCTCAACTTTAAAGGATTCCATTTGCATTTCTATAGTATTAGCAATGCTATATTTAAATAAGACTTTTGTCTTAGAATGCAATGTCTTGGGAAGAGGTCTTAGAGCAATATTGATACAAGAAGGTCCCCCCTTGGAATTCACCAATAATTATATGTGTGGTTGTAATTTGGGGAAATCCACATATGAGAAAGAGATTATGGCCATCCTTCATGCAATTGAGACATGGCACACATATCTTGCAGGGTGGCATTTTCATATCAAGACCGAACATTATAGTCTAAGGTATTTCCTAGAATAAAGGTTGTCATCGATAGAGAAACATACGTGGGTCACTAAGATGTCAAGGTATGATTATGAGATTATATATAAGAATGGTAAAGAAAACATGGTGGTTGATTCCTTATTTAGGTAGTTTAAGGAGGATGGGTCCTCGTTTTCCTTATCCTTACCTATCATAGGTTGGCTCAATTAAGCCCATCAAGATTGGATGGAAAATGACACTATAGTTCAACTCATCCAAAGGCTCTAGGAAGATCTAAACCTTCAAAAATGGTATACATGGAACCAAGATACATTCAGGTATAAAGAGGGCATTTCTTTTCATAAAGAATTATGCCTTGAAACAAAGGGTCTTAGAGGAGTTGGGATCATCACCTATGGGTCACTCTAGTTTTCATAAAACCTATGAAGAGATAAGTGTGTGTTCTTTTGGGAAGGCATGAAAAAAAACATACATAATTTATGGCGACCTATGAAACTTTCCAAATAAACATGGTTGGTATGGTGAAGATGGGCACTGCAACCACTACCGACCCCAATACATATATGGGCTATCATCTCTATGGATTTTATAATGGGACTTCCAAGAGTTAGTAAAAACTCAATCATCATGGTGGTAGTCGATCATCTTTCATACTATGATCATTTTTGTGCCTTATCAAACCTATTTACATCCCCATAGTTTCCCAAGTTTTTATGGATTAGATTTTTAAGTTACATGGCATGCCCATGCATTATCTTAGATTGGGACCCTGCATTCACTATAAAATTTTGGTAGGAGTTTTTTAAACTTCCGGGTACCCATATGAACCTAAGAATTGCATTTCACCCCAAACATATGGTCAAACAAAAGTGGTCAACAAGTGATTAGAAACTTATTTGCAATGCTTCTCTTTTGAAAAGCTACACTAGTGGGAAAACTGGATTCGCTTTGTAGAATGATGGCATAATACCACTTAGCACGAGGCTTCCAAAATGACACCATATGAAGTTGTATATGGACATATACCCTTGTTAATGACTTCCTATTTATTAGGAACCTCTGAGGTTAATGCTATGGACAACACATTTCACACCTGAGAATCCATTCTCCACACATTTAAGGACAATTTGGTTATGGATCAAAATAGAGTGAAACAACAAGTTGACCAACATCGCTTTGAGCATTCTTTTGAAAAATGGGATTAGGTGTTTTTTTTCCTTCAACCTTATAAACAAACATCACTTAAATATAAAATCTACTAGAAACTAGCATCAAAGTTCTATGGACCCTATAAAATATCATCCAATGAATTGGATAACTGGCCTACAAGCTCGATCTTCCAACCCACTCAAAGATTCATCTAGTCTTTGATGTGCCTTATTTCAAGGTAGTGGGATCAAATTGCAAGGTGCAAACCAAATTATCAAAACTTGATGAATAAGGATCCATTTGGCTTTAGTCAAAAGTAGCTTTGGATACCAAAGATCATCAATAGCATCGACTTATAATCAGGCAAGTACTAATCTAATGGAAATATATGTAACCAGAAGATGTCGAATGGGAATCAACAAAGATTTTATAACAATTCCCTCACCTTTATCCTTCAAGACAATGTTGTTATTTTTTGGGGGGGGGTGTTAGGGTCCTACCCTAACCTCCCTACTGTAGGCTACCTAGGAGATAGTCACTTAATGCAAGCAACCATCTTCCTTGAATAAAAGCCCATTAGATAGTAGTGGATAGTTATTTAATGTAAAAGTGTCCTCTTTATTAAATAAAGAAAATTATTAATTGATGGAACAAGGAATCATGCTAAAAATTATATTAAAAATAAGAATCTTATTTTTAATAGGAGAGGATAGACAAAACACCATATGAAACTATTTTTTATTTATTTATTTTTCAATATTTATTATCATATATTATTTTTGTAACAAGGATGAGTATATATTTGTATTGAAAAAGAGATGTAGTTGAACCAGTCAGTGAGTTAATACAAAAATCAATGTCTCTTTATGTAAAATACAAGCTGAAAGTCCAACCATTTAAATTTGTGCCATGATGAGTTTTGGCTGCATTTACATATTGCTTCAAAAAAGGATTGTTGGTGTATATCCTATTAAACACGGATAAATATAAAGCATATTTACAAAACATTACTAATGCAAATATTACAAACATAATAATATATAAAAATAAATAATAGAAGTAATTAATAATTAATAAATAAGATTAATATTTAATGAAGAGTAAAAGGAAACACTCTCATGGCTAGTCAATGTCTATAAAGGTATATTGTCACAAGAACATTCAAATCATCATTCATTACAAGAGATCTGTATAGTCCGTACAATTGAGGGGACAACTATGTACATACTGTGCCATACACTACATGCATCATCGTCCTCCATCATATAATTGAACCTACTCTATACCCTTTTGATATTCCATACGCTACAACCGCCAATTTGTGTTGTGCAGCTGCACTTATACAATACAACCGCCAATTTGTACTGTACAATCACTAACTTGTATCATACAATTGTCATCACTTTATCGCACGTAGAGTCATTTAATTAAAAAGTTGTATCATCGTACAAAGTTGTCCCAAAAATAAAACAAGAGCCATGAGGTGGCAATGTCCTGCGCTATTGCAAATTAGATTTTTTTGAAATTTGCAAAATCAACATGTGAACCATAAATTAATTAGATTATCATTGTTGAGTATAGTGTACTGAGCCACCTCGAAAAGCCCGATGAACAAGGAATATAGTTATTGTTGGAGCGCCCGAAACTCTGCAAAATACATTAACAACCGCTTACGACATATTGCCGCCACCTCTTCGTCATCATTCTGAACCAATTACATTCAAGATAAATATTTTTTTATTAAAATGAGTTTAATAAATAAAATTGTTACTATATAAAAATTTATAGATAAAAACAAGGTGTATTCTACAGCTTGGGTGTTGACGAATGCACTCACAATTATACCACCAAATTTTTTGAAATGAAATCAACAATATCAACAAGGTGCATTCTACACCTTGGGTGTTGGGTGTGGAGATGATCCATCCACTATGTGTGATACTATTAAAAAAATCCAATAAATATTTTAGAAAAAACCAAGAAAAAGTTACTATGTGTGATACTATTAAAAATACTCACCTTGTTGTCTGAACAAAACATCCATAAGACCAAAGCTTTTGACAAGACCTGTGTCAAAACCTGAATGCAGAGCATAATGAATGCAGTTATATCCAAAAGCATAAATCTTGCTAGCAACGTAAATGCAAACATCATATCAAAGGACAAACCGCCAATGCCCCATTAATTCGAGATTATAGCATACAGACTCATGCACAGAATGGCCAGGACGGACCGGGACACGCGGAGGACCAAACCCCGGCGACAAATTACGAGGAATGAATATAACCAAAACATTACAAAACTTGGTAACATAAAAAAATTTGGTGTCAGGGTGGTAGGGTAATTCAAATGTAAAATTAGGTTCTGGGGTGTTCCCCATCCACCTTGGACTAGACACCCCCTGTTTTCAGAAGTGACATCCCCATAGGTATCCTTGTGCACCACCAAACCAACTCTGAAACAGTCCTAATTCATATTATCAAGTGAATAAATAAAACTGGGGTAATATCATGCCATATGTATGTATCCACCAAAAAGAGTGTCATATACTTACTTATGAATGTTGATGCATCGAATACCATATAAATATTTTGACTAGTGAATAACATTTAATTGTAACCTGGGACAGCTGCTGCCACATCTTTTTTTCACATTGCATTTCAGTTTAAGGTTACAATTTTAACAGGCAACCTAATTGTTTCTGTCAGCAGCACAAGTTTAGACTTCATGTAACAAACAAATAATTTTGGTTCACAAAAAATGTATTTTTCCTAATTCACTTCACATTTCAGTTTAAGGTTACATTTTTAACAATCAATCTAGTAGTTTCTGTCACTAGCACAAGCTTAAAGTTCATGAAACAAGCAATGATTTGGGTCCAGAAAAAGTGTATTTTTCCTAATTACCCACCTGAAATTGCTCATGCAATACTTTGTATTTTATATTGTTTTGTTCATTTGTTTTCGCCTGTTTCATGAATAGCAAAAGTTGAGACTGGGCATTCATTTTTGTATTTTTCATATCATGGATAATTTTGAATTTCCACATTTTCAATATTTTATTAACCAATATATGCTTTATATTTTTCCTACATGATTATCCTCAAAATTTATGATTGAGTCTGTGGTTTACGTATTAACTCAGCGACTAACTGGCATTGGATCAGTGGGTATACATTTTAAAAGATAATAGACACTACAGGTAAATCTAATGGCAAAAGCAGATGAGAAGCAGTCAAAGCCCTGGCCATTTTGCTTTCATATTGCGTCCATGTGGATTTTTTCATCCAAAACTATAACTCAACAAGCCAAAATGCTTTTACATATCAGTCTATCTCATTGCCCACAAGTTGAGGTAATGTTCTCAGTACAATACATCAGATAAGGCAATAGCAAGTACTCTAAACAAGATAAACCAAAAGACAAAATATAGTCACAACATCTGCTGGATCAGATACATAAGCATCATCACTGAAAGCTGTACTTGAAAGCACCTTCAATCTAATTCACACTATTTCTTTCAAAATAAATGCATTACTGGTCTCTCAAACCAGATATGTTATGCTATCATACAGAATCTGACTATAAATTTACCATTTCAAATAAAGTTCCACTAGTCAAACTAGCATTGAACAGATCAGATTGTTAAAGGGTTTAGATAATATAGATTTCTTAATTTTGTGACGGTTTTCAGTTCTGATCATTATTCACTGGTATGCTATCCATGCAATTTGATTTAATCCATGATTCAATATTTACATACGGCAGTCTGTGTGCTCATACCAACTTATGTCCAACAATTTGCAGTTGTTATAAGTAAAACTATCATACCTCTGAAATAAATGCCATCATAAAAGGCATTTAACGCAACAGCAGAAGATAACCAAACCAAGCTATTTGTGAATCATAATGAGGACAGATAAATGACAAAGTTTGCATCTTGCACAGAATGCAAATGTGTTGTGGCAAATAAACACACCAAAAATATTAATCCAATATTCACAATAAATAACCTTGGTGAAGTGTCAGCAATAAGACAGTAATATTTAATCCACTAAGATATTTATCAACCAATCAATATAAGTGCTATTAGCAAAAGATCTGATGTGAGTAATATGACATAAAATCAAATTTCAATTTGCCATTTCATATTTTCTGATTCAGTTTCTACATACCAGTTAATAGATGACATTATTTTTATGCCTTATACAAATACATGAAACCTTTGATTCAGTCCTTATCTTTCTCTAACTTGATTTTTAAATTATTAAAAACTTTAACCAGAATGCAAGAATCAAAAATAGTATAACATAAACCAGGAGTAGCTATTAGTGGTTGCAAGTCTATCAGCGCTTTCAAGCATTATTAGCCGCTTTTTTAATGGACCCAAACAATAAATTGCGGTGACATAAACTCAAAAACGGCACAAAGTATCTAGCATCCTTCTTAGTGTACAGCTATTTTCAAAAGAAGAGGAAACAGGAATTAATATGTAAACTCATTTCAGATATGCATAAAGTATATTAATAAAAGAACCAAATATTGCAATAAAAAATCAGATCTCAATTTTCTGGTGCAATTATTCTTTCAATATATAATAGTTTTGTAACAAATTTTTTTTTTCTCGCACTATATATATTTGAATCCATTCAAATTTCAAAGATGGAATAAAAAATTGCAAGGCTTTAATACCCATGAAATGTCATCTTATGGACCGCTAAAATATTATCCAGGATCAAATATCTTGATGCCCTGTGGTGACATAGTCTTAAAGCTTCCAACTCCTATAGAATCAATAAGTAGGAAAATACAAAGAACGATGCACTATAATTCTCTAAATGCATGGAATAAGATTATGCTTCGCAAAATAAGGAAGAAGAGGAGAAATATGTGAGTTCAGGTACAGATAATGTAAAAATATTTCAAATAGAAAATAGTTAGAAATTTTAAAATTCCAAAAAAGCAATAAATTTGAATACCTTGAAAAATAATAAATATTCACAATCATAGATCCTGTCCTTGCATATTTACTTTTAATTATCTTCCTCAATTTTTTAGATAAAAATGTTTTCAATGAGGAACTAAAGTATCGTTTCAAAGATAGACTAGTGTCAACTATTTACTAATTATGGGCCCTAAGGCTAACAGAGGCCATTCTATTGGTAATAGCTATTGCAAATGCATGCTGTGAGACCACGGCTACTGTATTAAATGTGACAGTTCAAGGGAAACCTGTAATTGCCTTACAAGAGCGATTGCTGGATAGCTAGCTTAGGTGTGATCTAACCATGTATTTAGATAATAACCATGTAACATGGATAATTTTTTCTGTGTTTACTTTGGAAGTGCGGTCTAGAGGCAAACAACAAGGTTATGTGGCTTGTATTAATGCATAGAACCAGCTTCAAAAACGCTTGAGTCGGTGCGGATGAGACCGGGTGCAAGCTCTGGATGACTTTGATAGCATAGACATACCGGCCATAGTGCAGCAGCATAGGCAAAGAGATTCTATAAGACATATTTCTAGCAAACAAACAAAAATCAATATACTCCAAAGTCAACAACTTTGGAGTAGATAAAAATAAGAGTAAAATGTCACAAAGGAGACACTCATTTTAATCACCGATGTCTATATTGGGTGTCAGCTGCATAAAACTCTACTTAATCAACATCACGGAACAATTCTTAAACTGAGTTTGACAATGTAGGAACATATTGCCATGTAGGAAATATTATACTGAGTTTGACAATGTAGGAACATATTGCCATGTAGAAAATATTATACTATATATGTAAATCTGTGGTATGTATATTTGTCTGCTTAGCAGATGACAAAAACTATGAAAATGTTAATCAACAAGAGTTTTAGTGTATTTTTTATATTGTCTAAAGGCATTACATAAGCAAAAAAATAGTTCTTCGATACTTCTGTCAATAAAGTAGAAGACAAAAAAGGAATAAGTCCAACAGACTGAGTTTTGTTAATAAGCCAGAGGACCAAAAAAGGCAATAAGTCTAACATACTGCAATTGTGCTTTTGCATGAGCAAATGGGTCTTTGCACTTTTTTGTTGCAAAAATGTTATGCAATATGAACTTTTGTATTCGTTGTAGCCCTACTGCCATTGTGGTGGTTTTTTATTGTTGTTGTACCTGCCAATAGCATTCAAAATATAGTCAGAATAATTGGAAAAAAGTAGCAAGAATGGAAGTATTTGTAAAGACTAGATACTATTTCAAGTATAATATTGAAGTACTCATAGTTTATGTCAATTTGCATAATTTCAAAGCAGTGAATCTTTAGGAACAATATAGCAAGAGAGAAAATCTTGCGAAGAATAACAAATTATTGTATCATGCTGTGTAATAAATTATAGTAAATTATTTTCCAATATAGATTTTATCAATAATTAGAGTGTTAGGCTACTGAAATTAGCATTTCACCAAATGTTAATATTTAAATCGCAGCTATTTAAATCATGCCATTCTATGATCAGAGTTTCGAACTTTGCAACACATACTCAAAATCAAATGCGAATCAAAATTTTGTGAAAATTGTTTAAGCGAAAACTAACCAGGGAAAGTTTATAAATTGAAAAATGATTATATGTTAAACTAGATATACACCAAATGTTTTGAAGCTGCAAACCATTAATGTAAACTGAGGAAATGCCAAAGTGTTTCTGTTTGTAGCTAATGCAATTGAGTACAATTTTCAAAACACAGTTTGCAGAGGTCAGGAATATTGAACAAAAAACTTAAATTCTTTAGAACAAAAAATAGATTTGTGTACCTGAAACTCAGTTTCTTTTCAAGTTGATGATGCTGTTGTCCAAAGCCAATATAAATATCCCTTGCTGGGAAAACCTCCGCAGATTGAAAACTGTTGATGATATGTTTTTTGAGTATTCTTCAAATGAAATATTTGCTACTTCTGGACAATACTCTTTTAACTGTGGGTTGCGCAATGTGCATTCTATCAATCCATCATTTGTGTCTAGATTGCATTCCAGACTATGCTCATATATAATTTCCATTTCTTTTTTGCAAAATGCACAGACCACACAGCTCTGCATGAGTGGTTGTTTACATTCAGCACAGATGCATCGATACGGAGGTGCAAATGAATTTCTTGGTTTCAGTATTCTGTGTATCTGTCAAAGTCAAAGAACAAATGACCATAGAAAATGCATATAATATCAGCATATTTTTAAATAGAACTATGTTTTTTTATTTGAATAATAATTGAACTTAGATTCAAACCACTATGACTAATTACAATGGTAATGGGCAAGGTAGTCATTGGCTAACTGTTGTTAGCCAAAGGGTAAAATCAAAGAGACATTGCAAAAAGCAATCTTTGGAAACTGATGAATAAGAGTGTTGTGAACAGAGTTATAGCCTTCAATATAAAATTTGTTGCAATGCAAACAATGTTTTGGAGCATGCATAGAAAGAGAATAAATTGTACTTTGTCACCATGCAATAAATATTGTATGTGCAAAGAGGAGTGCCATTTAATGGATATGCAAAGGTTGCATTGTCATAATTTTCCTTCTCACATTGAGAGTACATACACACAATGCACTTTTGCAAAAAGCAAAATATGCAATTTGCAACATCGCTGCAAATGCAATTTTGATCAGTTAAACAAATATAAAATCTGACTCGTGGCACTTTAAGTGTTCTGCATCTATCTTCCGATCACAAAAATCTAATCATGCCATTGTCATCTTATCTAGCATGAATAATTTTAGATGATCTAGATAATGTGAATTAGTTGGATGCACTTTTGGTACCTAAAAGCCTTCTTTGCAAAGAGAGCTTGATATTGATTACATCTCAAGATAAAGATGTTATCAGAAGCTGGGGAGTGGAAACGTCATCAATTTATAAAGCAACTGACCTCAATACACAATACTCCCGAGAGCTCTTGTGCTTTGATGCCTTCAACCAGTCTTTTCCAATCGTAGTATTTGAATCTTTTCATAAATTCTTAGAAGCTTGTGATGGATTGCCTTTATGTTTAAAAGTATTTGGGGTGCTTGTCTATGGCAAAAATGAGATGTCTTATTGGGAAGACCAAATGGATAGAGGCTTAAACATATGATTCCAAATGAGACTCAAAGAAGACTTAAAATTAGTTATAATGTGCTCAAATAAATCTAACAACTGGATTGTTTTTTTGGAAAAACAAATACTTTTGTCTAAATGGCTAAAAGAGCTTAAATTCCATAGCTTTAAGCAATATGTGCTCAGGAGATATAGTAGCGGAAAAGGAGATTTCTGATTGCAGAAACCAGATCTACAGATTTGTTTTTAAAACGGAGTTTTCAAAGTGGCCCTTTTGCAAATGGATAAAACAACCTAAAAGCAATGACCTAGGCAAGCATGTGCTTGTTAGCCTTGAGGATAGAATTACAAATAGACAAGATTCTTTATTATAGGAAAAATGTGTACTCAAGATCAGAAACAGTGATACAAGAGAGAAACCATGAGAACTCAAAGAGATATGAGAGGGTTTAGCAATTGGCAAAGGTCTAATGATGAAATATTAACCCCATATTTCTTTGCACAAATCAAGGGCTAATATTTAGCTAAACTACCCAATGTTGATGGGAATACAAGCACATTCAAACTTTTCCAGTGATTAAAGCTTGTTTGAGAATCAGTTTGATGAGATTTTGAGAAACTTTTATCAAGTTATTTTTAGCAATTTGGTTTTCTGCGGCATTCATGTGAGATGTTTAAATATTCTTGGTCATCAGAAAGTCTATTATACATAACAAAGGCAATGGACTTAGACAATGAACAAGAGAAAAAAAAAACGATGAAAGGTCTTAAGCACTGAAACTAGTTTGCAGCAAACTACATTATGTTTGAGAAAGAAGCAATTTCTCAACAGACCTGTGTCTTTGAGTCAATAATTGGCAGTAAATTTTGAATTGCATAATCATCATTAAGAGGGTCAATAAAAGTAGCTGCACAGGTCCGGAGCATGTGGCTTGTTTTCGTATCATTTCGAACAATGTTTTTAAATAAATAGAATGGGGGATTATCAGATGCAAGTTGTTCTTGAATTTGCAAGAACAGTTCTTTGTAGCCTTCATTGAGCTGTAGCTGCAATAGTAGAAGACAACAGTTAATAAGCATAGATTGTAATTAGAAATCGTTGAAGCTATTTGTGTTTGTTTTTTCCCTATTTTTTTGTTTATATAAAAAAGTGAAAATTTTATTTGCGTTTAAAAAACAGCGATTCCAAAAGAACACTAGCTATACAAGTAAGCATATTTACTGTTGCATGGTCGTTTGTCGTTCCACCGTCTTTGATATACAAGTCAAATTGCTTGTTGTTGTATTCACAGGCAACAACAATTGCTGCAACAGAGCCAACAGAGTAGGAGTCATTGGATGACAACAGATCACCAATTGTCATATCTGGAGCTAGCTTTCTGATTTTGTAAACTCGATCAATTGTCTCAATTATTGTATGGGGGAATATGACTATTGAGTACTTGGCATCGCCTCTGTCATACTGGCCTTTTTTTTTAAGCCCAAATCGAGTGATTCTTAGACTTTTGCTAGTTGAGAAATAGCTTCCAAAACGTTTGAGCAAATTGTCACTTATTCCAGCAATGATTGTCATTAGCCCATCTCTATCAACAAAGTCTGCATGCAGTATTTGTGCCTTTACAGGAGAAGTTTGTATTTTGTACTGTGCGGGCCCATATACGGCCAAGATGTCTCCTTCGAAAACAATTTTTGGTGTTGTTGTGCATAGCTCTATAATAGTAGCTGCTTCTGGAGGTGTTTGTCTGAACCTGCTATTGTTATAGTTAGAGAAAAAGCCGAAGAAAGAAATTATCAGCAATCAATAATAGGAATGTTGAAACTTAAATCAAGCTTGAGGAAATATTTGTCAATGCAATAGTTATATTCTATTGTTTTCTGTGCTAGAAAATTGTAAAAGAAAATGAGAAAGTTTCAAGTGTTAAAAATGATGTAAAAAGCAATCAGGACGAAAATAATTGCATACCTTTTTGCACTTTCAGGAGTTGACACTACTTCCATTGTTGGGCTGTTTGGTGCTAATGTTGTTTTTGTTGTGTTGTGCATGGGCAATGAACCATTTTCCATTATTTTTCAATTTTCAATTTCAGTTTCAAAAGCTGTGCATGCGAAAAGTATTAAGCAAATCAGCTGTAGCTGAAATTGCTAATTAGTGTAAAAAGTAGAAGAGATTTATAACAGATAGAAAATATGACAACAAACAAATAGCATGAAAAGAAGAAAAGCAAAAGAAAACAAATGTCTATAATTCTTTGACTGGATTTTTAACATTTGCATAGTGCAAAGTCTATGTAATGTTAAGAATTTCAATTAAACAAGTGCTGAAAACTATGTTATTTACAGCCAAATATTGAACAATTTTTCATTTACAATTATCTTGAACATAAGAATTTGTTATTAAAACATTTTATGTAGCTTACATATGGTGTGCATTTTTATAAAATGGAGACAGCAGGTGAATACTTTTTGTAAAGAGTGTTTACATATGTTGTGGCATAATTGCTATTTTTTAGATCTGAACTGTGAACAAAACAAAATGTAAACAACTTTCGACAATAAAAAAAGCAAAAGTTGACATCACGAAATAGATTACAAGAATATGAGAAAGTTTGACAGAGTTTAAACTCATAGGTATGACATCAATGTTGCAAATGCCCAAAGCTAATTTAAACCTAGCTTAGTGTGAGTAGGCAAAAATCAAATTGTTGTGGTTTAAAGTGCATGAAAGTTGCAGAAGAAAAAAAAGTACCTACTTTTGATTTCGTGCAAATATGCTATCATGGATCCGTCCATAGATAGCAAGACAATAAAATTAGATGATGCAAAATTGAATAGACTACACTTTTTTATCAAAGGATTGATAAGAAAGTTGAATAGTGATCAGTCCAATAAGCATCTGAAATATTGAAAACAATATCTCTGTGTTTCAAATTTGTCCAGCAGTGATCAAGCATTGAACCGGTGTTTGTTGTTGCTTTTGTTGTTTTCAGTGTCAAGCCTTTCATTTGCATAAACATTTGCAATTTCCTTTTCGATGTTGTTTCTTGCAACATGTCAATGTTCAGGTCACCAGCTACTAGGATTTGAGTAGTTGGTGTGCAAGTTGACAAAATGCAACTCAATATATGAAAGAGATCATCAAGCACACCACATGGTCTATTGTAAATGTTCAGTACTTTCAATACATTGTACCCTAATTCAAGATCTATGCAAATTGCTTCGGTGGAGTTTCTTGTATAGTTTTTAAAATCGATGATGGCAATGTGTTTTTTAATCAATGTAAGGATTCCATGCATTGAAAATGCTGAAAAGAAATTGTATTTTTCTATCATTGCTGTTTCTTTGGCAAGTGTGTGCATGTGAGTTTCTTGCAAACATAAAATGTCTGCTTGCATAAGTTCATGATCATTCAGAACATCATCATAGTGCAAAAGCAAGCTGCGTGTGTTCAATGATGAAATGAGTAATTGCCTAACATTTGGCATTGAATGCAAACCGTATTCAAATTGCAAACTCGCATGCGTTTTTAATCTATTTATTTCAGTCATGACTTTTGGACAAGTTATAAAATTTCTTTGTTCTAACTTGTTTAAAAGATAAAGACAATCAATATCTTTGACACGTGACAGCGCAGAGTAAACAAGGCCATGTCTCTTAATTCCTTTTGGGTCAAATGCTAATTTGTTCATTGTCAATCCTTGTGCTCTATGGATTGTCCTTGCACATGCTAACTGAATTGGGAATTGTGCTCGCATAACATTCATTTTATTTTCAAGTGTTGTTTGTATCACAATTCTTTTGATTGGTGTCCAACTGGACTTTACGGCAGGTGTATAAAGATGTTGCATAGTAGCACGTTGCTTGTCTCCAACTTTTGGATCTGCAAACTCAATCCAAACAATATCATGGCTTGTTTGTGTATAGTGTTTAAACACACCTTCTGCACCATTGACCAAGCCATCCTCAATTGAGTAGTTGCCTCCAACTAGTTCAATAAGCATATCCTTTTTCACTACTATCATAGAGGGAAGTCGCAATGTCTTTTGTCTATGGTCATTTTTTTCAATTGACTCAATTTTGCTATCATGTGCTACTAGTGTGAATGTTTCTGTTTGCATAGCTGATAACATTTTTGAGTTATGTTGTTGAACATCCTTATTACTATAGAAAAGATAAGGAAACGTTGCATCTACTGGTGGTTGTTTGTAGCAATGTTGGTTTAAGTAATCTATGTCATCCAGTGTTTGAGAGCATGTTCTAATTCTATTCAAAATTGATATGAATTTTTGATTTCTTTGATGTACAACTGTTGTAAGTTCATAGCATTTTATGGCATCAGACCAAAATGTGTAAGGAAATGTTTGTTGTTGGAATCTTGGTTGTTCAAAAATCCAACAATCCTGAACAGGTTGTGCTTGACACAAATCACCACAGAATATGACATCAAGGTTTCCAAATGCTTTTGTTGGTGTGTGCATGATTTCACGTAGTCGTTTGTCAATGTTGTGTAGCATTCGAGACCCTATTAAAGAGACTTCATCAATCAACAATACTCGAAGTTGTTCACAATCTTTTGTCAAAAGATCAAGGGTGTTTGAATTTAGAGGAAGCATGTTTGAACTTAGCGGCAGTCTGAGAGCAGAGTGGACTGTAATGCCACCTGCATTATATGCTGCTTTTCCAGTAAATGCAAGTATAAGACCCTTTTTCTTTAAAGGATCACTACCAATTTCCTTGTCATAGTAATGCAAAAGACCATCATAGATTGCTTTTGCGGTGTAAGTTTTACCTGTTCCTGCCCCTCCTGTCAGGAACAAGCGAATTGGAGTCAACGGATTGTTTTTTTTCCTTGCAATAACTTCTTTCACAATTGATTGTTGTTCAGTATTTAGCTTTCTTCGAATTGCATGATATTCATGCATGTTCAATAGAAATGGCTTTTCTGTCAAGATGCACCCACTTTCAGCTTTTGATCCATTGGACGCACTTTTTCGGATTAGATCATGTTGAATGTCATATTGTTCAAACGCAGAAGTAGTTGTTGTTTTGTCTATTGTCAAAGGAGCGATAGTTGTGTCTTGCAATTCAATTGTTTCAACAGCATTATCAAGGTCACCCCACTTTGTTGTTGTTGGTGCAATAAAGTTTTGTTCAACAATGTCTATTTGTTCTTTGAATGCAACATATGCATCAGACCATGTTTTGAAATTGCTTTTTAGTAGGTTGCAGTTGTCTCTATGCGGCATAAAGAGGATGATCTTTTCTCTAAAGAAATTTTCAGGGTCTTTTTGTTTGTTATAGTGAATAAATCGTATGATACATGGTCTATTTCTTTTTCTTGTAATTGAGTGGATACAAGAATAGAAAGATGCATATTCTTCCAAGGAGATGTTTTCAAGCTCAACAGGACGTGCAATGTATTTGTCCAAAATTGATGGGCAAATAATATCGTCAGAGTCATCTGGTTCTTTTTCCAAAAGTGATGGTTTTTTCAAGACAACTATTTTTTTGTCGTCCGGAGCAGTGTTAATGAAAATAGTCTTCCTGGAGGATGAATGTAGAGATAACGACAATATGACATGTACTGCTTGTCTAGTAGACATTTGTTGCATGTTCAGAAGCGCATTTCCAAGCTTACGTATTGTTTCGATCTTTCCATCATTCTCAAGAAGACATTGTTCTTTGATCTTTTTGAAAGCATTTGTCATCGATCTATCAAATTTGGTGATGTAAGAGCTTACATATGTTGCTGTAGCATAAGCATCTAAGATATATTGTGCATCTGTATTTGCCTGCCATAACTCTGGTATCGCTTTTGCAAAATGAATTGATCCAAATGTCAGCAGGATCTCTTTTTAGTATTAAGGTAGACCGAGAAAGCAAAGACCGTAGTAGCAAAATGTATTCATCTCTGGTTAGTTCTAGATCTAGGAGTAATTGTGCAAATGACATGTTTTTAGAATATTCGTTATGTTCAATAAGAACAAATACCTTTTTTTCTCTTTGAATGAGATCATCTGGAGCATTCTCTAGTGGCTCTAGAATGATGGTCCTATCCATAGGAGGCAATGGGAAATTGAATCTACACGTGTAATGTCGATGTTTTCTACATGTTTTTGTGTGACGATGTGTTTGAATTTGAATAAGATTTTGATCAAGTAAAAACGAGTCTGTGAATATATAGCGATCAAAAAAACTAATAATCTCCTCGTTTGAATTTTTTCCATAGACAGGTGCATTTTGAATCCAAATTAGTCCATGTTCATGCTCATTTCCTCTTTGTTGAAATTCGGTCGTAAAAAAAAAATCTTGTATTTTTCCAAACAATGTATTGTTTTTTAACATAAGAGACTTTAGTGCTGCTATTTTGTGTCTATAGTAGCGAGTACAAATCACTGGGTGTCTTCTTATTAACGTATCAATATTTTCTTCCAATGCATTGTCTTGTAAATCTGACAAATGTTTTTCCTCAATTTGTTTCAACGCATTGCATAAAGGTGCCCAAAGGTGTTCAGCACTTGTAAAGGTTAAAAAGAATGTAGGAGGACCAAGTTGTCAAATCATTGCAAATAGATCTTTTTTCATATTTTCAAAGTAGTCAAGTGATGTTCTAATCGCTTTCAACGTACGATACCCAATCGGAGATTGGAGTATTTTTACAAGATTGTCTTTTGACTTGACATCTCTTGCCAATATTTTTTTGTCCTTTAATTCTCCCATGCGAATTGATATCCAAGCAGTGTTTTTTACTTGTTTTATTATGACTTTAATTGCTTTAAAGAAAATATTCGTGCAATGTGTTTCAAAGTCTGTACTTTCATGTTGTAGCTCCCACTGTGATACTTGTTGATAAGAGAAGCGATCGAAAATTTCATTTGGTCGACTAAATCCGTAGAAAAGTGTAGGAAAATTTAGCTCTTCAGAGTATTTGTCTTGGAAAATGCTCAATCGTCGAAAGTTCTCAGAAGGTGCAATTTCTATGATTTTGTTGTCTAAGTCATCTATTAGATGTGTTTCTCCATATCCATGTATCAATGTTTCTGATATTGGTTCTATGTTTATTTCATTTTCATCATCATCTGTTTGTTCCGTTGTTTCTTGAGTATTTGACTGTTGTTTCGCTATTTCACTAAATATTTTTTCCCAATTAGTATCGATTACAATGCCTTCAATTTTATAAAGTTCGGTTTTGCATAAATCACTCAACGCATTCATAATGATCTTTGGCCGAATATTTCCAGATAGATATGCGTTTTTGTATTCCAATTTTCGCTTTAGCATAACTGCAACTGTCAAATTGTCATCTAGACTTCTAGGCAATGCTGTTTGAACTCTATCCAAGTCTGCAGGGACATTGATAATTGAGCCAGTTAGCCCAATTTGTGCTCTTTTATAACCAAGTTGTCTTATCTGTGCAAAGGCTATTCTTGGTGACACCAATCGTTCTTCCAAAGGAGTCAGTATAGTTACAGATGGCAATATGTTATTGCGCCAGATTCGTGTAGGCGATGCAAACATAGGCAATTTCCCATTAGCAATTGCTTTCTTGCAAGGTCTACAAATTTGAACAAGTAGCATTGCACATGACACATCTTCTGTATTTTCTAGAGCCTGGAAAGCTAATTTAATTGTGTTGTTCACACAACAAATGTCTTTTTTAAAATGCAGTTGTTTACACACAGAACATGCATGAATAGGTGTGTCTTGAATAGCTTTTAAGTATCTAACAACTGCTTTCTTTGCCTTTGTACATTCCTTTTGCTTTTGACGAATGTGCATTCCTTGTCTACGCATATTGTGTTTCAACAAGCGTAAGTTTTTTTGTGTATTGTCATCAATGCATGTTTGCATACTGGTTTTGCTTTTTGAAAATTGCTCAGCTATGCAAGAGTTTTTTTGTTCTATGTTTCCTATCTTTTGTTTTTGCCTTTTTACTTTAATTGCATTTATGTATATTGGTTTGTTCAAGGATCCCTTGTCAATGTTCTTGTCTACAATGTTTTCTTTTCCTATTGTCTGTTTGTTCTTTTCAGAATTATCCGTTGCAATTGCAGTAGAAGTATTTCTCTTGCAATTGGGCGGAAAGGGCATTTTATTTCCACAATGTTCTTGTAACAAAGGTTGGAAATGCGAATGCATTTTATCTATTACATGTTGCACTAGGCATAGAACATTTGACGATCTATTTGTTGCATAGAATGTTGCAATATTTTCTTGCAAATTATTGCTCCATAGATGTATGTTAGTGCCTAGTAGCTCACATAACCATTGGAGAGCAAATCGATCTCCTTCTATATGACCAATGATATATGGCTCTGCCAAATGCATAATATAGGTTTCCCATCCAGAAACAAGAGATGTATCTGCTAATGTGTTTTTATCAAGATATATGTCCAAGCATTTTATTGCTCTAATATCGTTTGAAGCAATACAATTATAAAAGCTTTGCGCAACTGCTTTTCTAACACTTTGTCCATCAGCGAAGAGTGTTAATTTGGAAATTGATTCAAACAAGAACTCATGACAATTGCCAGGAAGTCGATATGACATTTCAACTTGGTTATATAGACATTGATTTACATTTGCGCTATGAGGAAGCATATCAACGGCTTGTCTATTGGCTTCCATTGTTTTATATGACAACAACGGTTCGAAGTGGCCAGAAGCTAGTGTGTGGTCATGGAACAATATATTGTAGCAATATTCAAATTTCCCAGAATTGAAATGAAGGTATTTTGTTTCTTTTGTTAATGACCAAACAGCGACTGGAACGTTCAACCATTTTGAAAACCACTTGATGCAAAATATATCACCCCATAGTCCATATACACTTTGATCATCTGGCTGCGAAGCAGATTGCGACATGCGATTGAGATATTCGTTGACATTTCCTATGTTATGCAATTCTAGCAAATAGTCAACTGTCAATTCTGTGCGCATCGATAACAATGCAGAGGGATCTTTCTGATCTAGACAAACACGAAAATGATTCACAATTCCTTCCCTTATCTCTATTGATGTATATCGGAAATGCAACAATACTGCAAGTGCGTCAAACAGGCAATTTCCTGGCTCATAGTGAAAATTGTCTAGTCGAAACAGATTGCTTGTAGCCAATGCGTGATCAATTTGTTGCCAGTTAGAATCTTTGATCCCAAGACCATCTCCCTTTAAAACATAATCGCTTTTACTTTTGTCTTTTCGCATATTGCCTACAAAAACATTTGCAATAGCATATATTTCTTGCCTTTTTAGCTGTTCTTTTTTCTATGTCTCTGGTCGTTTGTCTAGGAAAACCTGCAGGCAAGTGAAGAGAAACAGAACCTAAGGAAAAGAAAATAAGCAAAGGGTATGGAATTTTTTCAAGCCATGATGTTGTAAACATTGTAAATTGTTCTTGTCATTGCAAATAAGCAAAGCAAACGAAGGAACATATTGACGACAAACTTTTTTCAAATGAAGTGTATTTTGCCCTCTTAGTAGAATAGGAAAAAAACGGGATGTTAATTGCTAAGGTGAAATTATTAAATATCCAAGATTTGGTATCAATGCAAAAAAAATGCTAATTAGAAAACAAGAAAATTCTATGTCTATGTGTTCAGTTTTTTTTTTTGAAACTATATTTGAGTTTGTTATCTTACAACCACCAAGATGAATTTTTGTAGGAAACTATCCAGCTACGGTTCTGGTTAGAGTGAAAGGTTTCAACACTTAAAAGGTCGAAGTCACTTTATCAAGAAATATGGATATAATATTTCTCATCACACATCAGTACACACTTGATTTCCTATCCTACTCGGCGAGAATCATTAGATTCAATGCAATATTAGATTCATTGGTGACCTGTAACAAAGGCAATCAAACCGAATGCATTACATTCCCTATTTAATGTCGATGAATCATTCTACATAATCTTGTACATATATCTTAAGCAGATATGATGATAAACATAAGCTCGATCTCATATACTAGCATAAAGATTTGGTCCTACCATTCATTAACACTATACACATATCTAAGGTTATGGAATTACATACATATAGATCCACGTGATTTACGTGACATCACATATGCTAGCTACCCATTAGCATAACCCTATGTGTTTGTCCATAATCAATTGCACACGTTATTAATAATGCTTATACTATTCTTAAGTTGAGAATCATAATAATCAATACAAGCAACTAATGTCTACTAGTATGAACAACGTATATGTCTAATATGATCGTGATAAGCATTGCTTATTACGATAGCTTAGGTATGGTTATTGCTATGGAGATTACACTCTTCTCTATCTTCCGGTTGCACCAACACTAAATAATTATAGCCAAAGGCATGTAAAACAATCTCCCCTATATGAATAATTACACATAATACATAAGGTTAAATAAATCACTTATAGCTTACATTGGTTACATATCAGTTATTTATGAGACAATTCACAACATACATACTATATTCGTTGATGAGGACTGCCAACAATCTAGATGTATGTTCACCAGCAGGAAACTCAATAAGTTCAGCTTCTTCTTAATGCAAATTTGGCGAACTTGCTGGGAATCCCCTAGATCCTAGTCAAACACACCTATCTCTATTAATATAGTTACATAGACTAACTTTCCTTTGACACACTACAGTTACAATATCAATTCACTAGTGACCTATAACAAAGAGAACCAAAGGCAAGTCATTACATTGCCTACCTAATATGGATGAATCATTCTACATCAAAGCTCATTCGCTCTGAAATGATGACGTAAGTCTTGGAATCGGCAGGCCAAGAGCCGGCGGTGCAATGCCGTCAGCGTCTGTTCATTTGTTTAATGCATGACAGGATGTTGAAGCCACGCTGTAGAGAGCGTTCAAGCCACCTTGAGTGGTGACGTAAGTCTTGAAATGGGGGCGTTGTGGGTCTGGTCATTTGTTTAATGCATCGCAGGTTAACATGACAGAGAGCAGCAGATTGAAGCCACGTTGAAGCCAACATTCGAGGCATAAAGTCTTGAGCGGGTATGAAAGACACCTGTTAGCTCATAACGTATTCTAGTTTGTGAGTATTGAAACGAATTGATAAGGTTTGACTTGTGCCAGGCTGACGGTGCTCGCATGCTTTCATCTTGGTTGTGCGAAGGAGAAGTCCAAGGTCGCGGATCGCGTATTCGTCTGCGTTTGTTGCCTTGGTTGAGGTAGATTCAGCGTTTGTTAGTTGTTGTAGATAAGAAGATACATAGCAACTATGTAAAATTATCTTGTTCGTTAGTCATCGGCCAATCTGAACCCAACAAGACTAGGAAAGTCGAGTGAAGTCAATGCTTTCAACCAATTACTAAACTACAAGCAATAAAAACAACCCCTCCTAGAATAGCACAAGCAATGCTTAACATCTCCTTCAAGTGGCAAAATGCATGAACATATGTGCAATAGAACCAGACGCAAAATAAAGGATTAGCAAAGTGACCCAACATATGTGTCACTATGCCAAGTTAATATAACCATGCCTCCACATGTGTGGCAAGAGAGGGAGCTCAAGCAAGATGATGTGCCAAATCAACAATACTCCTCGGAATCACCATCCTGCATAAAAATATGCAGCAACATGGCGCTTAACCAAAATTGGACGTTCGACAACTTGTGCATAAGATGTCAAATAAATCGGGAAATTGATACTAGCACTACTATTGTGATATTTTCCTTATAATCTTATCTCAAGTGGATATAACAGACTATATAATGTATAAAGCAGGTATGCTTGTAGGAATTTTTGACTTGACACTTGATTTGGAATAAGTAGGAACAAATGAATGTACTAACAAATGTTCCATAATATGGGAATGTAAGTGATGGTTGAAATACATTGTATTTTTCATTTATATAGCAGACCACTCGAGCACAAGGTCATAAGGTGACAAATCATTAATAACAAGTCAAACACATGAGAATAATTTACAAATAAATAAATGTAAATAAGTTGATCCTTGCAATGTAAATATATGTACAGGGCCCAAGACCTTGGCACAGAATTTATCCACAACAAAGTTATTACATAAATAGGCAGACGAAAAAGAACCATGTATGCATAGGGACAAAGCCTTTTCACACAGAATACGAAACTAAAAACATGTAAACAAAGCATAGACGTATACATACAGACAATGAGCATATATACACAAGTTTGTAGATAAATAAACCTTGAATCTACGTAAACTAAGTCAACAAAGGCAGAGGAATAGGCGATCACTGACCTTGGACTTCTCCTTCTGCTACTGTTGCTGCTGCTCCTCTCTCTATGTCTATGTGTTTTGTTTTGTGTTCTTTGCCCAACTGAGATGAAACCATGCGAGCACCAATACCCTGGCACAAGCCAAACCTTATGAATTCGTTTGAAAATTCACAAAATAAAATATGTTATGAAACCATAAAACTGACTCACCAGGTGGCGCAGCAGCTGTCTTTCGTAGCCGATCGAGATTTTATGACTTGAATGTTGGCTTCAACGTGTCTATTCAAAGTGGCTTCAACACCCTGTTCACTGTCATGTCAATGGTTACAACTTCTATGATGCATTAAACAAATGAGAAGACCCTAACAGCATCGCACCACTGGCGCTTGGGGTGCCTATTTCAAGACTCACGCCATCATTTCACAGTGAACGACATTTGACATAAATCATTTTTTATAAAATTTAGTTTAATAAAAAACAGACTATAACTATGTAAAACCATATACATAAAAAAAAATTAAACTCAAGTGCGAGGAAAATTAAGTAGATTAATTAATAGGGTACGAGCGATCCATATATTTCCTGCCACACAGGATATAATAATAATAATAATAGCATGAGTATGATTGTAACTTGGCAATGATACACTAATTAAAACCTCATTGTTACAGACAAGCTGAAAAATGCTCTAGCATTGCTCGCAACCAGGTCTGGAATTTGACGGGCTAAAGAACGTTTTTAGGCCGAAAATTTTTTCAGTTCTTAAACCTATTTGACAGTAAAAAAAAATGTTGGCAGGTCAACAGCTGCGTCCATTAACAATTTCAAACCGTTGATTCGACGTTTACAGTGTTAAGGCCCACGCCATAAATTTTAATAAGTGGCCATCACCGTTTGACAAGACAATTCAAGCAAACAGACTTGCAGTGACCCATTCGATGCACCAACACGATAGCAGCTACAAAGGTGAATGCACAACGATAATTGACATGCACCTGAATTTGGCAGGTGCATTGACATCCAAACATGTAGCAACAACATAGCAGGGACAGATAGACAAACATAGAGCAGCACGAGGGGCTGTTTTTCCTTCCACTTAGAGAGGCCTTGCAAAAAAGAAAACTAAATCAGACACTGCCATGAAATTAACACACAAACATAGTTCTATTGCGGCCACAACATAATGATAATAACATAGACAAAATGCATAATGCATAAAACCAGTAGGCACACAAAAGTAAAAAATGCTACTAATAGTAATCTTATGCATAAATCAAGAAAAAATCCTAGACTTGTGAAAGAAGCATTTTGGTGCATATCAATGTGTGAAAGAAGCATTTTGTTGCATATCAATGGCTGCCTGACGCAACGAAGATGCCTCTTCTTCCTTCAAGTTAGTGTTTGCAATTTAGAGCAATGTTGCTCTTGCTTCAACAAAGAGAGTCAACATTTCAATCTTGCTCTCCCTGTCTATTAAATCTATAGAGGACATCTCCAAACTAGAAATTCCTTTGAGAAGTCCAAAC
Source organism: Larix kaempferi (assembly GCA_027924585.1). NCBI lineage: Eukaryota > Viridiplantae > Streptophyta > Pinopsida > Pinales > Pinaceae > Larix > Larix kaempferi. The sequence goes on along the minus strand of BSBM01000372.1, from coordinate 12,230,540 downwards.
CAAACAACATTGTTATTTGCTAAGAATATTTTGGTAAATTTATGAGATAGAGTCAAATTTCAAAAGCTTAAAATAGAACAACAGAAAACAATATTGAATTATGTATATACTGAAACTATGGATACATTGCAAGATAGATGAGCTGAAGTAATAGAACAGTGGAGGACAATAATGGACTCTAACAAAACAATTGTTAAAAGAATGGTGAAAATCCACGACAGCGCTTGTCGAGGTACCTCTCATCTCCTCAAGACTTTGATTTAATTTAATTTTTATAAAATTACTGCGTTTTGTTAGTTTCTCCTCTCTAAGTTCATTGATGAAAGTTCATCAATTCGATCATTAGTGAATTACATATGACAAAATCTCTAAAATCATATATCTCTGAAAATCAACCATACTCCGGCTTTAAAAATATGAAAAGTTTACACTCAGACCAGTGGAAGTTTACATAATATTTGGATGCTTTTTAGGTTTGGCTATGTATACATAAAGCTTCGACAAAGAACATCGAATAAAAGTCCAATGGTCGATAGGGTTTTAGCCTATTTTTTATTAATTTTATGGTATATTAATTTGACACTATTTAAATTTGTATAAAACGTAAACTGAAACGGACAGAAAATACAAGACTGTCATCAAATTTCAGTTTGACACGCAAAATAAATTTGAATTTCCAGCCCTGTTCACGACCTCCAGCGGGTTGCAAAGCGAAACCTTCAGGCAACAAAACGAAAATGATGAGTCTTGAGAGGCTTCTCCAAGGACAAAACCCTCATTGCATCTACCGAGGTTGAAGTACAATGTATTTAAATGGATATTAAGACCCATGAACTACCAACTTTTTCATAGGCATTGAGTTATCAACTAGCTAGCTGGCTATATTAATGATCATCGTAAAGACGAGCTCTACGATGGACAATATCAACAATACATGCAGTTACAACGCGAGGTGGAAGCATAACTTATGGTTAAGCGAGATCATGCTAAGATATCCAGGTTCGAATCCATAACTTATGTAATCATTGAGTACCTGCAAAAAAAATTAATATGCTTTAGCTTAATGCTAAGCAAGCCACCCAACGTGTCATCATAGACAAGCTCAAAGGCACAGTGTATAACTCTCCATCATATTCCACTCCACAAGTACACTCGAACTACATAACTGTGCAAAGAAATTGCCGACACACAAATCAACCCCTGATCCACACAAAAAATCCCTAAAATGATATATATGTGGAAATCAACCATGCTCCGACTTTAAAAACATCAAAATTTTATACTCAGATCAGTGGAAGTTTACATAATATTTGCATGCTTTTTAGGTTTGGCTATATATACATAAAGCTTGCACAGAGAACATGGGATAAAATTCCAATGGTCGCTAGGGTTTTAGGCTATTTTTTATTAATTTTATGGTCTATTAATTTGACACTCTTTAAATTTGTATAAAATGTAAACTCAAAGCCGCAGAAAATACAAGATCGTCGTCAAATTTCCGTTTGACATGCAAAATAAATTTGAAATTCCAGGCCTGCTCACAACCTCCAAGGGTTGCAAAGCGAAACCTTCAGGGAACAAAACGAAAATGATGAGTCTTGAGAGCCTTCTCCAACGACAAAACCCTCATTGCATCTACCGAGGTTGAAGTACAATGTATTTAAATGGATATTAAGACCCATGAACTACCAACTTTTTCATACGCATTGAGTTATCAACCAGGTAGTTCGCTATATTAATGATCATCGTAACCATAAGCTCCACGATGGACAATATCAACGATACACGTAGTTACAATGTGACGTGGAAGCATAACTTATGGTTAAGCGAGATCATGCTAAGATATCCAGGTTCGAATCCATAAATCATGTAATCATTGAGTACCTGCAAAAAAATTTAATATGCTTCAGCTTAATGTTAAGCAAGCCACCCAACGTGGCATCATAAACAAGCTCAAAGGCACAGTGTATAACTCTCCATTATATTTCAGGCTCCAGAAGTACACTCAAACTACATAACCCTCCAAAGAAGTTGCCGACACAAGATTCAACCCCTGACCCGCACGAAAACACGACACAGCAAGCTGAAATCAAAACCCCAAACCCAAATCCGAACGAAAGCGCTCAAAATCAAAACCGAGAAATCGTTCTTCGTAAATTTCCCCTAGAAACGGTCCATGGAAGCTACAAAACCGGCGACATTCCTTTATGCTGACATCCTTCTCGCTCTTAAGTAAACGGCGCACTAAACTCAAAAGTTTGCAACTCCATTTCTGCTATTCTCTTCGGCCCCGAGACCTTAGCAGAGAATTTATGCACAACAAAGTTATTGCATAAATAGACATACAAAAAAACAAACTATGTATGCACAGGGACAAAGCCTTTTCAGACAGAATACGAAACTAAAAATATGTAAACAAAGCATAGACGCATACACAGAGAAAATGAGCATATATACACAGGTTCGTAGAGAATGAGCATAGACGTAAACATTTTCTTCGGCGCCGAGACCTTGGCAAACAATTTATCCACAACAAAGTTATTACATAAATAGCCATACGAAGAAAACCTATATGTGCACAGGAACAAAGCCTTTTCAGACAGAACACGAAACTAAAAACATACAAACAAACCATAAACGTATACACATAGAGAATAAGCATATATACACAGGTTCCTAAACAATGAGCATAGACGTAAGCCTTTTCTTCGGCCCCCGAGACCTTAGCACAGGCAACAAACGCAGACGAATACACCATCCGCGACCTTGCACTTCTCCTTCGCCCAACCAAGATGAAACCATGGGAGCACCGTCACCCTAGCACAAGCCAAATTTTATCAATTCGTTTCAACACTCACAAACTAAAATATGCTATGAACTAGCAGGTGTCTTTCATAACCACTGAAGACTTTATGGCTCGAATGTTGCCTTCAACGTGGCTTCACCCTGCTGCTCCCTGTCATGTCAACCTGCCATGCATTAAACAAATGACCAGACGCACAACGTCCCCATTTCAAGACCTACGTCACCAGTCAACGTGGCTTCAATGCCCTCTACAACGTGGCTTCAACATCCTGTCATGCATTAAACAAATGAGCAGACGCTGACGGCATCGCACCGCCGGCTCTTGGTGTGCTGATTCCAAGACTTACGTCACCATTTCAGAGCGAATGAGCTTTGAAATAAATAATTTTTATAAAATTTAGTTTAATAAAAAACACATTGCAACTATGTAAAACCATATAGGTAAAAAAAAATTGAACTCGAGTACGAGCTAGACTAGGTAGACTAGATAGGTGATAATAGGGTCCGAGCGATCCACTTATATTCTGCTACGCATTGTTATGAAATTTAAACATTAGATTAAACTAAATTAAATATTCAATGCAACATACTTTATCCCATCCTAGCAATCCCATACTTCGATTAAGTTGCAGCTAAAGTCTATAACATAATCCCATGTTCTGATAAAGCTATTGAACTAATGAATCTATTAGACTTTTGATTATGGCGAAGTCCAATCTACTAACCATTTCCAAAAAATGCTCCACAACCCCATCTTTCAATAAGGTTATAATTAAGGAATTTTTTACACTTTAAAATTTTAAAATATAACGTATAAGTGACTTGCAAATTAATAATTTTTTAAAGCTCTTTTCCGTTTCTCGAATTATGTAAAAAAATATCTTGAAAAATATTACAGAATAACAATTATTACACGTTTTTATTTAAAGATATTTTGCAGCTATTTTAAATGATATATGCCTTTGATTTTTTTGGTTTAACTAAGGAAGAGAATCGGTATTTTTGTTTGAATATTCTAGTGAAAATTATTTTAAATAAAGAAAGTTTAAATATCAGTTATCAGCCAGGTAGTTCGCTATATTAATGATTATCGTAAACATAAGCTCCACGATGGACAACATCAACGATTCACGTAGTTACAATGTGACGTGGAAGCATAACTTATGGTTAAGCGAGATCATGCTAAGATATCCAGGTTCGAATCCATAACCCATGTAATCATTGAGTGTCTGCAAAAAATTTTAATACGCTTTAGCTTAATGCGAAGGAAGCCACCCAACCTGCCATCATAAACAAGATCAAAGGCACAGTGTATAACTCTCCATTATATCCAGGCTCCACAAGTACACTCGAACTACATAACCCTCCAAAGAAATTGCCGACACACGAATCAACCTCTGACCCGCACCAAAACACGCCACAGCAAGCTGAAATCAAAAGCCCAAACCCAAATCCGAACGAAAGCACTCAAAATCAAAACTGAGAAATCGTTCTTCGTAAATTTCTCCTAAAAACGGTTCATGGAAGCTACAAAACCGGCGACATTCTTTTATGCTGACATCCTTCTCGCTCTTATGTAAACCGCGCACTGAACTCAAAGGTTTGCAACTCCATTTCTGCTATTCTCTTCAACCCCGAGACCTTAGCAGAGAATTTATCCACAACAAAGTTATTACATAAATAGCCATACGAGAACACGAAACTAAAAACATATAAACAAACCATAGACGCATACACACAGAGAATAAACATATATACACAGGTTCGTAAACAATGAGCATAGACGTAAGCCTTTTCTTCGGCCCCCCAGACCTTAGCACAGAATTTATCCACAAGTTATTACAAAAATAGCCATACGAAAAAACCTATGTATGCACAGGGACAAAGCCTTTTCAAGCAGAATACAAAACTAAAAACATGTAAACAAAGCATAGACGTATACACACAGACAATGAGCATATATGCATAGATTCGTAGATAAATAAAACCTGAATCTACCTGAACTAAGACAACAAACGCAGACGAATAGACGAGCCGCGACGTTGGACTTCTCCTTCTGCTGCTGCTTCTCCTCTCTCCGTGCATGAACAGCTAACAAACCCTGAATCTACCTGAACCAAGGCAACAAACGCAGACGAATACGCTATCCCCGACCTTGGACTTCTCCTTCGCCCAACCAAGATGAAACCATGGGAGGACCGTCACCCTGGCACAAGCCAAACCTTATCAATTCGTTTCAATACTCACAAACTAAAATACGCTATGAGCTAGCAGGTGTCTTTCATACCCGCTCAAGACTTTATGCCTCAAATGTTGGCTTCAACCTGCTGCTCCCTGTCATGTCAACTTGCCATGCATTAAACAAATAACCAAACCCGCACCGGCCCCATTTCAAGACTTACGTCAACACTCAACCTGGCTTCAACGCCCTCCACAACGTGGCTTCAACATCCTGCCATGCATTAAACAAACGAGCAGACGCTGACGGCATACACTCGAACTACATAACCCTTCAAAGAAATTGCCGACACACGAATCAATCCCTGACCCGGAGGAAAACACGCCACAGCAAGCTGAAATGAAAACCCCAAACCCAAATCCGAACGAAAGCACGCAAAATCAAAACTGACAAATCGTTCTTTGTAAATTTCTCCTAAGCATAGACGTAAGCCTTTTCTTCGGCCCCGAGACCTTAGCAAACAATTTATCCACAACAAATTTACTACACAAATAGCCAGACGAAGAAAACCTATGTGTGCACAGGGACAAAGCCTTTTCAGACAGAATACGAAACTAAAAACATGTAAACAAACCACAAACGTATACACACAGAGAATGAGCATATATACACAGGTTCGTAAACAATGAGCATAGACGTAAGCCTTTTCTTCCACCCCGAGACCTTAGCACAGAATTTATCCACAACAAAGTTATTACATAAATAGCCATACGGAAAAAACACTATGTATGCACAGGGACAAAGCCTTTTCACACAAAATACCAAACTAAAAACATATAAACAAAGCATACACGTATACAAACAGACAATGAGCATATATGCACAGGTTCGTAGATAAATAAACCATGAATCTACCTGAACTAAGGCAACAAACGCAGACGAATAGACGATCCCCGACGTTCGACTTCTCCTTCTGCTACTGCTGCTCCTCTCTCCGTGCACAAACAGCTAACAAACCCTGAATCTACCTGAACCAACGCAACAGACGCAGACGAATACCTCCTCCGCCCAACCAAGATGAAACCGTGGGAGGACCGTCACCCTGGCACAAGCCAAACCTTATCAATTCGTTTCAATACTCACAAACTAGAATACGCTATGAGCTAGCAGGTGTATTTCATACCCGCTCAAGACTTTATGCCTCGAATATTGGCTTCAACGTGGCTTCAACCTGCTGCTGCTCCTCTCTCCATGCACAAACAGCTAACAAACCTTGAATCTACTTGAACCAAGGCAACAAACGCAGACTAATACCTCCTCCGCCCAACCAAGATGAAACCGTGGGAGGACCGTCACCCTGGCACAAGCCAAACCTTATCAATTCGTTTCAATACTCACAAACTAGAATACGCTATGAGCTAGCAGGTGTATTTCATACCAGCTCAAGACTTTATGCCTCGAATATTGGCTTCAACGTGGCTTCAACCTACTGCTCCCTGTCATGTCAACCTGCCATGCATTAAACAAACGACCAAACCCGCACCGCCCCCATTTCAAGACTTACGTCACCACTCAACGTGGCTTCAACGCCCTCTACAATGTGGCTTCAACATCCTATCATGCATTAAACAAACCAAGCTTCAACATCTTGTCATGCATTAAACAAACGAGCAGACGCTGACGGCATCGCGCCACCGGCTCTTGGGATGCCGATTCCAAGACTTACGTCACCATTTCAGAACGAATCAGCTTTCAAATAAATAATTTTTATAAAATTTAGTTTAATAATTAAAACATTGCAACTATGTAAAACCATATAGCTAGAAAAAAATTGAACTCGAGTACGAGCTAGACTAGGTAGAGTAGGTAGGTGATAATAGGGTCCTCGCGATCCATTTATATCCTGCTACGCAGGACATAATAATCCGGTTAGTTGAAATCGTGTGTATCATTTTCGTACAACCACACACCGTCATTAAAAAAAATGGCATTTTATTCCAAGTTGGCTTGGTTTGAAATAAAGTTAAAACTTAATTTTTTATTTTTTATTTTTGAAAAAATGTTACTTTTCCACCTAAAAATACTTTATATATAAATTACATGAAAGGTAAAATACACCAAAAGTTCCCCCTACAAGAATCCACCACCAATGGGTTATTATGAAGAATCGAACGTAGATGTTTATCGTTACAAAGACGACGACAACAATACCTCACTAATTATGGATAACATTGTGAAGTCACAAAAGAGTTGCTGGAAGGCCAAAAGGAGTTAGGCAACAAGATCGATAGATTGATAGCTAACATGCATAAATTATTCACATAAATAATTAACAAGGTAAGATTCTAAAGAATATTGGTTAGAGGAAATAAAAATGAGAAACGAGGACAAAAACAAAGTTACGATGGCATACAACTTAGATGTTGATTATGACTAAACATCGAAGAAAGTATCGCTAGTGTCAATTTCATGCTCGTTACCAGATAAGAGTGAAGACGATGTATTGCGAAGAGAAACTATTACTCAGGGAAACCAAACACAAGAAGTAACCCCAAAGTACGTCCCACCTCATCGTAGGAAGAGTGAGAAGATCAAGGTTCCAAGAAAATAAGAAGTCAGACTTATAGCTCCACCTATGCCCATAAAGGATAAGTTTTAACATTATAAATTCTATGGTGTTGAGGACCATGATATCAAGAATGGGGAATTACAACTAAAGAACAAAACATACAAAGCCCGAAGAATTTTGCAACAATAGAGGTAAAGCAAGTTTGCATCCAAAACGTGTCAAGGTTTTAAGCTTCCTGACCAAATTAAGAGACTTTAGGGTATGGTGCGCAACCTACAAAATAATATTGCATATACCCAAATTAGAAACCATGTCAATTTCTTACAATTAGACAAGGACAAAGATGATGCCGCTAGAGAAACATGCTTAGCCCGAAAAATCCAATATATTATGCTTTGAGGACAAATCATTCCTTGAGGAGGTGAATAAATAATAGAAGTTACTAATAGTTACGAAATAAGATTATTATTTAATGAAGAGTCAAACAACACATGTCCACTCTCGTAGCTAGTCAATGCCTATATGGGTATACCATTGTGAGAACATTCAAGTCATCATTCATTTATTATCAAATAAACATTTATACATTCAATCTCTATTGCATTTTTTTATGCAGTTATGCTACATGCTTATTGCTTGCTTCTTCTTGGGCCATATTTGAGCGTCGAGTTTCATGTTTTTTAAGGTCCATATCTTCAAGCATATGAATTGTTTCCTATTCTCTGACTTCACTAGGTACTAACCCAATTGACTAGTTTAGGTTGGAAGCCATAGATTAGGAGCCTTTGCTCAAATTGTAGACGATGTTTCGTAGCATGGAGCACTCATCTTCAAGGACTTGTACGCCTCTTTTGATGTACTAAGGTATCCATAACTAGGGAATTATGAGAAACACAATGATGTTCATTCTCATGAATTTTAGTGGTGACAAAAGTAGAGGTTATTTTCTCACTTTTATATTTTCAAGCTGATGAAGGGCTTCATCTCTTGGATATCTCTACGGAATTTCGGGTCATTCCTGTGACAAATCATTCCCACAATTTCCCATAAATAATTTATATGCAAGATACCAATATTTCCCTACAAAATGATAGACTAAGAAGGTTGAAACACAAGGCTCTATTTTTTTATTATTACCATCTTCATGAATCCATAAGGCTCTACTTTTGAGTCTCCATTCGGCTTATTCCTTATTAAAAGCTCATTTTTCCTTCTCTCAAACTCCCTCAAACGATTTGTGTTCTCATCTCATAATACCCTTGCCTTGTTTTTTTCAAAAAGAGCATTTATGCCTTCTTATACCTCGCTAATCTCCTCTTGTGGCGATAACAACATATTTTGCCCAACATTTTAACATATTCTTAATTTTTTTAATATTGTCTGCAAATTGTTGCATTGTGGATTCTCTCTCCTGACTATCAAAGGTTTGAATCTCAATCAGGATCTCAGAGTAGGGATCAAGACGTCGAGTTTTCACAAGATTTAATGCAGTTCCTATCTCCTGTTATCAAAGGTTTTCCAAGTCTCAAGGACTAATTCCCTAAACTATGGGTCTACAAACGAAGTGTGACTGAACTTGAGTGGGATTGGGGATTTCTAGTCATCCCTTTCAATTTAAAAAAAAAATAAAAGATGATATGACAAACCCTCTATACTTACCCAAGATTTGACTCTTATTTGATCATTAAAAATAGATTATGCCATTAGGAAGTGGTCCAATCCCTTAAAAATCCCCTCTTTTCCTCGTCTAACATTTCTCAAAGGAGGGGTCACTTTCACAGGTTCCACATCAATAAGATGGAGTGTTTCAAATCACTGAGAGAAGTACTCACCAAATTGATTTCTTCTTGCATCCTCCCCCAAAATTTCCCTTAATTTTAGTGTTAGATTCAAATCACTCCCCAAGATCACATTATCTCTCTCCAAGGACCCAAAATCAACAAGAGAATCCCAGTAAGGATTCCTATCCTTATAAGGCCCATAAATGTGACAAACCTTTAGATCCTTACACAACTCCTTTGTTGTTATCTCCACTACAATAATTCAATCAACATGAAGAGGAGATTGAGTCAAACTTAGAGTTCCACCCAGAAACAATGACTCTAGATAACCCTACAACATCTAAGGGAAAAAAATTCCATTCCTTAAAAAAAATAGATAAGATTACTAGAGAACATGGTTTATGTAGGAGCATAGTATTAGGTGTTGGAACCTAAGGTTATGCAATTTCATCACACCTCTGGATCTTATGGAGACAATCAGTCGATATACAACAATTGAATAACAGAGCAGACAACTGGAGGTTCGATTGAGCAGTAGATTGGATGGTTTATGAGACCATGGTAGGTATGACTACAAGAGTTGACTAAACATTGGGACGTTACAATTTTGTGTAAACGGTTAGAAACAACGACCCCTATTTGTGGACCAGATCTTCCTCACTTGTAGGCAATTTGTTAGATCTGGAGAATATATAAGGATGACCCTATGGGTTGTGTTAAGTATGAAGAATTAAATCATTCTTATGATCAAGTATGCATTGTGATGTTCTGATCATAATGTTATGTGCTTAAGTGTTGTAACAGTGTCTCTAGATGCCACCTCTCTTCATGGAATATTGTTCCCTTATGTTATTTCCTTTTTTTTGGTTTTGACCTAGCATGTTGTCTGTGAATCGTGTAGAGTTGGATCTAGGGTTGATCGACTTTGGGATGAATATTTGTTTACCGATACCTCTTCTTGAACTTGGATCACATATGCTTAATCAGAAGGATGACTTCCAAGAATATAGAACTTGTTGTTCTAAATGGACACAATTATGCAATCTAGGCACCAGATATGGAAACTTTGTTGAAGAGCAAAGGATTGTATAAATATATGAAGGTCGCTATTACTGATCTTAAAGATGATGATGTTAAGTTTATGATTGATGGAAAGAAGGATGAAGTTTTTGGGTTCATCATGACCTGCATTTCAAGGGAGATTCGCTTTCATACAAGCAAGATCGACTATCCTCATGCCGTCTGGACCAAGTTGAAGTGTTTGTTCAACAAGGTTAATGAAAGTCAAGTAATGTAAATAGAGAAAGAGTTGGTCTCTCTAGAACTTCTTTTCTTTGATCATATTGAGGACTATTTAGCTCGCATCATGGAGCTACAATTTAAATCAGGTAAATGTGGTAAGGATTTTATGAAGAAGGATGGACAGCTCATTGAACTGGTCCTGATGAATTTGAAGACACCAATGTCTTCTGCTCGTCCTTTCGTGCCAATTGGATGTCACGCAAGCAAGTTGGTAAGGAATTTACTTTTGATACTTTCTGTGATTTATTGATTAAAGACCAACAAAATTTGCTTGAAATAGGGAAGCTTGGTAGCAAACACCAAGCTCACTTGCTGAAAAGCAAGGTCAAGCCAAACCTTAAAGAACGTGGTTGACTAGATCATCAACCAAAATGTATTGACCAACCTAATAAAGATAAGATTGAAGAGTTGGGCGTTATCCCTTTACTCTTCTTGCTATGAGATTTGTTATCCAAGCTTTATAAAGAATAATTATTGGTAAAGTTTCATATGGAGTGTGAGCCGTAGAATGAGGGAACACTAGACTAATGAAATCTTCTTGTTGTCCTTCTTTGTTCTTGGTTTCTTATCCCTTCCTTGTATCCAATGACTATATAATAATTAATCAGGTATTATGGATCAAGCAAGGTACAATCAAAGACAAAGGTCATTAGGTTTATTCAGAAGGCTTAGAAGGAGGAACTTACAAGTTCCATTCTATCCATCAACAAAGAAGGACCCAAAGAAGAAAACCTGTTGGTATTATGGAAAAGTGGGACATGTTGAGAAGAACTGTTGGAAGAAGATGAAGGACTTGGAAGGAAATGACAAGCACCTTGAGAATAGTGCATCGATTAGAAAGTCGACCAATCAACGTCCTAAAAATTATACCTTCTTTTGTTAACACTTCCGAGGCATTACATGCGTGTACCACTCGGACATAATGGATAGTTGATTATGGTTGTACTAATCACATGGCTAAGGATGCTTCTTCGTTCCGTTACTTAAGTGGAGCTCTTGAGAATAAAATTTATGTAGATAATGATTACGCTCTCATGGTTGCTAGAAGCGGAGATGTTGAATGCCAACATGGTTGAATATCCAATGTCTATCATGTTCCTAGCTTGAGTGTTAATTTATTGTCAGTTGCTCAACTTACACAAACTCAGAAGACTGTGAAGTTTTGGTCAGATAGATTTATCGTAAAGGATTCGAGGCTTGGGGGGCCATCTGTTGCTTTGGGATATTTTGATCCCAAGGATGGACTTTATATATTTTTTTATTCTCCCAAATGGATTCTACTAACTGCAGCAACTAGAATGACTACACTCATCGCATAGATCGACGACATGAGTTGAATTTGGCATGAATGACTTGGACATATGAACTTTCATAGTAAGAAGATGATGGAAAATAATAACATGGTCACTGGTCTCCCAAAGACTGTTCCACTCAACAGATTTTGTAGATGACATGTGCTTAGAAATCATCATCAAGCACCCTTTGATTCCGTGAAAGCATGGATACATTTCTATAGATTTGCATGGATATATTTCTTGAAGAGTAAGACTCATGTCTTTGAAAGAATCAAGGAATTTAGAGCATTGGCAGAGAAGCAATGTGATCGACACATTAAATGCTTGAGATCACACAATGGTGGTGAATATGTGAGTCAACAATTTGAAGAATATCTCTTGCAAAATGGTATTTCTTGGTAGAGATATGTCCCTCACACCCCTTAGCAGAATGGCGCTGCAAAGAGGAAGAATCTAACTTTCGTGGAAATGGCCAAGTGCCTGCTGCAAACCAAATATCTCTCGTTGAATTTTTGGGAAGAAGTTGTTTACTATTCAAATTATCTCTTGAACCTTGTTCCAACTAGAGCACTCACTGGCATGACTCTAGTCGAGAAGTGGAATGGCAGGAAACCCTCTATTGGATACCTTAGAACCTTTGGATGTGTCACTTGGGCGCATAACAGTGATAAATGCAGGAAGAAATTGGATGCAAAATTCCATGCTTGCATCATGATGGGCTATTCTGATGAATCCAAAGCCTATAGACTGTTTGACCTTGTCAAACAATAAATATTTTAAGCATAAATGTGATCCTTTATGAGAATATTTTAGGTAATAAGTTGTTGAATTCCTCCTCTGGTCTATTGCATAGTCATCCATTTGATATTCTTGAAAAATCTAGATTGATTATACCTTTCTATGAAGTTTTGACCAAACCGACGAATTCTACTCCTGAGTCAACTAGTAGTCGGTCTTCTGTTAGTGTAGACATTGACAACTCGACTCACTTGACTAAAGATTACTAACCTGAATCACTGGCGACTTGTTCGATGGGATGTTAAGACGATTGAAGCTACTAGACTAGATGTTGGAGATGCTAGTATTGGTCGACAGACCCACAGTCAGAAACAACATGGCAATGTTGCCTTGATGCCATGAGTACTTGAAACCTATGATCCTAACACCTATGTTGATGATCAGGATGTGCCTGAATGGGAGAATGTTATTGTTGTTGAAAATACTTGGGAACTTGTTCCTCGACCGCAAGGAAAGAACGTTGTGAAATGTTAATGGGTCTATAAGACCAAGTTTACTTTTGATGGTGTTGTTTAATGCCACAAGGCTCATTTGGTCGCCAAGGGATTCTTTCAATAAGAAGGCGTCAACTACATTGAAACCTTTTCCCTTGTCACAAAGATGAATTATGTTCAACTAATCTTTTCTCTTATTGTTCATTTTGGATAGGAACTTCATCAAAGGATGTTAAAATCGCATTTCTTCATGGAGACTTGTCTGAAAAAATCTACATGGAACAACCCACTGGTTTTGTGACAGATCCTGGTATTGTTTGTCGACTCAAGAAGTCGTTGTATGGTTTAAAACAGGCACCTCGTACTTGGTATGAGAATATTGATCGTTTCTTTGTCAATATTGGCTTCAAATGTTTTAATCTAATCACAATATTTATGTCTTATATGTTCACGGTGATACCTTGATTATGCCATTGTATGTTGATGATTTAGTCATAACTGGAAATAATGTTAATCTAATTTTAGGTTTGAAGAAACAACTTGCAGAGAACTTTGAAATGATTGATCTTGGTCTATTGCATTTCTTTTTGGGCATTCAAATTTTGCAAATGGATGATGGTATCTTTCTTTCTCAACCTAAATATACCTTGGATCTTTTGAAATGATTCAAGATGCACGATTGTAAATCTTGTGCTACACCTTATCAGTCTGGAGTGAAGTTATCGAAGGATTGTGACTCTCCACTTGTCGATGCCACTCTTTATTGACAATTGATCGGTAGCTTGATTTATTTAACTCATAGTCGATTGGATCTCTCTGTTGTTGTTAGTGTGGTCTCTCAGTTCATTCAAGATCCTCGAGAGAGCTACTTGAAAATTGCAAGAGAATTGTTTGTTATATCAAAGGAACTTATCGGTATGGTATTAATTATTGTCACAGTACAGAATGGATGGTTGGGTTTACTGACTCCAACTAGGGAGGTGACATTGATGACCAAAAGTTCACTATTGGATATGTGTTTCGACTAATTTTTGGACCCTTGGTTTGGTCATGTAAGAAACAGAAGGTAGTCTCTCTTTCGACTATAGAAGCAGAGTATCGTGTCGCTGTCTATGCAGGTACATAGACAGTTTGGATTTGTCAGCTTCTCGAAAAACTTGGTTTTCTTGTTCAGGCCTTGACTGTTATCCATTGTGATAATCAAAGTATTATCCAATTTGTTGATAATCATGTTGCTCACAACAAAATGAAGCATGGTGAACTTCATGTTCATTATTTGAGACAATTGGTGCATAACAATGTTGTTTCACTTGTTTATTGTGTGATAGATGATAAGATTGTTGATATCTTTATGAAGCCGTTACTACAAGCTAAGTTTGTGAAACTTTGGGTTATGATCAAGCTTCAAGCTGCAATTATGGGTGGATGTTCAGAGAACATACTTATATCTCATGAATCTCCACAGCATTGTGATGATGGGGGGTGTTGGAACCTAATGTTATGTAGGTTCATCACACATCTAGATCTTCTGGAGACAATCAGTTGATAGACAACAATCAACTTGAAGAGCAGTCGACTAGAGGTTCGACTAAGCAATCAATTGGATGGTTGACGAGACCATGGTCAGCTCTACTACAACAACTGACTAAACTTTGGGATGTTGCAGATTTTGTGGAAATGGTTAGAACCAATGACCCCTATTTGTGGACCAGAACTTCCTCACTTGAAGGAAGTTCATTATATTTGGAGACTATAAAAGGACAACCCTATGGGTTGTGTTAAGTATGAAGTATGAAATCATTCTGTTAGCAACTCAGGAGTCCTTCTAGGCTGTAGGTCAAAGGAGCCTGGTAACTTAACTATTTTTTCAATGATATGTGGATAATCAGATCAAAATGGAATGACTAACTCACTGAATTTGTACTCAAAACAATCTAGGCATATCAAGGGTTACAAGGCTTTCAAAATCTATAATCAGACAGGTAATTTTATCAAGATGAACGAAGAAGCTAACTCTATCAACCAGAACAGATATATTTGACAGTATATATGATGGATCAATAAAACCAGCAATAGATACTTATGATCCTTGCTTACAAATCAGTAGGTAAGATAACAGTCACCAATGGATTATGTAAACACAGCTAAGAATATAATTCAACTCATAAACATAGAATAAGTATGAAAAAGAGAAGTTTGATTAATAACAATGAAAGAAGCTTGCATCTCAATATATAAAAGCTATTGTCTTCTTCACAAAATACAGTAAAGTAGAGTCTCCAAAATTGAACCTTTACTTGCTCTCAAGCTATAGGATTTATATCCTTTACAACATCTTCCCAGATCCTAAGAATCTGGATCGAAATTACTAAAGATAGAAAATCAAAACCGTTTTCAATAAACTAGGGGAAAATCCTCTTTAATTTGGCCAAACTGCTAAAAAATGGGGCTCAGAGATGGATTCGATTCTCCCAATATGTGACACCTGTAGGAAAACTGAGATATTTTATTGTTCTATGAAGTGTTAGGCACAAAAACCTCCGCCCGTTTCACAGAATGATTCTCCAGTCGCTCAGAATCATCATTTTAAAATGATGACTCTGCACAATAAAAACGCCATTAATCTGGCCAAACTGCTGAAAAATGGGGCTCAGAGACGTATTTGATTCTCCCAATATGTGACACCTGTAGGAAAACGGAGAGAGGTTATTGTTCTATAATGTTTCAGGCACAAAAACCTCTGCCCGTTTTACAGAATGATTCTCCAGTCGCTCAGAATCATCATTTTAAAAACATGTGTCAAACAGGAAAATTCTAAGATCCAAAAATTAGGTCTCAAAGATGGACTCAATTCTCCCAATATGTGACACCTGTAGGAAAACTGAGAGAGGTTATTGTTCTCTGACGTGTTAGGCACAAAATAGTCCACTCGTGTCACAAAATGATTCTCCAGACGCTCAGAATCATCATTTTAAAATGATGACTCCGCATAGTAAAAACGCCATTTTTGCAGCAAATATCCTCGCCTCCATCTTGATAGTCTTCATGTCTTCGACAGCTGCAGCAATCTTTGGCACACTCAAACACCTTCAAGACGATGACAAGGCATTAAAAATATTCCTTTGACAACTGGACATTATCTTGACCAAAAAAAGGAAAATCCATTTGATCTTTTTCCCTTCTCTGTCTCCTCAAAGCTGAAACAAAAAGATGATACATATGCCTTTAATTATTATCTTTAAATAAAAACCCATCTTCTTGCCATTTGGAAGCAAAAACCATGATCTGGGCGAAAATAATGCTTCTCTGCCCTGTTCTACACTTTCAATGGCTAAAGAGCCAAAATTCTAACCTGTAAGCTGCCAAAAGCTCTGCTTTCGGTGGCTAATGAACAATTGAAATGTCCGCCTAAGCTACCGAAAGCTCTGCTTGAAAAATAGCTTTCAAAATCTGCAAAACTGAAACCTTATTTATAGCTTGGGATCTTCTTCTTATTCTAGACTTATGAGGATATGTTTATATACTATAGTACTACTCAGCATTCGTACTATGTATCTATTCTTAGTTTACATATCACTAGTGTAAGCTTTTGGAACACATGTATTCAAATAAGTGATCTAAAAGAGTTTTAGTATCATCAGACTTCTGAAGTAGATCTACTAATCCAAGTCTGTCATTCGTGCTCCTATTTCTTCAAGCCAAAAAACAGAGTATGAACTATATAAGAGACCCAGCTCCGGTAGATTAAACTGATTGTTGACTGTGTATGAGCAAATTTAGGAATGGCCATGTTTTCATATGAGTGTCTCTCTAAGTCAATGGTTGTATTCATGCTTCCCTTGATAAATGACCATCATCAAAGATACACCTACAATGATTAAATCAGTAACTATAACACCATCCTTTATCTTGGCTGTCACAACAGTTGGGTGATGACCACGCCATACATAATCATGAAAATTCATTCCTTCAGCTGTGCCAAACTGCATTCACCATTAGACATTTGCACACGCTGTTATTTACCTGGACATCGGACATTTGGCTTTTAGCTGGCATTTTGAAACTTTTTAATCACCTATTCTTTCACGCGGCATCTAGGCTGTACTTTGGCAGTTCAAGCTTTGAAATGATCTGCTTTCCTTTAAAATTTCCTTTCACTTTCGGTGGCTAGGAGAGCCCCGAAAATTTCGTTTAAGCTGCTGAAAGCAGGGATTTCGATGGCTTAGGGACCGTATTAAATAAGCGCTTAGCCACCGAAACCTGTCCTTTAAGTTTTTTGAAATAAAAACTTGACTCGAAAGTTTTTTGACATATTACGAGTTAGAACTCATTAAAATGAGCCTAAATACAAAATTTAATAATGTGTTTTCATTTTCAAATGACCTCCTATCACCTAAAATAATAAATTTTGAAAAATTATTTGAGGAGATAACATCTTGGCACCATGTCCGGAGAGGAAGATTGAAGCAGCAGCTTCCTTGGGAGACGATGTAGTTCCAGCTTTGATGATAGACAAAGCCTGGACATTATTCTGGTTGTAATCATCTATCTGGCGACTCCAATGGAACGAAGTTGCTTCGAGAAGACCAAGTACCAGAGCAAATCCTCAAAGGCCACCAGTGACACCTGTTTCAGACCCCGAACAGATTATAAGGAGAGGAAGGACTACAGAGAGACAGATTTCCAAATCTACAAGGAGAACCACATCAGGCACTTCTAGAGGTATTTCTTCTGTCTTATCAAATGAAACTCCTTTTGAATCTCCATCCATCGAAGCAGCTAGTTCACAAGAAATTATAAGTAGATCAGAAGACTTGAGGGCTGAAGTATTCTCACCCGATTCTGCTGTCCAAGACCCTAGTTTTGAATCTGCTACCCGAGCTGATCTAGGAAAATAAATCCTAGAATCCATCAAAGAAGAGAGCTGTTCTTCCTACCTGTAGCCCTTACTGACTGAATCTGAAGAGAAGTACCCTTTTGTTTACACCAACGTACTTGCCATTGAAAACATTTTCCAGGACCTTTTAGACCAGCGTGAAGAAAGGTTGTCCTCGTTTCTTGCACAATCCTGTAAGGGTGCCTATTTTCCAGATCAGCCATCAAATTGTTTCACCCCAACTCTTGGCGACTCCACTGAGTCAAAACCCCCACCTTCATCATCACCTATACCTCCTCAACTACCGTCCACACCAAAAATATCTTCTGCTCCCCTTTTAGTACCCACATCCACTATGGTTGTCCATCTGACCAAAATGGAAAAGATCCTCATTGCTAGGTATGCCCCTCTAAATTTGCCTAATCCCCTTGCTGCTATGCCTACCGAAGATTACAAAAAATACATGCCTAAGTTCACTAGAGAGGGGGACTTCACAGCTGAAGTACACTTAGAGGCATTCTATAGCTATGTTGAGAACATAAATATTGAGCACGAAGATGTATGGACTAGGGTGTTTGTCCAAAGTCTATATGGTCAGGCCAAAAAGTGGTTCAAAGAATTACCTATTGGATTAATAGATGACATTGAAGCCCTAGATGAATTGTTTTTGAAGCATTGGGGGGGAAGAAGAGACCACCTTTACTACCTCACAGAATTTGATAATTTGAAGAGAGAAAATGGTGAGTCTATGTTAGCTTTCACAAAGAGGTTTAATAAAATGTTTAGCAAAATCCCTGCGGAGATCAAACCTACAGATACCTCAGCCAGGATTACTTATGCAAATGCTTTCGACCCTGATTTTTGTCTTCATATCCGAGAAAGAAGATCTGCCTCTTTATTGCTCATGCAAGATGCTGCGCTCGAACTTGATTCTAATATGGCCGCATCTAAGATCCTCAAAGGGAAAATTGAAAAAAAAAAGGCAGACTCTAGATACCTCCTCCTCGTTAGAAACCAACATGGAAAAAATGGCCAAAATGCTGGATAGCTTGACCTCCGAAATGTCCAAGCTGAAAGTGCAAGGCCAGCAACCTGCAAGAAGTAAAGGTCCAAATGAGTTTGTTCCTAGGAACACTAATGCTCCCCCTTACATAAGAAACAGCCCACGGGCTCAGATCCTCCAGAGAGACAGGAATCCTACTGAAGAACAAAGGATCAGAGCCCCTTTCCAACATGCGGTATTAGAAGAAGAACAAGAGCTTACTCAGGGAGGAGAAGAGGAAGAGACAATATCAACTGCATGGAGGATAAGGTTGACCCCTCCTTCCTGACTCAATCTGATTATGAGGAAGACCTCATGAATGAACAAATCACTGAGGAATCACTATATCAGGCTGACGATCAAAGAAGTTACGATTTGAGGTCCAGGACCGTTGCTAAAAAACCTATGACCCTTGCTCCTGGGAAGAAGAATCTTGTCCTCACAAAGCAGCCTGCTGCTCCTGCAAAGCAAGTTGTTACTCTTTCAAAACAACAGCCTGTTACTCCTACAAAACAGGTGGTTACTCTTTCAAAACAACAGCAAAGACCATCACAACCAACTGTCCCCGATCTGGTCCAGCTTAAAGCTCCAGCTCAAGAGGCAAGAATTTCTGACAAGTTGTCCCACTCCTTCAATCTCGAAACTGAGATTCAGAAGCTAAAAATCCCTTTCCCACTGATTGAGCTTATGAAAAATGATTCCTTCAAGTCATCTATACTGAAATCCCTTCAGCCAAAAACACCCATAGATGCTGACTTTGTGAATTTACAAGACGATAAGCCCTCAATAACCCTATGTCCCATGGTTGAAGAACTGGATGGATCCTTCCCACCATTCTATATATCCTTAAACATCCATGACAAAATTCTTCACAATTGCTTACTTAACTCAGGAGCCTCCCACAACCTCATGCCTAAATCGGTGATGGATGAAATTGGGCTTAGCATCACAAAACCCTACCATGATCTCTTCTCTTTTGACTCTAGAAAAGTCAGATGCCTAGGCCTCATAAAGGATCTTGTCATAAACCTGTCTCAGCTGCCGTAAAAAAGCATGGTAATGGATGTAGTGGTCTCTGACATCCCACTGAAGTTTGGCATCCTCTTGTCCCGATCATGGAGTAAACGACTAGGGGGTACCCTACAGATGGATTTGACTTATGCTACCATTCCCATGTTTGGAGGTGAAACTAAAAGGCTCTATAGGGAAAACCAGCTTGCCTATATCATCAGCAATGAAAAGAATTTGGTAAATCATCCCATTTACGCATTGGATACAGACTTTGGAGCATGTATTCTACAAATAGATGACGATCAGCCGGCCCCTTTACAGCTCACAAAGCCTACTAGTCAGCAATCTGAGGAAGTAACCACTGTTGTGTGGAGCATGTTTTTTTATGGTGCCAGTACCCAGGCTTCAGCAAGTGCAGGTGTAGTCTTGATCTCTCCTCTGAAGGACATTACTCATTTGTCTTATAAACTGGATTTCAAAACTACTAATAATATAGTAGAGTACGAGGCTTTGCTATTGGGAGTCAAGGTCGCCAAAGAGATGAGAATCATGTGCCTGAAAATATTTGGAGATGCAGAACTTATCATACAGCAAGTGAATGGCAATTATTAGGCAAAAAACGTCAAACTGAAGTCATACAGAGATGAGGTATGGAAACATAGAGATTCCTTCATGTTTTTTGACATTTCTTATATCCCGCGAGCTATGAATCACCTGGCTGATTCCCTTGCTGTCTCTGCTAGCACGTTCATTCCTCCCATGCCTCCTAAATTGAACTATGATATCCAAGTTAGGTACAGGCCATCCCTACCAGATAATGTCAAATTTTGGAAAGTCTTTAAGAATGATGGTGAGCTTAGTAGATTTCTCCAGGTTGTTGATGAATTTTCTGATATGCATATTGACCAAGAAAACCTAAATGTAGAGGAATCCCAGAGGTCTAAATTGAAAGGGAAAATAGGGCAACATGACATTGTTCAATTGCCAGGAAATCATATACCTCGGGGCCTAGTACCTCTCGAAAGGCTGTTTGACCATAATGGCATCCCCTTCAAACCTATGAACAAGGAAAAAGACCCTGCTATCCATGAACATAATATAGGCAGCCAGAATCACCCTAAATTCATAAATCTGTCCACTGATTTGACAGCTGATCAGAGGTCACATTATTGCATCCCGGTAAAGGATTTCGCAGACGTGTTGGCTTGGGAATATAGTGATCTGAAAACTTATGACAAAGATACCATTCAACATAGAATTCCACTGGAAAAAGGCACCACCCCTTTTAAGCAGAAGCTGAGGCCTATCAACCCTCTCCTATTACCTATGATCGAGAGAGAAATAAAAAAGCTCCTTGATGCTAAGATCATAATCCCACTGACTAGATATTCTAAATGGGTCACAAATTTGGTAATAGTAAGGAAGAAAAATGGTGAGGTCAGGTTATGTGTCGATTTCAGAAACCTAAACAAAGGCTCTCAAAAAGACAACTATCCTCTGCCTAAGATGGAGCATTTACTGCAGAGAGTCTCAGGAGCTAGGGTCATGTCATTCCTAGATGGCTTCTCGGGCTATAATCAAATTTTTGTACACCCTGATGATCAGGAGAAGATAGCCTTTACCACTCCCTGGGGTACCTTCATATACGCCAAGATGCCGTTTGGGCTGATGAATGCCAGGGCCACCTTTCAGAGGGCCATGGACATAGCCTTTGTGGGGATAAAGGATAAGTTTGTCCTCATATACCTCGATGATATCATAGTATACTCAAACAGTCACGAAGAACATTTGCAGCACCTTAAGGGAGGTTTTTCTGAAATGCAGACAATTTGGAATTTCTCTGAATCCTAAGAAGTCTCAGTTTGCTCTCGGGGAGGGAAAGCTCCTAGGCCACATAGTTTCGGCGCAGGGTGTAAAGATTGATCCAGTTCGGGTTGAAGCAATTCAGAAGGTAGCTATACCAAGGTCGAAAAAGGATATCCAATCTTTCCTTGGTAAGATAAATTTCGTCAGGAGGTTTATTCCAAATTTTTCTGAGTTAGTAAAACACATAACCTCCATGCTAAAAAAGGGAGCCGAAACCAAATGGACAGAAAATGCGAGACACTCTTTCGAAGCCATCAAGCAGGCTATCATGGAAGCTCCTACTCTGATTAGTCCAGACTACACCAAGGTGTTCTACAGTTTCTCTTTCGCTTCCTATGATACAGTGGCAGCAGTCTTGCTGCAGAAAGATGACAAAGGGCTTGATCATCCAATTGCCTTCTTCAGCAAAACATTAAGGGACGTTGAACTGAAATACGATCCCATAGAAAAACAGGCCTATGCTCTAATCAAGACATTGAAAGCATTCAGAATTTATATCCTACATGCAAAGGTCATAGCCTACGTCCCTTCAGCTTCCATGGAAGATGTGTTAACTCAACCTAACATTGATGGCAAGAGAGCCAAATGGATCGCTAAGCTAACTGAATTCGATATAGAGGTGAATCCCACCAGGTTAGTAAAAGGCCAAGGTCTAGCCAAACTCATGGTTGAAGAAAATTGCAAACTCTTAGATATAATTTTCATCGGAATAAATTCTACCAGTTTTCCAACAGAGGTAGCTGTAGCAGAATGACATAACAGTCAACAAGTGGCTGAAAATTTTCTCTCATGCAAGTGGTATTCAGGTATCATTCATTTCCTGCAGAATTTAGAAGTTCCCCCTAGACTTAGCACAACCCAGGCACGATCTCTCAAGCTTAAGTCTGTAAAATTTTGCATAAGTAATGATCTGCTGTATTGGAAAGATCCTGCTGGAGTTCTGTTAAGATGTCTAGATAAAGAAGAATCAGTTCAAGTCATGCATCACTTCCATTCAAGCATATGCGGGGGACATCATTACTGGAAAACTACTGCCCACGAGATTCTGAGGGCTGGGTACTATTGGCCTTGTCTGTTCTCTGACGTATACACTTTTGTGAAATCTTGTGACAAATGCCAAAGATTCACAGGAAAACAACAGCTAAAATCCCTGCCCCTGAAGCCTATTGTGGTTAATGGCCCTTTCCAACAATGGGGCCTTGACTTCATAGGGGAGATCAATCCTTCATCCAGTGGTCAACACAGGTGGATCTTGGTAGCCACTGATTATTTCACCAAGTGGATAGAGGCAATTCCCACCAGGAACGCTAATCATCAAGTTATCATGAAATTTCTCTATGAAAACATCCTTACCAGATTTGGTTTCCCAAAAAGGCTGGTAACTGATAATGCACCAGCTTTCAAAGATAAATCATTAGTCCACATGTGCGAGTCAATGGGAATTCAATTGGTTCACTCTACTCCCTACTACCCTCAAGGCAATGGCCTCACTAAGTCCTCCAATAAAAGTCTAGTCAGAATCATCAGAAAACTACTGGAAGAAAATCAAAGGAGTTGGGATTCAAAGCTAAAGTTTGCTCTTTGGGCCGACAGGGTGACGAATAAGAAATCCATAGGCACTTCCCCCTTTAGATTGGTTTATGGTAC
Organism: Larix kaempferi; assembly: GCA_027924585.1. Taxonomy (NCBI): domain Eukaryota; kingdom Viridiplantae; phylum Streptophyta; class Pinopsida; order Pinales; family Pinaceae; genus Larix; species Larix kaempferi. The sequence goes on along the minus strand of BSBM01000372.1, from coordinate 12,206,935 downwards.
TAATGCCATTTTCCCAGTTCAGCTAATCCTGCTAGTGACTAAATTTATTCAGGAGGAACGGGATGAACCAAATGACATGGTGAGAAGAATGTTCAATTTGGCTGAATTGCAGCAGACTAGAGAACAGTTGGTGGAAAGGTCAGAAGCTCATCAGGGAAAAATAAAAAACACTTTTGATAAGAAGGAAAAGATGGAGAGCTTTTAAGTTGGGGACTAGGTGCTGAAATGGGATGCCCCAAGGCAGGATAAGGGCAAGCATGGAAAATTTGATTCTCTATGGACGGGTCCTTTTGTGATAACTCGAGTACAACAAAACAACACTTTCAAATTGCAAAGTATAGAAGGTGAAGACATGTTTGGTGGCCCAATAAATGGGCATTTTCTGAAACTCTATTTCATCTGAGGCTTCAAAGCCTAGTCATTGTAATTACCGTTTCTGTTTTTAGTTTAGGGTTTTGTTTGCAAAATAACTCCATGCCCAATGGAACACTAGAAGATAGGTTTTGAGTTTTGTTTTATGGGAAACGCATTAGACCTGTGGTTCTTGGAACCTCACAGGGAGGTTTCCATCCCCGAGTAGGAGCCATATGTGATATCCCCAAATAAAATAGACTAGGCGCTTGTTTAGGTGATAGGAGTTTTGTCTTTTTATTTTTATATACATTTGAATTTGCGTGTCATAAGTTTGGATTATGTAATGAAGCTTGAAATAACTTATGAGGTTGCTCTTCTCCAAAAAGAATTTTCAGGTTTCGGTAGCTTAGGCGGGCCCGACAATGGTTCATTGGCTACCGAAAATCCCACTTTCGACAGCTTACTACGTGAAAGATGAAACTCTCCAACCACCAAAATGGCAGACATATATCGTGGTTCATGGGGCAGTTTTCGGTGGCTTGGGCGAATACGACGGTGTTCATTAGCCACCGAAAGGCAGATGCTTTCCACAGTTTGCATTTCAAGAATGAAGTCTTCTACAGCTGCCGAAAGCATAGACATCTTCGGGATTCATGGAACTGTCTTCGATGGCTTGGGCGAACACGACGGTGTTCATTAGCCACCGAAAGGAGGATGCTTTTCGCAGCTCGGAGTCAAAGGGCAGGATCGCCATAGCCACCGAAAGCAACAGCATGTGTGAATCTTTTTCGGCAGCTTACGGTTTTAAAGGTGAATTCTTCGGTTACCGAAATTGAGTCGGTATCAAACGGTGGAAATGTCAAATCAAGGGTTAGTCGCGAACTAAAGGGAATTCATCATTTCTTAACCGCCGAAAAGGGGCACCGCCAGCGAAAGCATGATCCTTTCATTTCAAGACCAGTTGCAGATGATGATCGCTCCTAGGTAAAGGGGGAAGATTGACAGGTCATGTAAATCCTCATGATTGGCCTTCAGTACCATCTCTCGAAGTCAGGGCCCTGAACCAAGTCATACCTCATCCTATGTAATTACCTGTCAACGAGCTGCTTCTTCCCTTATTCCGCGTCGTTTTTTCCCTAAGGCTCAGCTTTCTCAAACGCAGGTGTCGACAAGGGTTTTACAGATGAAGAAGGGAGGAGTTGTGCTTAGGAAGGAGCTAAATGACGTCGGATGGACGTCGGCTACCTTGAGTCACACCCAGAAATAGGCCAATTCTTCAAAGACGTGGGATGCTATAACTATTGTCTGAAACTCCAAGGCTCCCATCATAAAATTGCAGAGGCCTTCGCATTATCATTTGACGGAAGGAAAGCACAAATTGGGAAAGAAGAAGTCCAGGTGGATGAAGACTTCACAGCAGCGGCCACAGAAATTCCAGAGACAGGAGAAAGATGGTTCAAAACCACCACCACCCAGAAGGTCGAGTTCAGATCCTATCTAAAACCTGCACACCAGACAATCACCTGGAACAAAGACGTCCCTATGTCTTTCTTGGAGGAAAGGTGGCAGCACCTGTTAAAGGCCATCTTGGTCTACTTTACATGTGAGGGCAGATATTCCAGAGTGTTGGTCTATCATTTCAGACTGTTGGACCATTTCACTGGCAGAAGCCCTTTAAACCTACCCTTCTATCTTCATAAAAACCTAACAAAGATGGCTCACCAGGTCTAGGCAAAGCCAAGCAAGGTTCAGAGCAGGTTATCCCACCATGGCTTAATTAAAATCTTGGTATCAGAGCACCTACGGAGAAAGAATGAGGAGTGGGTTTATTTCCTTTTCTGGAACGAATTTGACACAGAATTGCGACTCGAAGACAAGGATAAACCCTCCTCTAAAAATCCATCCACCCCTAGAAGCGAAAAGAGGAAAAGATGAGTCATTTCTTCGTTTCCAGGAGTCCAAATTACCCCTTGTTCTGAGCCTGAGAGGATTGGGAAAAAGCTAGTTTTCAGGAAAGGAGGAGAAACTTCTTCAAAGAATGCGAACCTGTTAGGCCTCCCCTACATAGACTCTGAAGATGATGAACTGCAGGAAGCGGGAGCATATCATAAGGAAATGGCAACAGAACAAGAGCTTCAGGAAGCATCTCTACCCGTTGAAGAACAGGAGACTGCCTATGTAAACCTGCCTTCTCCTACACTTGTTGAAGAACATGAAACTGCCTATGTAAACCTGCCTTCCCCTACACCTATGGGAGAACAAGATCAGCAGGTGGCTGAGGTATTAACAACCAAAACAAAAAAAAATTCATCACAGAAAATTAATCAGCTTCTCAGGCAGGTGTATGATCTTGAAATACTCCAAAGGGTAATCAAAGAGAAAAATGAAAGGCTAACTGAGAGGCATAATGAATTATATGTTTCTTTTCGATGGTTGACCAAAAAACATACCAAGCTGAGAGGAAGAAATATACGGCTGTTAAGAGAAAATATCAGGCTGAGTAGGAAGGTCGAGCTTCTGGGAGGTGAGGAAACAACTCAGAAAACCTGGCCCAAGGTGCACTCAGATCTTGACACCTTAGTAGCAACAGCAGTCAATTTTGTTAATACTCCAGTTTTGGCCCAGGATGAAGAGAAAAACAAGCAGCAAGAAGATAAGTAGCAAAGGCCAAAAACACAGTTTTGTCTAAATTTTGCAGGTTGGACCAGGCATAGCTTTTCGGTGGTTTAGGCAAGCGTGGAAATTGTTTCTTTTGCTGCCAAATTTCAGTTTCAACGGTTTACAACTTGAGCACATGATTCTCCTAGTTACCAAAAGGAGAGACAGGCTTAAAAAAATCCAAAGGCGATTCGGTGGTTTAGGCGAAATGTCAAACTGATTCATTAACCACCAAAAGCAGGGGTTTTCAATAGCTTATAAATTTTGAGCCCAGCTTTCTAGCTACCGAAAGTGCAGAATAAGCAGAAGGTTGTTTTTGGGCACCAAACCCGACTTTTGCTGATCCAAGCACCCCAAGGGTGTTTCCTCAATGATAAACAAAACACTTAAAAGGCTTCATGATCATTTTCGTTTCCAGACTGAAGGGCTGCAGCGATGCGAAAGGAGGAATATTCCTGTCTATTTTGGGAAAAAGACAACCTGCAGGTTCTCTAGGCAGCAGTTTCAACTTCACTTTAGGCTCTAGAGGCTCATTACACTGTCGAATATAGGTGCCTTAAGTAGATGTCAGTTACTTTGAATGTAGGACGCTGTCATTTTTTGCAGAAAACTGTTTTAATTTACTATTTTTAGCAGATTCGATCCATCTTTCCAGGATCTTAAAAGTTTGTAAAAGCTATAAAGCCCATGAAGTATGTAGAACAATGGTTCGATTTTGGAGAGACTTTTCCATACTTGTATTCTCAGACTTTCAACTACATCTCAGTTATATAAGCTTCTTTTACTATTGGCGTTCATATTTCCTTTCTTACCTTTCTGTACTTGCAGTGAAATGTTTATTTCATGTGTGTTCATTTGTCTATGCAAGATAGCTGTAATCCTGTCTTTGTATTGAGAATTGGACATCAAGTGTCATTTATTTGTTGTGATTAGCCATTTATATACATGTTTCTGTGTACGAGTCTGCTAGCACGATAAGGATTTTACTCTCATTTATCTCTTATAAACTCTCTGAACAGCAGTAGTTGAAAGCCTTGTCTACCTGAGTGTTTCCATGCATGTTTTGAGTGTGTGAGCTTCGATTCAGTCATCCAACTTGATCCAAACATACCCCACCATTTAAAGTGAATTTAAGTTACCAGGCTCTTTCAATCACAACCTAGAAAGACTCCTGGAGAGCTAACACATTCTTATGATCAAGTATCCATTGTGATGTTTTAATCATAATGATCTGTGCTTAAGTGTTGTAACGGTGTCTTTAGACATCACATCTCTTCTTGGAATATTGTTCCCTTATGTTATTTTCTTTTATGTTCTATAGTTTAGTTGAAGAGGTTCCCCAACATTAGGCTTATAGAACTTCAAAAAGTCTTTTGAGGGATAGATGTTTGTGGGCACCCACTATCCCTTTGACATCAAAGGAGAGAACAACCATTGGGTAATCAAGCACTGGGCCTTCCCTACTCTAAGGGACCTACTAATAAGCAATTGTTTGCATTCTCTTATTTCCTTCTTAGCCTTGGATTTGGCTAGTGTCGTATATGATTTCCTTTCTACTAAGTCAAGGATCTCTTTATCCAATCCCAAACTATCCCTGACCTCCATAGGATCCTCCTTTAAATCTTTCTTAAATTGCAACCGATAATTTGATTTAATTATAGGGTTAAGGGGGATTTTTATGCTCTAACATAGAGATTATAACAAATCTCCACATTTGTTGTGGAAAATAACCTAGAGCCTACAACCTTAAGGTCATCACTAGTAACATCCAAAGAATCACTACATGAAATGAACCAATGACAAGATACCTACTAAAGCTTTAATATATCGATTTGAAAAGGCAAGCCATATTATGTTTAAGCTTATAGAACCTATGTTATAGAAACTTGGTCATGGCCAAACAACTTTACAATTTTTGAGATTTGATTACAATATTTCTAATATTAAAATTAATTGTTATTATGAAAAATAAATAAAATTAATTAATTAATATCAGTGAATTTCTTCATTAAATTCTTCTTTGGGATGATAATTATCATTAAATTCTTTGGGATGGAAAACAAAAATTTTGGCTTATGGTTGAAAAACTCAATGCTACATATATAGTCAAAGTCTCTTAAAATCTCATGAGACTTTTAGGTGACTGTGACAAGTAATAAAAGGGTCATAGATAGTTAAGGGAAAAAATCCATTTTACAATGGAAAACAAAATCCTTGGCTAGTAGGTGAAAATATTTAGGTTTAAATATTCAACGCTATGTATATAGTAAAAGTCTCTTCAAATCTTACGAGACTTTTAGGTGATCTATGATAAGTAATATTCTTATGAGACTTTTAGGTGACCGTGATAAGTACTAGCAATTGCCCCATAAGGTGTAATAAAATGCCGAAAGGAAAAAAAATGAGAAGAAAAGTAGATCTGATCAAGAGGAAAAGAGAGGAAAGGTACAAAAAACAATTGTAGTTGCTATCTAATTCTAACGCATCTGTTAGACTAATTTATGATCGATGTATATCCATATCCATGTGTCAACTATTGTGAATACATCATGGCTTGGAGTGAGTTTTGATCAAAGAATTGGTTATTAATGTTTAAGGATGTTTCTGGAATACAAGACATTAAGAGAGCACGATTGGGCAACTTGAACAATTTTTACGTAGACCACCAATTGGAGATGAAGCACAAAAGGATTGTGAGCAAAGCAAAGATATTGGTGACCATATGGTAAAATCAAATGACTAGAGGTCAGCTTATGAAAACTACTATCATCCATAACAGTATTTTGCGTATTTCTTGAAAAATGGTGATGGCCAATCCCTTAAGAGGGTAATGCAGTAGAAAATTCACTACTGAGGAACATAATGAATGCATAAACGATTTTAGATATGTAAATATTCTATATATTCTATATAATAAGTATCATCATGCACTATATGTTTTGCCAAATATTAACAATGGTAAAGTTATCATCAAGTTATCATGATAGTTAAAAGTCCTCGACCATTTTCCACTTATTTTATAATTCTTGACACCTCTATTTTTAGGCACTAGTAAATGCACACAAACCTTGTTGCAATGCAAAATTAAGTAGTAACAATGCACTTTATACTCTCAATTCCCATGTGTTCATGATAATGTGGAGTGCCTTAAGTTTTTTTTTTCGTATATCGTTGATGCCTTTAATAAATAAGGCGAAGAAAAAATAATTTACAAAATTGTATATAAATTTTCAAATCTTAACAATTATTCAACATCCTCAAATTCAAGTAGATCTTATGTTGCTAATGCTTAAAGCTTATTTATTTTATTTAAATTCACTACAATATGATGTCCGCAATAGTCTTAATCTCATCTACATCAAAATTATCTACATAGATCTTATGTTGCTAATGCTGAAAGCTTATTTATTTGATCCAAATTCACTACAATGTGATTGATCTCATCTACATCTAAAATCAAGTATGAGATTAAATAATTCATAAAAAATAGAAAAATTCATATTTACTAATCAATAGTACAATAATATATGTTATAATTCAATACATCTAAAATTAAGTATGAGATCAAATCATTCATAAAAAATAAAACATTCATATTTACTAATAATTAAAAATAGCACAACAGAGATAAATAGTATATAATCTAATTGAATTAAAAGAAATGTGAGAAAGAGATAAATTTTCAAGTATAACTAGTAACATGTAGATCAAAATTATTCAACATCCTCAATTTTAGGTAGATTCTTTGTTACTAATGCTTAAAGCTTAATTATTTTATCCAAAATCATTATTAGTTCAAAATTATTCAACATCCTCAAATTCTTTAATTATTTTATCCTAATTCACTGCTACCTCAAAATTATTCAGCATCCTCAAATTTAGGTAGATCTTATGTTACTAATACATAAATTATTACTAATGTTTAAAGCTTATTTATTTTATCTAAATTCACTACAATATGATTAATCTAGTCTACATCTAATATTTAGTCTACATCTAATATTAAGTATGAAGTATGAGATTAAATATTTGATAAAAGCTAAAATTTTATATTTACCTGCTATCAAAATTAATATAATAATATATCATCTACTAAGTAGATCTAAAATTAAGTATGAAATTAAATAATCTATAAAAATTAAAACATTCATAGTTACTATTCATATTTAGTAATAATAATCCAGATTAATATAATCATATATGATCTTAAACTAAATGTGAAGTCTAATTACAGTGATTGCAAGTAGAATTAGATTTGAGCTTCTGTAAACCGTTATTCTAACATATGCAAATCATGTCTATAACGAATGATTGCAGAAGATTATTATATGTAAAGTTTTATACAGAGTTATTACGGTTATATTCAGACTTCAAATGATAACCTTGGAAATCGATTGGATACCCGGAACCCTTTAAAAGCAAAAATTGTATTTATATTATCTTTTAGCTCCTCTCTGTTGAAAATCGATTATGTTTGGGGATAAGTGGGTAATTTGGCAGTATGGAAAAAGGGATTGTATTGAATGTGATGGGACTAAAAGCATCTCTTTTATTTTGTTCAAACGATCTTGCCATTTAATGTTTTGGGACTGAATTACTACGAGTAAAATAATCAAGAATTATACTATTAGTTCTTGAAAACAAGAGGCAAAACTTATTTAGCTTGCCAAGATCTACTTATCCAATAACTACAAAAATAAAATTTGATATTCTCATAACTGCACAATTGACAAGCCATTAAGTCTTTTACCGAGAAAAAATTCATGGGGTGTAGGAACATAGAACTCAATGCTCTGCAGACATACATCACGGAACAAAATTTTGTAAATGATAATGGAGCTTTGAGGAAGTAATGCCTACTGGCATAGATGGTTATTGTCCATATTGCAACCATCATCAGAGAACTATTTTACAGTGTTATTGCCACTTTGAACATAAGAATGCAAGATGTTATTCCTGACATCATATATGGAGAAATGATATTTTCTTTTTATTATAGATTGACAAGGAAACTGATTAATCTTTTGGCCCATGGATCTCTTGGACCTTAATTATTGAATTCAAACAACCAACGCACCATTATCCATTGGTCCAATTAAACTCCCATACTTTTCTTGTTTTAGTTGAATTAAGTGTGTCATCAAGATGGACTTCTCAACCTGTTAAATTCAAAAATTAATTCTCCACAACTTAACATTTTTTATAATATACTAAAGAAAGGTCATGCTTGTTGTTCTCAAAGGATGGAACTTACCTCCAATAAATCCGATGTTTCTAGCAAATGATTGCACTCGTCAAGCAATCATCTCTCTTAAGCAACTACTTGTGCAAGCTCAGAAATGAGAAAATTAATCTCCTCTATCTGCACCAAAGTCCATTTTACATATTTAAAGTCAAAGACAAGATTAACCAGACTAATGCATTACAAAGTGGATGCATTAAACGAAAAAGAAAGGTCACATTGGATGCATGAGATAGATAATATGATGATCCTCAAAAGTAGAGTTTTGCTATTGAAACAATGTGTTGTTACAGTGTGATTGAAAGTAACAGCTCCTTAGACTGTGTTTGGGACAAGTGGATTGTTGGGTAGCATGAGGGATGTGATCAGACCAACCTATATCACTTTCTTATTGAAACCATCTTGTAACAAAACTTTTCAAAATACATAGGAGAAGCCTTTACATTTATATGAAATTTGACTTTCCAGATTTTAGCCATGATGACCATTCATAGAAAAGATAAAGATACTCTTCAAGTTGGGGGAACTGGTGTGACCGCTCTGTGGCACCTGCATGTGTCTACATGTTTGTGAAAAAAATGATATATAGTTGAAGGGAAATGGCCTTCAAAGTCTCCAGTCTCAGACCGCTCTTTGCGGATCAACTTTTGCAAGGTGAAGATCCTGCTCCATGGCCTCTTTTGAAGGCTTGCAAATAACAGGTGTCGTTGGGATTGTAGAGTTAACAGTAGGCATATCCCATACAGTATTTTTTCAGTTATTTGTGAAGGAGGATTAAGTGTCTCAAAGCATATTATGTTTTCAAAGCAATCTTCCAACCCCGACCTTTTAAGGGCCTTTGCAGCATGATCTTTGTTAGCATTTGTAAAAATATGTTCACATAAAAAAATTGACTAAGACACATGCTTTCAAATTTCCAAAAACCTTAGGCTCCATCGTCATGTGTTATAATTATACAAAAGATATGAAGGAATCGACATCAGCTTACAATTTTCCGTTGAGGCATGCTTAATAACAAGTTCTTCAGCACAGGGTCCAGTTCAATATTCTCATATGGCAATCCTTTGTTAATAAAACTGTATAAAAAAAATTGTTTTCAGTGAGAGAAGCAGGATAGGGTTAGGCCAAAACAAAGTAAACAATGACCTAATGACATTTTCTTTGATTTCGTAAAAACCTCGTGATTGTGATACTAGGGCCATTCTCCTAGTTCTACCAAATTACAAAATGGGTCAGGGTTTTCTTTAATCTTGGTTTCATATATTTTCATGTATGTGGAAAGAAATTTCAAAGGAAGAGATACTCTACATATTCATTTAGGCATACAAATTCTACTTTGTATGAGGACCTGGATTACCTTTTGGCATATAATATTTTACTAATAGGCCTGTCCTTCAATTATTAATTGTAACAACATTTTGTTAGCAAGAGATTGATCTTATAGGTGATAACAGGCGTATCTGCTGCTCCTTGGAAATGGAGACATGGGTTGCCTCATCACTTCTGGCTATTGGGTCTGCTTTTGGGTGTGTGCAACCTTCAAGAACAGGCACATTCACATGCTGTGCAGATTTTCCTGAATTGGCACAATGAACAATCATTACAACTCTTGTCATTCTGAGAACCAATATAGTGATAGTTTTAGACAATGTTTGATGATTGTGAAAGTGTTTCAGAATTGTGAAAGTGACTTGGTCGGGCCTTTGGATTACTTTTTAGTAAAGTTTGTTGATGTATATGTAACTTCGGAATGTATTTCATCTGTGTATTTTATATATATTTATTGTACCCTTATAAGAGATGTGTTATTCCTCTATAAGGAAGTGTCGTCATGTGGATTGACAAGTGTTGCAAGTGTGTGTACTTGGCGATGGGTTATTAGACCACCATGTGTGGGGTCGGCCCTGAAATATATATATTATAATGTGGATGTACCTAGCTAGACAAGTCGGCCCCATAAGGTCACTGGGCAAATAGATTAGTATAAATAGAGATCAGGTGATCTCTATTTTAGATCATTCGGAAAAGTACATCTCTCTCACTCAGAAAGTGGCGCACTAGTGAGAAGGAGGATCATCTGCTACTAGGAGACTATCTCAGTGTATTTTGGTTGTACTTTGGTTGAGCCATTGCTCTCTCTATCTCTGAGGAAGTTGTGGGGTTTTTCACCTTAGGGTTTTCCCCACGGAAACTTTGTGTCTCTTGTCTCTTATGCTTTTGATTCTTGTGATGCTTGTCATACTTATTGTGATTATCATGCATTGATATACTGTATATGTTATTCTCTCAGTAAAGATCCTAGAGTATTGTGAATTAATGCTCAAAATTCAACAAAGTTGCAATTAAAATGACACCACAAAGACAATATTAATAAGCAATAAGACATCACACAACATGGTAAGGTATGGTGTAAGATTAAGGAATGGTGTAAGATTATTTTTTAAAAGGAAAAGCACCAACCATAGAAGGTCCCATATCTAATCGCATCCTCATTAGCATCTCTGAGATCAGCCTCATTCAGATACTTCTCAGCCAATAGCACACGCTTCACATTCTCTTGCTCCTGCACCAACATGTTTCCATACTCTAGGAGTTTTTCCAATGTCGTTGAAGGCTTCTTGAAGGTTGGGGGGTCCTTCCATTGAATTCGCTAGCTTCTTGCCAATGTTTTTTACTCCAATTTCTGCTACCCACTTTCTTCCCTCATCATCATATGCTCTTGCTCTCAAGGCACCAAAGAAATCTACAACAGTAGTCAACTCAAGTCAGAAAAAGTCATTTTTTTCGCACCCAACTCTTAAATGACATTCTTGTGACCAGATATGAAAGGAGAGAACTTTGGACAATACTGGATTTATTCCTCTATAATACTGATTTTTTTTGTTTATTTGGATTTGGGAGAAACAGTGCAAGATCTAGAAAGATCTAGCATTTCCAGTGAAACCCATCAGCCATCTTCATGCAAAATTTAGTACCAGTGTGCATAAAAGGAAATTAAGTTTTAAACATAAAGGAATGATTAAGATGGGTTATGGATTTCACCCAAAACATAAGAATCCAAAAGCCAAATAAACAATACGAGCAACTGCGGAAATCTACACTCCTTGATTTTTTCTTTGTTACAAAACCCTTTGGATACCAAAATAAGATGGAAAATAAATTGTTATGACTTCACATACCAATTGATTGTCCAGGGAAAGCATCAACAATTTTGGCATTGTCATCCGGGTGGAGATCATCTGCATGGAATATACCCCTACATATACCAATTTTGTCCTCCATGTTGGAGCCCAATAGAATTTTTCCATACGACCATCACGAATCAAAGGGACATATAAACTTAAAGTAGAGAAGTCATTTCCTATCACAATGACGGGAACATGAGGATTTTCTTGCTTGTTGTACATCCCAGGCAGCTGAACATTTGTAGGATTATCTGCAATGTTCATAAGGGTGGCATTCGCCATTTGATTATTTACTGTATATTGAGTTGTGCCTCCTATTCTTCCTGCCCCTGCATCAAGATCATTGATAAAGAGGACACACATCTTCCCTTTCTTGATGACATCAACTGCTTCATGGTATCTCTGTCTGATTAGTTTAGCAGGCTCTCCTGCATTTCCACTTTCAAGTTCTCCAACACTCATCATGACTAGGCTGCAGGAGGAAAATAAAAAAATAAATCATACACAAAATAAATTGTGACAGAACATGACCTTTTGCAAATAAAACAGCAATATCAGTCTAAACCTAAATAGAATTCAATAAAAATTGACCCTTCTGGAGTTTAAGCACCTACAACATGTCATCCTTATCAAGATTCCTATCCTATATTGAATTAATAAACCTAGGCAAGAGTTTATGTAAACAATATGATCCAAAAGAGTTCAAAGGAAGTGGAAATTTACTCGATCCCCATCTTATAAAACACAAGTTCACACTGGAATGACTTCCATTGGCCTTTGCCTCCCCATATACCCAGAATAAGAGGACCCTGAAAATGAACAAACATGAAATCAGAACCAAAGAAAATTATGGGGTTTGAAACTAAAACAAACCCTAAAAATGCGCCAGTTAGCAATGCCTTAATGAATAAATGGGGCTTGAAACTAAAACAATACCCCAGGTTGCAATACCTTAATGAATTCAAGGGGCTTGAAACTAAAAGATCCCTAAAGATGGACCAATTTGCAATATCTCGATGTTTGGCAAGCTCATGAAGTTCTTTGCAATCTGAACAACTAACTTATCCATGAAAGCAAAAGCAATGTAGTAACCATCCTTAGTGTTGTCCATTGAAAACGTGCTAGTAGTATTAGATTTAGCTTCACAAACCACTTTTTTTGTTGTAAAAAATTATGATGATGGGACTGAGTAGTGTTTGCACTGAGACAAGCAAGATGCATTCTCTAGCCTCAAACCCCAAGTCTTCATGCCCACATATGTGTAACGGTACATTGAATCTACAATATGTATTAGTTGTATTGAATAAGAACACTAGCACAAACCCATCAGACCCATGTAAACCTAGGCCTGATATGCACATCAAGGTTGTGAAACTGGACATGATTGGAGAACATAATGTTACCTGCGTTGGGCAGTGCTGGCATATTCATAAGAACTCATAATAGCATTATGGGTACCTGAGCCAATGAGAGCTTGAAACAAATAGTCCACCATTCCCTTTCCACGAGTGGTATCCTGCTGGTCATCTGATATATCAAAGGCAAGTCCCTTCCATCTGTCCTTCTCACTCTGCTTCATTTCATCTATCTCGGCAATAACTCCGTGTTTGTTATTGGCTTTTGAACATCAAAAGAACGGAGTGGAGGTGGCCGACTTATGCACACTGAAACTTAAGAATAACGAGTTACCTACAGTCTTTGGGCTTGATACTTGCATGCTTAAAAAATGCCATTATCTGTCCACAGCACAAAACAAATATGTATAAATTTTCAAAGATTCAAAGAAGCAAACAATGAATTGGGTTTCTGCAGAATATGGGTATTGTCATGTATATATATGTAAATTGGTGCTCCAAACATAAATGGTGAACTGGGTTGCTCCAAAATTGGTAAACAAATAGTGGGTTGGTAAAACATGTGTATATGCATAAATTTAAATAAAGAGATGATGCAATGGACATATGAACCTGATAGTTATTGATGGAGCCAACAGTAGCTACAGAAGCAGCCATGGTGATGTTCTGTTACAGGAATAAGCCATTGTCGTAGATTATATATAGAGTTTAGGAATATCGGAAGGATGCGCCATATTCCCCTGATGAAAATGAAACAAATTCCAATCATTTTGGCCTATCATAGCGCTCAACAAGGTAGTGATGTGGCCTGAATAATTTGGAGTGGAATAAGAAACCCAATGCCATCATTCTGTGGACATATTTCCATGGTTATGCTTATGACATCTCCTTTGCTTCTTTCTTCCTTTACACAATGCTAGAGATGCCACAATGTCAAACTGTAATAGAACTGTGCCGTGAGAAACAAAAAATAGTGGAAACGTGAACAAGTGAACATCAAACTACATGTTCAGAAAATCAACAGAAATATTAAATAGTTGTAAATTCAAACATAGAGTGTATAAGATTTCTTAGCTACCTGTGGCAGTCGTTATAGTCAAATTCATAACCCACTACCTGCACATCGTCATAAATAAACAATAAATTCATGAAAGTCAAGTAACAAAGGATCCTAATTTAAGCCAGCCATGAAGTTGAATATTTTATAAATATGGGTAATCATTCTGAAACAAAATGACATCTATAACACCTCAACTTTGCATTCGTACATACACCATCATCAGTGGGGCAAGAAGTTTAAATTTTCTAGTTTTGGTACCATTTACAGGCAATGGGGTAGCAGAGTTGAAATTCTCAAAGGTACAAGCCATGGAGTTGGAAAAGCTCTTGACATATTCAATTCTACAACGAGCGAGTACCCAAATGGCTTCAGGCATAACGACTCAACTTTTGGGCTCATGATAGGCAGACTGGTTAGTGGGGGGGAGTTCACAGCAGCCGAGTTCCTCTTATAGAGGATGGATTAAGAAAAATGCAAGTGCCCCGAAGACATCTTCATAACAATGTGCAGATCCTATGGACGGGCCCATAAACCATTGGAAGCCCTCATAACCTTTCACGGAATGAAATACTTCCAATGCAAACCCACCCAGAAATCTTACACAACCATATTTTCTATTTTGGTCAAGGAAAATCGCCTCAAGATGGCCCATAAATTCTATGAAAACATGAACAATCGGTCTGTACGCATTCATCTGCCCGTTGGGAACTTTCAACTTAACTATCGAATCTTAGTTTGAACCAGGTCGTCATTCCATGTGAAAGTAGCCAATGCCCATGGTTTGCAGACACCCTTTTTACAGTGGTGTGTTGGATGCCCAGTTGTTGTCGTCGTCAAGTCGAGGGATGCAGGGAAAGCGTGAAAACTTGAGGCAGGACAACGACTCGAATAGCACAGTGGATTAACCTAAAAAATGCCGCTGCTCGCAGGAAATGCCCTTCCACCCGCCGCACGGATCGACGGAAATGCCACTTCAAGACAATCGAACAGCGAGACAAATGATCAACGGACCAAAACAAATATACGTGGTGTAATTCTATTTGCTCAATGAGCGAGGAATCCACTACAGTGGAGATGAATGTCTTTCCCAAAAAGAACGCCTTTGGCGTGAATATTGGTGATAAGTAAGGTGTTCAAGTGTGTATAAAGGAGAGTGGGTTTAATATTTATGGGGAATTTATATTTATAAAGAAAGAAAAAGTTAAATTAATATTTTAAAATAATATATAATTTTTTAATGTCAATTGAATGTAGATTGGGTGGTTGAGAGGAATGTTGTTGTCGTCTTCACCCGGGTTCAAATCTCGCTTTGTGAGACTTGCTCATTGGGAGCCGACTTTGACTATGTAATGATTGTAATGCTAGCTATACCTCGATTCTCCAGAATCACAGGTGTTGGAAACTTTCCGATGGATGTAGCCCTCTAACAAATGGTGAACCATCATTTGAAAAAAAATAAAAATAAAATTGTTAATAAAAGAAATGCTAAAAATATTAAATGTAAATTTGATATTATTTTGATATCTATTTATTTGGTTAGTGTTTAAATTTTAATTGGAGGTACTATTTAGTTTTATGTATGGGATTAAGGCTAGATGTTATTTAAAAACACATAAACCTAATGGGGTGCTTTTAGTGACTTACCAAAAGGGACAAAGGATTTTTTGCAAATACTATTTAGGTTGAAAATACCTTTAATCATGGATTAAGACCTAAAATTGTTTTTGATTGGCTAAGAGCTCATTTTCCTCTAACTTAAGGAAATATATTAACAACCTAAGACACAGAGGCATATGGCGGGAGTGAAAGTTTGCACCCTATAATGAACTACCAATAGGTCATTTCAGATGGTGTGTTTTTCCTTTCATAACAATGATAGGTTAGCCAACATTTGCAGTTAACAATTGGTGATCCTCACTACCAATTGACAACTGAATATGATGAATTTTGCCACCTTAAAAAAACCAACCAAACCAAACCAAAAAACAAACAACAACTTGACACCTAAATTGAAACAAGTGAATATGTCACAAAGTGGCTAGGCCATGCCAAAGATAAAAATTGATAAAGTAAATAAGTTATATGTTGAACATAGATATTTAGCAACCATAAGAAAGTAACAAGTCTATAGAACTTGTCCATCAATTAAGTATTTGTCCTCATACAAACATTGAAATAATAAAAATATATAGAATTGGTCACACCAAAATCAAAACATTATATGGGAAGTGACTATATAGAAATGGAAGATGTGCATCCGGAAGATGCTATCAGACAAACAAGAGAAGAAAAAAAAATACAAAACGTCGAATGTCAGAAAGCATATCAAGGAAGAAAATCTAACGAAATGACAACAAAAGAATGAGACGGATAAAGGTTTATACCACAGAACCAAAAGTTATGTGGATATTGAATTTCATTATCATGTAAAGTGAGTTTTATACTTGCATAGATTTCAGTGTATGGTGTTTTATCATTGCATAATTTTCAGTGTAGTTGTTAATCGATGGATGCATAGATTTCAGTGTAGATTTCATGGATGCATAAATTTTAGTGTAGATTTCATAGATGCATATATTTCAGTGTATATGTTAATGCTTCACAATTTTGATATAAAGCCTGAACTAGAAATGGAAGATGTGCATGCAAAAGATGCTATCAGACAAACAGGAGAAGAACAAAAAATACAAAACGTCGAACGTCAAAAAGCATATCAAGGAAGAAAATCTAACGAAATGACAACAAAAGAACGAGAAGAAGACTTGAAACGAAAATCAGAACAACAAAAAGAATATCGAAAAAGAAAGTTGGACGAAATGACAGCAGAAGAACGAGAAGAACGAAGAAAACGAAACGTGGATCAACAAAAAGAATATTGAAAAAGAAAGTTAGACGAATTGACAATAGAAGAACGAGAAGAACAAAGAAAATGAAACATTGACCGACAAAGAGCATATTGAGAGAGAAAGTTGAAGCAATTGGAAGAATAAAGAAATCAATTTTTAGAACAACAAAGAAATCAAAATGTAGAACAACGAAGACAATATTCAACCAATATACCCATAGAACCAACTGTGGGAGATGCTCAATGTGTAACAATAAGAGAGCGACGTGTTGATGACATGGTCCAATTTCAAGCAGCTCCAATTACTAATATGGTCCTAGATAAGGAGATTGAAATTGACGATAATATATTGGTACCATCTAAAGAAATGTATACTAGACATCGAAAATTTCGTGAACGAATTGATCAATTAGCAGAAGTTCAAATGTGTCATGTCTGCCAGCAGTCATATGCTGATATACAAGTACGTAATACAAGTACAGGTCCAATGTAGATTCTCATATGATTGATATGAGAAGATGTCAAAACTACCAGGTGTGAAGATAAGAAAAGATGAAGAAGATAGATTGAGAATGATCATGATGTGAACCATATTTTCATTTATTTAATCCTTACAAAATTATTGTCTCTATTTTCGAGTTTAACAATTTACTCATACTTATTACTTACAGTATGATAATCCTCATAATTCTATCTTTGTTTTCAACTTAACCTATTCCTTACCATGTTGATCAAACTCCAGTTTTGTGTCATCATCCACGACTGGAACCAACCTAGATCCAAATCCTAGGCTCTATCAAGCGTCGAGAGAGATCAAATCTCCCAAGGCTCTATTAAGCGCCGAGAGGGATCAAAGCCTAGGATTTGGATCTAAACTGGTAACAAACTTCCACATTTATTGTCAAAAATAAGTTAGAATCTACAACCTTAAAGTCATCAAGTAACATCCAAACAATCACTACATAAAATGGACCAATAACAAGATACCTACTAAAACTTTAATATATCGATTTGAAAAGGCAAGCCATATGATGTTCAAGCTTATAAAACCTATGTTATAGAAACTTGGTCATGGCCAAACAACTTTACAATATTTTAGATTTGATTACAATATTTTCTAATATTAAAATTACTTGTTATTATGAAAAATAAAATAAAATAGTATTATTAAAAAAATCATAATGAATTGTAGGCGTCAATTTCTTCATTATATTTAAGCTTATAGAATCTATGTTATAGAAACTTGGTCATGGTCAAACAACTTTATAATATTTTAGATTTGATTACAATATTTTTTAATATTAAAATTATATGTTATTATGAAAAATAAAATAAAATTAATTAATTAATATTATTAAAAAAACATAATAAAGTGTAGACGTCAATTTCTTCATTAAATTCTTTGGGATGGAAAGTACAATATATTTTAATATTAAAATTACTTGAAAAATAAAATAAATAAATAAATTTTTATCACTAAAAAAATCATAATGAATTGTAGGCTTACATTTCTTCATTAAATTATTTGTGATGGAAAACAAAATTCTTGGCTTATGGTTGAAAAACTTAATGCTACATGTATAGTCAAAGTCTCTTAAAACCTTATGAGACTTTTAGGTGACCGTGACAAGTAATAAAAGGGTCATAGGAAAAAATCCATTTTACAATGGAAAACAAAATCCTTGACTAGTAGGTGAAAATATTTAGGTTTAAATATTGAACGCTACCTATATAGTAAAAGTCTTTTCAAATCTTACGAGACTTTTAGGTGACTGTTATAAGTAACAAGTAAAATTGGCAGCAAAGCTGCTTATACCTGCCTCTTAGAAATATTTTAATGTAATAGTAGTACATGATTAAAAATTGAAAGTTAAAATAATTATGTAACATTTTAACAATGTATTAATGTTGGATAGTTTGAAAGCAAACTAAAAGTGACATGTCTTACTCTATGCTTTTAAAAATTGAAATATATATGTCTTACTCTATGCTTTTAAAAATTGAATCATATTTTGAGATATCCAAGTGTTAGCAACTATTAATCAAGTAGTGATGATGGCATTATGAAATGTAAGATTAGTACCGTTAATTTTTTTTGTTTGTATAAAAAAAATATGAGAATGCCACAATAGGGTTTTGGGTGAATTCTTGTGGGAATGTAGAGCGAGATACGCAGCCTGATGCATGAGCCAGATGAGGGTTTTGGGTGAATTCTTATAGGAATGCAGAGCCAGAGACACACAGCCTGATGCATGAGCCAGATGATACGTATATTATTCAAATAAAAAACCTCAATTGCAGAGTTTATTGTAGGCAGTGATATCGTTGTGTCTTAAAATTTAAGATTGTTGAATTTAACGACATTTGGCAGAACTTGCAATACTGACACTGAACATCTCCACCATCCAGATCGCCTTCTGCAGTGATCAACCCTTGTAGTTCACCACTCCTTCCAGAGAGGAGTCCTGGAATTACTACAGGGTGAGTGATGGCTGCATGCTTCAATTTTTTTATGTAATTGGCATTGGCAGAAACTGAAATTTTGTGATAATAATGAATGCAAGTTGCAATCCTGTTGGCAAATCTGAAGGCTGTGAATCCGTCTACCAATTGAGTGAAAGAGGGGAGGTAATATTTAGTAAGGCGTTGCGTGTGTTAAAAGAGGGCATAGCATTTATGATCAAATTATAAAAACTGAGTTTACATGAACACTGCACTTCGCAGGAATAAGCACGCATTTTACCCTATATATAACCATTGTAGTATAGAAGGATTGGCCTTACTTCTCTATAACGTGAAGAATCTATAGTTTTTTTCTTTGTGCAGTGCCTAGAACAATTACAAACAATTACGATATGCACATTTGTGTCTAATGTGCTTCTACAGCATTACAATAATCAGATGCAACATACTAAATGATATGGTTCATACAGTGACATATACTGGAGCAGGGAGAGTCATGTGGATGACCCTGTCATAACTGTGTATTTAATCAAGCATTATTGCTCGAGGAACTTCCCTAGGAGTGATTTTCAGGAGTATTTTAGTGGTAAATGCCTTAGAGAACCTGTTACATCAATTCATGTATACCGTAGGTAAGGAAAAGATGGTTCATTTATTCCAGGGGATTATCTCTCTCGACAGGTTCCTGGCATCTATAATACGTACAGAAACTCATTGAGATTGAAAAAGTAGAGTCCTGAGTGGACCAGTTATGTATTTGCTTAACCTTGTAATAGAGATGCTTTTAACTTGAGATGCTAATTTTGCAATCTCTCCTATAATTCAATTTCTTTTAACTTAATCTAACCCTACTAAGCTTCTTTGACGAACTATCTCTATTAAGATAGAATAAAGGTTGTTATCAAAGTGAGTATGTTATTTAGCGTAACATATAAAAGAAAGGCATCACCTGCCGCCCGTTTCACTCAAACCAAACCCTTTATGCCAAATAAGTCAATGTGTTGCAAACATTTCAATGCACTCTACATCTAGCAGCCATGCATTATATCTCTATTTGTTAATCCATGTAGTATATCTATGTTAGCAAAATATTTATTTTTTAACAGGTGCATCTCTATTATGCAACAAGTGCATCGAACTTGCCTTTGTTTTATGCCAGCCGTTTGAGATACAGAAAAGTGATGTCGGCGGACGACTTCGGTCACTAGCCTAGATGCAACTATTACAAAATAACACTACATTAGCTTCAACATGCCTGCATTGGAGCTCAAACTTTGGAGCTTATTACTGTAAAACATTAAAGGAGAAGCTCATGAAAGAGCTAAAGGAAGCTCAACATAAATTTGAAAGGCAACCAATCTTTTGGATGGCACGCATCGTTCTCGTAATCCGAGATTCCAACCCTCTTAAATCTTCCCTCGAATTCCTTCGATCTGTGCCTCGCCACTACGCCAGCTATCCATCGTTTGATCTCCTCCTCCCGAAATCGACGGTGCTTGTTTTTCCACCGATTGCTGTGAAAGAATACATCCTGATGTCCTCGTTAAGCCCTCTTCCAAGTCTCAGTTAAACTCTGTGAGAGTCTCAATTTGTTTTGGTTCATCTCTCTGCCCCTTGACGGTCGTCGCGTTTGTGTGTGCACAAAACAATTACCCATCCATGGCCCACAAAAATCTTAGAAGCATGCCAGTTCAGTTTCGACGTTCCAGGTATTTTTGAAACTCAGCTGTTTTGCAATCATGCAGGGTCATTTTACAGTGTTAACGAGCGAAGTTTATTCAGTAGCGATAGTTGTTCAGTTATCATAAAAGTGGGTTTTAATGAAAAAACCACACAATGTTGAGTCTTTGGTTTTTAGATTTCTGGTTTATTGCTTGGTGGGTTGATGCTATGAATGTGTGGATTCACCTGCCAATTATAGTCACTTGACTATTATCTATGCTTGACTCTGGAAAGTTTGGTTTGATAATATATGGCAGTTCTAGTATGTCTGATGTTAATTGGTATAGGAAAAAAATACGTTAATTAAGGACTTGTCAAGACCATGCTGATTTTGTGATTGCAAGGTCGGGCAATGTAATCTCAGAGGCTGACGAAAATGAAGCAAAGAGACTAAATGCTCTCTTGGCTAAAAAAGAGAGTGAAATATATGTTCTAAGGCAAACAGTGGAAGATCAGTCCCCTCACTGGACAAGAACTAAAATAGACCGCACGCATGCATTTTTTGTGTTGGATAGGGATATTTAGAGATGATCGCGGATTTCCCTGATTCTGTTAACCATTCCCCGAAGGAAGCCCTAACGAGTGATGCAAATAATAAAGCCCTGGCGAAGGAAGCCCTGGTGAGTGATGCAAATAATAAAGTTGATGATTTGCAGAAGCAAGTAGATGAATTAGCAGCCCAGGTCACCGGCAAGCCTCTAATTAGAGGTGTCAAATAGCTAATATGGGACATAATTACAACCCTGATGAGGCATCATTGGCCATTCATGTAGATGATTCAAGAGCACAAATATAGTTGATTTATGTATTAATGACGGTATGTACCAAATTATTCCTGGATATCATTTATCAATCCAACAACGTAGTATATTTAATGTTCATCATGTTTTACAAGCGACCTTGTTCTTTTCTGTTCAAAATGCAAGCATTAACAAATTTCTTTGTAAACATTCCAACACTGTCTATACAATATTGGTTCGAATCAAATATATGTGTTTGAATATTCTAGAATATTTGGGCCAAACTCCATATGCCATGTCAACTCTTGAAGTTTTGCAGGCCTATCCTTCTCAGAAGCATGCCCTTTTGAGTGCATTAATATTTCAGGATGGGGGGAGTCCCAATGTTATCAAGTTCGACACTACTGATGTTCAACCTCGCTTATCTTACCACATGGCTTTTCAAATCCAGGTGGAATGCCTTCAAAATTTTGTCAAACATACGATGGTTGACGAAGGTGCTTCCGCATCAGTAATGTCGTTAACTTGTTGGAAAGCTCTCGGCTCTCCTCCTCTACTCGCGTCTAGAACCACTCTCACTGCATTCAACGGTCGCTCATTTAAACCGCATGGAATTATCCCTTCCCTTGTTGTCTGCTTGGGACATAAGTCTGTGCCTATTGAAGTCGAGGTGGTTGATGCGCCCATCGACTACAACCTTTTACTGGGTCGAAATTGGATGTACGCTATGAAAGATGTTGCGTCTACTGTCTTCAGAGTAATCTGCTTTCCTCACGAAGGCAAGATCGTGACAATCGACTAGCTAGATTTCGTTCATCCTCCTTCCACAGCATCCACGGGATACATAGTCCCGCAGGTTATTGATTCTCAACCGACAACTGGGAACATGGGTGTTGGTATGTACCCTTCATTGATGGGAACTTATGATTTTCCTGCACCTGTGAATTTTATCAGAACCATTTCCGACGATGCGTCTCCTCCTTTGCATAATGTGCCATTTCGGACTTCCTATCTTAATCATCCATGGACCTTACTGTCCACGAGTTCCACGTCTGGAGACATTACACACGTCGGGATGTCAATGCCATTGTCTGTAGCTGAGCTTGTTTACCAGCATATTCAACAAGCCACTGCAGAACTGGATCTCTCTTCTTCTCAGACAGTCGAGGAAGATCCCGTTACGCTGCCAGTTTGGGCAGCCGACTCATCTTGTTCACACAACTGCCTTAATGATACTTTTCCATTTGATGAAGCTATTATGGAGGCCATGTGTGGTAGTGAGAGTCCTTGGGAGGATATGCACGATCGCTCTTATTTCCTTCCCAACCTCAAGCTCGCTGAGAAAGAGGAGTTTAGGATGACTCTAGCAGAGTTGGTTGGTCACCCTGTGGCTCTTTTAGGGTCGCATGATGTTTTTGCGGAGGGGAATATGGATAATATTTCCTCAACTACGTCGATCAATATCTCTCATACTTTCGGAAAGATTGAGAATGTCTACATCGGTGATGATTGCACTCCTTAGGAGGTTTCTATTTACATTGAATTGTTTACAGAACTCCGGGAAGCTTTCGCTTGGTCATATGAGGAGATGTCAGGAATAGACCCCCGCATTGTCAAACATGAGATTAGAAAATATACCAATGCTAAACCGGTTCGACAACGCTTACGTGCTGTGAACCCTAGGAAGGCAGCTGTTATCAAGGCATAGGTGGAGAAACTGCTCAAAGCTGGTTTCATCTACCCCATTCCCCTTACCGAATGGGTGTCAAACCCCATTCTTATGGATAAGAAGCAAGGAACGATCCACGTATGCACCAATTTTAGAGATTTGAACCATGCATGTCTGAAAGACAACTTCCCCACGCCATTCATCGATCAAATCTTGGATGCTTGTGCAAGAAGTGAGATTTTTTCATTCATGGATGGCTTCTCAAGGTATAACCAGATTCAAATCAAACCCGAGGACCAACATAAGACAGCTTTCATTTGTCCTTGGGGAACGTTCGCATAT
This sequence comes from Larix kaempferi, assembly GCA_027924585.1. NCBI lineage: Eukaryota > Viridiplantae > Streptophyta > Pinopsida > Pinales > Pinaceae > Larix > Larix kaempferi. The sequence goes on along the minus strand of BSBM01000372.1, from coordinate 12,183,300 downwards.
CAAAAAATGCCCTTCGGCCTTAAAAATGTCGGAGCTACGTTTCAGCGTGCCATGACCTACACCTTTCACAATCTTAAAATGATTATGGAGGTTTTCTTGGATGATCTTGCCGGCCATTCTCGCAAGAGAGTGGACCACCCCAAGCACCTCTGCCTGATTCTCGAATGATGTATACGCCACAAGATTCGATTGAATCCTAATAAATGCATCTTTTTTGTAAGGACTGGTCACCTTCTGGGCTTCATAGTTTCGAAAGAGGGTATTAGACTCGATCCTCTTAAAGTTGAGGCAATACTTCAGTTGCCTCCTCCGCGCAACTTGTTACAACTTCAGAGCCTCCAAGGGAGAGCCACTTTTCTACGTCGTTTTATAGTCAATTATGCTAATCTTACCAAAGGTTTCGCACGCTTATTGAAGAAAGACACACCCTTTATCTGGGATGAGCGAGCCCAGCAGTCTTTCGACGCCCTTAAGAAATCTTTGGCATCGGTCCCTATGCTTAGTCCACCAGACTTCGCACGAGATTTTATCCTTTATGTGGATGCATCTCAAGAGACGATTGGCATGGTCTTGGTTTAGGTTGACGATGCACTTGTCGAGCATGTCATCTATTAGCTTAGTCGAAATCTAGTAGACGCTAAACTAAGATATACTCATGTGGAAAAGTTGGCACTTGCGACTGTGCATTCAGTCCAGTGGTTACGACATTACATTTTGCTTAGAACAACCACAGTTGTAGCGCATATCAATCTGTTTCAGTTCGTGCTATCATGATGCCTTATAGGGGGGAAGTACAATAAATGGATTGTGATCCTTCAGGAGTTCAATCTCGATTTTGCTTCGGCGAAATCGGTGAAATAATTGGTGTTTACTGAGCTTATGTCGAACCTCCCGAGACTTGATGAGGATGTCATTCATGAAGATTTCTTTGTGGATGAGCACTTATTTCTTATCTCGTCCAAAGACCCTTGGTATGGGGATGTCATTGTATATCTCCAAACTTTGAAGTTTCCTCCGCATTATTCACGAGATGAGCGACGGTGTGTGAAACATCACACTAAAGATTATACTATCGTCGGTGACACTTTGTATCGCCGAGGAAAGGATTCCATTCTCCATCGTTGCTTAACTCACGAAGAAGCAGAATGGGTGCTTAATGATTGCCACGTAGGGGCGTTTGGCGATCACTTATCCAGGCTTGCTACAGCCCAACGTATTATGTGAGCCGGTTACTTTTGGCCTTCAATATTTAAGGATTGTGTTAACGCTATGAAGAGATGCCACCCTTGCCAGGTGTTCTCTCGGAATATACACTCGCATCCAGCGCCCCTTCATCCGGTCGTCACCGTCGGTCCCTTCACCAAGTGGGGGGTGGATTTCATGGATTGCAAACCAGCTTCGGCTGGGGGGCATCACCATATCATAGTGGCCGTGGACTATTTTTCCAAATGGGCTGAGGCCATGCCTACTGTAAAAGCCGATAGTGTTACTGCAACCCATTTTGTGTTCAATCAAATTATCACTCGATTCGGTATTCCGAAATAGATTGTTACTGACCATGGCAGTCACTTTCAGAACAAGATGATGGAGGATTTGTCTCTCAAGCTTGGGTTTCGTCAAGAGCACTCATCTTCTTATTATCCCCAAGCAAATGGTCAAGTTGAAGTAGTTAATAAGTCTTGGAAGACCATTCTCCAACGTACCATCCAACAAAGCAAGAACAACTGGCACATCATGTTATATCCTTCTTTGTGGGCATATCGAACCGCAGTCAAGACTGCCACCGGGTTCTCACCGTTTCAGCTAGTTCACGGTGTGGAGTCACTTTTACTGATTGAATGCGAAATCCCTTCGCTTAAACTGGCCATAGAGATCCTCCTTGATACGACAGGTATTGAGCAACGTTTAATCCACATTGAGAAACTTGACAAGCAACATCGAGATGTCGTTGTGGCTATAGATGCCAACAAACGTCGTGTCAAGGTTCAGTATGATAGGTCTGTTCATCCCCGGAAGTATGCTGAAGGTTACTTGGTCCTCTTATATGACCAAGCTAAAGAACCCCTGGGGAAAGGCAAGTTCAACCCCATGTGGCACAGTCCTTACATTGTGAGGCGTGTCCTGGAAAAAAGGAGCCTATGAATTAGAAGACTATGAGGGGACTGTCTTGAAGGAGCCTAGAAATGGGCTCTATCTCAAGCGGTATTACGCTTGAACCTCTGGTTCAGGCTGATACTTTTGTATACTATTGTATAGTTATTTATGTACATAGTTTAGCTTGCTTTTGGTTTTCGGGTCTGTTGATTAGCTTCTATTTGATTGACAGATGTCAGCAGGATCTCCTACGTTCCTAGGTTTAGTGGATGGTGCTAGCCGGCATACGCAGCAGCTTGGTTCTACTTCCTGGGTTATTTTCTCACCTGACCACCTAGTTGTGTCCTCAGGAGGTGCTTGTCTCGGTTCTACATCTAACAATGTGGCTAAGTATAGTGCCGTCATTGAGCTACTTCGGGATGCTATTTCACATGGAGTCCAGTCTTTAGAAGTCCTCCTGGATTCACAACTAGTTGTGTCTCAGTTGAATGGGAAGTACCATGTGCGAGACCCTACTCTACTACGGAAATTCCTAAGGGTAAGACTCTTGGAGATACATTTTGTTTCAATTACATACATTCATGTTCCAAGACGTGTTAATCATATATCTGATGCATACGCTAACTATGTATTAAATTGGAATTTGTCACATTCATAATGAAGAACACAAATAAAAGAGACATTCATACATTTGTACATACACACATATAGTAGAACCGGAGAACCATAGTTTATATATAAATATATCAAAAATGGTAGTGTCATGATACAAAACTGGAGCCCGTAGCCCTCAAAAATATACATATTGATACAAAAAATGAGATCCTGAGATATTTACTCCCTACGAGGAGGCCTAGTTGCCGCATCGACAGGATGAGTCTTGTAGAAGTACTGTACTGCATTGGCTATCTGCTGCAGCAGTCGCACCCAGTTACCCGGCACCCCTTCTACCTGGCGCTACATAGCCTCTGGAAACTACACCACCTCTGCCTGTGGTACCCTGGCAGTGATCCGTGATATGTTAGACCGCAAGGTCTGTAGAATGCGCTCTGCTGTGGAACCTCCTGCCTCATCACCCCTACCCCAGCGATGATGTCTCGGGAAGCCATCGAGTCTCACTAGACCCTTGTCTGCGAGAAAACAGTAAAACATTAGCATATGATACTACCACCAAAAATATTTTTGCGTTTACATCTATAATAAAAAATCCATAAAAATTTAATAACAAAAAACCTAAAAAGAGTACTCACCAATGTCTCTGAACGCTGCATCTAGTAGGAGCGGCATGTCCCGATCCTGGCGGAAGTCTATCCCTACATATGGATAGTCCTCTATAGAAATGACCTGTCGGTCCCACCAGTGGAAAAACTCCTCAGTATATGGTGATTCCAGACGGGCACCACCCTGTCGTGTCAAGATCTCATCCCATCGGGTCAGGGCTGGATCACGGAGACTATGAGGAGGGACTTCAACCCTCAGACTGAGCCCCGGAACTCTCTCAAAGAAGAAGCTGGACAAGATACTACCATACCCGAAGTTTTTGGCCTTCCCTTCTTTGCATTCTATCAGTTGGATCTTCATAGACCCCAGTAGCATGGTACACCAATCAAATACTATAGGCTGCATACATTGTGACGCATAGAACATCACTAGCCTGGATACCTAGTGCAGAGCTTTTGAACCAGTTATCTGCACTAAGGTAGCCACAATAATCTTCATACTCAAATTTACTATGGCATTGATGGGCACCTGGCTTCCCACCGCTCGTGTATTTGTTGGACAATACCGCGCTATATAATCAAGGACGGTGATCCCACCACCCACAGTACGAGACCGAAGACTGGCCACCTCACCTCGACGGGACAAACTGGTAATGAAGTAGATGTCTTCCACTTCCAGTGTGAGGATTTTCCCATCGAGATTGAATTTCTGCGCATCAACATCCCAATAATCTATCAAGTGGTGGAGTAGTAGGTTTTGGGCCCTTAAACCCCCTATACTCCAAAATTTATACAACCCACATGCTTGTAATGCTTGCTGCGCTTGCACATCGTTGCAGACGGCTGCATCTACTTGGTCATGTTCCCTCTCCCTCCACTCTAGAACCATCCTAGAGTGAGGAAAAACAAGGATTTTAGTCAATTTCATTTGCAAAATCAACTTCACGGCCATACCCGCGAGCAAATTTGAATACAGTGGTGGGTACCCGCGGTCAACCTGTGCATTGAATGCGAGTATGATGCCCTACCCGCGACCCACACAGTAGTAGCCCGCGGGTAGCACCGAAGCCATTTAGGGCTTGGCCAAACTAAAAATCCAACCACTAAAAACTGAAATTAAAGCAATGAAATTGAAGGTATGGATGAAACTACCAACCTGCTCCGGACGGTTCGATGAACGGACGCCTGTAGCTCCCAGGATCGGCAGTTGAACTTCAAGGTGAAAACTAACCACAAAGCTCCAAATGGGTGAATAGTAAAAATGAATTGTAAATTGTAAATTTTTGTTACGATTTATAATTTTCAGGACCCACTTTTGTCTATAGTTTTCACCGTTTGATGCTGTTATGGACTAATCTAATGTCATGGAGTAGAATTTTTTAATTAGATTTCTTCAGCGAAAGTTGTTTTTGACCATTTCGCGCCTACGGTAGGTACGTTTCACACTCGACATATAGGTTAGATGCCATTTTCACATGCATTATGCATTTGACATTTTGACCATTTTCATAAACCCTAGGTGCGACCCCGCTTCGTAATCGACACGAAACCTTCACACTGCTATAGAAGTGTCGTTATGTGGCGATAGGGTTTTTTCCAAACATGGGTACGCTAGTTAGATCCCCTTTGTGCATTCTAGTGTCCATGTCGTTGTTTGTCCTTAGGATTGTGATTCCTTTGTAGTTACGCCATGACATTGCGATAAAGATTCATACTCTGCTTTGTCTTAAGTTGGCCATCTCCCTTAAGGACTCTCCTCATTTATATCATATTGTGATTGCATTGCATCATCCTGCTTGCCGCTTGAGCCTTATGTCAGCTCCCGCTTACTCAGTTGTTAGCTTGGTGCCTGAGCACTTTTCCCTGTCAAGCCTTGCAGAGCTTCCATTTGTCCTTCACAATTTGATGACCTTTTGACCCTGAGGGAACACACCCCCAAGTGTCCACATCCTGCATACACTTCCTTGCATTGATCATAGGTATGTTCCACTACTTGGGACTAGTCTGCTCGCTCTTTGACACTCGTTCCCTCACTTGTTGTACTATAAGCAATTTTATTCTTTTTCAAGCTTTTCCCAAATATGAAAAAGACAAAAAAAAATCAAATATTCCAAAAAGCCGGACGGGATTATGGTTACTACTTCTTGTTGGTAGTTGTTGTGTCACCTTTGAACAGAGCATTCATTCCACTCTACACATTATGAGTCGGGATTATAGTTGGAGATTAGGAGTTGTACTTGTTTCTCAGTTTTCTCCACCGATTGGTTAAGCTTCCAGTCATTATGGAGCCCTTTGTGATGCCTCCTGCATTGCACAGTCTATATCGAGTCTATGCTGCCTACGTCTATCCATCTTCTCATGCTCTTGTTCAAAGGAAGTCCTGAAACCAGTGTCGTCCACTCCTCAGATCTCTTGACTATTACATGTCACCCATCCTTATTAAGTCAATCTGTTTCACCTGAGATATTCCAAATCTTTCAGCATAGTTGATACCTCGTGCTTGTTGATGGGGGATTCCTTAATTCCCTCCTTCCAGCAAGTCTCGTTCCGTCGACTTCAACCCATTTATTCCGGGACTTGAGGCTTAGAGTTTGGTCGAGTATCTTGAGGCTTGCAGTCATTAGTGGCAAGTTCTCTCGCCATCCACAGTTTTGGGAATACATCAATGTCCCCTGATCGATGGATTCATCCTAGTGTTCGACTTCAACACATCTATTCACACTCTGATGATTGTGCTCTGTGCCTTGATGCCCATTTTCATTATCGGTGGGTTATCTCGCATCTGTTAATGGTATACATCATTGATCGGTAATCAGACGATGTCACATGTAGTTTGACTTCAACTCATTTATTCACTTGATAGGACTTGCACCGTCGAAGACTTGTCAAAGACCCCAGGCGATAGTGGCATTCAGTATGCTACTTATGACTTTGACTTTACATCTGAGATATCATCTCTCAGATATCAGCAATTTGTACCTCTAGTTTGCACCATTTGTTTCCTTTTCAGCAGGAGACCATATCTTACTGTAGAGGGATCATGGCTATGATCATTTATGACATGTATTCATCATGTGTTGCCTATTCATGGCCATTGTATCAGATTGTTGTACTACCAACATGTATTCAGGGATATTATTGTACTATGACGAGTGAGCTGCTCTTTCCACTTGTGTCCCCATCACTCCACTTCTGAGATCTTTTTATAATGTATTTTGGCCATCATAACATCAATCTTTGACCTCACACATTAGGGGGCATCTATTACAACGTAATTTTCCACCTTGTGAGCATCAACATTCTTTGGCCTGCAAGATCCATTTTACTGACTTAGATCCACTTTATATCCTTCAAACACTATTTTTCCCTTGTACACTTGCTGCATCATTACAGTGGGCGTACCTGTGAGTTGCATCACTATAGCCCGCGGGTAGCATGTAAAATAGTAAAAATCGCTAGTTTATTACTTTTTACTCCCAAAAAGCAGTCATTGGGTGACATTTGACTCTCCATCTTCCCAAGAAACGCCTCGATGTGTCCTTTCACTTACCTTTAGAAGGACTATATATTGAGCACATATGGCTTATGGATGAGAGGAGAAAGAAGAGGAAGAGAACTCTAGTGGATTTTTGCCCTATCTTGAGTCTGTTAGAAAAACAGGATCGCAGAGCAATAACAATAAATAGAAATGCAAATATAATCACACATACACATTACAAGAGAGACACAGATATATCGTGGTTCACCCAACTTGGGCTACGTCCACACTGAATTTTCCAGTCCTTATTATTATTACCGTCCAGCAAGGTGAAGGGATACAACCTGCAGCACAACCGTTGCACTTCCTCTTCTCTGTTTCATAGTCTCTCTCCTGATCTCAAAGATCTTTACAATGCATAAAACCTAATACATCATCCTCCCTAGTCGTATTACAATGTATTTATTTTATAAGGGAAATACAATGGGAAAATACCACAGGATACCCAAAACCATGGGCCCGCAAAACAGCTGGTGAAAACAGCCCCAAAAATTTTCTTCGGGGGCGCTGCCCCCGGACCCCCCTGGAACCTCGTGGGGGGGCGATGCCCCCCCGCTAGGGTGACTGTACAGTCCACCTACATATCATATAAAACTGGGGTACAAACACGGCTGATACAATATCATCTATGAGACTAGAAGATCTGGCTCCACAACCAACAGAGTCTACACTCATTGATCCTTGTAGTTGTGAACCTTCTATGTTCACCTTCCAACTCCTATTATAGTTTGAGTTTTCCATTCCGTGGAGGATTGAAGTGGTGGAGGCACAAGTGGATTGATTCAGATCTTGGTTCAGATTGGTTTCCGGCAAGAAGTCGTATCACATTGTACTTCTTCTTGTTTATTAATAGAAATACTCATATTCTCGTCCATTAATGTTGTGAATGTTGTTTATTCTACATTGGGTTGCATTTGCTTATAACATCATGGACCATTGCTATTGATGATGTTAATATCGTTTATATATTATATGTACTTGTTGTATATTGGATGTCAAGACTAATTTGCAGATTCAAGTGCACGGATTGAAAGCTCCAACGGGGATCTACATCAAACGTTTGGATCGAGGTTAGTTATATTCTCCATTATCTTAGCATTGTCATTAATAATAGCATAGTTCTAAGAATTGAGTTAATTTCTGGCAGTCAGTTGTCTGTTGTGATCTACCCCAAGCCATAGTGAGTTTTCTCCAATACAATAAATTGATGTCAGCCCAAACTTTTGGTATGAGCTCCCAAAGCAGTTTCCGCTACCATAAAAAGTGGTTTCTTTTACTGTTTTTCAATTAGCGAAATAACACCATATTGACATGTGGCAGGTGGTCTCAGATTTCGCTCTTCCCCTTGATCGTTAAAATCACTTCACTTTTTCCAGTGGAATAGTTTTGATTCGTTGATCTATTACAACACCTGGTTAATCCTTCGACATCTACAAAAGCCACACTATATTTCTTTACTCAAAAATAAAACCCACAAATGTAAAACATTGGGTTTTTAAACCTGCGCCTTTATATTTTTGTTTTTGCAATGAGGATATTATCCCACATGCACCAAGTGATAAACGTTGCAATTGTTTATATACGCCAACAATTTCAATATATATCGACGTGTAGTGCATTATAATACTACTTTCCTTCTTGTGAAAGTTGGCGCTTGGGCTTGGTTGGTGAGCCTTGGGTTTTTTGCTAACTTGACTTGTGTGTGGATGTGGCAGGTGCTCGGTCGACATATGGAATAGCCATATGGATCTCAATACTGAGCTAAACTTGGAGATTGGGCTTGGCCCAATAATTTTTTATAAAATAAACCTTTTGTCCAAAATTTAATAAATAAACTTTTGGCCTAAGGTTTAGGTTTTTTTTCCCAAGAGCATAATTTAAAATATATAAGCCAAGATTGACTTGAAAACTATTTTTAAGCCTCAATAATGAAAAATTATCCTTCTTTCACCCAAATAACCTTTAAACCCTTTTGCTTGCCAAACCTGGAAAAACACCTATGAATTATCAAATGAGCCAAGCCTCGAAGCTACCAAACCACCAATGAAATCTTGAAATTTATATGGTGATAATACTGACTCTTGAAAAATAAAACAGTGCCAACAGTATTGATCAATAACAACACCCCCCCACGGTTATCCATGAAGAATGAACATCTTATGTTGACTCTTATAGTCCATAGTAGAAGACAAGTGAAGAATATGGATGTTTACCTACAACCATTGATCAATGAATTGAAGGAGTTATGGGAATGAATATAGGTATATGATGTATCGAGACCCATTCCAATAGACAGGAGTTTTATGTTGTAGGGCATATGTGCATACACCACACATGATTATCCAGGATAAGGAGTTTGGTATGGTAAATATGTTGTTTGAATTTTTTATATTCAAAGCAATATTTCTTGTCATATTTAATTCAGTGCGACTGTATTATTGTTCAACACTAACACGCTCTGTATAGCATAACACTGCAGGTCTTGTAACAAAACATTATCATGGATGTAAATGTTGTGGAACTTCTATGAAGGCTAGGTGGTCCAGTGACCTACGAAAGCCATTGTATTACTACTCAAGGGTATTCCTCTAAAAAAACCACCTTTATAGAAGAGCAACATCTACTTTCAATGGTAAACCAAAGAGAACGCAAAGGAATAAAATAATGACACCGATTGAATAGATTAGGGCATATGACAGAGAGAAGGAGAAGGAAATTTCATAGATGTTTGATTCAAATGGGGAACCTATGTTCAATAATCCTGAATTCTTCGACACCTATGTTGAGAAAATTCCAATCGAGATGAAAAGGAAATCACTATTTTATGAGCTCCCATATTGGGAGCATTGTCCACTTACTAGATCCCATGCATATATTTAAAAATGTTTCATCTTCTTTGTGGAGGCACATATCATCAAAAAAAAGTGACACGTTGGCTTTCAGGAGAGATCTTATTTCTTCAAATACTAAAAAGAAGCATTGGCCAAGACAAGAAAATAAAGGATAGGTTGGCCCCTCTTGGTCATTTAAGGAAGGAGAGGTCCCATGGGTTTGGAAGAAAGATGGTATTTATTTGGAAAAGGAATTTATATTGGGTGTGAAAACGCCTTCCTTATACGGGTCTACTCTACGACACGGCTTCACTATAGACGAATATTTGTCGAGTTTGAAATCACATGACCGTCTCAAGCTTCTAAGGGTACATATAATGTCAAAAAAATGTTTTTATTTTTTATTTTTATCTTTTACCACACAAGTTAAAATGCAATTAAACTTTTGTGTTCACTTTGTAGTATCATTATCCATTTCTCATGCATGGGTGCGTGAACCACAACTTTCTCGATGACCTACGGCATGCCATATCTAAACTATTTGCATTTGTACGGTGGATCACATCAAAGGAGATTGACATTGCTAGCCACAATGGTGTCAAGAGATAACTGAGATTGTTTGTATGTTTGAGAAGGAACTACCGACGAGTTTCATGGAATTGCAGATTAGTCTTCTAATTCACCTAGTCGATGAGCTTGAATTAGTCAAGGTGGTCTCATGTTGTTGCCAATGTTCTTCTTGGAGAGGTACATGAAAAAATTGAAATGATTTGTTCGACAAAGGGAAAAACCTGAGGGGTCTATGGAAAGGGGGTACATAGTATATGAGTCATTCTATTATGCTAGTGAGTACAACAAGCAAATCAACCACACACTAGGTGCAGTGATTTGGAATGATGAACACAATGAGGACAAAAGGGATGGGGAGATACTCCAAACGAATGGAAAAAGGCGCATGATAAAGAGTAAGTTAGTTATCTTTCATCACTTATATTCAAAATGAACTTCATAATCTATATTTGATCTCATACGTACTATATGTCAATTTGATTTCATGAATACAACAACGAATTAAGAAATTGATGCCATTAATAAATTTATTCTTTACAACACGGAGGCAACACAACCATGGGTCGCATTGTATGAAGAGAAGAGGAGGAAATGGGACATTGATAGGAAAGGATTCAGACAGTTGAACGGTAGAGGCATTCCTTATTCAAATCATTTAAAAGAAAATATGCCAATGATCTGTTCCAACAATTGGGTTGTTGACCAAGTCAAAGAGAAATATGGTGCATCTAGTCATTACCTACATGCTGAGGAGGATGCCCTTAACATAGGGATCATGTGCAACAACTCAGTAATAATATCTTTATGTTATACATTTCTAACTTTATAATGCACCTTTAAATTATATCATCTATATTTTATATATCAATGGTCGGGTTATTAGACATATGACACTGTCATTTGTTCACTATTTTGCCGGTACATTTGTTCCCATCTATGTGGGCACATGGGCATCATTTTTGCATCAAGTATGCCAATGATGGATGTCTTACTCAAGACTGTGGAGCGGAAGTCAAGTTCGACCAATCTAGACATGCTAGCCACCGTGACTAAAACCTAGAAGGGGGGAAGTTGGATTATGACAAAAAGATACAAGAGAACATTCAAGTGGAATTCTCATCTTTCTAGTGTGTTATTTTTAGGTGCAAGTGGTGGGACACATTCGATAGGAATAATGTAAAGGAAGATCGTGACAATGGGATGATGTGTATCAACTCTAGAAGGATGTGGGATGAAACTAAGGAGCCTTATGTTTTCCCAAAACACTACAACCAAGTGTCTTTTTACCCGGATGTGTTGGATAGGGATTGGTGGTTCATATTAAGACACGAACCTAGATCTAAACATATTTTTTAGAACAACAATGCTATCATGCCAAGCGATGAAGATAATGAGGGTGATGGCAACTGAGAGTGATATGTACATGTTTTATTTCATATTTACAGTTTTGATATATGATTTAATTAATGTTATCTTTAAATATTGAATTATGTTGTTAATTTTTAGCATTATGACGGTGGAAATGGAAAGCTGATTACCATATGTTTTAAAACAATTTGAGTTGGTAACAATCAATCTGATGCGAAATGTGTTTGTCTATCAAGATATTTGTGATTGTATGTGATTGTATGTGATTGTCCATATTTAGAGATGGTCTTTATTGCTTTCCATTTAATTCATTCTAGTGTGTTTTTTATCATTTAATTTATTGTATTATTACAACTGGATCAAAATCAACCAATTAGATTGCAAATTAACATTGATGTTAATCACAATTATTGTTTGTTATAATTTCAACTACTCTCATTTGAATAACAAGGTGGATTTCATGAGTATATTATACTTAGACACTTATACTTTGCATTAGTGTGGTATTTGAAGCATAAGAGTTCATTTTCTTATTTTTCAAATGAGGTTTTTTATTGGAAGTTTCTCATGGAAGTTAGCTTGAGATTGTTTCTTTTTACCATTGTTGTTCTTTCCTTTGGTTTAACTAATTCACTTTTTATTCACCGTGGTTTTTTGTTAGTTCATTCATTACTTACTATGTATTACATGAAAGCAATAAAGTGATGACAACACCCATTAGAAAGAGTGGTTTAATGGTACATTCACCAAATATATTTTGTTATTTATGAAAATAACATTGAATAGAAAGCACTTGTGAATCTTTATATTAGCCATATGTTTAGTAACACACAATATATAATAACATCTAACAAAACACAAGTTTAATTATATAACATAACCCTCACACACATCTAACAAACATCATCTAACCTGACCTAACATACACATCACCATTAACATATAAATAAACATCAACATCAACATGAAAAAATGCAGTGTGTGTGTGTGTGTGTGTGTGTGAACAATAACATCAAACTGATGATACATGACAAATATATATATATATATATATATATACATATATAGATATATAGATATAGATATATAGCTATAGATATATATATATATCCAGTCCATTAACTACTATGACATATCTGGTCCACCTCCAGAACTAGAGGCATTATTATCTCTCCCACTAGAGGTAGAGGCATCGACACCTTCACCAATAGAGCCAGAGGAATTAGCACCTCCGCCAGCAAATACAGAGGCATTAACACGTCCACTAGTAGATCCATAGGAATCAATACCTCTGGCAGGAAAAAAAATAGCCCAAAGAGAAGCATAGATAGGTCCATAAAGCTGAATCATACCCCCTCTGAGTATCGTATCTACAATAGAAGCGACTGGAGAAGAAAAGGGTGGATGGTCGGAGGATAGGATGGTTGGTCAAGTAGGAGTAACTAAGGATATGGACGTGGTGGGAGAAGTGTGGGTATATGATAAGATGAAGGAGCTAATGGAGGGGGAGGTGGATGAGATGTCGAAGCTAATGGAGAAAGAGGCGGCGGAGGAGGAGGTGGATGAGATGTTGGAGCTGATGGAGGAGGAGGTGGAGGAGGAGGAGGTGGTGTATGAGATGTCGAGGCTACATCCTATCAACAATCAGAAGGACCTGATGGAGGAGGAGGTGGAGGATAATGAGGTGGAGGAAGAGGATCTCTGGCCTCATTAGATGAGGAATGGCCATCCCTCCTAGTATATCTAAACGAATGGATGCACTGACAATATGTTGCATTAATTTATTCATATCATGAGGAACCATCCTCCATATATATGAGGTTATTCTATTGCAGAATGTCGTGCACTCGTACAGGCTTAACCCCCTGATGCACCAACAATGTCGATAACTTGTCTACCACATCTTGTTGATACCTATCATTGGGCCTGTGTCGGAGGCCAGGTCTATGAAACTGTGGCACCTCAGGCTCCTGCATATCCTCATCATCCTGAGTGGGAAGAGGCAACTCCTCCCCATCTAATGTGCCAATGTCTACAAAATATATAGTAGTCAACAATCATGAAACAATTTCATTAAATAATTTAATATAACAATTTAGAATATTTCATTAGAATTAATCAAAAAGAGAATAAAATGCAACTAGATTAATTTAAACATAATGCTAATATTACCTCTCTCACCCGGTGGCTCATACTAGATGAAGAAGATGTTGTGGCACGCTCTCCAATCCAAGCCCGTGTATGGATATGGAACCAGGTCTAACAAATGGCCATTCTCATTGCCTATCATCTTGAGCACCTCTATTGTGATCCTGTTCGGGAACTCAGAATTCCCCCTCTTGGGAATCATCTACCCCCACATGTGCATACGCACCTCCATCATTGGCCTAGGAGGGAGGTGGTCAAATGATGGCATAGTGGCCAAAAACCTCTCAAAAAATAGGCAAAAAAGATTTGAACCAAAAGAGAAGTTGACCCTCCCATCAATGTAATCTCGACATTGATCCAAAGCATTAAAAATAGTCGTAAAAAAATGGTGGACCACTTGATGCATCTAGGTCTCTGCATTAAATAATATACATAAAATAATATAGGGAAACTAATGTGTTTCTGGTGAGGTGCGCGATGGTCATCACCAACAATGAGAAGCACCTCACATTCTCTGTACTTAAAGAGGAAATCCAGAGTTGTCCATATCTCACCTAAAAATCAACAAGATCGATGACATGGTCACCGATATATCTCTGAGAGTAGGCTAGTCGACTCTCTATTGCAACACCAGCTAGGACCTCAAGGAATTGAGAAAATCCTCCCTTCTCCTGGATAGCCTAGTGATGAAATAGATTTCCTCCTTAGTGGGTTGGAACCATTGATCGGGACCAACATGAAACGCATGCCTCCAATGATCCCACTATTGGATCAACTGAACTAGCAATGTTGAGTTTTCCTTGAGGGATGTAGCCTCCTGATAGAACTCCAGGAGGCCGCAAACCATCAAGAGGTCTTGGGTATGATGAGTAATCAGGTGAGGGTACAAATTCCTCTCCCACTCCCTTGCCTCCCACTCTATCACAAAGTTGTAATGCTACCTACTGGTGTTGAGATGCTTCTCGGCATTGATGTATTTGTTTCAATTTATGACATCAATCACTCTCATAAATATACATGTAAAAACATTAAATGATAATTCTATTTACTAACATATAATATAATTTTTTTTACTATTTTTTTCTTGACAAGTGGTGCATCTTAATTACAGTAATGTACCACTACCAATGCACTAGAATCACAAGTATACTATTAACTGTGCACTACTATAAAACAAATGCATCGTCAATTTTTTATTATGTTTTCAATATATAAATAACACACGATGTGTATCTATGAGATGCCCCAGTGAGGTATGTTGAACTTAGCACATTGTTGTACGGACTTCATTTGATTTATTTTGTAATTTTAAAATGGGCTAACGATGTACCTTATTCACTTCAATGCACTGGTTGACGGTGCGCAAACTTTCATATAGCACACCATCTAATTGTGAGTTTTTTAACATTTCGGTTCGTTTGTGACATGATATTGCACGAAACATTCAGTGCGCATTGTGTAACTAAGCGCACCGTGAACATTTTTTTTTTAAGATTCAATAGTGCTCTAAGAACATGCCAGCACATTGTAAGAGTAGTGCGGTGGGGTAAATTAACCGCACTGCTTATTATGTTCATTTATACGATGCACTTAGAATACATTAATGCACCTACGAGCAGTGCGATAGTATTTGTATTACACATCAGGATTACATTCATAGTTTTTTTAAAATTATGTTAATCGGTGCCCTAAATATTATAGTGAACCATATGTGTTGTGTGCATGTGTATTCAATGCACCGACATTGGTGCACCCTATAAATTCATAGGGTGCACCGCATTGCAATGCAAGTCGAATGGCTTGGATGCACCGTGCAGAGTTTTTCATTTTTTTTTTAAATGTGGGTAAAATAAAGATGAATTCTCAAATTTAATCCGCTAAAAAATTAAAAAGTGAAGTAACAATCAATTTCCCTGGTCCCTTGTGCGTTAGGGAGGCATCGTGGCGATGTATGTAAAATTTGAAATTTTTCCCACCATTTCAAAAAATTCAAACTCCAATCAGCAACCAATGGGAACGAGCAATGCCACCATATGGACCATGGATATCAAGGTGTCCAAGTATGTGATGTACGACACTGGTTTTGTTGGGCTCATAAGCATATTACAATGGTAAAAATGATTTTTCAGTGCGGAATTTTTTTTATTAAACCCTGTATTGGTGCGCTTGATTACAAGACACCCCATTGCGCTCGATAATATAAACGCACCGTCAATAGAAAGTTGAAATAAAAAATATAGTCATGTTTTTTTAATTTGGAAATTTTTAACCCTAATGTGGTGCATTCTATTTAGTGATGCACCGGTGCAATGGATGATACAAAACACACCGCACATAGAAATTTGCGATGAAAATAATTGTGTTTTTTAATTTGCAATGTTTTAACACTAGTGTGGTGCGCCCAATTTTATGACACACCGGTATGATTGATAACATCAATTGCGCCGTGAATAGAAATTTGAACAAAATATAGTCGCTACTTTTTTAATTTGGAAAGTTTTAACCCTAACGCGATGCAATGTTGTCTTTACCGCCCCGTGCTAGTAAATTAGACATACCGCACTAGTGATGGGAAAAAAATAAAATTTATAGTAATATGGTGTTCTCCACTATTTGTTTACCCTATTTTAGTGCTTTCAATTTAGTGGTGCCCCAGTGCGCTTGGGTAATATAAACGCATCGGTTGTAAAATTTTAGTTTGTTTTCGTTTGAAGTTGTTTTTGGTCGTGGTGCCACATGATCTATTGCCAACACAGGTGCATTTGAAATATATAAATGCACCGAAAAAAAACCATCCATTAAGACCTCCGCTCGCTCACCTCGCCTCCACTAGTGACCTTTGCTATAAATGAATATTTGGGCTCTTTTTAGAGGTGCATCTACTATAACCTCTGTTAAAGGGCCTTTGTCACGTCCCCATTTTGACCCCCTTCACATTAAATCGTAAATGATGTAAATATTGTTATTTAATCATGGTGAGGAGCTCAAGGCCAAGGCCCCACCATTGATTTAGCGTTTTATGTATCGGCAATTAAAAATAGATGCATGTGGTTCTTGTGCGAGATAGGCACATTGTAAATTAAGACATCATGTAAATACGAATTTTAATGAAAAACCCACAACTAGCTATGGAATGCAACAAAGAGATGGGGGCATGATTCTACAAGGAATAGGGAGGGAAATTATTCAAACCATTGAGCCAATGGCGTTAATCCATGTGTCAATGAGAAAACCCATAAACCCTCAACTACCCATTTTGGGTTATGGACCCAGTCATTTAATTCTTCCAGAAATTGGTTGAGGCAGTTAATGCCTTGGGAATGAAGAGGTATGGCAGCCAATTTCGTGTATGGGCAAGCCATCAACCTGGGAAATCGTATTTTGTCTCCTTGGGAAAGAAAACACCCACAAAATGGTGCCCAAAGCCATTCTAAACCCATAGTCTTTCCTTTCTCACGCAGTCTGAACTACTGGGTCTTTCCCCATCATGTTTTTCATCATTTTCCTGCATTTTTCCATGGCTGGGAGCTCGTTTTTGTGCTACACAGTGGCTGGGAGAGGAGGACCATGATTTGGGACTGTTATGGAGGCCGTTTTTGCCTCAGAATGTCCATGGACGTTTTTTCTGAAAACGGATTTGACTTCCCAGGGTTGTTCCCCATCTTCCAGTTTCGTTATTTGGATTTCCCACATTTTTCTGAAGCTAATGAAAACCCCATCTTTGGGCATCTCACTGTAAAAACGTCTCTTCATGCCCAGCACTTATACTTCTGTTGTTATGTGCATCCCTGTTTTGGTTTGAATCTGTGAGCAAGAGACTTGGAGTGGTAGTGGAAAGAATTGGCTTGATAAACCTAGTGAAGGGGGTAACCTCTCAAGAAGATCAAGAGGGCTGGCTACTCTTCTATGCACACCTGGGGACACTCTAGAATTGGAAGGTATGGCCTGAGGGACTGTGAATTGGTGAAGGGAATACTTCCTTGAGTGGGGTGTGTAGTGCATTGTGGGTGCCAAGCTAAATAGATCTTGTAGAGGTATCCATAGCTCTGTGGTTGAGCTCACTAGCTTAGCAATTCTTCCTTTCCATATCCTAGCAAGCCTGATAAACCCCAATTGTAGATTGGCTTGGCTCATCTTGGTGTATACTTGGCTATGTGTGAGTCTGTTGTTCCCTGGTTCCTTCTAGAAATCATGCCCAGCTCGGGGGTGGCAGTTGTATCAAGAGGTTGATAAGCACAACTGGCCTATGGTTGGGTGGAACGTTGCAGATGCATAGCTGGTTGCTTGGGACTACTTTGTCAAGATAAGTATTCTCTTGTGTTAACTTTGCAATTATTATTTGATGAATATTTGAATGAATGACGGATGTGTTATTGAAATTAATTCCACTGTGTTTTCTTATAATTATACACTTCCATATGTCTTTTTATATTATGTGAATTATTATTTAATAAGTACATGGGGCTAGATGCCCGGTTTTAGCATCACGATCCTCTCCATCGCTCTGGTATGATGGGAGGGGACGTGACAGAATGGTATCAGAGCTGCTGGTTGCAGCATTGGACCTCTATGGGCCAAATCCAATTACAGTCACATGGGAAGGTCCCTTCCTGATCACCATAGGTCTCAGCATCGGGCCTAAACTGGCTAAGTTGGATAGTTTGCAGAGGTAAGGTTACCTCCTGCTGAGCAGCAGTCATCATAGGAAGAAGGAAAGAAGAAACCGAAATTGTTTTAAGAGTTTTTGAAAAAAAATTGTTTAAGTCTGTTTCGGGAAGAATTCGGCAAGTTGGCCCGAAACTACGAAAGGATTCCGAGAGTTGTTCCGCAACGCGGAAGAATTCGAAAAGTTGGCCCGAAACTGCGGAAGGATTCCGTGAGTTGTTCCGCAACACGGAAGAATTCGGAAAGTTGGCCCAAAATTGCGGAAGAGTTCGGCAAATCATCCCGCAATTGCGGAAGAGTTCGGCGAATCGTTCTGAAATTGCGGAAGAGTTCGGCAAATCGTCCCGCAATTGCAGAAGAGTTTGGCGAATCGTTCCAAAATTGCGGAAGAGTTCGATGAATCGTTCCGAAATTGCGGAAAAGTTCGGCAAATCATCCCGCAATTGCGGAAGAGTTCGGCGAATCGTTCCGAAATTGCGGAAGAGTTCAGCAAATCATCCCGCAACTGCGGAAGGACTCGGCAAATGTCTTCCGAAACTGCGGAAAGAATTTCAGAATGTCTTCCAAAACTATGGAAAGAATTTTGGAATGTCTTCCGAAACTGCGGAAAGAATTTCGGAATGTATTCTGAAACTGTGGAAAGAATTTTAGAATGTCTTCCGAAACTACGGAAGGAATTTCCAATTCTCTTCCGAAATTGTGGAAGAACTCCACAAGTTGCTCCGAAACAAGGAATTTCAACCATTTTTCAGGGAGATTTTCAGGTGCCGAAAATGAAAAAATTGCCATGGAACTTATGCGCCAGATTGCGTGAAATGGAAAGATTTACAAAAAAAAAAAAAAACGAGGGCGCTGCCCTCGACCCGCCCTGCAGTGGAAAAGGGGGCAAGCCCCCTTGACCCCCGTCGTTCCCCCCTCATATGTCGTTGATTATGAGAAAATTCTATGATTTGACAAATTGTCAATATAATATTTTCCCACGTGCATGAAGTAATTTATGAATTTCTGAGAATATAATGCAGCTAACAATTGCGTTAATGAACACATTTTGTAGAATCACAGTTACATCAGGGCAGCACTCTATATAAGTACAGTTGGAAAGTTTTGGATCTTGGTTGGGCCAAGAAAATCAACATCATGGATCATGCACAGGATCCCTATGAGCCTGAGACAGATGCCATGGGGGGAGAACATACATGTTGAAAATGTTGAAATAGAATCTAATGGGGAGAAGAAATCAAGAGACTCCTCCAGATATTGCAACCACCATGAGAAGCCTAAGGGTGGAGTTTCAAAGCTGTAGAGAAGATAATGAAAGGATGATTAAAGCATATGAAGAACAAAATCAGTTGAATGCAGCCATGCTACAGAGTTTGACAGACATCCAAAGGCAAATAAACTTTGGGCATACATACATCAAATCCAGAAAGGGTGTGGGAGTAGCTGTAGAAGGAATTCCCGTAAGAGGGCTAGTAGCTCAAGAAGAGTTTCTACAAACCGAACTTATACTCCAGAAATCTCTTCTAATGAATCATCTGAGTCTGAAGAATCCATTGAGGGTTCAAGCTCTTCATCTCACGGGAGTAAGAGGAAGAAGCACTACAAGAACAATTCACATGGGGAATTTTAAGAAGGCGAAACACCTACATTTGATGGAGAGATAAAGTCTGGTCAAGAAGCTGAAGCTTGGCTTCTTGGGATGAGAAAGTATTTCCAAGTCCAAGACTACTCGGGAAATATGAAGGCAAGGGTAGCCATCTTCAACTTGAACGGAAGAGCATCTATATGGTGGGAACACATCAGGCAAGTGAAAAATATCAACGAAAGGAAGATTGTGTGGAAGCAGTTCAAGAAATACTTCAAGCAGAAGTACCTCTCTGACAGGTACTATGATGATAAGATCAAAGAGTTCCATGAGTTGAGATTGGGACAATTGACCATGGAAGAATATGCAAACAAGTTCTTGGAGCTGCTAAGGTATGTTAGGTATATTCGAGATGATAAGGTGAAAATTCAACGTTTCCTAAGTGGACTGCCCCAGTCATATAAAGATAGAATTGAGTTTGATGAACCTCGAACTCTAGAGGAGGCCATAAGAAAGGCCAAGTATTGCTTTGATCAAAACAGAAGCAAACCAGAATTCCATAAGGCATGGAAGGATAAGAAAAATGAAAAGTTTGATCAAAGGAAGAAGGGGTTCAAGCCTCCTCAATTCCGGAATCAGCAAAGGCAACCATCACAGGTTGTGACTAAGCCAACTAGGATGATGGGAGACAAGCCAAGAGATCCAAAGGAGCCAAGAGAACCACTTCAGTGTTGGGGTTGTGGAGGAGAGCACATGCTTAGGAACTATCCACATCAGAATGGGAATCCAAATCAAGTTCACAACATCCAAAGAGCTGAAACTGTGGGTCAAGTGGCAAGAACAATCCCTAGAATCTATGCAGCAGTAGAAGACCGCTAGGAAGATCATCAATCAACTGTGGTTGAAGTTGAAGGTAAGATTGCTAAGCAATCTGTTTCTATTTTGATTGATCCTGGATCTACTCACAGTTATGTCACTCCTAGAATTGTTGAGATTTGTGCTTTCAAGAAATTAAAGCATAGTAAATCATGGTTAGTTCAACTAGCCACTGGAACCAAGAGAAAAGTTAGTGAAATTGTAGAGAAATGTCCATTAGAGATGGATGGGCTATTCACTTACGCAAATCTGAATATTTTACCACTAGGTTCCTATGATATTCTCATTGGAATGGATTGGTTAGAAGCACACAAGGTTAAACTTGACTGCTACAATAAGACATTTGAGTGCATGGATGAAGAAGGAAACCCGAGGGTTGTAAAAGGAATTCCAAAGGTGACTTCTGTTAGACAGGTTTCAGCCATGCAGCTGAAGAAGTTCTGTAGGAAGGGATGTCAATTGTATGCAGCCCACATTTTAGAGGCAGCAGAGAATGAAACTCTTAAATTGGAGGACTATCATGTATTGCAAGAATTCAGAGATGTTTTTCCTGATGAGATTCCAGGACTCCCTCCAAAGACAGACATTGACTTTACAATTGAACTTGTGCCAGGAGCGGCACCAGTGTCTAAGACACCGTACAGGATGAGTACACCGGAATTGCTAGAATTGAAAATGCAATTACAAGAGTTACTGGAAAAGAAATATATTAGGCCAAGTGTGTCCCCATGGGGAGCACCTGTTCTATTTGTGAAAAAGAAAGATGGAACACTCAGGTTATGTATTGAATACAGGCAGTTGAACAAAGTCACTGTGAAGAACAAATACCCATTGCCCCGAATTGATGACCTTTTTGACCAAATGAGAGGAGCAAAGGTATTTTCAAAGAATGACTTGAGGTCTGGTTACCATCAGGTAAGAATCAAAGAAGAATATATTCATAAGACAACCTTTAGAACGAGGTATGGACACTATGAGTTTGTAGTGGTACCATTCGGTCTCACAAATGCACCAACTACATTCATGTGTCTCATAAATAATGTTTTTAGCAAGTATTTGGACAAGTTTGTTCTTGTATTCCTACACGACATTCTCATCTATTCTAAGAATGAAGAACATTTGAGAATGACAATGCAATTACTAAGGGAGCATAAGTTGTATGCAAAGTTGAGCAAATGTGACTTTTATAAAGATAGAATTCATTATTTGGGTCACATCATCTCCGACGAAGGAATATCTGTAGACCCTGAGAAGATTGAAACCATTATGAATTGGCCAACTCCAAGGAATGTGACTGATGTGAGATCTTTTATGGGCCTTGCTGGTTACTACCGGAGGTTTATCGAAGGATTCTCCAAGGTTGCAAACCCGATCACTTCTTTGCAAAATAAGGGGATAAAGTTTGAATGGTCACCAAGATGTGAGGAAAGTTTTCAACGGTTGAAGAATCTTCTTACAAGTACACCTATTTTGAAGATTGCCAACCCAGAAAAAGACTTTGTGGTATGTACCGATGCATGCAATCAAGGACTTGGAGGAGTTCTTATGCAAGACAACCACGTGATATGCTATGAGTCAAGAAAGTTGAAGGAGCATGAGAAGAACTATTCTACTCATGATATAGAACTTGCAGCCATAGTACATGCTTTAAAGATGTGGAGGCACTACTTAATGGGAAGAAAATTTGAGTTAAGGACAGACCATTGTGGTCTGAAATACTTGTTTGATCAGCCAACTTTAAATGCTAAGCAAGCTAGATGGTTGGAATTTTTGTGTGAATTTGATTTTGAAATCAAACACATAAAATGGAAAGAAAACAAGGTGGCTAATGCATTCAGCAGGAAGGTACATGAAGTGCATGTGGCAGCACTTAGTACTTGCCAACCAGATTTGAAGCAGCAGATTGTTAACCATATTGTTGAGGATGAAGTGTACATGCAGATAAAGGGCCAATTACAGCAGCAAGACCTTGGGAAGAAGTACGAGGGTTATCATTTGGAGGAAGACAGACTTCTTACCTATAAAAATAGAGTCTATATTCCCAATGTGGCAGATTTGAGGAGGATTGTTATGGATGAAATCCATAAAGCTCCATACTCTGGTCACCCGGGATATCAGAAAACAATTACTACAGCAAGAAAATATTATTTATGGCCAGGGATGAAGAAGGATGTCGCTGAATACATTTCTAAGTGTATGAAATGTCAGCAAGTGAAGGTTGAACACCAACACCCCGCAGGTTTATTGCACCCAGTGCCAATTCCAGAATG
This sequence comes from Larix kaempferi, assembly GCA_027924585.1. Taxonomy (NCBI): domain Eukaryota; kingdom Viridiplantae; phylum Streptophyta; class Pinopsida; order Pinales; family Pinaceae; genus Larix; species Larix kaempferi. The sequence goes on along the minus strand of BSBM01000372.1, from coordinate 12,160,135 downwards.
GAAATGGAAAATAATTTCCATGGATTTTATTACAGGATTGCCAATGACTATGAGACAACATGATTCCATCATGGTTATGGTGGACAAGTTAACAAAGGCAGCACATTTCATAGCGGTTAAGTCCACACATAAAGCCGATGCCATTGCAAATACTTTCATGAAGGAAATTTTCAGATTACATGGGTTGCCTAAGGCAATAATTTCTAACAGGGATACCAAGTTCACTTCCAATTTTTGGAAAGGTCTCTTTGCAGATTTGGGTACACAGTTGAACTTTAGCACTGCGTACCATCCTCAAACAGACGGGCAAACAGAAAGAGTAAATCAAGTGCTTGAAGACATGCTTCGCATGTATGTAACGGACAGGCCATCCAAGTGGGAGGATTATCTACACCTGGTAGAGTTTGCATATAATAATGGGCAGCAAGAATCATTGGGAATGAGTCCATATGAGGCTTTGTACGGCAAAAGGTGTAGGACACCAGTGACTTGGGACAATCTAGTGAATGGAATTGTACTTGGGCCAGTATTACTTAAGGAAATGGAACAAGAGGTTGCAAAGATCCGGCAAAATTTAAAAGTAGCCCAGGATAGACACAAAAGCTATGCAGATAAGCATAGGATCCATAGGGAATTCAGTGTTGGGGATCATGTCTATCTTAGAGTGAGATCAAGGAAGAGTTCCTTGAAGCTTGGGAGTTGTGCCAAGCTATCACCTAGATATTGTGGGCCATTTGAAGTGCTTGAAAGAATAGGGCCAGTTGCATATAGACTTGCATTTCCTGCTAGCACTAAAGCTCATAATGTTTTTCATGTCTCTTTACTTAAGAAATATGTACATGATCCTAACCATGTGATTAATTGGGATGTGATCCAGGTGGAACCCGAGGGAGAGTTCCAAACCGATCCATTGCGCATCCTAGACAAGAAGGTAACATTGCTCCGGAACCGAGCCATCAGACAAGTAAAGGTGCAATGGAAGCACTACGGTCCCAATGAGGCTACATGGGAGCTGGAGGATGCCATGAGGGTGGCATATCCATTTTTGTTCAATTTTGATGAGCCCTGAGGACAGTGCTAATGTAAGGGGAGGGAATGTCACGTCCCCATTTTGACCCCCTTCGCATTAAATCGTAAATGATGTAAATATTGTTATTTAATCATGGTGAGGAGCTCAAGGCCAAGGCCCCACCATTGATTTAGCGTTTTATGTATCAGCAATTAAAAATAGATGCATGTGGTTCTTGTGCAAGATAGGCACAATGTAAATTAAGACATCATGTAAATACGAATTTTAATGAAAAACCCACAACTAGCTATGCAATGCAACAAAGAGATGGGGGCATGATTCTACAAGGAATAGGGAGGGAAATTATTCAAACCCTTGAGCCAATGGCGTTAATCCATGTGTCAATGAGAAAACCCATAAACCCTCAAATACCCATTTTGGGTTATGGACCCAATCATTTAATTCTTCCAGAAATTGGTTGAGGCAGTTAATGCCTTGGGAATGAAGAGGTATGGCAGCCAATTTCGTGTATGGGCAAGCCATCAACCTGGGAAATCGTATTTTGTCTCCTTGGGCAAGAAAACACCCACGAAATGGTGCCCAAAGCCATTCTAAACCCACAGTCTTTCCTCTCTCACGCAGTCTGAACTACTGGGTCTTTCCCCATCATGTTTTTCATCATTTTCCTGCATTTTTCCATGGCTGGGAGCTCGTTTTTGTGCTACACAGTGGCTGGGAGAGGAGGACCACGATTTGGGACTGTTATGGAGGCCGTTTTTGCCCCAGAATGTCCATGGACTTTTTTCTGAAAACGGATTTGACTTCTCAGGGTTGTTCCCCATCTTCCAGTTTCATTTTTGGGTTTCCCACATTTTTCTGAAGCTAATGAAAACCCCATCTTTGGGCATCTCACTGTAAAAACGTCTCTTCATGCCCAACACTTATACTTATGTTGTTATGTGCATCCCTGTTTTGGTTTGAATCTGTGAGCAAGAGACTTGGAGTGGTAGTGGACAGAATTGGATTGATAAACCTAGTGAAGGGAGTAACCTCTCAAGAAGATCAAGAGGGCTAGCTACTCTTCTATGCACACCTGGGACACTCTAGAATTGGAAGGTATGGCCTGAGGGACTATGAATTGGTGAAGGGAATACTTCCTTGAGTGGGGTGTGTAGGCATTATGGGTGCCAAGCTAAATAGATCTTGTAGAGGTATCCATAGCTCTGTGGTTGAGCTCACTAGCTTAGCAATTCTTCCTTTCCATATCCTAGCAGCCTGATAAACCCAATTGTAGATTGGCTTGGCTCATCTTGGTGTATACTTGGCTATGTGTGAGTCTGTTGTTCCCTGGTTCCTTGTAGAAATCTTGCCTAGCTCAGGGGTGGCAGTTGTATCAAGAGGTTGATAAGCACAACTGGCCTATGGTTGGGTGGAACGTTGCAGATGCATAGCTGGTTGCTTGGGACTACTTTGTCAAGATAAGTATTATCTTGTGTTAACTTTGCAATTATTATTTGATGAATATTTGAATGAATGATGGATGTGTTATTGAAATTAATTCCGCTGTGCTTTCTTATAATTATACACTTCCATATGTCTTTTTATATTATGTGAATGCTTATTTAATAAGTACATGGGGCTAGATGCCCGGTTTTAGCATCACGATCCTCTCCATCGCTCTGGTATGATGGGAGGGGACGTGACAGCCTTTTCCTTGAAACATTTTGGGTATTTAGAGGTTAAATATTTGGGTGACATTCTAAGTCAAAATGGAGTATGAATAGACCCCAAGAAAGTTGCATTTATGCAAGATTGGATCCACTCCAAGACCCTAAAGAGATTGTCTAGGTACTTGGGACTTAGAGGCTACTATAGGAAGTTTGTGAAAAAATTATAGAAAAAGTGTTTCTCCCTTAACTTCATTTCTAAAAAAGAATGGATTTGCATGGAGTGAAACAATGGAATTACAAGCCTCCTCAACTTTAAATGATTCCATGTGCATTTCTATAGTATTAGCAATGTTATATTTTACTAAGACTTTTGTCTTAGAATGCGATGTCTTGGGAAGAGGTCTTGTTGTAGTATTGATACAAGAAGGCCCCCCCTTGGAATTCACCAATAAGTATATGTGTGGCTGCAATTTGGGGAAATTCACATATGAGAAAGAGATTATGGCCATCCTTCATGCAATTGAGACATGGCACACATATCTCGCAAGTGGCATTTCCATATCAAGATCGAACATTATAGTCTAAGGTATTTCCAAGAACAAAGGTTGTCATCAATAGAGAAACATGCGTGGGTCACTTAGATGTCGAGGTATGATTGTGATATTATATATAAGAATGGTAAATAAAAAATGGTGGTTGATTCCTTACTTAGGTAGTTTAAGGAGGATGGGTCCTCGTTTTCCTTATCCTTACCTGTAGCTAGGGTTTTACCCCTAGCTTGTGCCAATGAGCACCTGCTAAGGAGAATGGACCCCTTAGTAGCAGTTCAGTATATTAAACTAATTAAGCTAAAACAACAATTAACAAACTACTTTAAAAGTTGCATGAGACATAAATGAAAGATGTAAAAAATGGTTTTATATTGATGTTACCTTGAGTGTCAAGGTTGGTGAAGCCCTTTGCAGTGTCCAAGAGGATGCTCCAAGCTTCAAGAATGCTCCTTCTCCTTCTCCAATGTTGGGAATGGGCCAAAGGTGGCTCTCAAGGTGAAAATAGTTCAAAGGTGAACTAGGGTTTCGAGAGAGATTTTGGCAGAGTAAGGGTGCTTGTGATTGTGGATATGGAATAAGGGATCTCCATCACCTATTTATAGTTTTTTGGTGGTGGAGTGCTGACCCATGGTTTTAGGGAACACATGGTTTTGGGCAGCTGTATAGGGTTTTTTCCTCCTTTTCCTCATTATTTTACATTTTTATTCCCTTTTTAGGGGATTTTTGCTATTTTTGGAGGAAAAGGGGGTTTTTTAGCCTTTTTTAGGCTATTTTGATGGTTTTTTGGCCTTTTGGAGGCATTTTAGGCCTTTTGGAGGCTTTTTAATGGGATTTTTGGGATTTTTAATGGAAATATGGTAGGAAAATGGACAAATGAGTCATATAATGTGGTAAATGAGCTAGTGAGCACTTTTTGGGTGTTAACAGATTGCCCCCTGATGTGCGAGGGCAGGAGCTCATCGTATGGCCGATGGACATCATAAGTCATGAATGGTTTTCCTGGGTGTGGAGAGAAGAGAAGAAACAAACTGGAGCCCGGAACAACGATCCCGAACAACTGCAAGAACTAAAAGTACATAACCTCAATAAAGGATGAGGAATCATCTGATCATATGGACGAGGCGGGCATTCCCATGCTCGTATCAGGATATAACATAATAACAACAATGGGGTCCAAAAATGGGGACCTGAAATATACATGACCTCAAATATTGACTGAGGAATAATCTCAATATATGGACGAGGCGGGCATACCCATGCTCGTATCAAGATACATAAATATAACTGTGAGGCCCAAAAAAGGGGACCTGTAAGATACATGACCACTGTGTACATCATAAGAGTCCAGAGGGGACACAAATCTGGGACATACTGCTGAGTGGATCATGTGTGAACTGCAGAACTGGTGCACCGGAACAATCAACAGTGCTACTGAGTGTGGTACCAAAGGAACTGGTGAGCTGCTGGATCATAGTGACTGGGGGTACACCCGCAATGGTACACTGAACTGGAACGGATCTGGAACTGTAATGGGTATACTCGAGGAAGCATATAGCTGGATGGCTTCCGAATACAATCGCCAACGCAGCCCGGATATCCACAGGAACATACAGCTGGGCGTTCCAAAGTGACTCACCAATGTGCTAGAGTCGGGGGAAATCCGGGGTCTTCGACTAAAAACTGATGGGATATAATCCTACGCGATCCTCAACAATGCGATCAAGGTGCTGAAGTCGAGCATGTGAGGAACAACCACTCGGAGAGGCAATGATGTCTCCTCTCAGAATGATCCGTAGGCACTTACCACAGATGGTGATAAGTCCAAGGCGTAGGGACCTCTGGGCCTATCCTCTGGAATAGAGGAGCTGTCGTCGACAGAGGGAGACCTGCCCCTAGCAAGGCAATGATGTTTCCTTGACAGGAGCGCGAGGTACAAGACCGAAATGTGATAGTGCTGATGGCAGGACTGATAAACTGTGGTGGGACAACTGGGCAAGTAGAGTGGGTGGACTCAAACTTCCTTTGTTCAGAGTATGATAATGGAAATGATCTGGCAGCATATGAAACGGACTCAGGGGAAAGGGATCATAGCTGTAATGGATCTGGGGAAATAACTGGCTGAGGGAGACTCAAGCTGGTGTAACATGGCAGGAGACTGCAGAATACTCTGAACAAAGGCGACCTGATTGGGGGTGCTGCCGAGATGATCGATCATAGTGCCAGGAGGCACGGGAGGGGACTTCTTCATGGGTTAAGGAACTAGGAGAAGCTTGTGTATAAAATGATACTGTCGTGTGGATTTTACGAGCCCAGGACAGTTCATGCTCGTGGTTGCTTTCAATTTTAAGGAGTCTGAAAGCGATAAGAAGACTCTGAAGGGATGGAATGGTACTGTCGTGTGGATTTGACGAGCCCAGGACAGTGCATGCTCGTGGTTGCTTTCAATTTTAGAGAGTCTGAAAGCAAGTAAGAAGACTCCAGGGGGTTGCTTTTTCGTAGATTTAGTCTCCAAGGCCCAAAGAAGCATAAAAGGATGCAATGAAGAACTCTTCTAGCCGGTGTGACTAGAGTATTCCTTTTTCGTAATTAGTCTACCAGGTCCGGAAAAGGGTTAAACTTATACCAGATAGACGCCCTTTCAGGTACTTTAACGAGCATGAAAGGAAGCAAGATTGCTCGGCGATCTTTTCATTCTTTTAGGAGTCAGAAAAGAGCTTAACGGAAACTCCCTAAGTGCCTTTTTCGTAAAGGAGTTGTCCGGCCCGAAAAAGGGATAAAATTATACCGAACAAAAGGAATGGCCAGGCAAGGAGGAAGTGTTCAATCAAGGATCAATATTGGTGATCAAGAACGAGGGTAGGTGGGAACACTGATGGACCTCCTTGCGGGGTAGATGAAATGGTGGCAAAATAACGAAACATTTGCAGTATGACAGGAGTGAATGGCTCATGTAAAAATGTGGAACAATCCGATAGCGACCTATGTGGCACGCAAACCGAGGCAACAAGGTGTCGGGACACAATGTGGAAATTGTACCAAGTGAGAGCGAGAAATGATCTCAAGCATCATCACGAGCTCGGAAAAATGAATCCGGCAATATAAAGGGTGTCAAAAACGGGTAACGGCCGATGTGGCACGCACACCGAGGCGACGAGGGCATTTTGGAAAAATACCCAAAAAATTAGGGGGGTGAGAGCAAGAAATGATCTCAAGCATCATCACCAGCTCGGAAAAATGAATCCGATGATATAAAATATGTGAGAAACGGAGAACGGCCGATGTGGCACGTAAACCGAGGTGACTAGTGGTGTCTGGACATAATGTTGATATTGGTCCTGGTGAGAGCGAGAAATGATCTCAAGCATCATCAGGGGAACGGAAAAATGAATCCGGTAGTGCAAATGGTGCGAAAAATGGAGGTCATAAAGACTCCGGAATGGTAAAAGGTGAGCCCACCAAGCCAAGGATGCAGTGGTGGGGAGAAATGATGACCCGTGGGGGAAGAATACTAGGTGTATCAAAGCGAATCAAATCTACAAGTGATATGTGACCTCAAAAATGGTTGAGATCACAAGTGTGAAAAAGTGAGCAGGGTTAATGACTTGGCCCCATGCTATGTGCATGGGGTTTGTGATTATGGATCACATATGTGTGGTTTTGAACCATGGGTTCATTGACGTGCTGAGATAGATGTAATGGGGAATGTTCAAAGTGATTGATCGTGCCCCCTATCCCAGGGTCGAGGGAATCTATTATGCCCCGTGACTTAGAGGTGTCAAGGTGGTGTCCTATAATGGCGGGGTCGAGACCGGGCATCTCAGTATAGGACCAGGCAAAGACATCACGGAAGTCTTGGAAGAGTTTTATGTAGTCCTCAATCTCGAACTCGCTGCAAGAGGCTCCTAAAGTGATGAGTTCGAGGGCACATCCTGGGGCAGCGATATCAACTTGGATGACAGGTGAGATGTTAGCCATGTTACCTTCCTCGAAGGCATCAGGAGCAGGAATAGGGTCTTTGAACCAATCGACCTTGGTGGGGAGGAAGTCTTTGGATTCGACCGCGTATTGGGTAGCGGTGCTAGAGGAAGACGCTTCTGGGATGAAATAGGAACGGTGGTGCATATCATCCCAAGGATAATCCGGGGCAGTTAGGGCCTCAAGAATCTCCTCATCAGTACGGAAAGTCTGCGTCGTCAAATCGGTTGACGAGGGGGTAGTGGAAGTGTTGGTTGAAGAGATCATGTAGATGATATTAACCTCTTCAGAAGGGGGAGAGACCGGGGGGTAGATCTCCTCAATGGTAGGTGGTGCCGTCTCAAGGTCCAGATTGTTCATCTCGTAAAGAGCTGCTCTGTAATCCGGGAGATCGGGACAATGATGTGAATAGTGCCCGTAAATACCGCAGATGGCGCATGAGTGGTTGGTACGTAGGGACTTATCTTTAGGTTTAGGAGTGGGGTTTAGTTCGACAGTTGGGATGTTGGGGTCATCATCGAGCATTTGCATGTGCTTCTGTAATGCGGGTAACTGTGGGCATTGGTGGGTCGCATGGCCCAACTCATCACACAGCGAGCATTTGGGAGGAGCACGAAACACTGGAGGGTTCTTGACTGTCTTGGGAGGTGGGACAGCAGTGTAAGGTTGAGGACCTCTGCCCCCAGTGGGTTGAGGGGGAGGAGGAGGTGTCGTGGAGGACGAAGGGGTAGAGACACCGGGAGGTGGCTGAGTGGTAGTAGCCATGGGTTGCACCGGCTGGAGGACGACATCAGGTGTCGGCGGGCGAACGGGAGGCGAAAGGTACCATACAGGTAATCCCAAGGTTAACCCAGGGAGGCTAAGGGTAGCCATGACCGGGGTGCTTACGACTCCTGCTGGAGGAACTAGGAAGGGGATCGTATGGATCGTTGTAACACCAATGTGACTAGGTACCAATGGTGGTTTAGGCAACAAGGATGGTTGATTGTTAGGTGGTAGGATGTCATGGGACAAGGTACATAAGTCAGACATTTCGGGCGTAGATGATGGTGGAGGAATGGAGTGAAAGGTGGAGGTCATCGGCGCGTCTGAGTAGACTCCAGGTCCCGTAGAGGAAACAAACGAGGTGGTGGCACTAGAAACAGGTTGTTCAACCATGGGGAGAACATTCTCTGGTGCCGCTGGAGCATTGGGATCATAGTAGGTGAGCTGGTCAATCTTAACCACGCGTCCTTCGTGGGGGAACATCATGGTGCGAAAGACAGAAGAGGCAACTGCCCGCATGGCATACATGTAGCTGCGGCCAAGTAGAAGGTTGTAATCCAATTGGGCATTGATTACCTCTATGTCAATAAGAACTGTTTTACCACCTAACTGGACTGGAACGTTGGGTAGAAGGCCTTGGGGCTGGGCCGAACGACCGTCATAGGCACGTAACGCAGTGGTGGACTGCTGGAGAGGAGGGGATCCTAGCTTCTGCCATACAAATGTAGACATAACGCATGTGGAAGCACCCTCATCAATGATGCACCGATGGATAACAAGATTCCTAACAGAGACTGTAACTTGGAAGGCTAAGCTGGAAGGTAGGCGTGGTTCAGACTGGTCTAAATCAAATGCCATCAAATGCGAATCAGTTGGGTCAATCCCCCCGATGGCGGAAAGTAAAGTCTTGCGCTGGGAAGGGCAGTTCTTCAAGACTTCCAACGCAGACATGGCTGCGGGAGATTGGGCTAGGTCGTCTACGATGTTGTAGTTTGACGCAGCACGCGCGTTAGGGTTATTGTTGATTCGGCGGAGTGGGAAACGAGGTGCTTTCGCGGCGCCGTCTATGGGAGGTGGAGGTATACATAACGCCTGATCGGTGGGATGGGCGTTTGTAGTTTTATCCGTGGGAGGGGCTTCAGAGGTGGAGCCATATTGGTTCCGACGGGTCTGGAGGTTGACGTCAGCAGATGACATCATCAGTAAGTGGTGGGTACCTGAGTCAAACATGGGTTGATCAGGGGCAGCGTAGGTGATCTGTTGTTGTTGGGGTTGCACGTTAGCTTGAGGGGCCAACGGCTGAGTGTTCACCACGCCTTGGGTCGGTAAGGGGTTTTGCAGCACCAAAGGGGGTTGCTGAGGTTGGGGGGGGTTGGGCGGTGCTTGGGGAGCCGCATGCCCTTGGCGATGGGCCTCGTCAACCCAAAGCTGCCGAGCTCGCTCCAAGTGTGGGCAAGCATGGGTGTAATGTCCATAGACCCCGCAAATAGAACAAGGGTGGTTCGTTCGCAGATTGGGGTTTTTGGCCTGCTTGGGCGGGCGATCAGGGTTTTGATTAGCGGGAGCCGCATTATTGTTGTCAGGGGGATTAGCCGGTTGACCAGCTTGGTCTGCAGGTTGGTTATTTCCCCGATTACGGCCTTTGCCGCGGTTCTGTTGGCCCTGGTTACGTTGGTTATTCTGGTTTTGCTGCGGGTTATGTTGGGCGTAAACTTGCCCTTGGGCAGCAGGTGGATTCTGGGGTTGCGCAGGTGCAGGGGCAGGCTGCGGAGGATGATATGTAGGTTGAGGCTGAGCAGGTGCAGCAACTTGAGGGGGTTGCTGATAGGACTGCGGAGCAGGTTGTGGATGTGCCGCAGGGGCTGCCTGGGGCGGATAATAAGCTGGTGGGGCTGGTGAAGGCGCAGGAGCTGGGGCAGCCTGCTGATGGTAGTAAGGCTGAGGGGCGACTGGAGGAGCATAAGCAGGAGTCGCATACCCGAAGCACTGTGGTGGACATGAGGGCCCATGGGAATGGTGATGTGTCATGGGAGCATACGAGTTGGTTGCTCCAGACTGTGAAGTAGCCCGCGATAGGTCGGGGCCAGGGGTAGGACGTGCTATAGAAAATGGTTGGGGATGCGAAGAAACACGGCCAATGATACCATCTGCAGCGTGGGATGCCCCCGGCGCATCATGATGGGAGGACTCGCCGCGAGGGGCGTCAGGTATAATGGTATAAAGGTAACCCGACTGGGCGTAAATGAGGTCGAACTGCTGTGCCTTAAGGATGGCCTCTTCTTCAGACTGGGGTCTTTCTGAAGCTACATCCTTAGCGATGACAGGAAGCAGGGACTTGAGGAACCAATCGAGGAAGATACGGTCATCTAGTTTAATCTTGCATAAGCTACGGCGTCTACGCCACTCATGGATGTGGTCCGTGATATGGGTAGCCGTGTTTTGTCTACAAGATAGAAGGATCTCAACGCCCGCGTCATAGCGGACTGGCAACTGGAAGAACTGCAGGAAGGTCGAGGCCAGGGAAGAAAAGGTGGCGTGGGTCCCATGAGGCTGCTCAATATACCACTTGGCTGCAGAGCCAGTGAAAGTGCGCTGTAAGAGACGGAGGCGAACAGAGTCATCCACAATGGAGTTAGAGGAACACCATAGGTGGAAAGACATGATGTGGTTCTGTGGGTCCTCACCGGCCTTACCCTCGAACTTAGGGATGTCAGAGGGTAGTTTGGTAGGCATATGAGGCCACATAGGGTCGTGTCGAATAGGATCGTTGGTCAATCTGGCCAGGTCAGGTAGGTTGAGGCTAGCCATGAATGGCAAACTAGAAGAAGGCTGCGACACAGTAGTGCTATGGACCAAGTTGGGGCCAGTGCCCCCAAGTGGAGGGACAAGATTTAGGGTGGTGCCCCCAAGTGGGGGAACTGAGGTAGTGGAGGATGGTCCAGCACCACCATGGGTAGTGTGAGCCACTGATGTAGTGGGGATGGGTATTCCCGCTGTGGGAATAGGTACCGTGAGGGGAATGGTAGATGGTTGCCCCATGGAGGGCATACCAAAAACAGGTGTAGTAACTGGTGTAGTAGTGGTGGATATGCCACCAATGGTCCCTATGACAAATGGAGTGGAAGTCGTACCAGCCATGGGGCTGGTCGGGGCGGTATAAATAGGGTTTTCAGACTCTTCGTCAGAATCTGAGGTAAAGTAAGGTGCGTCACTATCTGGTGACGGAGACCTACGTCGCTGACGGGTGGAGTCAAGTGACAAGGCTCTAGATCGGTGATGAGTGGTATCAACGGACAATGATCGGAATCTACGACGTGTGGTGTCAAGAGAACCGTGCTGTGGGGGCTCGCCCCTGAGGCGCCGAGAGTGTCTCGGGGACTCAATGGTGACAGATGGTGTCTAAATCTCTGTGGGTTGAGGTGAGTATGAAAACAGCTCAAAAATCCTAATGCAACCGAGTGTGCAGAAGGAGAGCTAAAAAGCAAGGCACTCAGGCCAACAACCAACTCAAAACACCCACTGCAACAGCTGTGCTACAATAGGTGGAGTAACAACAAAGATGGTCAGAATACCAACAAGCAGCAGGTTTCCTAAAAAAGAAAAATGGTGGACTCACTAGACCAAGGGAGGTAAAGGAGCATGCAAACTCCTAGCTAAAAGTATTCTGACTTAACTAAACATATCCTCTGCAAGGTGATGAAATCCAAGTCAGACAATATGAGTAGGAAAGCCAAGTGGCTATGATATCCCCCTACCGGGAGGGATACCGGGTAGTCAATCCTAGAAGAAAGGCAACTAAGATACCCCGTTCATGACACGTCCAGAAAGGTGAATCTGCCGTTTAGTTCGTTGACCGCAATACCCCTATACAGGGATATCCCGCGAACCGCGAAAGGTAGCCCTTCGGTTACTGAATGGAGTGCGGTATTCCACTCAGGCCTCCGGAACCAGTCTCCCGACTTCAACCCTCCTAAGGGAGAGGCCCTCTGATAAACTGGTCGTGACCGTGCCAAAAAGTACTAGGGGATTTTGGTTCCCTAGTTGGACAACAACTATGTCTCAAGTGAAATGACCAAGGGGTGTTATTGGAAGCCTATCCCCCTGATCCTACCTAACTACAATGATTCTTTAGTGTTCCCCAAGTGGGGTTAGAATGTTGGTTTAGTTAGGTACTTTTTAAGGCTCACTTGATTTAATGTGACAGAGTGTGTGCTCGTGAGGTGTTGAACCCAAAAACAGAAGTGCCACAAGGGAGGGCAACTTCCAATCTATCAATAATGCTGAAATTGATTCTTTTAATTGGCAAAATTTTCTGAAAATAAAAATACTGAAATTTTTAAAAAGATTCTGTAAAAGGAACAGAAATTATGTTGCAGAAAGGCTGTAAGGAAGTAGGCTGCAGGTGGGACAGAGGGCTGTTCAAATGCAGAAAATATTGCAGCAAGAGGGGCTGGGCTCAAAAACAGAAAAAGAGCAGAAATCAGACCGCGGGTCTGTGGCGGGTCAGAACAGGCCGACCGCGGGTTTGAGGGCAACAGCGGCGTTCAGGTCGCGGCTATCGGGCCAATAGTTGCAGTCGGGACGCAGGAAACAGAAGATAAGGCACAGTCGGGTCGCGGCTATCGGGCCAACAGTGGCAGTCGGGACGCAGGAACAATGGAAAAACAGACAGTCGGGTCGCGGCTAAAAGGCTAACAAGCGCAGTCGGGACGCCCGAAAGAGGCAAAAAACCGCAGTCGGGACGCGTGAACAAGGCCGAAAGGCGCAGTCAGATCGCGGCAAACAGGCTGATTAGCCACGGTCGGATCGCAGGTAACAGACTTGAATCCGCCGACTGAGCGTCGGAAGCAGTCTGAGAGCCACGGTCGGATCGCGGGTAAAGGCCTGAAAGGCGCGGTCGGGACGCGACTGTAGAGGAAAAAGACGCGGTATGCAGCGGCCGAAAGGGACAGCCGAAAGGAAAAATTTAAAAACGGAAACCAGAAATTCGAAAACTAGGGGAGTCGCCAAAACTGTAGCTAGGGTTTTACCCCTAGCTTGTGCCAATGAGCACCTACTAAGGAGAATGGACCCCTTAGTAGCAGTTCAGTATATTAAACTAATTAAGCTAAAACAACAATTAACAAACTACTTTAAAAGTTGCATGAGACATAAATGAAAGATGTAAAAAATGGTTTTATATTGATGTTACCTTGAGTGTCAAGGTTGGTGAAGCCCTTTGCAGTGTCCAAGAGGATGCTCCAAGCTTCAAGAATGCTCCTTCTCCTTCTCCAATGTTGGGAATGGGCCAAAGGTGGCTCTCAAGGTGAAAATAGTTCAAAGGTGAACTAGGGTTTCGAGAGAGATTTTGGCAGAGTAAGGGTGCTTGTGATTGTGGATATGGAATAAGGGATCTCCATCACCTATTTATAGTTTTTTGGTGGTGGAGTGCTGACCCATGGTTTTAGGGAACACATGGTTTTGGGCAGCTGTATAGGGTTTTTTTCCTCCTTTTCCTCATTATTTTACATTTTTATTCCCTTTTTAGGGGATTTTTGCTATTTTTGGAGGAAAAGGGGGTTTTTTTAGCCTTTTTTAGGCTATTTTGATGGTTTTTTTGGCCTTTTGGAGGCATTTTAGGCCTTTTGGAGGCTTTTTAATGGGATTTTTTGGGATTTTTAATGGAAATATGGTAGGAAAATGGACAAATGAGTCATATAATGTGGTAAATGAGCTAGTGAGCACTTTTTGGGTGTTAACATTACCTATCATAGGTTGGCTCAATTAAGCTCGTCAAGATTGGATGGAAAATGACACTATAGTTCAACTCATCCAAAGTCCTATGTCGGAGGCCAGGTCTATGAAACTGTGGCACCTTATGCTCCTGCATCTCCTCATCATCCTGAGTGGGAAGAGGCAGCTCCTCCCCATCGAACGTGCTAATGTCTGCAAAATATGTAGTAGGAAACAATCATGAAACAATTTCATTAAATAATTTAATATAACAATTTATAATATATTTCATTAGAATTAATCAAAAAGAGAATAAAATGCAACTAGATTAATTTAAACATAATGCTAATATTGCCTCTCTCTCTCGGTGGCTCATACTAGATGAAGAAGATGTTGTGGCACGCTCTCCAATCCAATCCTGCGTATGGATATGGAACCAGGGCTAATGAATGGCCATTCTCATTGCCTAGCATATTGAGCACCTATGTTGTGATCTTGTTCGGGAACTCGGACTTCCCCCTCTTGGGAATCATCTACCCCCACATTTGCATATGCACCTCCATCATCGGTCTAGGAGGGAGGTGGTCAAATGATAGTCGAGTGGCCAAAAGCCTCTCAAAAAATAGGCAAAAAAGATTTGAACCAAAAGAGAAGTTGACCCTCCCATCAATGTATTCCCGAAATCGATCCAAAGCATAACAAAACCGTCGTAAAAATATGGTGGACCACTTGATGCATCTAGGTATCTACATAAAATAATAGATGGAAAATAATGTGTTTCATGTCAGTGGTGAGGTGCACAATGGTCGTCACCAACAATGAGAAGCACCTCACATTCTCTGCACTGAAAGAGGAAATGCAGAGTTCTCCATCACTCACCTGAAAATCAGCAGGATCGATGACGTGGTCTCCAATATATCTTTGAGAGAAGGCTAGCTGACTCTCTGTTTCAACACCAATCGAGACCTCAAGGAACCGGGAACATCCTCCCCTCTCATGGCTAACCTAGTGATGAAATAGATGTCCTCCTTAGGGGGTTGGAACCATTGATCGGGACCAACATGAAACGCATGCCTCCGATGATAACAGCGTTGGATCAAATGAACTAGCAATTTCGAGGTTCCCTTGAGGGATGTAGCCTCCTGATAGAACTACAAGAGGCCACAAACCATCAAGAGGTATTGGTTCTAATGAGTAATCGGGAGAGGGTCCATCTCCTGCTCCCTTGCCTCCCATTCTCTCACGAAGTTGTAATGCTACCTACTAGTGTTGAGATGCGTCTTGGCATTGATGTCTCTGTTTCATATATAACATCAATCACTCTCATAAATATACATGTAAAAGCATTAAATGATAATTCTATTTACTAACATCAAATATATTTTTTTTACTATTTTTTGGTGCATCTTAATTACAGTAACATACCACTACCGATGCACTAGAATCACAAGCACACCGCTAACTATGTGCTACTATAAAACAAATGCATCGTCAAATTTTTATTATGTTTTCAATATATAAATAACAGGTGATGTGTATCTATGAGATGCCCCGGTGAGGTATGTTGAAATTAGCACATTGTTGTACAGACGTCATTTGATTTATTTTGTAATTTTAAAATGGGTTGACAGTGCGCCTTATTCACGTCAATGCATCTATTGACGGTGTGCAAATGTTCATTTAGCACACCATCTAATTGTGAGTTTTATGACATTTTACAGTGCGTTTGTGACATGATATTGCACGGAACATTCAGTACGCATTGTGTAACTAAGCACACCGTGAACGTTTTCTTTTTAAGATTTAATGGTTCTCTAAGAACACGCCAGCATACTGTAAGAGTAGTGTGGTGGGGTAAATTAACTGCACCGTTTTCTTTTTAAGATTTTTTAAATAAATTATGTTCATTTATACAATGCACTTAGAACACATCAGTGCACCTACGAGTGGTGCGATAGTATTTGTATTACACATCGGGATTACATTCATAGTTTTTTTAAAATTATGTTCATTGGTGCGCTAAATATTATAGCACACCGTATGTGTGTTGTGCATGTGTATTCAACACACCGGCATTGGTGCACCCTGTAAATTCATAGGGTGCACCACATTTCAATGCAAGCCGAACGACTTGGATGCACCATGCAGAGTTTTTCAATTTTTTTTTAAATTTGGGTAAAATAAAGATGAATTCTCAAATTTAATCCGCTAAAAATTATATAGTGAAGTAACAATCAATTTACCTGGTCCCTTGCGCGTCAGGGAGGCATCGTGGTGATGTGCATAAAATTTGAAATTTTCCCCACCATTTGGAAAAATTCAAACTCCAATCAGTAACCAATGGGGGCGAGCAATGTCGCCACGTGGACCATGGATGTCAAGGCGTCTAATTATGTGATGTATGACATTGGTGTTGTTGGGATCATAAGCACTGTATTATGGTAAAAATGATTTTTTCAGTGCGGTAATTTTTTTATTAAACCCTGTATTGGTGTGCTCGATTATAAGATGCCCTGTTGCGCTCGATAATATAAATGCACCGTCAATAGAAAGTTGAAATAAAAATTATAGTCATGTTTTTTTTCATTTGGAAAATTTTAACCCTAATGTGGTGCATTCTATTTAGTGATGCACTAGTGCATGGAGTGAAACAACTGTGTAAGCCTCCTCAACTTTAAAGGATTCCATTTGCATTTCTATAGTATTAGCAATGCTATATTTAAATAAGACTTTTGTCTTAGAATGCAATGTCTTGGGAAGAGGTCTTAGAGCAATATTGATACAAGAAGGTCCCCCCTTGGAA
The DNA here is from genome assembly GCA_027924585.1 of Larix kaempferi. Classification (NCBI taxonomy): domain Eukaryota; kingdom Viridiplantae; phylum Streptophyta; class Pinopsida; order Pinales; family Pinaceae; genus Larix; species Larix kaempferi. The sequence goes on along the minus strand of BSBM01000372.1, from coordinate 12,143,650 downwards.
TTCACCAATAATTATATGTGTGGTTGTAATTTGGGGAAATCCACATATGAGAAAGAGATTATGGCCATCCTTCATGCAATTGAGACATGGCACACATATCTTGCAGGGTGGCATTTTCATATCAAGACCGAACATTATAGTCTAAGGTATTTCCTAGAATAAAGGTTGTCATCGATAGAGAAACATACGTGGGTCACTAAGATGTCAAGGTATGATTATGAGATTATATATAAGAATGGTAAAGAAAACATGGTGGTTGATTCCTTATTTAGGTAGTTTAAGGAGGATGGGTCCTCGTTTTCCTTATCCTTACCTATCATAGGTTGGCTCAATTAAGCCCATCAAGATTGGATGGAAAATGACACTATAGTTCAACTCATCCAAAGGCTCTAGGAAGATCTAAACCTTCAAAAATGGTATACATGGAACCAAGATACATTCAGGTATAAAGAGGGCATTTCTTTTCATAAAGAATTATGCCTTGAAACAAAGGGTCTTAGAGGAGTTGGGATCATCACCTATGGGTCACTCTAGTTTTCATAAAACCTATGAAGAGATAAGTGTGTGTTCTTTTGGGAAGGCATGAAAAAAAACATACATAATTTATGGCGACCTATGAAACTTTCCAAATAAACATGGTTGGTATGGTGAAGATGGGCACTGCAACCACTACCGACCCCAATACATATATGGGCTATCATCTCTATGGATTTTATAATGGGACTTCCAAGAGTTAGTAAAAACTCAATCATCATGGTGGTAGTCGATCATCTTTCATACTATGATCATTTTTGTGCCTTATCAAACCTATTTACATCCCCATAGTTTCCCAAGTTTTTATGGATTAGATTTTTAAGTTACATGGCATGCCCATGCATTATCTTAGATTGGGACCCTGCATTCACTATAAAATTTTGGTAGGAGTTTTTTAAACTTCCGGGTACCCATATGAACCTAAGAATTGCATTTCACCCCAAACATATGGTCAAACAAAAGTGGTCAACAAGTGATTAGAAACTTATTTGCAATGCTTCTCTTTTGAAAAGCTACACTAGTGGGAAAACTGGATTCGCTTTGTAGAATGATGGCATAATACCACTTAGCACGAGGCTTCCAAAATGACACCATATGAAGTTGTATATGGACATATACCCTTGTTAATGACTTCCTATTTATTAGGAACCTCTGAGGTTAATGCTATGGACAACACATTTCACACCTGAGAATCCATTCTCCACACATTTAAGGACAATTTGGTTATGGATCAAAATAGAGTGAAACAACAAGTTGACCAACATCGCTTTGAGCATTCTTTTGAAAAATGGGATTAGGTGTTTTTTTTCCTTCAACCTTATAAACAAACATCACTTAAATATAAAATCTACTAGAAACTAGCATCAAAGTTCTATGGACCCTATAAAATATCATCCAATGAATTGGATAACTGGCCTACAAGCTCGATCTTCCAACCCACTCAAAGATTCATCTAGTCTTTGATGTGCCTTATTTCAAGGTAGTGGGATCAAATTGCAAGGTGCAAACCAAATTATCAAAACTTGATGAATAAGGATCCATTTGGCTTTAGTCAAAAGTAGCTTTGGATACCAAAGATCATCAATAGCATCGACTTATAATCAGGCAAGTACTAATCTAATGGAAATATATGTAACCAGAAGATGTCGAATGGGAATCAACAAAGATTTTATAACAATTCCCTCACCTTTATCCTTCAAGACAATGTTGTTATTTTTTGGGGGGGGGTGTTAGGGTCCTACCCTAACCTCCCTACTGTAGGCTACCTAGGAGATAGTCACTTAATGCAAGCAACCATCTTCCTTGAATAAAAGCCCATTAGATAGTAGTGGATAGTTATTTAATGTAAAAGTGTCCTCTTTATTAAATAAAGAAAATTATTAATTGATGGAACAAGGAATCATGCTAAAAATTATATTAAAAATAAGAATCTTATTTTTAATAGGAGAGGATAGACAAAACACCATATGAAACTATTTTTTATTTATTTATTTTTCAATATTTATTATCATATATTATTTTTGTAACAAGGATGAGTATATATTTGTATTGAAAAAGAGATGTAGTTGAACCAGTCAGTGAGTTAATACAAAAATCAATGTCTCTTTATGTAAAATACAAGCTGAAAGTCCAACCATTTAAATTTGTGCCATGATGAGTTTTGGCTGCATTTACATATTGCTTCAAAAAAGGATTGTTGGTGTATATCCTATTAAACACGGATAAATATAAAGCATATTTACAAAACATTACTAATGCAAATATTACAAACATAATAATATATAAAAATAAATAATAGAAGTAATTAATAATTAATAAATAAGATTAATATTTAATGAAGAGTAAAAGGAAACACTCTCATGGCTAGTCAATGTCTATAAAGGTATATTGTCACAAGAACATTCAAATCATCATTCATTACAAGAGATCTGTATAGTCCGTACAATTGAGGGGACAACTATGTACATACTGTGCCATACACTACATGCATCATCGTCCTCCATCATATAATTGAACCTACTCTATACCCTTTTGATATTCCATACGCTACAACCGCCAATTTGTGTTGTGCAGCTGCACTTATACAATACAACCGCCAATTTGTACTGTACAATCACTAACTTGTATCATACAATTGTCATCACTTTATCGCACGTAGAGTCATTTAATTAAAAAGTTGTATCATCGTACAAAGTTGTCCCAAAAATAAAACAAGAGCCATGAGGTGGCAATGTCCTGCGCTATTGCAAATTAGATTTTTTTGAAATTTGCAAAATCAACATGTGAACCATAAATTAATTAGATTATCATTGTTGAGTATAGTGTACTGAGCCACCTCGAAAAGCCCGATGAACAAGGAATATAGTTATTGTTGGAGCGCCCGAAACTCTGCAAAATACATTAACAACCGCTTACGACATATTGCCGCCACCTCTTCGTCATCATTCTGAACCAATTACATTCAAGATAAATATTTTTTTATTAAAATGAGTTTAATAAATAAAATTGTTACTATATAAAAATTTATAGATAAAAACAAGGTGTATTCTACAGCTTGGGTGTTGACGAATGCACTCACAATTATACCACCAAATTTTTTGAAATGAAATCAACAATATCAACAAGGTGCATTCTACACCTTGGGTGTTGGGTGTGGAGATGATCCATCCACTATGTGTGATACTATTAAAAAAATCCAATAAATATTTTAGAAAAAACCAAGAAAAAGTTACTATGTGTGATACTATTAAAAATACTCACCTTGTTGTCTGAACAAAACATCCATAAGACCAAAGCTTTTGACAAGACCTGTGTCAAAACCTGAATGCAGAGCATAATGAATGCAGTTATATCCAAAAGCATAAATCTTGCTAGCAACGTAAATGCAAACATCATATCAAAGGACAAACCGCCAATGCCCCATTAATTCGAGATTATAGCATACAGACTCATGCACAGAATGGCCAGGACGGACCGGGACACGCGGAGGACCAAACCCCGGCGACAAATTACGAGGAATGAATATAACCAAAACATTACAAAACTTGGTAACATAAAAAAATTTGGTGTCAGGGTGGTAGGGTAATTCAAATGTAAAATTAGGTTCTGGGGTGTTCCCCATCCACCTTGGACTAGACACCCCCTGTTTTCAGAAGTGACATCCCCATAGGTATCCTTGTGCACCACCAAACCAACTCTGAAACAGTCCTAATTCATATTATCAAGTGAATAAATAAAACTGGGGTAATATCATGCCATATGTATGTATCCACCAAAAAGAGTGTCATATACTTACTTATGAATGTTGATGCATCGAATACCATATAAATATTTTGACTAGTGAATAACATTTAATTGTAACCTGGGACAGCTGCTGCCACATCTTTTTTTCACATTGCATTTCAGTTTAAGGTTACAATTTTAACAGGCAACCTAATTGTTTCTGTCAGCAGCACAAGTTTAGACTTCATGTAACAAACAAATAATTTTGGTTCACAAAAAATGTATTTTTCCTAATTCACTTCACATTTCAGTTTAAGGTTACATTTTTAACAATCAATCTAGTAGTTTCTGTCACTAGCACAAGCTTAAAGTTCATGAAACAAGCAATGATTTGGGTCCAGAAAAAGTGTATTTTTCCTAATTACCCACCTGAAATTGCTCATGCAATACTTTGTATTTTATATTGTTTTGTTCATTTGTTTTCGCCTGTTTCATGAATAGCAAAAGTTGAGACTGGGCATTCATTTTTGTATTTTTCATATCATGGATAATTTTGAATTTCCACATTTTCAATATTTTATTAACCAATATATGCTTTATATTTTTCCTACATGATTATCCTCAAAATTTATGATTGAGTCTGTGGTTTACGTATTAACTCAGCGACTAACTGGCATTGGATCAGTGGGTATACATTTTAAAAGATAATAGACACTACAGGTAAATCTAATGGCAAAAGCAGATGAGAAGCAGTCAAAGCCCTGGCCATTTTGCTTTCATATTGCGTCCATGTGGATTTTTTCATCCAAAACTATAACTCAACAAGCCAAAATGCTTTTACATATCAGTCTATCTCATTGCCCACAAGTTGAGGTAATGTTCTCAGTACAATACATCAGATAAGGCAATAGCAAGTACTCTAAACAAGATAAACCAAAAGACAAAATATAGTCACAACATCTGCTGGATCAGATACATAAGCATCATCACTGAAAGCTGTACTTGAAAGCACCTTCAATCTAATTCACACTATTTCTTTCAAAATAAATGCATTACTGGTCTCTCAAACCAGATATGTTATGCTATCATACAGAATCTGACTATAAATTTACCATTTCAAATAAAGTTCCACTAGTCAAACTAGCATTGAACAGATCAGATTGTTAAAGGGTTTAGATAATATAGATTTCTTAATTTTGTGACGGTTTTCAGTTCTGATCATTATTCACTGGTATGCTATCCATGCAATTTGATTTAATCCATGATTCAATATTTACATACGGCAGTCTGTGTGCTCATACCAACTTATGTCCAACAATTTGCAGTTGTTATAAGTAAAACTATCATACCTCTGAAATAAATGCCATCATAAAAGGCATTTAACGCAACAGCAGAAGATAACCAAACCAAGCTATTTGTGAATCATAATGAGGACAGATAAATGACAAAGTTTGCATCTTGCACAGAATGCAAATGTGTTGTGGCAAATAAACACACCAAAAATATTAATCCAATATTCACAATAAATAACCTTGGTGAAGTGTCAGCAATAAGACAGTAATATTTAATCCACTAAGATATTTATCAACCAATCAATATAAGTGCTATTAGCAAAAGATCTGATGTGAGTAATATGACATAAAATCAAATTTCAATTTGCCATTTCATATTTTCTGATTCAGTTTCTACATACCAGTTAATAGATGACATTATTTTTATGCCTTATACAAATACATGAAACCTTTGATTCAGTCCTTATCTTTCTCTAACTTGATTTTTAAATTATTAAAAACTTTAACCAGAATGCAAGAATCAAAAATAGTATAACATAAACCAGGAGTAGCTATTAGTGGTTGCAAGTCTATCAGCGCTTTCAAGCATTATTAGCCGCTTTTTTAATGGACCCAAACAATAAATTGCGGTGACATAAACTCAAAAACGGCACAAAGTATCTAGCATCCTTCTTAGTGTACAGCTATTTTCAAAAGAAGAGGAAACAGGAATTAATATGTAAACTCATTTCAGATATGCATAAAGTATATTAATAAAAGAACCAAATATTGCAATAAAAAATCAGATCTCAATTTTCTGGTGCAATTATTCTTTCAATATATAATAGTTTTGTAACAAATTTTTTTTTTCTCGCACTATATATATTTGAATCCATTCAAATTTCAAAGATGGAATAAAAAATTGCAAGGCTTTAATACCCATGAAATGTCATCTTATGGACCGCTAAAATATTATCCAGGATCAAATATCTTGATGCCCTGTGGTGACATAGTCTTAAAGCTTCCAACTCCTATAGAATCAATAAGTAGGAAAATACAAAGAACGATGCACTATAATTCTCTAAATGCATGGAATAAGATTATGCTTCGCAAAATAAGGAAGAAGAGGAGAAATATGTGAGTTCAGGTACAGATAATGTAAAAATATTTCAAATAGAAAATAGTTAGAAATTTTAAAATTCCAAAAAAGCAATAAATTTGAATACCTTGAAAAATAATAAATATTCACAATCATAGATCCTGTCCTTGCATATTTACTTTTAATTATCTTCCTCAATTTTTTAGATAAAAATGTTTTCAATGAGGAACTAAAGTATCGTTTCAAAGATAGACTAGTGTCAACTATTTACTAATTATGGGCCCTAAGGCTAACAGAGGCCATTCTATTGGTAATAGCTATTGCAAATGCATGCTGTGAGACCACGGCTACTGTATTAAATGTGACAGTTCAAGGGAAACCTGTAATTGCCTTACAAGAGCGATTGCTGGATAGCTAGCTTAGGTGTGATCTAACCATGTATTTAGATAATAACCATGTAACATGGATAATTTTTTCTGTGTTTACTTTGGAAGTGCGGTCTAGAGGCAAACAACAAGGTTATGTGGCTTGTATTAATGCATAGAACCAGCTTCAAAAACGCTTGAGTCGGTGCGGATGAGACCGGGTGCAAGCTCTGGATGACTTTGATAGCATAGACATACCGGCCATAGTGCAGCAGCATAGGCAAAGAGATTCTATAAGACATATTTCTAGCAAACAAACAAAAATCAATATACTCCAAAGTCAACAACTTTGGAGTAGATAAAAATAAGAGTAAAATGTCACAAAGGAGACACTCATTTTAATCACCGATGTCTATATTGGGTGTCAGCTGCATAAAACTCTACTTAATCAACATCACGGAACAATTCTTAAACTGAGTTTGACAATGTAGGAACATATTGCCATGTAGGAAATATTATACTGAGTTTGACAATGTAGGAACATATTGCCATGTAGAAAATATTATACTATATATGTAAATCTGTGGTATGTATATTTGTCTGCTTAGCAGATGACAAAAACTATGAAAATGTTAATCAACAAGAGTTTTAGTGTATTTTTTATATTGTCTAAAGGCATTACATAAGCAAAAAAATAGTTCTTCGATACTTCTGTCAATAAAGTAGAAGACAAAAAAGGAATAAGTCCAACAGACTGAGTTTTGTTAATAAGCCAGAGGACCAAAAAAGGCAATAAGTCTAACATACTGCAATTGTGCTTTTGCATGAGCAAATGGGTCTTTGCACTTTTTTGTTGCAAAAATGTTATGCAATATGAACTTTTGTATTCGTTGTAGCCCTACTGCCATTGTGGTGGTTTTTTATTGTTGTTGTACCTGCCAATAGCATTCAAAATATAGTCAGAATAATTGGAAAAAAGTAGCAAGAATGGAAGTATTTGTAAAGACTAGATACTATTTCAAGTATAATATTGAAGTACTCATAGTTTATGTCAATTTGCATAATTTCAAAGCAGTGAATCTTTAGGAACAATATAGCAAGAGAGAAAATCTTGCGAAGAATAACAAATTATTGTATCATGCTGTGTAATAAATTATAGTAAATTATTTTCCAATATAGATTTTATCAATAATTAGAGTGTTAGGCTACTGAAATTAGCATTTCACCAAATGTTAATATTTAAATCGCAGCTATTTAAATCATGCCATTCTATGATCAGAGTTTCGAACTTTGCAACACATACTCAAAATCAAATGCGAATCAAAATTTTGTGAAAATTGTTTAAGCGAAAACTAACCAGGGAAAGTTTATAAATTGAAAAATGATTATATGTTAAACTAGATATACACCAAATGTTTTGAAGCTGCAAACCATTAATGTAAACTGAGGAAATGCCAAAGTGTTTCTGTTTGTAGCTAATGCAATTGAGTACAATTTTCAAAACACAGTTTGCAGAGGTCAGGAATATTGAACAAAAAACTTAAATTCTTTAGAACAAAAAATAGATTTGTGTACCTGAAACTCAGTTTCTTTTCAAGTTGATGATGCTGTTGTCCAAAGCCAATATAAATATCCCTTGCTGGGAAAACCTCCGCAGATTGAAAACTGTTGATGATATGTTTTTTGAGTATTCTTCAAATGAAATATTTGCTACTTCTGGACAATACTCTTTTAACTGTGGGTTGCGCAATGTGCATTCTATCAATCCATCATTTGTGTCTAGATTGCATTCCAGACTATGCTCATATATAATTTCCATTTCTTTTTTGCAAAATGCACAGACCACACAGCTCTGCATGAGTGGTTGTTTACATTCAGCACAGATGCATCGATACGGAGGTGCAAATGAATTTCTTGGTTTCAGTATTCTGTGTATCTGTCAAAGTCAAAGAACAAATGACCATAGAAAATGCATATAATATCAGCATATTTTTAAATAGAACTATGTTTTTTTATTTGAATAATAATTGAACTTAGATTCAAACCACTATGACTAATTACAAAGGTAATGGGCAAGGTAGCCATTGGCTAACTGTTGTTAGCCAAAGGGTAAAATCAAAGAGACATTGCAAAAAGCAATCTTTGGAAACTGATGAATAAGAGTGTTGTGAACAGAGTTATAGCCTTCAATATAAAATTTGTTGCAATGCAAACAATGTTTTGGAGCATGCATAGAAAGAGAATAAATTGTACTTTGTCACCATGCAATAAATATTGTATGTGCAAAGAGGAGTGCCATTTAATGGATATGCAAAGGTTGCATTGTCATAATTTTCCTTCTCACATTGAGAGTACATACACACAATGCACTTTTGCAAAAAGCAAAATATGCAATTTGCAACATCGCTGCAAATGCAATTTTGATCAGTTAAACAAATATAAAATCTGACTCGTGGCACTTTAAGTGTTCTGCATCTATCTTCCGATCACAAAAATCTAATCATGCCATTGTCATCTTATCTAGCATGAATAATTTTAGATGATCTAGATAATGTGAATTAGTTGGATGCACTTTTGGTACCTAAAAGCCTTCTTTGCAAAGAGAGCTTGATATTGATTACATCTCAAGATAAAGATGTTATCAGAAGCTGGGGAGTGGAAACGTCATCAATTTATAAAGCAACTGACCTCAATACACAATACTCCCGAGAGCTCTTGTGCTTTGATGCCTTCAACCAGTCTTTTCCAATCGTAGTATTTGAATCTTTTCATAAATTCTTAGAAGCTTGTGATGGATTGCCTTTATGTTTAAAAGTATTTGGGGTGCTTGTCTATGGCAAAAATGAGATGTCTTATTGGGAAGACCAAATGGATAGAGGCTTAAACATATGATTCCAAATGAGACTCAAAGAAGACTTAAAATTAGTTATAATGTGCTCAAATAAATCTAACAACTGGATTGTTTTTTTGGAAAAACAAATACTTTTGTCTAAATGGCTAAAAGAGCTTAAATTCCATAGCTTTAAGCAATATGTGCTCAGGAGATATAGTAGCGGAAAAGGAGATTTCTGATTGCAGAAACCAGATCTACAGATTTGTTTTTAAAACGGAGTTTTCAAAGTGGCCCTTTTGCAAATGGATAAAACAACCTAAAAGCAATGACCTAGGCAAGCATGTGCTTGTTAGCCTTGAGGATAGAATTACAAATAGACAAGATTCTTTATTATAGGAAAAATGTGTACTCAAGATCAGAAACAGTGATACAAGAGAGAAACCATGAGAACTCAAAGAGATATGAGAGGGTTTAGCAATTGGCAAAGGTCTAATGATGAAATATTAACCCCATATTTCTTTGCACAAATCAAGGGCTAATATTTAGCTAAACTACCCAATGTTGATGGGAATACAAGCACATTCAAACTTTTCCAGTGATTAAAGCTTGTTTGAGAATCAGTTTGATGAGATTTTGAGAAACTTTTATCAAGTTATTTTTAGCAATTTGGTTTTCTGCGGCATTCATGTGAGATGTTTAAATATTCTTGGTCATCAGAAAGTCTATTATACATAACAAAGGCAATGGACTTAGACAATGAACAAGAGAAAAAAAAAACGATGAAAGGTCTTAAGCACTGAAACTAGTTTGCAGCAAACTACATTATGTTTGAGAAAGAAGCAATTTCTCAACAGACCTGTGTCTTTGAGTCAATAATTGGCAGTAAATTTTGAATTGCATAATCATCATTAAGAGGGTCAATAAAAGTAGCTGCACAGGTCCGGAGCATGTGGCTTGTTTTCGTATCATTTCGAACAATGTTTTTAAATAAATAGAATGGGGGATTATCAGATGCAAGTTGTTCTTGAATTTGCAAGAACAGTTCTTTGTAGCCTTCATTGAGCTGTAGCTGCAATAGTAGAAGACAACAGTTAATAAGCATAGATTGTAATTAGAAATCGTTGAAGCTATTTGTGTTTGTTTTTTCCCTATTTTTTTGTTTATATAAAAAAGTGAAAATTTTATTTGCGTTTAAAAAACAGCGATTCCAAAAGAACACTAGCTATACAAGTAAGCATATTTACTGTTGCATGGTCGTTTGTCGTTCCACCGTCTTTGATATACAAGTCAAATTGCTTGTTGTTGTATTCACAGGCAACAACAATTGCTGCAACAGAGCCAACAGAGTAGGAGTCATTGGATGACAACAGATCACCAATTGTCATATCTGGAGCTAGCTTTCTGATTTTGTAAACTCGATCAATTGTCTCAATTATTGTATGGGGGAATATGACTATTGAGTACTTGGCATCGCCTCTGTCATACTGGCCTTTTTTTTTAATCCCAAATCGAGTGATTCTTAGACTTTTGCTAGTTGAGAAATAGCTTCCAAAACGTTTGAGCAAATTGTCACTTATTCCAGCAATGATTGTCATTAGCCCATCTCTATCAACAAAGTCTGCATGCAGTATTTGTGCCTTTACAGGAGAAGTTTGTATTTTGTACTGTGCGGGCCCATATACGGCCAAGATGTCTCCTTCGAAAACAATTTTTGGTGTTGTTGTGCATAGCTCTATAATAGTAGCTGCTTCTGGAGGTGTTTGTCTGAACCTGCTATTGTTATAGTTAGAGAAAAAGCCGAAGAAAGAAATTATCAGCAATCAATAATAGGAATGTTGAAACTTAAATCAAGCTTGAGGAAATATTTGTCAATGCAATAGTTATATTCTATTGTTTTCTGTGCTAGAAAATTGTAAAAGAAAATGAGAAAGTTTCAAGTGTTAAAAATGATGTAAAAAGCAATCAGGACGAAAATAATTGCATACCTTTTTGCACTTTCAGGAGTTGACACTACTTCCATTGTTGGGCTGTTTGGTGCTAATGTTGTTTTTGTTGTGTTGTGCATGGGCAATGAACCATTTTCCATTATTTTTCAATTTTCAATTTCAGTTTCAAAAGCTGTGCATGCGAAAAGTATTAAGCAAATCAGCTGTAGCTGAAATTGCTAATTAGTGTAAAAAGTAGAAGAGATTTATAACAGATAGAAAATATGACAACAAACAAATAGCATGAAAAGAAGAAAAGCAAAAGAAAACAAATGTCTATAATTCTTTGACTGGATTTTTAACATTTGCATAGTGCAAAGTCTATGTAATGTTAAGAATTTCAATTAAACAAGTGCTGAAAACTATGTTATTTACAGCCAAATATTGAACAATTTTTCATTTACAATTATCTTGAACATAAGAATTTGTTATTAAAACATTTTATGTAGCTTACATATGGTGTGCATTTTTATAAAATGGAGACAGCAGGTGAATACTTTTTGTAAAGAGTGTTTACATATGTTGTGGCATAATTGCTATTTTTTAGATCTGAACTGTGAACAAAACAAAATGTAAACAACTTTCGACAATAAAAAAAGCAAAAGTTGACATCACGAAATAGATTACAAGAATATGAGAAAGTTTGACAGAGTTTAAACTCATAGGTATGACATCAATGTTGCAAATGCCCAAAGCTAATTTAAACCTAGCTTAGTGTGAGTAGGCAAAAATCAAATTGTTGTGGTTTAAAGTGCATGAAAGTTGCAGAAGAAAAAAAAGTACCTACTTTTGATTTCGTGCAAATATGCTATCATGGATCCGTCCATAGATAGCAAGACAATAAAATTAGATGATGCAAAATTGAATAGACTACACTTTTTTATCAAAGGATTGATAAGAAAGTTGAATAGTGATCAGTCCAATAAGCATCTGAAATATTGAAAACAATATCTCTGTGTTTCAAATTTGTCCAGCAGTGATCAAGCATTGAACCGGTGTTTGTTGTTGCTTTTGTTGTTTTCAGTGTCAAGCCTTTCATTTGCATAAACATTTGCAATTTCCTTTTCGATGTTGTTTCTTGCAACATGTCAATGTTCAGGTCACCAGCTACTAGGATTTGAGTAGTTGGTGTGCAAGTTGACAAAATGCAACTCAATATATGAAAGAGATCATCAAGCACACCACATGGTCTATTGTAAATGTTCAGTACTTTCAATACATTGTACCCTAATTCAAGATCTATGCAAATTGCTTCGGTGGAGTTTCTTGTATAGTTTTTAAAATCGATGATGGCAATGTGTTTTTTAATCAATGTAAGGATTCCATGCATTGAAAATGCTGAAAAGAAATTGTATTTTTCTATCATTGCTGTTTCTTTGGCAAGTGTGTGCATGTGAGTTTCTTGCAAACATAAAATGTCTGCTTGCATAAGTTCATGATCATTCAGAACATCATCATAGTGCAAAAGCAAGCTGCGTGTGTTCAATGATGAAATGAGTAATTGCCTAACATTTGGCATTGAATGCAAACCGTATTCAAATTGCAAACTCGCATGCGTTTTTAATCTATTTATTTCAGTCATGACTTTTGGACAAGTTATAAAATTTCTTTGTTCTAACTTGTTTAAAAGATAAAGACAATCAATATCTTTGACACGTGACAGCGCAGAGTAAACAAGGCCATGTCTCTTAATTCCTTTTGGGTCAAATGCTAATTTGTTCATTGTCAATCCTTGTGCTCTATGGATTGTCCTTGCACATGCTAACTGAATTGGGAATTGTGCTCGCATAACATTCATTTTATTTTCAAGTGTTGTTTGTATCACAATTCTTTTGATTGGTGTCCAACTGGACTTTACGGCAGGTGTATAAAGATGTTGCATAGTAGCACGTTGCTTGTCTCCAACTTTTGGATCTGCAAACTCAATCCAAACAATATCATGGCTTGTTTGTGTATAGTGTTTAAACACACCTTCTGCACCATTGACCAAGCCATCCTCAATTGAGTAGTTTCCTCCAACTAGTTCAATAAGCATATCCTTTTTCACTACTATCATAGAGGGAAGTCGCAATGTCTTTTGTCTATGGTCATTTTTTTCAATTGACTCAATTTTGCTATCATGTGCTACTAGTGTGAATGTTTCTGTTTGCATAGCTGATAACATTTTTGAGTTATGTTGTTGAACATCCTTATTACTATAGAAAAGATAAGGAAACGTTGCATCTACTGGTGGTTGTTTGTAGCAATGTTGGTTTAAGTAATCTATGTCATCCAGTGTTTGAGAGCATGTTCTAATTCTATTCAAAATTGATATGAATTTTTGATTTCTTTGATGTACAACTGTTGTAAGTTCATAGCATTTTATGGCATCAGACCAAAATGTGTAAGGAAATGTTTGTTGTTGGAATCTTGGTTGTTCAAAAATCCAACAATCCTGAACAGGTTGTGCTTGACACAAATCACCACAGAATATGACATCAAGGTTTCCAAATGCTTTTGTTGGTGTGTGCATGATTTCACGTAGTCGTTTGTCAATGTTGTGTAGCATTCGAGACCCTATTAAAGAGACTTCATCAATCAACAATACTCGAAGTTGTTCACAATCTTTTGTCAAAAGATCAAGGGTGTTTGAATTTAGAGGAAGCATGTTTGAACTTAGCGGCAGTCTGAGAGCAGAGTGGACTGTAATGCCACCTGCATTATATGCTGCTTTTCCAGTAAATGCAAGTATAAGACCCTTTTTCTTTAAAGGATCACTACCAATTTCCTTGTCATAGTAATGCAAAAGACCATCATAGATTGCTTTTGCGGTGTAAGTTTTACCTGTTCCTGCCCCTCCTGTCAGGAACAAGCGAATTGGAGTCAACGGATTGTTTTTTTTCCTTGCAATAACTTCTTTCACAATTGATTGTTGTTCAGTATTTAGCTTTCTTCGAATTGCATGATATTCATGCATGTTCAATAGAAATGGCTTTTCTGTCAAGATGCACCCACTTTCAGCTTTTGATCCATTGGACGCACTTTTTCGGATTAGATCATGTTGAATGTCATATTGTTCAAACGCAGAAGTAGTTGTTGTTTTGTCTATTGTCAAAGGAGCGATAGTTGTGTCTTGCAATTCAATTGTTTCAACAGCATTATCAAGGTCACCCCACTTTGTTGTTGTTGGTGCAATAAAGTTTTGTTCAACAATGTCTATTTGTTCTTTGAATGCAACATATGCATCAGACCATGTTTTGAAATTGCTTTTTAGTAGGTTGCAGTTGTCTCTATGCGGCATAAAGAGGATGATCTTTTCTCTAAAGAAATTTTCAGGGTCTTTTTGTTTGTTATAGTGAATAAATCGTATGATACATGGTCTATTTCTTTTTCTTGTAATTGAGTGGATACAAGAATAGAAAGATGCATATTCTTCCAAGGAGATGTTTTCAAGCTCAACAGGACGTGCAATGTATTTGTCCAAAATTGATGGGCAAATAATATCGTCAGAGTCATCTGGTTCTTTTTCCAAAAGTGATGGTTTTTTCAAGACAACTATTTTTTTGTCGTCCGGAGCAGTGTTAATGAAAATAGTCTTCCTGGAGGATGAATGTAGAGATAACGACAATATGACATGTACTGCTTGTCTAGTAGACATTTGTTGCATGTTCAGAAGCGCATTTCCAAGCTTACGTATTGTTTCGATCTTTCCATCATTCTCAAGAAGACATTGTTCTTTGATCTTTTTGAAAGCATTTGTCATCGATCTATCAAATTTGGTGATGTAAGAGCTTACATATGTTGCTGTAGCATAAGCATCTAAGATATATTGTGCATCTGTATTTGCCTGCCATAACTCTGGTATCGCTTTTGCAAAATGAATTGATCCAAATGTCAGCAGGATCTCTTTTTAGTATTAAGGTAGACCGAGAAAGCAAAGACCGTAGTAGCAAAATGTATTCATCTCTGGTTAGTTCTAGATCTAGGAGTAATTGTGCAAATGACATGTTTTTAGAATATTCGTTATGTTCAATAAGAACAAATACCTTTTTTTCTCTTTGAATGAGATCATCTGGAGCATTCTCTAGTGGCTCTAGAATGATGGTCCTATCCATAGGAGGCAATGGGAAATTGAATCTACACGTGTAATGTCGATGTTTTCTACATGTTTTTGTGTGACGATGTGTTTGAATTTGAATAAGATTTTGATCAAGTAAAAACGAGTCTGTGAATATATAGCGATCAAAAAAACTAATAATCTCCTCGTTTGAATTTTTTCCATAGACAGGTGCATTTTGAATCCAAATTAGTCCATGTTCATGCTCATTTCCTCTTTGTTGAAATTCGGTCGTAAAAAAAAAATCTTGTATTTTTCCAAACAATGTATTGTTTTTTAACATAAGAGACTTTAGTGCTGCTATTTTGTGTCTATAGTAGCGAGTACAAATCACTGGGTGTCTTCTTATTAACGTATCAATATTTTCTTCCAATGCATTGTCTTGTAAATCTGACAAATGTTTTTCCTCAATTTGTTTCAACGCATTGCATAAAGGTGCCCAAAGGTGTTCAGCACTTGTAAAGGTTAAAAAGAATGTAGGAGGACCAAGTTGTCAAATCATTGCAAATAGATCTTTTTTCATATTTTCAAAGTAGTCAAGTGATGTTCTAATCGCTTTCAACGTACGATACCCAATCGGAGATTGGAGTATTTTTACAAGATTGTCTTTTGACTTGACATCTCTTGCCAATATTTTTTTGTCCTTTAATTCTCCCATGCGAATTGATATCCAAGCAGTGTTTTTTACTTGTTTTATTATGACTTTAATTGCTTTAAAGAAAATATTCGTGCAATGTGTTTCAAAGTCTGTACTTTCATGTTGTAGCTCCCACTGTGATACTTGTTGATAAGAGAAGCGATCGAAAATTTCATTTGGTCGACTAAATCCGTAGAAAAGTGTAGGAAAATTTAGCTCTTCAGAGTATTTGTCTTGGAAAATGCTCAATCGTCGAAAGTTCTCAGAAGGTGCAATTTCTATGATTTTGTTGTCTAAGTCATCTATTAGATGTGTTTCTCCATATCCATGTATCAATGTTTCTGATATTGGTTCTATGTTTATTTCATTTTCATCATCATCTGTTTGTTCCGTTGTTTCTTGAGTATTTGACTGTTGTTTCGCTATTTCACTAAATATTTTTTCCCAATTAGTATCGATTACAATGCCTTCAATTTTATAAAGTTCGGTTTTGCATAAATCACTCAACGCATTCATAATGATCTTTGGCCGAATATTTCCAGATAGATATGCGTTTTTGTATTCCAATTTTCGCTTTAGCATAACTGCAACTGTCAAATTGTCATCTAGACTTCTAGGCAATGCTGTTTGAACTCTATCCAAGTCTGCAGGGACATTGATAATTGAGCCAGTTAGCCCAATTTGTGCTCTTTTATAACCAAGTTGTCTTATCTGTGCAAAGGCTATTCTTGGTGACACCAATCGTTCTTCCAAAGGAGTCAGTATAGTTACAGATGGCAATATGTTATTGCGCCAGATTCGTGTAGGCGATGCAAACATAGGCAATTTCCCATTAGCAATTGCTTTCTTGCAAGGTCTACAAATTTGAACAAGTAGCATTGCACATGACACATCTTCTGTATTTTCTAGAGCCTGGAAAGCTAATTTAATTGTGTTGTTCACACAACAAATGTCTTTTTTAAAATGCAGTTGTTTACACACAGAACATGCATGAATAGGTGTGTCTTGAATAGCTTTTAAGTATCTAACAACTGCTTTCTTTGCCTTTGTACATTCCTTTTGCTTTTGACGAATGTGCATTCCTTGTCTACGCATATTGTGTTTCAACAAGCGTAAGTTTTTTTGTGTATTGTCATCAATGCATGTTTGCATACTGGTTTTGCTTTTTGAAAATTGCTCAGCTATGCAAGAGTTTTTTTGTTCTATGTTTCCTATCTTTTGTTTTTGCCTTTTTACTTTAATTGCATTTATGTATATTGGTTTGTTCAAGGATCCCTTGTCAATGTTCTTGTCTACAATGTTTTCTTTTCCTATTGTCTGTTTGTTCTTTTCAGAATTATCCGTTGCAATTGCAGTAGAAGTATTTCTCTTGCAATTGGGCGGAAAGGGCATTTTATTTCCACAATGTTCTTGTAACAAAGGTTGGAAATGCGAATGCATTTTATCTATTACATGTTGCACTAGGCATAGAACATTTGACGATCTATTTGTTGCATAGAATGTTGCAATATTTTCTTGCAAATTATTGCTCCATAGATGTATGTTAGTGCCTAGTAGCTCACATAACCATTGGAGAGCAAATCGATCTCCTTCTATATGACCAATGATATATGGCTCTGCCAAATGCATAATATAGGTTTCCCATCCAGAAACAAGAGATGTATCTGCTAATGTGTTTTTATCAAGATATATGTCCAAGCATTTTATTGCTCTAATATCGTTTGAAGCAATACAATTATAAAAGCTTTGCGCAACTGCTTTTCTAACACTTTGTCCATCAGCGAAGAGTGTTAATTTGGAAATTGATTCAAACAAGAACTCATGACAATTGCCAGGAAGTCGATATGACATTTCAACTTGGTTATATAGACATTGATTTACATTTGCGCTATGAGGAAGCATATCAACGGCTTGTCTATTGGCTTCCATTGTTTTATATGACAACAACGGTTCGAAGTGGCCAGAAGCTAGTGTGTGGTCATGGAACAATATATTGTAGCAATATTCAAATTTCCCAGAATTGAAATGAAGGTATTTTGTTTCTTTTGTTAATGACCAAACAGCGACTGGAACGTTCAACCATTTTGAAAACCACTTGATGCAAAATATATCACCCCATAGTCCATATACACTTTGATCATCTGGCTGCGAAGCAGATTGCGACATGCGATTGAGATATTCGTTGACATTTCCTATGTTATGCAATTCTAGCAAATAGTCAACTGTCAATTCTGTGCGCATCGATAACAATGCAGAGGGATCTTTCTGATCTAGACAAACACGAAAATGATTCACAATTCCTTCCCTTATCTCTATTGATGTATATCGGAAATGCAACAATACTGCAAGTGCGTCAAACAGGCAATTTCCTGGCTCATAGTGAAAATTGTCTAGTCGAAACAGATTGCTTGTAGCCAATGCGTGATCAATTTGTTGCCAGTTAGAATCTTTGATCCCAAGACCATCTCCCTTTAAAACATAATCGCTTTTACTTTTGTCTTTTCGCATATTGCCTACAAAAACATTTGCAATAGCATATATTTCTTGCCTTTTTAGCTGTTCTTTTTTCTATGTCTCTGGTCGTTTGTCTAGGAAAACCTGCAGGCAAGTGAAGAGAAACAGAACCTAAGGAAAAGAAAATAAGCAAAGGGTATGGAATTTTTTCAAGCCATGATGTTGTAAACATTGTAAATTGTTCTTGTCATTGCAAATAAGCAAAGCAAACGAAGGAACATATTGACGACAAACTTTTTTCAAATGAAGTGTATTTTGCCCTCTTAGTAGAATAGGAAAAAAACGGGATGTTAATTGCTAAGGTGAAATTATTAAATATCCAAGATTTGGTATCAATGCAAAAAAAATGCTAATTAGAAAACAAGAAAATTCTATGTCTATGTGTTCAGTTTTTTTTTTTGAAACTATATTTGAGTTTGTTATCTTACAACCACCAAGATGAATTTTTGTAGGAAACTATCCAGCTACGGTTCTGGTTAGAGTGAAAGGTTTCAACACTTAAAAGGTCGAAGTCACTTTATCAAGAAATATGGATATAATATTTCTCATCACACATCAGTACACACTTGATTTCCTATCCTACTCGGCGAGAATCATTAGATTCAATGCAATATTAGATTCATTGGTGACCTGTAACAAAGGCAATCAAACCGAATGCATTACATTCCCTATTTAATGTCGATGAATCATTCTACATAATCTTGTACATATATCTTAAGCAGATATGATGATAAACATAAGCTCGATCTCATATACTAGCATAAAGATTTGGTCCTACCATTCATTAACACTATACACATATCTAAGGTTATGGAATTACATACATATAGATCCACGTGATTTACGTGACATCACATATGCTAGCTACCCATTAGCATAACCCTATGTGTTTGTCCATAATCAATTGCACACGTTATTAATAATGCTTATACTATTCTTAAGCTGAGAATCATAATAATCAATACAAGCAACTAATGTCTACTAGTATGAACAACGTATATGTCTAATATGATCGTGATAAGCATTGCTTATTACGATAGCTTAGGTATGGTTATTGCTATGGAGATTACACTCTTCTCTATCTTCCGGTTGCACCAACACTAAATAATTATAGCCAAAGGCATGTAAAACAATCTCCCCTATATGAATAATTACACATAATACATAAGGTTAAATAAATCACTTATAGCTTACATTGGTTACATATCAGTTATTTATGAGACAATTCACAACATACATACTATATTCGTTGATGAGGACTGCCAACAATCTAGATGTATGTTCACCAGCAGGAAACTCAATAAGTTCAGCTTCTTCTTAATGCAAATTTGGCGAACTTGCTGGGAATCCCCTAGATCCTAGTCAAACACACCTATCTCTATTAATATAGTTACATAGACTAACTTTCCTTTGACACACTACAGTTACAATATCAATTCACTAGTGACCTATAACAAAGAGAACCAAAGGCAAGTCATTACATTGCCTACCTAATATGGATGAATCATTCTACATCAAAGCTCATTCGCTCTGAAATGATGACGTAAGTCTTGGAATCGGCAGGCCAAGAGCCGGCGGTGCAATGCCGTCAGCGTCTGTTCATTTGTTTAATGCATGACAGGATGTTGAAGCCACGCTGTAGAGAGCGTTCAAGCCACCTTGAGTGGTGACGTAAGTCTTGAAATGGGGGCGTTGTGGGTCTGGTCATTTGTTTAATGCATCGCAGGTTAACATGACAGAGAGCAGCAGATTGAAGCCACGTTGAAGCCAACATTCGAGGCATAAAGTCTTGAGCGGGTATGAAAGACACCTGTTAGCTCATAACGTATTCTAGTTTGTGAGTATTGAAACGAATTGATAAGGTTTGACTTGTGCCAGGCTGACGGTGCTCGCATGCTTTCATCTTGGTTGTGCGAAGGAGAAGTCCAAGGTCGCGGATCGCGTATTCGTCTGCGTTTGTTGCCTTGGTTGAGGTAGATTCAGCGTTTGTTAGTTGTTGTAGATAAGAAGATACATAGCAACTATGTAAAATTATCTTGTTCGTTAGTCATCGGCCAATCTGAACCCAACAAGACTAGGAAAGTCGAGTGAAGTCAATGCTTTCAACCAATTACTAAACTACAAGCAATAAAAACAACCCCTCCTAGAATAGCACAAGCAATGCTTAACATCTCCTTCAAGTGGCAAAATGCATGAACATATGTGCAATAGAACCAGACGCAAAATAAAGGATTAGCAAAGTGACCCAACATATGTGTCACTATGCCAAGTTAATATAACCATGCCTCCACATGTGTGGCAAGAGAGGGAGCTCAAGCAAGATGATGTGCCAAATCAACAATACTCCTCGGAATCACCATCCTGCATAAAAATATGCAGCAACATGGCGCTTAACCAAAATTGGACGTTCGACAACTTGTGCATAAGATGTCAAATAAATCGGGAAATTGATACTAGCACTACTATTGTGATATTTGCCTTATAATCTTATCTCAAGTGGATATAACAGACTATATAATGTATAAAGCAGGTATGCTTGTAGGAATTTTTGACTTGACACTTGATTTGGAATAAGTAGGAACAAATGAATGTACTAACAAATGTTCCATAATATGGGAATGTAAGTGATGGTTGAAATACATTGTATTTTTCATTTATATAGCAGACCACTCGAGCACAAGGTCATAAGGTGACAAATCATTAATAACAAGTCAAACACATGAGAATAATTTACAAATAAATAAATGTAAATAAGTTGATCCTTGCAATGTAAATATATGTACAGGGCCCAAGACCTTGGCACAGAATTTATCCACAACAAAGTTATTACATAAATAGGCAGACGAAAAAGAACCATGTATGCATAGGGACAAAGCCTTTTCACACAGAATACGAAACTAAAAACATGTAAACAAAGCATAGACGTATACATACAGACAATGAGCATATATACACAAGTTTGTAGATAAATAAACCTTGAATCTACGTAAACTAAGTCAACAAAGGCAGAGGAATAGGCGATCACTGACCTTGGACTTCTCCTTCTGCTACTGTTGCTGCTGCTCCTCTCTCTATGTCTGTGTGTTTTGTTTTGTGTTCTTTGCCCAACTGAGATGAAACCATGCGAGCACCAATACCCTGGCACAAGCCAAACCTTATGAATTCGTTTGAAAATTCACAAAATAAAATATGTTATGAAACCATAAAACTGACTCACCAGGTGGCGCAGCAGCTGTCTTTCGTAGCCGATCGAGATTTTATGACTTGAATGTTGGCTTCAACGTGTCTATTCAAAGTGGCTTCAACACCCTGTTCACTGTCATGTCAATGGTTACAACTTCTATGATGCATTAAACAAATGAGAAGACCCTAACAGCATCGCACCACTGGCGCTTGGGGTGCCTATTTCAAGACTCACGCCATCATTTCACAGTGAACGACATTTGACATAAATCATTTTTTATAAAATTTAGTTTAATAAAAAACAGACTATAACTATGTAAAACCATATACATAAAAAAAAATTAAACTCAAGTGCAAGGAAAATTAAGTAGATTAATTAATAGGGTACGAGCGATCCATATATTTCCTGCCACACAGGATATAATAATAATAATAATAGCATGAGTATGATTGTAACTTGGCAATGATACACTAATTAAAACCTCATTGTTACAGACAAGCTGAAAAATGCTCTAGCATTGCTCGCAACCAGGTCTGGAATTTGACGGGCTAAAGAACGTTTTTAGGCCGAAAATTTTTTCAGTTCTTAAACCTATTTGACAGTAAAAAAAAATGTTGGCAGGTCAACAGCTGCGTCCATTAACAATTTCAAACCGTTGATTCGACGTTTACAGTGTTAAGGCCCACGCCATAAATTTTAATAAGTGGCCATCACCGTTTGACAAGACAATTCAAGCAAACAGACTTGCAGTGACCCATTCGATGCACCAACACGATAGCAGCTACAAAGGTGAATGCACAACGATAATTGACATGCACCTGAATTTGGCAGGTGCATTGACATCCAAACATGTAGCAACAACATAGCAGGGACAGATAGACAAACATAGAGCAGCACGAGGGGCTGTTTTTCCTTCCACTTAGAGAGGCCTTGCAAAAAAGAAAACTAAATCAGACACTGCCATGAAATTAACACACAAACATAGTTCTATTGCGGCCACAACATAATGATAATAACATAGACAAAATGCATAATGCATAAAACCAGTAGGCACACAAAAGTAAAAAATGCTACTAATAGTAATCTTATGCATAAATCAAGAAAAAATCCTAGACTTGTGAAAGAAGCATTTTGGTGCATATCAATGTGTGAAAGAAGCATTTTGTTGCATATCAATGGCTGCCTGACGCAACGAAGATGCCTCTTCTTCCTTCAAGTTAGTGTTTGCAATTTAGAGCAATGTTGCTCTTGCTTCAACAAAGAGAGTCAACATTTCAATCTTGCTCTCCCTGTCTATTAAATCTATAGAGGACATCTCCAAACTAGAAATTCCTTTGAGAAGTCCAAACCAAACAACATTGTTATTTGCTAAGAATATTTTGGTAAATTTATGAGATAGAGTCAAATTTCAAAAGCTTAAAATAGAACAACAGAAAACAATATTGAATTATGTATATACTGAAACTATGGATACATTGCAAGATAGATGAGCTGAAGTAATAGAACAGTGGAGGACAATAATGGACTCTAACAAAACAATTGTTAAAAGAATGGTGAAAATCCACGACAGCGCTTGTCGAGGTACCTCTCATCTCCTCAAGACTTTGATTTAATTTAATTTTTATAAAATTACTGCGTTTTGTTAGTTTCTCCTCTCTAAGTTCATTGATGAAAGTTCATCAATTCGATCATTAGTGAATTACATATGACAAAATCTCTAAAATCATATATCTCTGAAAATCAACCATACTCCGGCTTTAAAAATATGAAAAGTTTACACTCAGACCAGTGGAAGTTTACATAATATTTGGATGCTTTTTAGGTTTGGCTATGTATACATAAAGCTTCGACAAAGAACATCGAATAAAAGTCCAATGGTCGATAGGGTTTTAGCCTATTTTTTATTAATTTTATGGTATATTAATTTGACACTATTTAAATTTGTATAAAACGTAAACTGAAACGGACAGAAAATACAAGACTGTCATCAAATTTCAGTTTGACACGCAAAATAAATTTGAATTTCCAGCCCTGTTCACGACCTCCAGCGGGTTGCAAAGCGAAACCTTCAGGCAACAAAACGAAAATGATGAGTCTTGAGAGGCTTCTCCAAGGACAAAACCCTCATTGCATCTACCGAGGTTGAAGTACAATGTATTTAAATGGATATTAAGACCCATGAACTACCAACTTTTTCATAGGCATTGAGTTATCAACTAGCTAGCTGGCTATATTAATGATCATCGTAAAGACGAGCTCTACGATGGACAATATCAACAATACATGCAGTTACAACGCGAGGTGGAAGCATAACTTATGGTTAAGCGAGATCATGCTAAGATATCCAGGTTCGAATCCATAACTTATGTAATCATTGAGTACCTGCAAAAAAAATTAATATGCTTTAGCTTAATGCTAAGCAAGCCACCCAACGTGTCATCATAGACAAGCTCAAAGGCACAGTGTATAACTCTCCATCATATTCCACTCCACAAGTACACTCGAACTACATAACTGTGCAAAGAAATTGCCGACACACAAATCAACCCCTGATCCACACAAAAAATCCCTAAAATGATATATATGTGGAAATCAACCATGCTCCGACTTTAAAAACATCAAAATTTTATACTCAGATCAGTGGAAGTTTACATAATATTTGCATGCTTTTTAGGTTTGGCTATATATACATAAAGCTTGCACAGAGAACATGGGATAAAATTCCAATGGTCGCTAGGGTTTTAGGCTATTTTTTATTAATTTTATGGTCTATTAATTTGACACTCTTTAAATTTGTATAAAATGTAAACTCAAAGCCGCAGAAAATACAAGATCGTCGTCAAATTTCCGTTTGACATGCAAAATAAATTTGAAATTCCAGGCCTGCTCACAACCTCCAAGGGTTGCAAAGCGAAACCTTCAGGGAACAAAACGAAAATGATGAGTCTTGAGAGCCTTCTCCAACGACAAAACCCTCATTGCATCTACCGAGGTTGAAGTACAATGTATTTAAATGGATATTAAGACCCATGAACTACCAACTTTTTCATACGCATTGAGTTATCAACCAGGTAGTTCGCTATATTAATGATCATCGTAACCATAAGCTCCACGATGGACAATATCAACGATACACGTAGTTACAATGTGACGTGGAAGCATAACTTATGGTTAAGCGAGATCATGCTAAGATATCCAGGTTCGAATCCATAAATCATGTAATCATTGAGTACCTGCAAAAAAATTTAATATGCTTCAGCTTAATGTTAAGCAAGCCACCCAACGTGGCATCATAAACAAGCTCAAAGGCACAGTGTATAACTCTCCATTATATTTCAGGCTCCAGAAGTACACTCAAACTACATAACCCTCCAAAGAAGTTGCCGACACAAGATTCAACCCCTGACCCGCACGAAAACACGACACAGCAAGCTGAAATCAAAACCCCAAACCCAAATCCGAACGAAAGCGCTCAAAATCAAAACCGAGAAATCGTTCTTCGTAAATTTCCCCTAGAAACGGTCCATGGAAGCTACAAAACCGGCGACATTCCTTTATGCTGACATCCTTCTCGCTCTTAAGTAAACGGCGCACTAAACTCAAAAGTTTGCAACTCCATTTCTGCTATTCTCTTCGGCCCCGAGACCTTAGCAGAGAATTTATGCACAACAAAGTTATTGCATAAATAGACATACAAAAAAACAAACTATGTATGCACAGGGACAAAGCCTTTTCAGACAGAATACGAAACTAAAAATATGTAAACAAAGCATAGACGCATACACAGAGAAAATGAGCATATATACACAGGTTCGTAGAGAATGAGCATAGACGTAAACATTTTCTTCGGCGCCGAGACCTTGGCAAACAATTGATCCACAACAAAGTTATTACATAAATAGCCATACGAAGAAAACCTATATGTGCACAGGAACAAAGCCTTTTCAGACAGAACACGAAACTAAAAACATACAAACAAACCATAAACGTATACACATAGAGAATAAGCATATATACACAGGTTCCTAAACAATGAGCATAGACGTAAGCCTTTTCTTCGGCCCCGAGACCTTAGCACAGGCAACAAACGCAGACGAATACACCATCCGCGACCTTGCACTTCTCCTTCGCCCAACCAAGATGAAACCATGGGAGCACCGTCACCCTAGCACAAGCCAAATTTTATCAATTCGTTTCAACACTCACAAACTAAAATATGCTATGAACTAGCAGGTGTCTTTCATAACCACTCAAGACTTTATGGCTCGAATGTTGCCTTCAACGTGGCTTCACCCTGCTGCTCCCTGTCATGTCAACCTGCCATGCATTAAACAAATGACCAGACGCACAACGTCCCCATTTCAAGACCTACGTCACCAGTCAACGTGGCTTCAATGCCCTCTACAACGTGGCTTCAACATCCTGTCATGCATTAAACAAATGAGCAGACGCTGACGGCATCGCACCGCCGGCTCTTGGTGTGCTGATTCCAAGACTTACGTCACCATTTCAGAGCGAATGAGCTTTGAAATAAATAATTTTTATAAAATTTAGTTTAATAAAAAACACATTGCAACTATGTAAAACCATATAGGTAAAAAAAAATTGAACTCGAGTACGAGCTAGACTAGGTAGACTAGATAGGTGATAATAGGGTCCGAGCGATCCACTTATATTCTGCTACGCATTGTTATGAAATTTAAACATTAGATTAAACTAAATTAAATATTCAATGCAACATACTTTATCCCATCCTAGCAATCCCATACTTCGATTAAGTTGCAGCTAAAGTCTATAACATAATCCCATGTTCTGATAAAGCTATTGAACTAATGAATCTATTAGACTTTTGATTATGGCGAAGTCCAATCTACTAACCATTTCCAAAAAATGCTCCACAACCCCATCTTTCAATAAGGTTATAATTAAGGAATTTTTTACACTTTAAAATTTTAAAATATAACGTATAAGTGACTTGCAAATTAATAATTTTTTAAAGCTCTTTTCCGTTTCTCGAATTATGTAAAAAAATATCTTGAAAAATATTACAGAATAACAATTATTACACGTTTTTATTTAAAGATATTTTGCAGCTATTTTAAATGATATATGCCTTTGATTTTTTTGGTTTAACTAAGGAAGAGAATCGGTATTTTTGTTTGAATATTCTAGTGAAAATTATTTTAAATAAAGAAAGTTTAAATATCAGTTATCAGCCAGGTAGTTCGCTATATTAATGATTATCGTAAACATAAGCTCCACGATGGACAACATCAACGATTCACGTAGTTACAATGTGACGTGGAAGCATAACTTATGGTTAAGCGAGATCATGCTAAGATATCCAGGTTCGAATCCATAACCCATGTAATCATTGAGTGTCTGCAAAAAATTTTAATACGCTTTAGCTTAATGCGAAGGAAGCCACCCAACCTGCCATCATAAACAAGATCAAAGGCACAGTGTATAACTCTCCATTATATCCAGGCTCCACAAGTACACTCGAACTACATAACCCTCCAAAGAAATTGCCGACACACGAATCAACCTCTGACCCGCACCAAAACACGCCACAGCAAGCTGAAATCAAAAGCCCAAACCCAAATCCGAACGAAAGCACTCAAAATCAAAACCGAGAAATCGTTCTTCGTAAATTTCTCCTAAAAACGGTTCATGGAAGCTACAAAACCGGCGACATTCTTTTATGCTGACATCCTTCTCGCTCTTATGTAAACCGCGCACTGAACTCAAAGGTTTGCAACTCCATTTCTGCTATTCTCTTCAACCCCGAGACCTTAGCAGAGAATTTATCCACAACAAAGTTATTACATAAATAGCCATACGAGAACACGAAACTAAAAACATATAAACAAACCATAGACGCATACACACAGAGAATAAACATATATACACAGGTTCGTAAACAATGAGCATAGACGTAAGCCTTTTCTTCGGCCCCCAGACCTTAGCACAGAATTTATCCACAAGTTATTACAAAAATAGCCATACGAAAAAACCTATGTATGCACAGGGACAAAGCCTTTTCAAGCAGAATACAAAACTAAAAACATGTAAACAAAGCATAGACGTATACACACAGACAATGAGCATATATGCATAGATTCGTAGATAAATAAAACCTGAATCTACCTGAACTAAGACAACAAACGCAGACGAATAGACGAGCCGCGACGTTGGACTTCTCCTTCTGCTGCTGCTTCTCCTCTCTCCGTGCATGAACAGCTAACAAACCCTGAATCTACCTGAACCAAGGCAACAAACGCAGACGAATACGCTATCCCCGACCTTGGACTTCTCCTTCGCCCAACCAAGATGAAACCATGGGAGGACCGTCACCCTGGCACAAGCCAAACCTTATCAATTCGTTTCAATACTCACAAACTAAAATACGCTATGAGCTAGCAGGTGTCTTTCATACCCGCTCAAGACTTTATGCCTCAAATGTTGGCTTCAACCTGCTGCTCCCTGTCATGTCAACTTGCCATGCATTAAACAAATAACCAAACCCGCACCGGCCCCATTTCAAGACTTACGTCAACACTCAACCTGGCTTCAACGCCCTCCACAACGTGGCTTCAACATCCTGCCATGCATTAAACAAACGAGCAGACGCTGACGGCATACACTCGAACTACATAACCCTTCAAAGAAATTGCCGACACACGAATCAATCCCTGACCCGGAGGAAAACACGCCACAGCAAGCTGAAATGAAAACCCCAAACCCAAATCCGAACGAAAGCACGCAAAATCAAAACTGACAAATCGTTCTTTGTAAATTTCTCCTAAGCATAGACGTAAGCCTTTTCTTCGGCCCCGAGACCTTAGCAAACAATTTATCCACAACAAATTTACTACACAAATAGCCAGACGAAGAAAACCTATGTGTGCACAGGGACAAAGCCTTTTCAGACAGAATACGAAACTAAAAACATGTAAACAAACCACAGACGTATACACACAGAGAATGAGCATATATACACAGGTTCGTAAACAATGAGCATAGACGTAAGCCTTTTCTTCCACCCCGAGACCTTAGCACAGAATTTATCCACAACAAAGTTATTACATAAATAGCCATACGGAAAAAACACTATGTATGCACAGGGACAAAGCCTTTTCACACAAAATACCAAACTAAAAACATATAAACAAAGCATACACGTATACAAACAGACAATGAGCATATATGCACAGGTTCGTAGATAAATAAACCATGAATCTACCTGAACTAAGGCAACAAACGCAGACGAATAGACGATCCCCGACGTTCGACTTCTCCTTCTGCTACTGCTGCTCCTCTCTCCGTGCACAAACAGCTAACAAACCCTGAATCTACCTGAACCAACGCAACAGACGCAGACGAATACCTCCTCCGCCCAACCAAGATGAAACCGTGGGAGGACCGTCACCCTGGCACAAGCCAAACCTTATCAATTCGTTTCAATACTCACAAACTAGAATACGCTATGAGCTAGCAGGTGTATTTCATACCCGCTCAAGACTTTATGCCTCGAATATTGGCTTCAACGTGGCTTCAACCTGCTGCTGCTCCTCTCTCCATGCACAAACAGCTAACAAACCTTGAATCTACTTGAACCAAGGCAACAAACGCAGACTAATACCTCCTCCGCCCAACCAAGATGAAACCGTGGGAGGACCGTCACCCTGGCACAAGCCAAACCTTATCAATTCGTTTCAATACTCACAAACTAGAATACGCTATGAGCTAGCAGGTGTATTTCATACCAGCTCAAGACTTTATGCCTCGAATATTGGCTTCAACGTGGCTTCAACCTACTGCTCCCTGTCATGTCAACCTGCCATGCATTAAACAAACGACCAAACCCGCACCGCCCCCATTTCAAGACTTACGTCACCACTCAACGTGGCTTCAACGCCCTCTACAATGTGGCTTCAACATCCTATCATGCATTAAACAAACCAAGCTTCAACATCTTGTCATGCATTAAACAAACGAGCAGACGCTGACGGCATCGCGCCACCGGCTCTTGGGATGCCGATTCCAAGACTTACGTCACCATTTCAGAACGAATCAGCTTTCAAATAAATAATTTTTATAAAATTTAGTTTAATAATTAAAACATTGCAACTATGTAAAACCATATAGCTAGAAAAAAATTGAACTCGAGTACGAGCTAGACTAGGTAGAGTAGGTAGGTGATAATAGGGTCCTCGCGATCCATTTATATCCTGCTACGCAGGACATAATAATCCGGTTAGTTGAAATCGTGTGTATCATTTTCGTACAACCACACACCGTCATTAAAAAAAATGGCATTTTATTCCAAGTTGGCTTGGTTTGAAATAAAGTTAAAACTTAATTTTTTATTTTTTATTTTTGAAAAAATGTTACTTTTCCACCTAAAAATACTTTATATATAAATTACATGAAAGGTAAAATACACCAAAAGTTCCCCCTACAAGAATCCACCACCAATGGGTTATTATGAAGAATCGAACGTAGATGTTTATCGTTACAAAGACGACGACAACAATACCTCACTAATTATGGATAACATTGTGAAGTCACAAAAGAGTTGCTGGAAGGCCAAAAGGAGTTAGGCAACAAGATCGATAGATTGATAGCTAACATGCATAAATTATTCACATAAATAATTAACAAGGTAAGATTCTAAAGAATATTGGTTAGAGGAAATAAAAATGAGAAACGAGGACAAAAACAAAGTTACGATGGCATACAACTTAGATGTTGATTATGACTAAACATCGAAGAAAGTATCGCTAGTGTCAATTTCATGCTCGTTACCAGATAAGAGTGAAGACGATGTATTGCGAAGAGAAACTATTAC
This sequence comes from Larix kaempferi, assembly GCA_027924585.1. NCBI lineage: Eukaryota > Viridiplantae > Streptophyta > Pinopsida > Pinales > Pinaceae > Larix > Larix kaempferi. The sequence continues at coordinate 12,113,056 of BSBM01000372.1, read as the reverse complement.
TCAGGGAAACCAAACACAAGAAGTAACCCCAAAGTACGTCCCACCTCATCGTAGGAAGAGTGAGAAGATCAAGGTTCCAAGAAAATAAGAAGTCAGACTTATAGCTCCACCTATGCCCATAAAGGATAAGTTTTAACATTATAAATTCTATGGTGTTGAGGACCATGATATCAAGAATGGGGAATTACAACTAAAGAACAAAACATACAAAGCCCGAAGAATTTTGCAACAATAGAGGTAAAGCAAGTTTGCATCCAAAACGTGTCAAGGTTTTAAGCTTCCTGACCAAATTAAGAGACTTTAGGGTATGGTGCGCAACCTACAAAATAATATTGCATATACCCAAATTAGAAACCATGTCAATTTCTTACAATTAGACAAGGACAAAGATGATGCCGCTAGAGAAACATGCTTAGCCCGAAAAATCCAATATATTATGCTTTGAGGACAAATCATTCCTTGAGGAGGTGAATAAATAATAGAAGTTACTAATAGTTACGAAATAAGATTATTATTTAATGAAGAGTCAAACAACACATGTCCACTCTCGTAGCTAGTCAATGCCTATATGGGTATACCATTGTGAGAACATTCAAGTCATCATTCATTTATTATCAAATAAACATTTATACATTCAATCTCTATTGCATTTTTTTATGCAGTTATGCTACATGCTTATTGCTTGCTTCTTCTTGGGCCATATTTGAGCGTCGAGTTTCATGTTTTTTAAGGTCCATATCTTCAAGCATATGAATTGTTTCCTATTCTCTGACTTCACTAGGTACTAACCCAATTGACTAGTTTAGGTTGGAAGCCATAGATTAGGAGCCTTTGCTCAAATTGTAGACGATGTTTCGTAGCATGGAGCACTCATCTTCAAGGACTTGTACGCCTCTTTTGATGTACTAAGGTATCCATAACTAGGGAATTATGAGAAACACAATGATGTTCATTCTCATGAATTTTAGTGGTGACAAAAGTAGAGGTTATTTTCTCACTTTTATATTTTCAAGCTGATGAAGGGCTTCATCTCTTGGATATCTCTACGGAATTTCGGGTCATTCCTGTGACAAATCATTCCCACAATTTCCCATAAATAATTTATATGCAAGATACCAATATTTCCCTACAAAATGATAGACTAAGAAGGTTGAAACACAAGGCTCTATTTTTTTATTATTACCATCTTCATGAATCCATAAGGCTCTACTTTTGAGTCTCCATTCGGCTTATTCCTTATTAAAAGCTCATTTTTCCTTCTCTCAAACTCCCTCAAACGATTTGTGTTCTCATCTCATAATACCCTTGCATTGTTTTTTTCAAAAAGAGCATTTATGCCTTCTTATACCTCGCTAATCTCCTCTTGTGGCGATAACAACATATTTTGCCCAACATTTTAACATATTCTTAATTTTTTTAATATTGTCTGCAAATTGTTGCATTGTGGATTCTCTCTCCTGACTATCAAAGGTTTGAATCTCAATCAGGATCTCAGAGTAGGGATCAAGACGTCGAGTTTTCACAAGATTTAATGCAGTTCCTATCTCCTGTTATCAAAGGTTTTCCAAGTCTCAAGGACTAATTCCCTAAACTATGGGTCTACAAACGAAGTGTGACTGAACTTGAGTGGGATTGGGGATTTCTAGTCATCCCTTTCAATTTTAAAAAAAAATAAAAGATGATATGACAAACCCTCTATACTTACCCAAGATTTGACTCTTATTTGATCATTAAAAATAGATTATGCCATTAGGAAGTGGTCCAATCCCTTAAAAATCCCCTCTTTTCCTCGTCTAACATTTCTCAAAGGAGGGGTCACTTTCACAGGTTCCACATCAATAAGATGGAGTGTTTCAAATCACTGAGAGAAGTACTCACCAAATTGATTTCTTCTTGCATCCTCCCCCAAAATTTCCCTTAATTTTAGTGTTAGATTCAAATCACTCCCCAAGATCACATTATCTCTCTCCAAGGACCCAAAATCAACAAGAGAATCCCAGTAAGGATTCCTATCCTTATAAGGCCCATAAATGTGACAAACCTTTAGATCCTTACACAACTCCTTTGTTGTTATCTCCACTACAATAATTCAATCAACATGAAGAGGAGATTGAGTCAAACTTAGAGTTCCACCCAGAAACAATGACTCTAGATAACCCTACAACATCTAAGGGAAAAAAATTCCATTCCTTAAAAAAAATAGATAAGATTACTAGAGAACATGGTTTATGTAGGAGCATAGTATTAGGTGTTGGAACCTAAGGTTATGCAATTTCATCACACCTCTGGATCTTATGGAGACAATCAGTCGATATACAACAATTGAATAACAGAGCAGACAACTGGAGGTTCGATTGAGCAGTAGATTGGATGGTTTATGAGACCATGGTAGGTATGACTACAAGAGTTGACTAAACATTGGGACGTTACAATTTTGTGTAAACGGTTAGAAACAACGACCCCTATTTGTGGACCAGATCTTCCTCACTTGTAGGCAATTTGTTAGATCTGGAGAATATATAAGGATGACCCTATGGGTTGTGTTAAGTATGAAGAATTAAATCATTCTTATGATCAAGTATGCATTGTGATGTTCTGATCATAATGTTATGTGCTTAAGTGTTGTAACAGTGTCTCTAGATGCCACCTCTCTTCATGGAATATTGTTCCCTTATGTTATTTCCTTTTTTTTGGTTTTGACCTAGCATGTTGTCTGTGAATCGTGTAGAGTTGGATCTAGGGTTGATCGACTTTGGGATGAATATTTGTTTACCGATACCTCTTCTTGAACTTGGATCACATATGCTTAATCAGAAGGATGACTTCCAAGAATATAGAACTTGTTGTTCTAAATGGACACAATTATGCAATCTAGGCACCAGATATGGAAACTTTGTTGAAGAGCAAAGGATTGTATAAATATATGAAGGTCGCTATTACTGATCTTAAAGATGATGATGTTAAGTTTATGATTGATGGAAAGAAGGATGAAGTTTTTGGGTTCATCATGACCTGCATTTCAAGGGAGATTCGCTTTCATACAAGCAAGATCGACTATCCTCATGCCGTCTGGACCAAGTTGAAGTGTTTGTTCAACAAGGTTAATGAAAGTCAAGTAATGTAAATAGAGAAAGAGTTGGTCTCTCTAGAACTTCTTTTCTTTGATCATATTGAGGACTATTTAGCTCGCATCATGGAGCTACAATTTAAATCAGGTAAATGTGGTAAGGATTTTATGAAGAAGGATGGACAGCTCATTGAACTGGTCCTGATGAATTTGAAGACACCAATGTCTTCTGCTCGTCCTTTCGTGCCAATTGGATGTCACGCAAGCAAGTTGGTAAGGAATTTACTTTTGATACTTTCTGTGATTTATTGATTAAAGACCAACAAAATTTGCTTGAAATAGGGAAGCTTGGTAGCAAACACCAAGCTCACTTGCTGAAAAGCAAGGTCAAGCCAAACCTTAAAGAACGTGGTTGACTAGATCATCAACCAAAATGTATTGACCAACCTAATAAAGATAAGATTGAAGAGTTGGGCGTTATCCCTTTACTCTTCTTGCTATGAGATTTGTTATCCAAGCTTTATAAAGAATAATTATTGGTAAAGTTTCATATGGAGTGTGAGCCGTAGAATGAGGGAACACTAGACTAATGAAATCTTCTTGTTGTCCTTCTTTGTTCTTGGTTTCTTATCCCTTCCTTGTATCCAATGACTATATAATAATTAATCAGGTATTATGGATCAAGCAAGGTACAATCAAAGACAAAGGTCATTAGGTTTATTCAGAAGGCTTAGAAGGAGGAACTTACAAGTTCCATTCTATCCATCAACAAAGAAGGACCCAAAGAAGAAAACCTGTTGGTATTATGGAAAAGTGGGACATGTTGAGAAGAACTGTTGGAAGAAGATGAAGGACTTGGAAGGAAATGACAAGCACCTTGAGAATAGTGCATCGATTAGAAAGTCGACCAATCAACGTCCTAAAAATTATACCTTCTTTTGTTAACACTTCCGAGGCATTACATGCGTGTACCACTCGGACATAATGGATAGTTGATTATGGTTGTACTAATCACATGGCTAAGGATGCTTCTTCGTTCCGTTACTTAAGTGGAGCTCTTGAGAATAAAATTTATGTAGATAATGATTACGCTCTCATGGTTGCTAGAAGCGGAGATGTTGAATGCCAACATGGTTGAATATCCAATGTCTATCATGTTCCTAGCTTGAGTGTTAATTTATTGTCAGTTGCTCAACTTACACAAACTCAGAAGACTGTGAAGTTTTGGTCAGATAGATTTATCGTAAAGGATTCGAGGCTTGGGGGGCCATCTGTTGCTTTGGGATATTTTGATCCCAAGGATGGACTTTATATATTTTTTTATTCTCCCAAATGGATTCTACTAACTGCAGCAACTAGAATGACTACACTCATCGCATAGATCGACGACATGAGTTGAATTTGGCATGAATGACTTGGACATATGAACTTTCATAGTAAGAAGATGATGGAAAATAATAACATGGTCACTGGTCTCCCAAAGACTGTTCCACTCAACAGATTTTGTAGATGACATGTGCTTAGAAATCATCATCAAGCACCCTTTGATTCCGTGAAAGCATGGATACATTTCTATAGATTTGCATGGATATATTTCTTGAAGAGTAAGACTCATGTCTTTGAAAGAATCAAGGAATTTAGAGCATTGGCAGAGAAGCAATGTGATCGACACATTAAATGCTTGAGATCACACAATGGTGGTGAATATGTGAGTCAACAATTTGAAGAATATCTCTTGCAAAATGGTATTTCTTGGTAGAGATATGTCCCTCACACCCCTTAGCAGAATGGCGCTGCAAAGAGGAAGAATCTAACTTTCGTGGAAATGGCCAAGTGCCTGCTGCAAACCAAATATCTCTCGTTGAATTTTTGGGAAGAAGTTGTTTACTATTCAAATTATCTCTTGAACCTTGTTCCAACTAGAGCACTCACTGGCATGACTCTAGTCGAGAAGTGGAATGGCAGGAAACCCTCTATTGGATACCTTAGAACCTTTGGATGTGTCACTTGGGCGCATAACAGTGATAAATGCAGGAAGAAATTGGATGCAAAATTCCATGCTTGCATCATGATGGGCTATTCTGATGAATCCAAAGCCTATAGACTGTTTGACCTTGTCAAACAATAAATATTTTAAGCATAAATGTGATCCTTTATGAGAATATTTTAGGTAATAAGTTGTTGAATTCCTCCTCTGGTCTATTGCATAGTCATCCATTTGATATTCTTGAAAAATCTAGATTGATTATACCTTTCTATGAAGTTTTGACCAAACCGACGAATTCTACTCCTGAGTCAACTAGTAGTCGGTCTTCTGTTAGTGTAGACATTGACAACTCGACTCACTTGACTAAAGATTACTAACCTGAATCACTGGCGACTTGTTCGATGGGATGTTAAGACGATTGAAGCTACTAGACTAGATGTTGGAGATGCTAGTATTGGTCGACAGACCCACAGTCAGAAACAACATGGCAATGTTGCCTTGATGCCATGAGTACTTGAAACCTATGATCCTAACACCTATGTTGATGATCAGGATGTGCCTGAATGGGAGAATGTTATTGTTGTTGAAAATACTTGGGAACTTGTTCCTCGACCGCAAGGAAAGAACGTTGTGAAATGTTAATGGGTCTATAAGACCAAGTTTACTTTTGATGGTGTTGTTTAATGCCACAAGGCTCATTTGGTCGCCAAGGGATTCTTTCAATAAGAAGGCGTCAACTACATTGAAACCTTTTCCCTTGTCACAAAGATGAATTATGTTCAACTAATCTTTTCTCTTATTGTTCATTTTGGATAGGAACTTCATCAAAGGATGTTAAAATCGCATTTCTTCATGGAGACTTGTCTGAAAAAATCTACATGGAACAACCCACTGGTTTTGTGACAGATCCTGGTATTGTTTGTCGACTCAAGAAGTCGTTGTATGGTTTAAAACAGGCACCTCGTACTTGGTATGAGAATATTGATCGTTTCTTTGTCAATATTGGCTTCAAATGTTTTAATCTAATCACAATATTTATGTCTTATATGTTCACGGTGATACCTTGATTATGCCATTGTATGTTGATGATTTAGTCATAACTGGAAATAATGTTAATCTAATTTTAGGTTTGAAGAAACAACTTGCAGAGAACTTTGAAATGATTGATCTTGGTCTATTGCATTTCTTTTTGGGCATTCAAATTTTGCAAATGGATGATGGTATCTTTCTTTCTCAACCTAAATATACCTTGGATCTTTTGAAATGATTCAAGATGCACGATTGTAAATCTTGTGCTACACCTTATCAGTCTGGAGTGAAGTTATCGAAGGATTGTGACTCTCCACTTGTCGATGCCACTCTTTATTGACAATTGATCGGTAGCTTGATTTATTTAACTCATAGTCGATTGGATCTCTCTGTTGTTGTTAGTGTGGTCTCTCAGTTCATTCAAGATCCTCGAGAGAGCTACTTGAAAATTGCAAGAGAATTGTTTGTTATATCAAAGGAACTTATCGGTATGGTATTAATTATTGTCACAGTACAGAATGGATGGTTGGGTTTACTGACTCCAACTAGGGAGGTGACATTGATGACCAAAAGTTCACTATTGGATATGTGTTTCGACTAATTTTTGGACCCTTGGTTTGGTCATGTAAGAAACAGAAGGTAGTCTCTCTTTCGACTATAGAAGCAGAGTATCGTGTCGCTGTCTATGCAGGTACATAGACAGTTTGGATTTGTCAGCTTCTCGAAAAACTTGGTTTTCTTGTTCAGGCCTTGACTGTTATCCATTGTGATAATCAAAGTATTATCCAATTTGTTGATAATCATGTTGCTCACAACAAAATGAAGCATGGTGAACTTCATGTTCATTATTTGAGACAATTGGTGCATAACAATGTTGTTTCACTTGTTTATTGTGTGATAGATGATAAGATTGTTGATATCTTTATGAAGCCGTTACTACAAGCTAAGTTTGTGAAACTTTGGGTTATGATCAAGCTTCAAGCTGCAATTATGGGTGGATGTTCAGAGAACATACTTATATCTCATGAATCTCCACAGCATTGTGATGATGGGGGGTGTTGGAACCTAATGTTATGTAGGTTCATCACACATCTAGATCTTCTGGAGACAATCAGTTGATAGACAACAATCAACTTGAAGAGCAGTCGACTAGAGGTTCGACTAAGCAATCAATTGGATGGTTGACGAGACCATGGTCAGCTCTACTACAACAACTGACTAAACTTTGGGATGTTGCAGATTTTGTGGAAATGGTTAGAACCAATGACCCCTATTTGTGGACCAGAACTTCCTCACTTGAAGGAAGTTCATTATATTTGGAGACTATAAAAGGACAACCCTATGGGTTGTGTTAAGTATGAAGTATGAAATCATTCTGTTAGCAACTCAGGAGTCCTTCTAGGCTGTAGGTCAAAGGAGCCTGGTAACTTAACTATTTTTTCAATGATATGTGGATAATCAGATCAAAATGGAATGACTAACTCACTGAATTTGTACTCAAAACAATCTAGGCATATCAAGGGTTACAAGGCTTTCAAAATCTATAATCAGACAGGTAATTTTATCAAGATGAACGAAGAAGCTAACTCTATCAACCAGAACAGATATATTTGACAGTATATATGATGGATCAATAAAACCAGCAATAGATACTTATGATCCTTGCTTACAAATCAGTAGGTAAGATAACAGTCACCAATGGATTATGTAAACGCAGCTAAGAATATAATTCAACTCATAAACATAGAATAAGTATGAAAAAGAGAAGTTTGATTAATAACAATGAAAGAAGCTTGCATCTCAATATATAAAAGCTATTGTCTTCTTCACAAAATACAGTAAAGTAGAGTCTCCAAAATTGAACCTTTACTTGCTCTCAAGCTATAGGATTTATATCCTTTACAACATCTTCCCAGATCCTAAGAATCTGGATCGAAATTACTAAAGATAGAAAATCAAAACCGTTTTCAATAAACTAGGGGAAAATCCTCTTTAATTTGGCCAAACTGCTAAAAAATGGGGCTCAGAGATGGATTCGATTCTCCCAATATGTGACACCTGTAGGAAAACTGAGATATTTTATTGTTCTATGAAGTGTTAGGCACAAAAACCTCCGCCCGTTTCACAGAATGATTCTCCAGTCGCTCAGAATCATCATTTTAAAATGATGACTCTGCACAATAAAAACGCCATTAATCTGGCCAAACTGCTGAAAAATGGGGCTCAGAGACGTATTTGATTCTCCCAATATGTGACACCTGTAGGAAAACGGAGAGAGGTTATTGTTCTATAATGTTTCAGGCACAAAAACCTCTGCCCGTTTTACAGAATGATTCTCCAGTCGCTCAGAATCATCATTTTAAAAACATGTGTCAAACAGGAAAATTCTAAGATCCAAAAATTAGGTCTCAAAGATGGACTCAATTCTCCCGATATGTGACACCTGTAGGAAAACTGAGAGAGGTTATTGTTCTCTGACGTGTTAGGCACAAAATAGTCCACTCGTGTCACAAAATGATTCTCCAGACGCTCAGAATCATCATTTTAAAATGATGACTCCGCATAGTAAAAACGCCATTTTTGCAGCAAATATCCTCGCCTCCATCTTGATAGTCTTCATGTCTTCGACAGCTGCAGCAATCTTTGGCACACTCAAACACCTTCAAGACGATGACAAGGCATTAAAAATATTCCTTTGACAACTGGACATTATCTTGACCAAAAAAAGGAAAATCCATTTGATCTTTTTCCCTTCTCTGTCTCCTCAAAGCTGAAACAAAAAGATGATACATATGCCTTTAATTATTATCTTTAAATAAAAACCCATCTTCTTGCCATTTGGAAGCAAAAACCATGATCTGGGCGAAAATAATGCTTCTCTGCCCTGTTCTACACTTTCAATGGCTAAAGAGCCAAAATTCTAACCTGTAAGCTGCCAAAAGCTCTGCTTTCGGTGGCTAATGAACAATTGAAATGTCCGCCTAAGCTACCGAAAGCTCTGCTTGAAAAATAGCTTTCAAAATCTGCAAAACTGAAACCTTATTTATAGCTTGGGATCTTCTTCTTATTCTAGACTTATGAGGATATGTTTATATACTATAGTACTACTCAGCATTCGTACTATGTATCTATTCTTAGTTTACATATCACTAGTGTAAGCTTTTGGAACACATGTATTCAAATAAGTGATCTAAAAGAGTTTTAGTATCATCAGACTTCTGAAGTAGATCTACTAATCCAAGTCTGTCATTCGTGCTCCTATTTCTTCAAGCCAAAAAACAGAGTATGAACTATATAAGAGACCCAGCTCCGGTAGATTAAACTGATTGTTGACTGTGTATGAGCAAATTTAGGAATGGCCATGTTTTCATATGAGTGTCTCTCTAAGTCAATGGTTGTATTCATGCTTCCCTTGATAAATGACCATCATCAAAGATACACCTACAATGATTAAATCAGTAACTATAACACCATCCTTTATCTTGGCTGTCACAACAGTTGGGTGATGACCACGCCATACATAATCATGAAAATTCATTCCTTCAGCTGTGCCAAACTGCATTCACCATTAGACATTTGCACACGCTGTTATTTACCTGGACATCGGACATTTGGCTTTTAGCTGGCATTTTGAAACTTTTTAATCACCTATTCTTTCACGCGGCATCTAGGCTGTACTTTGGCAGTTCAAGCTTTGAAATGATCTGCTTTCCTTTAAAATTTCCTTTCACTTTCGGTGGCTAGGAGAGCCCCGAAAATTTCGTTTAAGCTGCTGAAAGCAGGGATTTCGATGGCTTAGGGACCGTATTAAATAAGCGCTTAGCCACCGAAACCTGTCCTTTAAGTTTTTTGAAATAAAAACTTGACTCGAAAGTTTTTTGACATATTACGAGTTAGAACTCATTAAAATGAGCCTAAATACAAAATTTAATAATGTGTTTTCATTTTCAAATGACCTCCTATCACCTAAAATAATAAATTTTGAAAAATTATTTGAGGAGATAACATCTTGGCACCATGTCCGGAGAGGAAGATTGAAGCAGCAGCTTCCTTGGGAGACGATGTAGTTCCAGCTTTGATGATAGACAAAGCCTGGACATTATTCTGGTTGTAATCATCTATCTGGCGACTCCAATGGAACGAAGTTGCTTCGAGAAGACCAAGTACCAGAGCAAATCCTCAAAGGCCACCAGTGACACCTGTTTCAGACCCCGAACAGATTATAAGGAGAGGAAGGACTACAGAGAGACAGATTTCCAAATCTACAAGGAGAACCACATCAGGCACTTCTAGAGGTATTTCTTCTGTCTTATCAAATGAAACTCCTTTTGAATCTCCATCCATCGAAGCAGCTAGTTCACAAGAAATTATAAGTAGATCAGAAGACTTGAGGGCTGAAGTATTCTCACCCGATTCTGCTGTCCAAGACCCTAGTTTTGAATCTGCTACCCGAGCTGATCTAGGAAAATAAATCCTAGAATCCATCAAAGAAGAGAGCTGTTCTTCCTACCTGCAGCCCTTACTGACTGAATCTGAAGAGAAGTACCCTTTTGTTTACACCAACGTACTTGCCATTGAAAACATTTTCCAGGACCTTTTAGACCAGCGTGAAGAAAGGTTGTCCTCGTTTCTTGCACAATCCTGTAAGGGTGCCTATTTTCCAGATCAGCCATCAAATTGTTTCACCCCAACTCTTGGCGACTCCACTGAGTCAAAACCCCCACCTTCATCATCACCTATACCTCCTCAACTACCGTCCACACCAAAAATATCTTCTGCTCCCCTTTTAGTACCCACATCCACTATGGTTGTCCATCTGACCAAAATGGAAAAGATCCTCATTGCTAGGTATGCCCCTCTAAATTTGCCTAATCCCCTTGCTGCTATGCCTACCGAAGATTACAAAAAATACATGCCTAAGTTCACTAGAGAGGGGGACTTCACAGCTGAAGTACACTTAGAGGCATTCTATAGCTATGTTGAGAACATAAATATTGAGCACGAAGATGTATGGACTAGGGTGTTTGTCCAAAGTCTATATGGTCAGGCCAAAAAGTGGTTCAAAGAATTACCTATTGGATTAATAGATGACATTGAAGCCCTAGATGAATTGTTTTTGAAGCATTGGGGGGGAAGAAGAGACCACCTTTACTACCTCACAGAATTTGATAATTTGAAGAGAGAAAATGGTGAGTCTATGTTAGCTTTCACAAAGAGGTTTAATAAAATGTTTAGCAAAATCCCTGCGGAGATCAAACCTACAGATACCTCAGCCAGGATTACTTATGCAAATGCTTTCGACCCTGATTTTTGTCTTCATATCCGAGAAAGAAGATCTGCCTCTTTATTGCTCATGCAAGATGCTGCGCTCGAACTTGATTCTAATATGGCCGCATCTAAGATCCTCAAAGGGAAAATTGAAAAAAAAAAGGCAGACTCTAGATACCTCCTCCTCGTTAGAAACCAACATGGAAAAAATGGCCAAAATGCTGGATAGCTTGACCTCCGAAATGTCCAAGCTGAAAGTGCAAGGCCAGCAACCTGCAAGAAGTAAAGGTCCAAATGAGTTTGTTCCTAGGAACACTAATGCTCCCCCTTACATAAGAAACAGCCCACGGGCTCAGATCCTCCAGAGAGACAGGAATCCTACTGAAGAACAAAGGATCAGAGCCCCTTTCCAACATGCGGTATTAGAAGAAGAACAAGAGCTTACTCAGGGAGGAGAAGAGGAAGAGACAATATCAACTGCATGGAGGATAAGGTTGACCCCTCCTTCCTGACTCAATCTGATTATGAGGAAGACCTCATGAATGAACAAATCACTGAGGAATCACTATATCAGGATGACGATCAAAGAAGTTACGATTTGAGGTCCAGGACCGTTGCTAAAAAACCTATGACCCTTGCTCCTGGGAAGAAGAATCTTGTCCTCACAAAGCAGCCTGCTGCTCCTGCAAAGCAAGTTGTTACTCTTTCAAAACAACAGCCTGTTACTCCTACAAAACAGGTGGTTACTCTTTCAAAACAACAGCAAAGACCATCACAACCAACTGTCCCCGATCTGGTCCAGCTTAAAGCTCCAGCTCAAGAGGCAAGAATTTCTGACAAGTTGTCCCACTCCTTCAATCTCGAAACTGAGATTCAGAAGCTAAAAATCCCTTTCCCACTGATTGAGCTTATGAAAAATGATTCCTTCAAGTCATCTATACTGAAATCCCTTCAGCCAAAAACACCCATAGATGCTGACTTTGTGAATTTACAAAACGATAAGCCCTCAATAACCCTATGTCCCATGGTTGAAGAACTGGATGGATCCTTCCCACCATTCTATATATCCTTAAACATCCATGACAAAATTCTTCACAATTGCTTACTTAACTCAGGAGCCTCCCACAACCTCATGCCTAAATCGGTGATGGATGAAATTGGGCTTAGCATCACAAAACCCTACCATGATCTCTTCTCTTTTGACTCTAGAAAAGTCAGATGCCTAGGCCTCATAAAGGATCTTGTCATAAACCTGTCTCAGCTGCCGTAAAAAAGCATGGTAATGGATGTAGTGGTCTCTGACATCCCACTGAAGTTTGGCATCCTCTTGTCCCGATCATGGAGTAAACGACTAGGGGGTACCCTACAGATGGATTTGACTTATGCTACCATTCCCATGTTTGGAGGTGAAACTAAAAGGCTCTATAGGGAAAACCAGCTTGCCTATATCATCAGCAATGAAAAGAATTTGGTAAATCATCCCATTTACGCATTGGATACAGACTTTGGAGCATGTATTCTACAAATAGATGACGATCAGCCGGCCCCTTTACAGCTCACAAAGCCTACTAGTCAGCAATCTGAGGAAGTAACCACTGTTGTGTGGAGCATGTTTTTTTATGGTGCCAGTACCCAGGCTTCAGCAAGTGCAGGTGTAGTCTTGATCTCTCCTCTGAAGGACATTACTCATTTGTCTTATAAACTGGATTTCAAAACTACTAATAATATAGTAGAGTACGAGGCTTTGCTATTGGGAGTCAAGGTCGCCAAAGAGATGAGAATCATGTGCCTGAAAATATTTGGAGATGCAGAACTTATCATACAGCAAGTGAATGGCAATTATTAGGCAAAAAACGTCAAACTGAAGTCATACAGAGATGAGGTATGGAAACATAGAGATTCCTTCATGTTTTTTGACATTTCTTATATCCCGCGAGCTATGAATCACCTGGCTGATTCCCTTGCTGTCTCTGCTAGCACGTTCATTCCTCCCATGCCTCCTAAATTGAACTATGATATCCAAGTTAGGTACAGGCCATCCCTACCAGATAATGTCAAATTTTGGAAAGTCTTTAAGAATGATGGTGAGCTTAGTAGATTTCTCCAGGTTGTTGATGAATTTTCTGATATGCATATTGACCAAGAAAACCTAAATGTAGAGGAATCCCAGAGGTCTAAATTGAAAGGGAAAATAGGGCAACATGACATTGTTCAATTGCCAGGAAATCATATACCTCGGGGCCTAGTACCTCTCGAAAGGCTGTTTGACCATAATGGCATCCCCTTCAAACCTATGAACAAGGAAAAAGACCCTGCTATCCATGAACATAATATAGGCAGCCAGAATCACCCTAAATTCATAAATCTGTCCACTGATTTGACAGCTGATCAGAGGTCACATTATTGCATCCCGGTAAAGGATTTCGCAGACGTGTTGGCTTGGGAATATAGTGATCTGAAAACTTATGACAAAGATACCATTCAACATAGAATTCCACTGGAAAAAGGCACCACCCCTTTTAAGCAGAAGCTGAGGCCTATCAACCCTCTCCTATTACCTATGATCGAGAGAGAAATAAAAAAGCTCCTTGATGCTAAGATCATAATCCCACTGACTAGATATTCTAAATGGGTCACAAATTTGGTAATAGTAAGGAAGAAAAATGGTGAGGTCAGGTTATGTGTCGATTTCAGAAACCTAAACAAAGGCTCTCAAAAAGACAACTATCCTCTGCCTAAGATGGAGCATTTACTGCAGAGAGTCTCAGGAGCTAGGGTCATGTCATTCCTAGATGGCTTCTCGGGCTATAATCAAATTTTTGTACACCCTGATGATCAGGAGAAGATAGCCTTTACCACTCCCTGGGGTACCTTCATATACGCCAAGATGCCGTTTGGGCTGATGAATGCCAGGGCCACCTTTCAGAGGGCCATGGACATAGCCTTTGTGGGGATAAAGGATAAGTTTGTCCTCATATACCTCGATGATATCATAGTATACTCAAACAGTCACGAAGAACATTTGCAGCACCTTAAGGGAGGTTTTTCTGAAATGCAGACAATTTGGAATTTCTCTGAATCCTAAGAAGTCTCAGTTTGCTCTCGGGGAGGGAAAGCTCCTAGGCCACATAGTTTCGGCGCAGGGTGTAAAGATTGATCCAGTTCGGGTTGAAGCAATTCAGAAGGTAGCTATACCAAGGTCGAAAAAGGATATCCAATCTTTCCTTGGTAAGATAAATTTCGTCAGGAGGTTTATTCCAAATTTTTCTGAGTTAGTAAAACACATAACCTCCATGCTAAAAAAGGGAGCCGAAACCAAATGGACAGAAAATGCGAGACACTCTTTCGAAGCCATCAAGCAGGCTATCATGGAAGCTCCTACTCTGATTAGTCCAGACTACACCAAGGTGTTCTACAGTTTCTCTTTCGCTTCCTATGATACAGTGGCAGCAGTCTTGCTGCAGAAAGATGACAAAGGGCTTGATCATCCAATTGCCTTCTTCAGCAAAACATTAAGGGACGTTGAACTGAAATACGATCCCATAGAAAAACAGGCCTATGCTCTAATCAAGACATTGAAAGCATTCAGAATTTATATCCTACATGCAAAGGTCATAGCCTACGTCCCTTCAGCTTCCATGGAAGATGTGTTAACTCAACCTAACATTGATGGCAAGAGAGCCAAATGGATCGCTAAGCTAACTGAATTCGATATAGAGGTGAATCCCACCAGGTTAGTAAAAGGCCAAGGTCTAGCCAAACTCATGGTTGAAGAAAATTGCAAACTCTTAGATATAATTTTCATCGGAATAAATTCTACCAGTTTTCCAACAGAGGTAGCTGTAGCAGAATGACATAACAGTCAACAAGTGGCTGAAAATTTTCTCTCATGCAAGTGGTATTCAGGTATCATTCATTTCCTGCAGAATTTAGAAGTTCCCCCTAGACTTAGCACAACCCAGGCACGATCTCTCAAGCTTAAGTCTGTAAAATTTTGCATAAGTAATGATCTGCTGTATTGGAAAGATCCTGCTGGAGTTCTGTTAAGATGTCTAGATAAAGAAGAATCAGTTCAAGTCATGCATCACTTCCATTCAAGCATATGCGGGGGACATCATTACTGGAAAACTACTGCCCACGAGATTCTGAGGGCTGGGTACTATTGGCCTTGTCTGTTCTCTGACGTATACACTTTTGTGAAATCTTGTGACAAATGCCAAAGATTCACAGGAAAACAACAGCTAAAATCCCTGCCCCTGAAGCCTATTGTGGTTAATGGCCCTTTCCAACAATGGGGCCTTGACTTCATAGGGGAGATCAATCCTTCATCCAGTGGTCAACACAGGTGGATCTTGGTAGCCACTGATTATTTCACCAAGTGGATAGAGGCAATTCCCACCAGGAACGCTAATCATCAAGTTATCATGAAATTTCTCTATGAAAACATCCTTACCAGATTTGGTTTCCCAAAAAGGCTGGTAACTGATAATGCACCAGCTTTCAAAGATAAATCATTAGTCCACATGTGCGAGTCAATGGGAATTCAATTGGTTCACTCTACTCCCTACTACCCTCAAGGCAATGGCCTCACTAAGTCCTCCAATAAAAGTCTAGTCAGAATCATCAGAAAACTACTGGAAGAAAATCAAAGGAGTTGGGATTCAAAGCTAAAGTTTGCTCTTTGGGCCGACAGGGTGACGAATAAGAAATCCATAGGCACTTCCCCCTTTAGATTGGTTTATGGTACTAATGCCATTTTCCCAGTTCAGCTAATCCTGCTAGTGACTAAATTTATTCAGGAGGAACGGGATGAACCAAATGACATGGTGAGAAGAATGTTCAATTTGGCTGAATTGCAGCAGACTAGAGAACAGTTGGTGGAAAGGTCAGAAGCTCATCAGGGAAAAATAAAAAACACTTTTGATAAGAAGGAAAAGATGGAGAGCTTTTAAGTTGGGGACTAGGTGCTGAAATGGGATGCCCCAAGGCAGGATAAGGGCAAGCATGGAAAATTTGATTCTCTATGGACGGGTCCTTTTGTGATAACTCGAGTACAACAAAACAACACTTTCAAATTGCAAAGTATAGAAGGTGAAGACATGTTTGGTGGCCCAATAAATGGGCATTTTCTGAAACTCTATTTCATCTGAGGCTTCAAAGCCTAGTCATTGTAATTACCGTTTCTGTTTTTAGTTTAGGGTTTTGTTTGCAAAATAACTCCATGCCCAATGGAACACTAGAAGATAGGTTTTGAGTTTTGTTTTATGGGAAACGCATTAGACCTGTGGTTCTTGGAACCTCACAGGGAGGTTTCCATCCCCGAGTAGGAGCCATATGTGATATCCCCAAATAAAATAGACTAGGCGCTTGTTTAGGTGATAGGAGTTTTGTCTTTTTATTTTTATATACATTTGAATTTGCGTGTCATAAGTTTGGATTATGTAATGAAGCTTGAAATAACTTATGAGGTTGCTCTTCTCCAAAAAGAATTTTCAGGTTTCGGTAGCTTAGGCGGGCCCGACAATGGTTCATTGGCTACCGAAAATCCCACTTTCGACAGCTTACTACGTGAAAGATGAAACTCTCCAACCACCAAAATGGCAGACATATATCGTGGTTCATGGGGCAGTTTTCGGTGGCTTGGGCGAATACGACGGTGTTCATTAGCCACCGAAAGGCAGATGCTTTCCACAGTTTGCATTTCAAGAATGAAGTCTTCTACAGCTGCCGAAAGCATAGACATCTTCGGGATTCATGGAACTGTCTTCGATGGCTTGGGCGAACACGACGGTGTTCATTAGCCACCGAAAGGAGGATGCTTTTCGCAGCTCGGAGTCAAAGGGCAGGATCGCCATAGCCACCGAAAGCAACAGCATGTGTGAATCTTTTTCGGCAGCTTACGGTTTTAAAGGTGAATTCTTCGGTTACCGAAATTGAGTCGGTATCAAACGGTGGAAATGTCAAATCAAGGGTTAGTCGCGAACTAAAGGGAATTCATCATTTCTTAACCGCCGAAAAGGGGCACCGCCAGCGAAAGCATGATCCTTTCATTTCAAGACCAGTTGCAGATGATGATCGCTCCTAGGTAAAGGGGGAAGATTGACAGGTCATGTAAATCCTCATGATTGGCCTTCAGTACCATCTCTCGAAGTCAGGGCCCTGAACCAAGTCATACCTCATCCTATGTAATTACCTGTCAACGAGCTGCTTCTTCCCTTATTCCGCGTCGTTTTTTCCCTAAGGCTCAGCTTTCTCAAACGCAGGTGTCGACAAGGGTTTTACAGATGAAGAAGGGAGGAGTTGTGCTTAGGAAGGAGCTAAATGACGTCGGATGGACGTCGGCTACCTTGAGTCACACCCAGAAATAGGCCAATTCTTCAAAGACGTGGGATGCTATAACTATTGTCTGAAACTCCAAGGCTCCCATCATAAAATTGCAGAGGCCTTCGCATTATCATTTGACGGAAGGAAAGCACAAATTGGGAAAGAAGAAGTCCAGGTGGATGAAGACTTCACAGCAGCGGCCACAGAAATTCCAGAGACAGGAGAAAGATGGTTCAAAACCACCACCACCCAGAAGGTCGAGTTCAGATCCTATCTAAAACCTGCACACCAGACAATCACCTGGAACAAAGACGTCCCTATGTCTTTCTTGGAGGAAAGGTGGCAGCACCTGTTAAAGGCCATCTTGGTCTACTTTACATGTGAGGGCAGATATTCCAGAGTGTTGGTCTATCATTTCAGACTGTTGGACCATTTCACTGGCAGAAGCCCTTTAAACCTACCCTTCTATCTTCATAAAAACCTAACAAAGATGGCTCACCAGGTCTAGGCAAAGCCAAGCAAGGTTCAGAGCAGGTTATCCCACCATGGCTTAATTAAAATCTTGGTATCAGAGCACCTACGGAGAAAGAATGAGGAGTGGGTTTATTTCCTTTTCTGGAACGAATTTGACACAGAATTGCGACTCGAAGACAAGGATAAACCCTCCTCTAAAAATCCATCCACCCCTAGAAGCGAAAAGAGGAAAAGATGAGTCATTTCTTCGTTTCCAGGAGTCCAAATTACCCCTTGTTCTGAGCCTGAGAGGATTGGGAAAAAGCTAGTTTTCAGGAAAGGAGGAGAAACTTCTTCAAAGAATGCGAACCTGTTAGGCCTCCCCTACATAGACTCTGAAGATGATGAACTGCAGGAAGCGGGAGCATATCATAAGGAAATGGCAACAGAACAAGAGCTTCAGGAAGCATCTCTACCCGTTGAAGAACAGGAGACTGCCTATGTAAACCTGCCTTCTCCTACACTTGTTGAAGAACATGAAACTGCCTATGTAAACCTGCCTTCCCCTACACCTATGGGAGAACAAGATCAGCAGGTGGCTGAGGTATTAACAACCAAAACAAAAAAAAATTCATCACAGAAAATTAATCAGCTTCTCAGGCAGGTGTATGATCTTGAAATACTCCAAAGGGTAATCAAAGAGAAAAATGAAAGGCTAACTGAGAGGCATAATGAATTATATGTTTCTTTTCGATGGTTGACCAAAAAACATACCAAGCTGAGAGGAAGAAATATACGGCTGTTAAGAGAAAATATCAGGCTGAGTAGGAAGGTCGAGCTTCTGGGAGGTGAGGAAACAACTCAGAAAACCTGGCCCAAGGTGCACTCAGATCTTGACACCTTAGTAGCAACAGCAGTCAATTTTGTTAATACTCCAGTTTTGGCCCAGGATGAAGAGAAAAACAAGCAGCAAGAAGATAAGTAGCAAAGGCCAAAAACACAGTTTTGTCTAAATTTTGCAGGTTGGACCAGGCATAGCTTTTCGGTGGTTTAGGCAAGCGTGGAAATTGTTTCTTTTGCTGCCAAATTTCAGTTTCAACGGTTTACAACTTGAGCACATGATTCTCCTAGTTACCAAAAGGAGAGACAGGCTTAAAAAAATCCAAAGGCGATTCGGTGGTTTAGGCGAAATGTCAAACTGATTCATTAACCACCAAAAGCAGGGGTTTTCAATAGCTTATAAATTTTGAGCCCAGCTTTCTAGCTACCGAAAGTGCAGAATAAGCAGAAGGTTGTTTTTGGGCACCAAACCCGACTTTTGCTGATCCAAGCACCCCAAGGGTGTTTCCTCAATGATAAACAAAACACTTAAAAGGCTTCATGATCATTTTCGTTTCCAGACTGAAGGGCTGCAGCGATGCGAAAGGAGGAATATTCCTGTCTATTTTGGGAAAAAGACAACCTGCAGGTTCTCTAGGCAGCAGTTTCAACTTCACTTTAGGCTCTAGAGGCTCATTACACTGTCGAATATAGGTGCCTTAAGTAGATGTCAGTTACTTTGAATGTAGGACGCTGTCATTTTTTGCAGAAAACTGTTTTAATTTACTATTTTTAGCAGATTCGATCCATCTTTCCAGGATCTTAAAAGTTTGTAAAAGCTATAAAGCCCATGAAGTATGTAGAACAATGGTTCGATTTTGGAGAGACTTTTCCATACTTGTATTCTCAAACTTTCAACTACATCTCAGTTATATAAGCTTCTTTTACTATTGGCGTTCATATTTCCTTTCTTACCTTTCTGTACTTGCAGTGAAATGTTTATTTCATGTGTGTTCATTTGTCTATGCAAGATAGCTGTAATCCTGTCTTTGTATTGAGAATTGGACATCAAGTGTCATTTATTTGTTGTGATTAGCCATTTATATACATGTTTCTGTGTACGAGTCTGCTAGCACGATAAGGATTTTACTCTCATTTATCTCTTATAAACTCTCTGAACAGCAGTAGTTGAAAGCCTTGTCTACCTGAGTGTTTCCATGCATGTTTTGAGTGTGTGAGCTTCGATTCAGTCATCCAACTTGATCCAAACATACCCCACCATTTAAAGTGAATTTAAGTTACCAGGCTCTTTCAATCACAACCTAGAAAGACTCCTGGAGAGCTAACACATTCTTATGATCAAGTATCCATTGTGATGTTTTAATCATAATGATCTGTGCTTAAGTGTTGTAACGGTGTCTTTAGACATCACATCTCTTCTTGGAATATTGTTCCCTTATGTTATTTTCTTTTATGTTCTATAGTTTAGTTGAAGAGGTTCCCCAACATTAGGCTTATAGAACTTCAAAAAGTCTTTTGAGGGATAGATGTTTGTGGGCACCCACTATCCCTTTGACATCAAAGGAGAGAACAACCATTGGGTAATCAAGCACTGGGCCTTCCCTACTCTAAGGGACCTACTAATAAGCAATTGTTTGCATTCTCTTATTTCCTTCTTAGCCTTGGATTTGGCTAGTGTCGTATATGATTTCCTTTCTACTAAGTCAAGGATCTCTTTATCCAATCCCAAACTATCCCTGACCTCCATAGGATCCTCCTTTAAATCTTTCTTAAATTGCAACCGATAATTTGATTTAATTATAGGGTTAAGGGGGATTTTTATGCTCTAACATAGAGATTATAACAAATCTCCACATTTGTTGTGGAAAATAACCTAGAGCCTACAACCTTAAGGTCATCACTAGTAACATCCAAAGAATCACTACATGAAATGAACCAATGACAAGATACCTACTAAAGCTTTAATATATCGATTTGAAAAGGCAAGCCATATTATGTTTAAGCTTATAGAACCTATGTTATAGAAACTTGGTCATGGCCAAACAACTTTACAATTTTTGAGATTTGATTACAATATTTCTAATATTAAAATTAATTGTTATTATGAAAAATAAATAAAATTAATTAATTAATATCAGTGAATTTCTTCATTAAATTCTTCTTTGGGATGATAATTATCATTAAATTCTTTGGGATGGAAAACAAAAATTTTGGCTTATGGTTGAAAAACTCAATGCTACATATATAGTCAAAGTCTCTTAAAATCTCATGAGACTTTTAGGTGACTGTGACAAGTAATAAAAGGGTCATAGATAGTTAAGGGAAAAAATCCATTTTACAATGGAAAACAAAATCCTTGGCTAGTAGGTGAAAATATTTAGGTTTAAATATTCAACGCTATGTATATAGTAAAAGTCTCTTCAAATCTTACGAGACTTTTAGGTGATCTATGATAAGTAATATTCTTATGAGACTTTTAGGTGACCGTGATAAGTACTAGCAATTGCCCCATAAGGTGTAATAAAATGCCGAAAGGAAAAAAAATGAGAAGAAAAGTAGATCTGATCAAGAGGAAAAGAGAGGAAAGGTACAAAAAACAATTGTAGTTGCTATCTAATTCTAACGCATCTGTTAGACTAATTTATGATCGATGTATATCCATATCCATGTGTCAACTATTGTGAATACATCATGGCTTGGAGTGAGTTTTGATCAAAGAATTGGTTATTAATGTTTAAGGATGTTTCTGGAATACAAGACATTAAGAGAGCACGATTGGGCAACTTGAACAATTTTTACGTAGACCACCAATTGGAGATGAAGCACAAAAGGATTGTGAGCAAAGCAAAGATATTGGTGACCATATGGTAAAATCAAATGACTAGAGGTCAGCTTATGAAAACTACTATCATCCATAACAGTATTTTGCGTATTTCTTGAAAAATGGTGATGGCCAATCCCTTAAGAGGGTAATGCAGTAGAAAATTCACTACTGAGGAACATAATGAATGCATAAACGATTTTAGATATGTAAATATTCTATATATTCTATATAATAAGTATCATCATGCACTATATGTTTTGCCAAATATTAACAATGGTAAAGTTATCATCAAGTTATCATGATAGTTAAAAGTCCTCGACCATTTTCCACTTATTTTATAATTCTTGACACCTCTATTTTTAGGCACTAGTAAATGCACACAAACCTTGTTGCAATGCAAAATTAAGTAGTAACAATGCACTTTATACTCTCAATTCCCATGTGTTCATGATAATGTGGAGTGCCTTAAGTTTTTTTTTTCGTATATCGTTGATGCCTTTAATAAATAAGGCGAAGAAAAAATAATTTACAAAATTGTATATAAATTTTCAAATCTTAACAATTATTCAACATCCTCAAATTCAAGTAGATCTTATGTTGCTAATGCTTAAAGCTTATTTATTTTATTTAAATTCACTACAATATGATGTCCGCAATAGTCTTAATCTCATCTACATCAAAATTATCTACATAGATCTTATGTTGCTAATGCTGAAAGCTTATTTATTTGATCCAAATTCACTACAATGTGATTGATCTCATCTACATCTAAAATCAAGTATGAGATTAAATAATTCATAAAAAATAGAAAAATTCATATTTACTAATCAATAGTACAATAATATATGTTATAATTCAATACATCTAAAATTAAGTATGAGATCAAATCATTCATAAAAAATAAAACATTCATATTTACTAATAATTAAAAATAGCACAACAGAGATAAATAGTATATAATCTAATTGAATTAAAAGAAATGTGAGAAAGAGATAAATTTTCAAGTATAACTAGTAACATGTAGATCAAAATTATTCAACATCCTCAATTTTAGGTAGATTCTTTGTTACTAATGCTTAAAGCTTAATTATTTTATCCAAAATCATTATTAGTTCAAAATTATTCAACATCCTCAAATTCTTTAATTATTTTATCCTAATTCACTGCTACCTCAAAATTATTCAGCATCCTCAAATTTAGGTAGATCTTATGTTACTAATACATAAATTATTACTAATGTTTAAAGCTTATTTATTTTATCTAAATTCACTACAATATGATTAATCTAGTCTACATCTAATATTTAGTCTACATCTAATATTAAGTATGAAGTATGAGATTAAATATTTGATAAAAGCTAAAATTTTATATTTACCTGCTATCAAAATTAATATAATAATATATCATCTACTAAGTAGATCTAAAATTAAGTATGAAATTAAATAATCTATAAAAATTAAAACATTCATAGTTACTATTCATATTTAGTAATAATAATCCAGATTAATATAATCATATATGATCTTAAACTAAATGTGAAGTCTAATTACAGTGATTGCAAGTAGAATTAGATTTGAGCTTCTGTAAACCGTTATTCTAACATATGCAAATCATGTCTATAACGAATGATTGCAGAAGATTATTATATGTAAAGTTTTATACAGAGTTATTACGGTTATATTCAGACTTCAAATGATAACCTTGGAAATCGATTGGATACCCGGAACCCTTTAAAAGCAAAAATTGTATTTATATTATCTTTTAGCTCCTCTCTGTTGAAAATCGATTATGTTTGGGGATAAGTGGGTAATTTGGCAGTATGGAAAAAGGGATTGTATTGAATGTGATGGGACTAAAAGCATCTCTTTTATTTTGTTCAAACGATCTTGCCATTTAATGTTTTGGGACTGAATTACTACGAGTAAAATAATCAAGAATTATACTATTAGTTCTTGAAAACAAGAGGCAAAACTTATTTAGCTTGCCAAGATCTACTTATCCAATAACTACAAAAATAAAATTTGATATTCTCATAACTGCACAATTGACAAGCCATTAAGTCTTTTACCGAGAAAAAATTCATGGGGTGTAGGAACATAGAACTCAATGCTCTGCAGACATACATCACGGAACAAAATTTTGTAAATGATAATGGAGCTTTGAGGAAGTAATGCCTACTGGCATAGATGGTTATTGTCCATATTGCAACCATCATCAGAGAACTATTTTACAGTGTTATTGCCACTTTGAACATAAGAATGCAAGATGTTATTCCTGACATCATATATGGAGAAATGATATTTTCTTTTTATTATAGATTGACAAGGAAACTGATTAATCTTTTGGCCCATGGATCTCTTGGACCTTAATTATTGAATTCAAACAACCAACGCACCATTATCCATTGGTCCAATTAAACTCCCATACTTTTCTTGTTTTAGTTGAATTAAGTGTGTCATCAAGATGGACTTCTCAACCTGTTAAATTCAAAAATTAATTCTCCACAACTTAACATTTTTTATAATATACTAAAGAAAGGTCATGCTTGTTGTTCTCAAAGGATGGAACTTACCTCCAATAAATCCGATGTTTCTAGCAAATGATTGCACTCGTCAAGCAATCATCTCTCTTAAGCAACTACTTGTGCAAGCTCAGAAATGAGAAAATTAATCTCCTCTATCTGCACCAAAGTCCATTTTACATATTTAAAGTCAAAGACAAGATTAACCAGACTAATGCATTACAAAGTGGATGCATTAAACGAAAAAGAAAGGTCACATTGGATGCATGAGATAGATAATATGATGATCCTCAAAAGTAGAGTTTTGCTATTGAAACAATGTGTTGTTACAGTGTGATTGAAAGTAACAGCTCCTTAGACTGTGTTTGGGACAAGTGGATTGTTGGGTAGCATGAGGGATGTGATCAGACCAACCTATATCACTTTCTTATTGAAACCATCTTGTAACAAAACTTTTCAAAATACATAGGAGAAGCCTTTACATTTATATGAAATTTGACTTTCCAGATTTTAGCCATGATGACCATTCATAGAAAAGATAAAGATACTCTTCAAGTTGGGGGAACTGGTGTGACCGCTCTGTGGCACCTGCATGTGTCTACATGTTTGTGAAAAAAATGATATATAGTTGAAGGGAAATGGCCTTCAAAGTCTCCAGTCTCAGACCGCTCTTTGCGGATCAACTTTTGCAAGGTGAAGATCCTGCTCCATGGCCTCTTTTGAAGGCTTGCAAATAACAGGTGTCGTTGGGATTGTAGAGTTAACAGTAGGCATATCCCATACAGTATTTTTTCAGTTATTTGTGAAGGAGGATTAAGTGTCTCAAAGCATATTATGTTTTCAAAGCAATCTTCCAACCCCGACCTTTTAAGGGCCTTTGCAGCATGATCTTTGTTAGCATTTGTAAAAATATGTTCACATAAAAAAATTGACTAAGACACATGCTTTCAAATTTCCAAAAACCTTAGGCTCCATCGTCATGTGTTATAATTATACAAAAGATATGAAGGAATCGACATCAGCTTACAATTTTCCGTTGAGGCATGCTTAATAACAAGTTCTTCAGCACAGGGTCCAGTTCAATATTCTCATATGGCAATCCTTTGTTAATAAAACTGTATAAAAAAAATTGTTTTCAGTGAGAGAAGCAGGATAGGGTTAGGCCAAAACAAAGTAAACAATGACCTAATGACATTTTCTTTGATTTCGTAAAAACCTCGTGATTGTGATACTAGGGCCATTCTCCTAGTTCTACCAAATTACAAAATGGGTCAGGGTTTTCTTTAATCTTGGTTTCATATATTTTCATGTATGTGGAAAGAAATTTCAAAGGAAGAGATACTCTACATATTCATTTAGGCATACAAATTCTACTTTGTATGAGGACCTGGATTACCTTTTGGCATATAATATTTTACTAATAGGCCTGTCCTTCAATTATTAATTGTAACAACATTTTGTTAGCAAGAGATTGATCTTATAGGTGATAACAGGCGTATCTGCTGCTCCTTGGAAATGGAGACATGGGTTGCCTCATCACTTCTGGCTATTGGGTCTGCTTTTGGGTGTGTGCAACCTTCAAGAACAGGCACATTCACATGCTGTGCAGATTTTCCTGAATTGGCACAATGAACAATCATTACAACTCTTGTCATTCTGAGAACCAATATAGTGATAGTTTTAGACAATGTTTGATGATTGTGAAAGTGTTTCAGAATTGTGAAAGTGACTTGGTCGGGCCTTTGGATTACTTTTTAGTAAAGTTTGTTGATGTATATGTAACTTCGGAATGTATTTCATCTGTGTATTTTATATATATTTATTGTACCCTTATAAGAGATGTGTTATTCCTCTATAAGGAAGTGTCGTCATGTGGATTGACAAGTGTTGCAAGTGTGTGTACTTGGCGATGGGTTATTAGACCACCATGTGTGGGGTCGGCCCTGAAATATATATATTATAATGTGGATGTACCTAGCTAGACAAGTCGGCCCCATAAGGTCACTGGGCAAATAGATTAGTATAAATAGAGATCAGGTGATCTCTATTTTAGATCATTCGGAAAAGTACATCTCTCTCACTCAGAAAGTGGCGCACTAGTGAGAAGGAGGATCATCTGCTACTAGGAGACTATCTCAGTGTATTTTGGTTGTACTTTGGTTGAGCCATTGCTCTCTCTATCTCTGAGGAAGTTGTGGGGTTTTTCACCTTAGGGTTTTCCCCACGGAAACTTTGTGTCTCTTGTCTCTTATGCTTTTGATTCTTGTGATGCTTGTCATACTTATTGTGATTATCATGCATTGATATACTGTATATGTTATTCTCTCAGTAAAGATCCTAGAGTATTGTGAATTAATGCTCAAAATTCAACAAAGTTGCAATTAAAATGACACCACAAAGACAATATTAATAAGCAATAAGACATCACACAACATGGTAAGGTATGGTGTAAGATTAAGGAATGGTGTAAGATTATTTTTTAAAAGGAAAAGCACCAACCATAGAAGGTCCCATATCTAATCGCATCCTCATTAGCATCTCTGAGATCAGCCTCATTCAGATACTTCTCAGCCAATAGCACACGCTTCACATTCTCTTGCTCCTGCACCAACATGTTTCCATACTCTAGGAGTTTTTCCAATGTCGTTGAAGGCTTCTTGAAGGTTGGGGGGTCCTTCCATTGAATTCGCTAGCTTCTTGCCAATGTTTTTTACTCCAATTTCTGCTACCCACTTTCTTCCCTCATCATCATATGCTCTTGCTCTCAAGGCACCAAAGAAATCTACAACAGTAGTCAACTCAAGTCAGAAAAAGTCATTTTTTTCGCACCCAACTCTTAAATGACATTCTTGTGACCAGATATGAAAGGAGAGAACTTTGGACAATACTGGATTTATTCCTCTATAATACTGATTTTTTTTGTTTATTTGGATTTGGGAGAAACAGTGCAAGATCTAGAAAGATCTAGCATTTCCAGTGAAACCCATCAGCCATCTTCATGCAAAATTTAGTACCAGTGTGCATAAAAGGAAATTAAGTTTTAAACATAAAGGAATGATTAAGATGGGTTATGGATTTCACCCAAAACATAAGAATCCAAAAGCCAAATAAACAATACGAGCAACTGCGGAAATCTACACTCCTTGATTTTTTCTTTGTTACAAAACCCTTTGGATACCAAAATAAGATGGAAAATAAATTGTTATGACTTCACATACCAATTGATTGTCCAGGGAAAGCATCAACAATTTTGGCATTGTCATCCGGGTGGAGATCATCTGCATGGAATATACCCCTACATATACCAATTTTGTCCTCCATGTTGGAGCCCAATAGAATTTTTCCATACGACCATCACGAATCAAAGGGACATATAAACTTAAAGTAGAGAAGTCATTTCCTATCACAATGACGGGAACATGAGGATTTTCTTGCTTGTTGTACATCCCAGGCAGCTGAACATTTGTAGGATTATCTGCAATGTTCATAAGGGTGGCATTCGCCATTTGATTATTTACTGTATATTGAGTTGTGCCTCCTATTCTTCCTGCCCCTGCATCAAGATCATTGATAAAGAGGACACACATCTTCCCTTTCTTGATGACATCAACTGCTTCATGGTATCTCTGTCTGATTAGTTTAGCAGGCTCTCCTGCATTTCCACTTTCAAGTTCTCCAACACTCATCATGACTAGGCTGCAGGAGGAAAATAAAAAAATAAATCATACACAAAATAAATTGTGACAGAACATGACCTTTTGCAAATAAAACAGCAATATCAGTCTAAACCTAAATAGAATTCAATAAAAATTGACCCTTCTGGAGTTTAAGCACCTACAACATGTCATCCTTATCAAGATTCCTATCCTATATTGAATTAATAAACCTAGGCAAGAGTTTATGTAAACAATATGATCCAAAAGAGTTCAAAGGAAGTGGAAATTTACTCGATCCCCATCTTATAAAACACAAGTTCACACTGGAATGACTTCCATTGGCCTTTGCCTCCCCATATACCCAGAATAAGAGGACCCTGAAAATGAACAAACATGAAATCAGAACCAAAGAAAATTATGGGGTTTGAAACTAAAACAAACCCTAAAAATGCGCCAGTTAGCAATGCCTTAATGAATAAATGGGGCTTGAAACTAAAACAATACCCCAGGTTGCAATACCTTAATGAATTCAAGGGGCTTGAAACTAAAAGATCCCTAAAGATGGACCAATTTGCAATATCTCGATGTTTGGCAAGCTCATGAAGTTCTTTGCAATCTGAACAACTAACTTATCCATGAAAGCAAAAGCAATGTAGTAACCATCCTTAGTGTTGTCCATTGAAAACGTGCTAGTAGTATTAGATTTAGCTTCACAAACCACTTTTTTTGTTGTAAAAAATTATGATGATGGGACTGAGTAGTGTTTGCACTGAGACAAGCAAGATGCATTCTCTAGCCTCAAACCCCAAGTCTTCATGCCCACATATGTGTAACGGTACATTGAATCTACAATATGTATTAGTTGTATTGAATAAGAACACTAGCACAAACCCATCAGACCCATGTAAACCTAGGCCTGATATGCACATCAAGGTTGTGAAACTGGACATGATTGGAGAACATAATGTTACCTGCGTTGGGCAGTGCTGGCATATTCATAAGAACTCATAATAGCATTATGGGTACCTGAGCCAATGAGAGCTTGAAACAAATAGTCCACCATTCCCTTTCCACGAGTGGTATCCTGCTGGTCATCTGATATATCAAAGGCAAGTCCCTTCCATCTGTCCTTCTCACTCTGCTTCATTTCATCTATCTCGGCAATAACTCCGTGTTTGTTATTGGCTTTTGAACATCAAAAGAACGGAGTGGAGGTGGCCGACTTATGCACACTGAAACTTAAGAATAACGAGTTACCTACAGTCTTTGGGCTTGATACTTGCATGCTTAAAAAATGCCATTATCTGTCCACAGCACAAAACAAATATGTATAAATTTTCAAAGATTCAAAGAAGCAAACAATGAATTGGGTTTCTGCAGAATATGGGTATTGTCATGTATATATATGTAAATTGGTGCTCCAAACATAAATGGTGAACTGGGTTGCTCCAAAATTGGTAAACAAATAGTGGGTTGGTAAAACATGTGTATATGCATAAATTTAAATAAAGAGATGATGCAATGGACATATGAACCTGATAGTTATTGATGGAGCCAACAGTAGCTACAGAAGCAGCCATGGTGATGTTCTGTTACAGGAATAAGCCATTGTCGTATATTATATATAGAGTTTAGGAATATCGGAAGGATGCGCCATATTCCCCTGATGAAAATGAAACAAATTCCAATCATTTTGGCCTATCATAGCGCTCAACAAGGTAGTGATGTGGCCTGAATAATTTGGAGTGGAATAAGAAACCCAATGCCATCATTCTGTGGACATATTTCCATGGTTATGCTTATGACATCTCCTTTGCTTCTTTCTTCCTTTACACAATGCTAGAGATGCCACAATGTCAAACTGTAATAGAACTGTGCCGTGAGAAACAAAAAATAGTGGAAACGTGAACAAGTGAACATCAAACTACATGTTCAGAAAATCAACAGAAATATTAAATAGTTGTAAATTCAAACATAGAGTGTATAAGATTTCTTAGCTACCTGTGGCAGTCGTTATAGTCAAATTCATAACCCACTACCTGCACATCGTCATAAATAAACAATAAATTCATGAAAGTCAAGTAACAAAGGATCCTAATTTAAGCCAGCCATGAAGTTGAATATTTTATAAATATGGGTAATCATTCTGAAACAAAATGACATCTATAACACCTCAACTTTGCATTCGTACATACACCATCATCAGTGGGGCAAGAAGTTTAAATTTTCTAGTTTTGGTACCATTTACAGGCAATGGGGTAGCAGAGTTGAAATTCTCAAAGGTACAAGCCATGGAGTTGGAAAAGCTCTTGACATATTCAATTCTACAACGAGCGAGTACCCAAATGGCTTCAGGCATAACGACTCAACTTTTGGGCTCATGATAGGCAGACTGGTTAGTGGGGGGGAGTTCACAGCAGCCGAGTTCCTCTTATAGAGGATGGATTAAGAAAAATGCAAGTGCCCCGAAGACATCTTCATAACAATGTGCAGATCCTATGGACGGGCCCATAAACCATTGGAAGCCCTCATAACCTTTCACGGAATGAAATACTTCCAATGCAAACCCACCCAGAAATCTTACACAACCATATTTTCTATTTTGGTCAAGGAAAATCGCCTCAAGATGGCCCATAAATTCTATGAAAACATGAACAATCGGTCTGTACGCATTCATCTGCCCGTTGGGAACTTTCAACTTAACTATCGAATCTTAGTTTGAACCAGGTCGTCATTCCATGTGAAAGTAGCCAATGCCCATGGTTTGCAGACACCCTTTTTACAGTGGTGTGTTGGATGCCCAGTTGTTGTCGTCGTCAAGTCGAGGGATGCAGGGAAAGCGTGAAAACTTGAGGCAGGACAACGACTCGAATAGCACAGTGGATTAACCTAAAAAATGCCGCTGCTCGCAGGAAATGCCCTTCCACCCGCCGCACGGATCGACGGAAATGCCACTTCAAGACAATCGAACAGCGAGACAAATGATCAACGGACCAAAACAAATATACGTGGTGTAATTCTATTTGCTCAATGAGCGAGGAATCCACTACAGTGGAGATGAATGTCTTTCCCAAAAAGAACGCCTTTGGCGTGAATATTGGTGATAAGTAAGGTGTTCAAGTGTGTATAAAGGAGAGTGGGTTTAATATTTATGGGGAATTTATATTTATAAAGAAAGAAAAAGTTAAATTAATATTTTAAAATAATATATAATTTTTTAATGTCAATTGAATGTAGATTGGGTGGTTGAGAGGAATGTTGTTGTCGTCTTCACCCGGGTTCAAATCTCGCTTTGTGAGACTTGCTCATTGGGAGCCGACTTTGACTATGTAATGATTGTAATGCTAGCTATACCTCGATTCTCCAGAATCACAGGTGTTGGAAACTTTCCGATGGATGTAGCCCTCTAACAAATGGTGAACCATCATTTGAAAAAAAATAAAAATAAAATTGTTAATAAAAGAAATGCTAAAAATATTAAATGTAAATTTGATATTATTTTGATATCTATTTATTTGGTTAGTGTTTAAATTTTAATTGGAGGTACTATTTAGTTTTATGTATGGGATTAAGGCTAGATGTTATTTAAAAACACATAAACCTAATGGGGTGCTTTTAGTGACTTACCAAAAGGGACAAAGGATTTTTTGCAAATACTATTTAGGTTGAAAATACCTTTAATCATGGATTAAGACCTAAAATTGTTTTTGATTGGCTAAGAGCTCATTTTCCTCTAACTTAAGGAAATATATTAACAACCTAAGACACAGAGGCATATGGCGGGAGTGAAAGTTTGCACCCTATAATGAACTACCAATAGGTCATTTCAGATGGTGTGTTTTTCCTTTCATAACAATGATAGGTTAGCCAACATTTGCAGTTAACAATTGGTGATCCTCACTACCAATTGACAACTGAATATGATGAATTTTGCCACCTTAAAAAAACCAACCAAACCAAACCAAAAAACAAACAACAACTTGACACCTAAATTGAAACAAGTGAATATGTCACAAAGTGGCTAGGCCATGCCAAAGATAAAAATTGATAAAGTAAATAAGTTATATGTTGAACATAGATATTTAGCAACCATAAGAAAGTAACAAGTCTATAGAACTTGTCCATCAATTAAGTATTTGTCCTCATACAAACATTGAAATAATAAAAATATATAGAATTGGTCACACCAAAATCAAAACATTATATGGGAAGTGACTATATAGAAATGGAAGATGTGCATCCGGAAGATGCTATCAGACAAACAAGAGAAGAAAAAAAAATACAAAACGTCGAATGTCAGAAAGCATATCAAGGAAGAAAATCTAACGAAATGACAACAAAAGAATGAGACGGATAAAGGTTTATACCACAGAACCAAAAGTTATGTGGATATTGAATTTCATTATCATGTAAAGTGAGTTTTATACTTGCATAGATTTCAGTGTATGGTGTTTTATCATTGCATAATTTTCAGTGTAGTTGTTAATCGATGGATGCATAGATTTCAGTGTAGATTTCATGGATGCATAAATTTTAGTGTAGATTTCATAGATGCATATATTTCAGTGTATATGTTAATGCTTCACAATTTTGATATAAAGCCTGAACTAGAAATGGAAGATGTGCATGCAAAAGATGCTATCAGACAAACAGGAGAAGAACAAAAAATACAAAACGTCGAACGTCAAAAAGCATATCAAGGAAGAAAATCTAACGAAATGACAACAAAAGAACGAGAAGAAGACTTGAAACGAAAATCAGAACAACAAAAAGAATATCGAAAAAGAAAGTTGGACGAAATGACAGCAGAAGAACGAGAAGAACGAAGAAAACGAAACGTGGATCAACAAAAAGAATATTGAAAAAGAAAGTTAGACGAATTGACAATAGAAGAACGAGAAGAACAAAGAAAATGAAACATTGACCGACAAAGAGCATATTGAGAGAGAAAGTTGAAGCAATTGGAAGAATAAAGAAATCAATTTTTAGAACAACAAAGAAATCAAAATGTAGAACAACGAAGACAATATTCAACCAATATACCCATAGAACCAACTGTGGGAGATGCTCAATGTGTAACAATAAGAGAGCGACGTGTTGATGACATGGTCCAATTTCAAGCAGCTCCAATTACTAATATGGTCCTAGATAAGGAGATTGAAATTGACGATAATATATTGGTACCATCTAAAGAAATGTATACTAGACATCGAAAATTTCGTGAACGAATTGATCAATTAGCAGAAGTTCAAATGTGTCATGTCTGCCAGCAGTCATATGCTGATATACAAGTACGTAATACAAGTACAGGTCCAATGTAGATTCTCATATGATTGATATGAGAAGATGTCAAAACTACCAGGTGTGAAGATAAGAAAAGATGAAGAAGATAGATTGAGAATGATCATGATGTGAACCATATTTTCATTTATTTAATCCTTACAAAATTATTGTCTCTATTTTCGAGTTTAACAATTTACTCATACTTATTACTTACAGTATGATAATCCTCATAATTCTATCTTTGTTTTCAACTTAACCTATTCCTTACCATGTTGATCAAACTCCAGTTTTGTGTCATCATCCACGACTGGAACCAACCTAGATCCAAATCCTAGGCTCTATCAAGCGTCGAGAGAGATCAAATCTCCCAAGGCTCTATTAAGCGCCGAGAGGGATCAAAGCCTAGGATTTGGATCTAAACTGGTAACAAACTTCCACATTTATTGTCAAAAATAAGTTAGAATCTACAACCTTAAAGTCATCAAGTAACATCCAAACAATCACTACATAAAATGGACCAATAACAAGATACCTACTAAAACTTTAATATATCGATTTGAAAAGGCAAGCCATATGATGTTCAAGCTTATAAAACCTATGTTATAGAAACTTGGTCATGGCCAAACAACTTTACAATATTTTAGATTTGATTACAATATTTTCTAATATTAAAATTACTTGTTATTATGAAAAATAAAATAAAATAGTATTATTAAAAAAATCATAATGAATTGTAGGCGTCAATTTCTTCATTATATTTAAGCTTATAGAATCTATGTTATAGAAACTTGGTCATGGTCAAACAACTTTATAATATTTTAGATTTGATTACAATATTTTTTAATATTAAAATTATATGTTATTATGAAAAATAAAATAAAATTAATTAATTAATATTATTAAAAAAACATAATAAAGTGTAGACGTCAATTTCTTCATTAAATTCTTTGGGATGGAAAGTACAATATATTTTAATATTAAAATTACTTGAAAAATAAAATAAATAAATAAATTTTTATCACTAAAAAAATCATAATGAATTGTAGGCTTACATTTCTTCATTAAATTATTTGTGATGGAAAACAAAATTCTTGGCTTATGGTTGAAAAACTTAATGCTACATGTATAGTCAAAGTCTCTTAAAACCTTATGAGACTTTTAGGTGACCGTGACAAGTAATAAAAGGGTCATAGGAAAAAATCCATTTTACAATGGAAAACAAAATCCTTGACTAGTAGGTGAAAATATTTAGGTTTAAATATTGAACGCTACCTATATAGTAAAAGTCTTTTCAAATCTTACGAGACTTTTAGGTGACTGTTATAAGTAACAAGTAAAATTGGCAGCAAAGCTGCTTATACCTGCCTCTTAGAAATATTTTAATGTAATAGTAGTACATGATTAAAAATTGAAAGTTAAAATAATTATGTAACATTTTAACAATGTATTAATGTTGGATAGTTTGAAAGCAAACTAAAAGTGACATGTCTTACTCTATGCTTTTAAAAATTGAAATATATATGTCTTACTCTATGCTTTTAAAAATTGAATCATATTTTGAGATATCCAAGTGTTAGCAACTATTAATCAAGTAGTGATGATGGCATTATGAAATGTAAGATTAGTACCGTTAATTTTTTTTGTTTGTATAAAAAAAATATGAGAATGCCACAATAGGGTTTTGGGTGAATTCTTGTGGGAATGTAGAGCGAGATACGCAGCCTGATGCATGAGCCAGATGAGGGTTTTGGGTGAATTCTTATAGGAATGCAGAGCCAGAGACACACAGCCTGATGCATGAGCCAGATGATACGTATATTATTCAAATAAAAAACCTCAATTGCAGAGTTTATTGTAGGCAGTGATATCGTTGTGTCTTAAAATTTAAGATTGTTGAATTTAACGACATTTGGCAGAACTTGCAATACTGACACTGAACATCTCCACCATCCAGATCGCCTTCTGCAGTGATCAACCCTTGTAGTTCACCACTCCTTCCAGAGAGGAGTCCTGGAATTACTACAGGGTGAGTGATGGCTGCATGCTTCAATTTTTTTATGTAATTGGCATTGGCAGAAACTGAAATTTTGTGATAATAATGAATGCAAGTTGCAATCCTGTTGGCAAATCTGAAGGCTGTGAATCCGTCTACCAATTGAGTGAAAGAGGGGAGGTAATATTTAGTAAGGCGTTGCGTGTGTTAAAAGAGGGCATAGCATTTATGATCAAATTATAAAAACTGAGTTTACATGAACACTGCACTTCGCAGGAATAAGCACGCATTTTACCCTATATATAACCATTGTAGTATAGAAGGATTGGCCTTACTTCTCTATAACGTGAAGAATCTATAGTTTTTTTCTTTGTGCAGTGCCTAGAACAATTACAAACAATTACGATATGCACATTTGTGTCTAATGTGCTTCTACAGCATTACAATAATCAGATGCAACATACTAAATGATATGGTTCATACAGTGACATATACTGGAGCAGGGAGAGTCATGTGGATGACCCTGTCATAACTGTGTATTTAATCAAGCATTATTGCTCGAGGAACTTCCCTAGGAGTGATTTTCAGGAGTATTTTAGTGGTAAATGCCTTAGAGAACCTGTTACATCAATTCATGTATACCGTAGGTAAGGAAAAGATGGTTCATTTATTCCAGGGGATTATCTCTCTCGACAGGTTCCTGGCATCTATAATACGTACAGAAACTCATTGAGATTGAAAAAGTAGAGTCCTGAGTGGACCAGTTATGTATTTGCTTAACCTTGTAATAGAGATGCTTTTAACTTGAGATGCTAATTTTGCAATCTCTCCTATAATTCAATTTCTTTTAACTTAATCTAACCCTACTAAGCTTCTTTGACGAACTATCTCTATTAAGATAGAATAAAGGTTGTTATCAAAGTGAGTATGTTATTTAGCGTAACATATAAAAGAAAGGCATCACCTGCCGCCCGTTTCACTCAAACCAAACCCTTTATGCCAAATAAGTCAATGTGTTGCAAACATTTCAATGCACTCTACATCTAGCAGCCATGCATTATATCTCTATTTGTTAATCCATGTAGTATATCTATGTTAGCAAAATATTTATTTTTTAACAGGTGCATCTCTATTATGCAACAAGTGCATCGAACTTGCCTTTGTTTTATGCCAGCCGTTTGAGATACAGAAAAGTGATGTCGGCGGACGACTTCGGTCACTAGCCTAGATGCAACTATTACAAAATAACACTACATTAGCTTCAACATGCCTGCATTGGAGCTCAAACTTTGGAGCTTATTACTGTAAAACATTAAAGGAGAAGCTCATGAAAGAGCTAAAGGAAGCTCAACATAAATTTGAAAGGCAACCAATCTTTTGGATGGCACGCATCGTTCTCGTAATCCGAGATTCCAACCCTCTTAAATCTTCCCTCGAATTCCTTCGATCTGTGCCTCGCCACTACGCCAGCTATCCATCGTTTGATCTCCTCCTCCCGAAATCGACGGTGCTTGTTTTTCCACCGATTGCTGTGAAAGAATACATCCTGATGTCCTCGTTAAGCCCTCTTCCAAGTCTCAGTTAAACTCTGTGAGAGTCTCAATTTGTTTTGGTTCATCTCTCTGCCCCTTGACGGTCGTCGCGTTTGTGTGTGCACAAAACAATTACCCATCCATGGCCCACAAAAATCTTAGAAGCATGCCAGTTCAGTTTCGACGTTCCAGGTATTTTTGAAACTCAGCTGTTTTGCAATCATGCAGGGTCATTTTACAGTGTTAACGAGCGAAGTTTATTCAGTAGCGATAGTTGTTCAGTTATCATAAAAGTGGGTTTTAATGAAAAAACCACACAATGTTGAGTCTTTGGTTTTTAGATTTCTGGTTTATTGCTTGGTGGGTTGATGCTATGAATGTGTGGATTCACCTGCCAATTATAGTCACTTGACTATTATCTATGCTTGACTCTGGAAAGTTTGGTTTGATAATATATGGCAGTTCTAGTATGTCTGATGTTAATTGGTATAGGAAAAAAATACGTTAATTAAGGACTTGTCAAGACCATGCTGATTTTGTGATTGCAAGGTCGAGCAATGTAATCTCAGAGGCTGACGAAAATGAAGCAAAGAGACTAAATGCTCTCTTGGCTAAAAAAGAGAGTGAAATATATGTTCTAAGGCAAACAGTGGAAGATCAGTCCCCTCACTGGACAAGAACTAAAATAGACCGCACGCATGCATTTTTTGTGTTGGATAGGGATATTTAGAGATGATCGCGGATTTCCCTGATTCTGTTAACCATTCCCCGAAGGAAGCCCTAACGAGTGATGCAAATAATAAAGCCCTGGCGAAGGAAGCCCTGGTGAGTGATGCAAATAATAAAGTTGATGATTTGCAGAAGCAAGTAGATGAATTAGCAGCCCAGGTCACCGGCAAGCCTCTAATTAGAGGTGTCAAATAGCTAATATGGGACATAATTACAACCCTGATGAGGCATCATTGGCCATTCATGTAGATGATTCAAGAGCACAAATATAGTTGATTTATGTATTAATGACGGTATGTACCAAATTATTCCTGGATATCATTTATCAATCCAACAACGTAGTATATTTAATGTTCATCATGTTTTACAAGCGACCTTGTTCTTTTCTGTTCAAAATGCAAGCATTAACAAATTTCTTTGTAAACATTCCAACACTGTCTATACAATATTGGTTCGAATCAAATATATGTGTTTGAATCCATTGATATTTGGGGTTTTAAACATATATTTTTCAAATTTTCTGCCCGAAGAAAGAAGGGACTCACTTGTCATGCTCAACTATGGCAATGTTTGCAGAGTACATGCCATGGAGCTGTGCAGAGCGTGTCCCTGATGGCAAGAAGTTGATATATCTGGCCGACATTTCTTCTACTAAAATTCCTTTATATTTGTCCCTAAAGTTGCTAAATCTGGAAAAGATGTATTTATTCAACCTTTACCTGATGAGAAGTTACATTCAAAATGAAACAACAACGTTACCTTGTGACTCTCTACACAGAACCTGGGACTGGGTCTCTGACTAGATCAACGGAATTTGATACTACTTAGTCAATTGCATCAACAACTGCTTCTTCTACTAATTGATGTCTCAATAGGGTGGACTGCTGGTATTGTGGGTGCATGGAATAAACCACTGGAGCGACTGGTGTTTACGGGTATGGGTACGAGTCAATAGTTTCTACTAGTAATGCCTACGCCTTCGCTCCAATCCTGTTAGCTGACTATCACGACCTCCTCTAGGCCATGGCCAACGTCTCCTGCTCCTTGCGCCTACGTGAGATGTTCGTCCCTCTTCCAATGGTGTAGACATTTCCTTCCATAGTAGTTTTATTTTTATTTTTTGCAGGTTTCATATGGCAGCGGGGATGCTCTTTGTCTATGGTGGTGGATTTGAAAATATGCATTGATTTCAGTGAAAGGCGGTGAGAGGCCATGTTAATTATCACCGACACAGTGTAAGCTCAATGAAAACCATACACTATACACTTTTATTTTTGTGAATATTATTACTACCATACCATGTCAATGAAATGAAATGTCTGGAAGATCATTACTAGCATACCTTGTCAATGAAATGAAATGTCTTTGGCCAGCTATCACATGCATTAAATTACCTGCCATTTGATAGACCTTTGTTGTTATTTGCAGATGAAAGGCAGGGAAAGAGTAGCAGTGAAGGCGGTGAGGTTCAGGAGGAATCAATACAATGTATGCGGTGTTATGAGAAGATTGTGGCAGCTGTGTTATGAGAAAAGACTGTGGTAGTGTTGAATTAGAGTGAGTTGCAGCTGTGTTATGAGAAAAGACCGTGGCAGTGTTGAATTAGCGGTAAGCTGCAACTGTGTTATGAGAAAAGACTGTGGCAGTGCTGAATTAGCGGTGAGCTCAGAGGACCGCTATGGCCCGTGTTAGTGTCAAACAATTATTACATGTACTAAAGATTATTATTACATATACCATG
Organism: Larix kaempferi; assembly: GCA_027924585.1. NCBI lineage: Eukaryota > Viridiplantae > Streptophyta > Pinopsida > Pinales > Pinaceae > Larix > Larix kaempferi. The sequence goes on along the minus strand of BSBM01000372.1, from coordinate 12,073,809 downwards.
TGGCAATTTAAAAAAAATTAAATTTTATTTTATTTTATTATTATTTTAAAAAAATAAATGTCACGTCTCACCAGGGGTATTTAGTCAAATCAAATTTATTCACCAATCATAAAAAAGTAATATGAAATTTTAAAAATCTAGAAAAATATTATTCATTTTAAAAAATTCAAATTAATAAACAAAATAACGTAAACTTTGGAAAACTAGTGAAAAATTTAGTTTAAAATTATAAAGTCAAAAGCATCAGCGACCAAGTGATTGCTATATAACCTGCCGGAGGCAGGTATAATAAAAGGGATGATAGATAGTTAAATAATAATAAATACTAATAAGAAGTTTTTGTAAAGTTTTGGGTTTTGTTTGTAAATATTGGTGACAGGTAAGGTGTGCAAGGGAGTTGTAAAAGGTTAACTAAAATGCTTTCGATTTTCTGGGTAGAGTAATTCTTGTCAAAATCGCAATTTGGAGTGTTTAGATCGCAATTTCGGCGATCTGGGTAGTTTTAAAATGGGGCAATTAGTCTAGAACAGGCAATCCCAATTGCTGAAATTACAAAATTGCGAAAATAGCAATTTCCAACAAAAAATTTAACCGATTTTTATCCCAAAATCGCCGGAAAAATGGGGCATTTTGGTTGTCTTTTATCCTACGCGGTGTGCAAATATGTATAAAGGAGAGTGGGTTTAATATTTATGGGGGAATTTATATTTATAAAGAAAGAAAAAGTTAATTAATATTTAAAAATAATATATAATTTGTTAATAAAAGAAATGCTAAAAATATTAAATGTAAATTTGATTAATTTTGAGATCTATTTATTTAGTTAGAGGTTAAATTTAATTGGAGGTAGTATTTGGTTTTATGTATGGGATTAAGGCTGAATGTTATTTAAAAACACATAAATTTAACGGGATGCTTTTAGTGACTTACCAAAAGGGACATAGGATTTTTTGCAAATACTATTTAGGTTGAAACTACCTTTAATCCTGGATTTAAGACCTAAAATTGTTTTTGATTGGCTAAGAGCTCATTTTCCTCTAACTTAAAGAAATATATTAAAAACCTAAGACACAGAGGCATATGGCAGGAGTGAAAGTTTGCACCCTATTATGAACTACCAACAGGTCATTTCAAATGGTGTGCTTTTCCTTAAATAACAATGATAGGTTAGCCCACATTTGCAGATAACAATTGGTGATCATCACTACTAATTGACAACTGAATATGATGAAAGTTGCCACCTTAAAATAATCAACCAAACCAAACCAAAAAACAAACAAAAACTTGACACCTAAATTGAAACAAGTGAATATGTCACAAATTGGCTAGGCCATGCCAAAGATAAAAATTGAGAAAGTAAATAAGTTATATGTTGAACATAGATATTTAGCAACCATAAGAAAGTAACAAGTCTATAGAACTTGTCCATCAATTAAGTTTTTTTTTTTTTTTCACAGTAGGTGAAATGGCGCGCTTCATTGAGCGAAGGCGCCACAAATACAACACGAGATCATGGGTTCAATATGCAGCACGATCAACATTGAATTAAGTATTTGTCCTCATACAAACATTGAAATAATAAAAATATATAGAATTGGTCACATCAAAATCAAAACATTATATGGGAAGTGACAAGATATTTTTTGTTTTGTTTTTTGCACATAAAAGTCAATAATGGCATGGCATGTGAAAGTTGTCATATGGCACTCTTAGAAAATTAAAGATTAAATGCTTTTATTTTTATTTTATTTGTTTTACAAATTAAGCCACACTTTTAAGGATTTATGTTCGATCAATAAATTTTTTGACAAATGAAAAAATGGAACAAGTAAAATTTAAAAATTAATTTAAAAAAAATCAATTTAATAAATTGTATTTTCTAAACATTGAAAACTTTATAAAAAAATAACTTTTTTTTTGTCAGCTAAAGTTAGTCTTTTATATTATTGAAAGAAATCAAACATAAAATTTAATAGTGATAATGACTGACCTGCCACTCGGAAACTGGGTTAGCCAAATAAGCTAAAAGTAAGATGAAGATTAGCGTTAGCAACCATACAAGAACAAAATTGTTCTATGTAGGTGAGGTCTGCCCAAAGTAGTTGAGAAAGTGGAGCCTATTATGTTCTAAGCTCATTTTAATTATAAATCTCAAAATCTTACAAAAATGACCATTAAGCACAAAAAACATATATGTCAACTTTGCATAGAGAGAGAAACTAGAAGATTTATAGAACTACCTATGACTATCATTTGTTGAGACCGCAAAAGGAGTAGGAGCGAACCCGTCACAATTCTTGGCATTCATCTATAGGGGAGTGTTTGTTGCATATGTTAGAATATCCAATTTGATGTGGATAGCATTGATATCTTCCCAAATGAGAGAAATGACCATTAAAAATGCTAGATTGAGTTTTATAGCACTCCAGGAGTGTTTATCCCAAAAGAAGCTTTACAACCCAGTAAGGATTTGATTTTTCTATGGCCCCATTAGCAGGAGTCTTGGTCCCAGAGGTGTCTCCATTTGGGGCTAAAGATCCCTTAAAAGAGCCACCTCCATTTGGCCAATGTTGTGCCAGATATGCCCAGGGATCTCCTTGCTAAACTTGTTTTCCATCACCCGCTGCCGAAGGCTCCAACCACTACAACTTTGAGCTTGTTGTCGCAACATGGAGAATCCCCAACCAAAAAGATCGAGAAATTACCAGAGCTGAAAGAAGTGCCCCCACAAATCTGTAGAAGAGAACTCAGTGAGATTGGAAATGTCGTAATGACGTCAATTTGTTTTATCCCTCGCATAAGTGCTTGAGTGACAATAGTTAATACCTACATGCTAGAGCAAAGATATGACATATATCCATATCACATGCTCCTCCCCTTAGAAGCCATGATCCTTGATTTGTGAAACCACAATAAGTGGCAAAGACAAATAATTCACAAGGAGTCTACATTAATGTCGGGATTGTCACTCCTCTATGTGCCCTCCCTCGTTACCATTGCCCATTACCTTCGCCACATATTGAGCATGGAGAGAAGGGTTCGCTTCTCTTCTCAACCATACAAGGATTTTCACATCAAAAAGAATAATGACAAAATGTAATCCAAACTTTAACATAGACTAAAAGATCTACACTATACAACCCATATATTAAATGGCTTTCATTAAATAAATGCTTCACAAACCTAGGACCATGTTGAAAGAAACCTATACTATATAATGCAACCTAAATGATGAGTAACATATAATGGGATCTCACATATTGGGACCTAGGATGAAAGAAGAGTATATGCATTATCTTTTGGGGTGATTTTTAAAGTAAATATCCTTTACAAGTCCTTCATTATCATTAAAGTTAAATTTTTTAAAATTATATATTAAATTTTACAAGTACTTTTTTTTATCATTAAAGTTATACTATCTATGCTATTTTTATTTTTATTTTTCAGAGAAAAAAATCGTACTTTTGTTTTTCCATAAAATCAAAAAGTACATTATCATACGCCAAGTCAAAAACCTAAACTCGGGAGTATCAACTAATACCACAACATTACTAAAACTTTACAAATATCAATGTCCAAAACGAAATATTAAAAAAAATAATAATAATATAATAATTTTTTAAATCCTTTTATATATATATATATATTTATTTATTTTTATTTTTATTTTTTCAATATTAAAATAAATATTTTTACTTTCTCAATAAAAAAATTGAAATTTACTATACTTTATTTATTTACAAATATATTAAAAATACAATAATAAAATATGAAAAACTAAATAAACATCTATCATACTTTATTTATTTACAAATATATTAAAAATGCAATAATAAAATATGAAAAACTAAATAGACATCTATCTACAAAAATGGACCATCCAAAGAATCACTACATGAAATGGACCAATAACAAGATACCTACTAAAACTTTAATATATCGATTTGAAAAGGCAAGCAATATTATGTTCAAGCTTGTAAAACCTATGTTATAGAAACTTGGTCATGGCCAAACAACTTTACAATATTTTAGATTTGATTACAATATTTTCTAATATTAAAATTACTTGTTATTATGAAAAATAAAATAAAATAATATTATTAAAAAAATCATAATGAATTGTAGGCGTCAATTTCTTCATTATATTTAAGCTTATAGAATCTATGTTATAGAAACTTGGTCATGGTCAAACAACTTTACAATATTTTAGATTTGATTAGAATATTCTTTAATATTAAAATTATATGTTATTATGAAAAATAAAATAAAATTAATTAATTAATATTATTAAAAAAACATAATGAAGTGTAGGCGTCAATTTCTTCATTAAATTCTTTGGGATGGAAATTACAATATATTTTAATATTAAAATTACTTGAAAAATAAAATAAATAAATAAATTTTTATCATTAAAAAATCATAATAAATTGTAGGCTTACATTTCTTCATTAAATTATTTGTGATGAAAAACAAAATTCTTGGCTTATGGTTGAAAAACTTAATGCGACATATATAGTCAAAGTCTCTTAAAACCTCACGAGACTTTTAGGTGACCGTGACAAGTAATAAAAGGGTCATAGGAAAAAATCCATTTTACAATGGAAAACAAAATCCTTGACTAGTAGGTGAAAATATTTAGGTTTAAATATTCAACGCTACTTATATAGTAAAAGTCTCTTCAAATTTTATGAGACTTTTAGGTGACTGTGATCGGGAGACATTCTGGAACTTGGTTGTCTTGGAATACTTGCTGGATTTGGAGAACCTAATCATTGCCGGGGACTTAAATTTCACTTGGGGTGATGGGGAGCTGTGGGGGGGCTTGGCCAGGAGGGACCCCCTAGGCCCTTATTTTTCTAATTTATTCATGAAGTTTTCATTAGTTGATGTGGCCCCGTGGCCTTTGGCTCCAACTTGGACTAATGGAAGGTCGGGTGACAACCTAATTCAGAAACGTATTGACCGATTCCTGATATCGGAATCACTGCTATCATGCTTTCAGAATTATAGGTCCTGGATGCAACAAATCAAAATCAGCGATCATCTCCCGATTATCCTTCAATTTGATGATGAGCCCTTCAATACATCCTTCCCTTTCAAATTCAATTCCACTTGGCTCTCCGAGGGGGATTACACTTCGGGGCTGAGGAATTTGTGGACTCATGCGGATGTTTCGGGGGAGCGATCTGCCATGGACAAGCTGGCGGTGAAACTCAAGATGATTAAAGACTATACAATCAAGTGGGAACAAAACAAAAAAGCCATGATGGGGAAGGAACTTGCTGAGATTGAATTGGAAGTAGAATTTCCGATGAACCGTGGTGTCGGTACTGCACTGAACAATATGGATATTTCCAAACTCTCTTCACTAGAGTGCCGAAAAATGAAAATACTTCTGATGCAGGAAGAATCATGGAGATTGAAGAGCAGAGCTACTTGGCTCAAAGCGGGGGACTTAAATACTAAATTTTTCCATCACTTTGCTGACTCCCGTAGGATGCAAAACTCCATCTGGGACCTAAATGATCATACGGGCAGGCGGATAAGGGGGGAGGAAAATTTGATGAATGAGGCGGTTCGTCACTTCCAGGAATACTATTGTGACCCTAAAAATACAACACTGGCTGAACAGTTTAAACTTATCAAGGAATACCCACGGATGTTCAATGATGAGGAGGGGGACAATATATTCCTGGAAGTCACTCTGGTTGATGTGGAAAAAACCCTGCGTGGTTTTGCAAAAGATAAATCTCCTGGACCGGATGGGTGGACAATGGAAATTTTCATTCACTTCTTCGATATTATGGGAGAAGATCTTCGGATGGCTGTGGATGAATCTCGGAAACTGGGCATTGTCTCTGGGGCACTAAATTCTACTTATCTGGCACTCATTCCGAAGACATCCCATCCAAATAATTATGATGAGTTCAGACCGATCGCTTTATGCAATCTGGTCTATAAGATTATTGCTAAAATAATTGCTGATAGAATCAAACCTCTGCTTTCTAGACATATATCTATGGAGCAATATGGGTTCCTTTGTGGTCGCCAGATTCATGATGCTGTGGGTGTGACACAGGAAATATTCCATTCTATCAAACAGAAGAGAATTGAAGCACTCATTCTGCAATTGGACCTGGTGAAAGCATACGATAAGGTTGATTGGAATTTCCTGCGACTCATACTTATCCAAATCGGCCTACCATGGAAGGTGATGAAATGGATTATGGCATGTATATCCTCGGTTAATTTTGTTGTTCTGATCTATGGACACCCTACTGATTATTTTAAGGCTACAAGGGGCCTTCGCCAGGGTTGCCCCCTTTCACCACTCCTATTTTTGCTGGTCATCGAAGGATTGAGTCTATCCATTCACAAGGCTCGTAGGGAAGGGAGGATTACTGGCATCAAAATATCAAGGGAGATTTCTGTCACTCACTCATTGTTTGTGGACGATGTCATGCTCTTTTGCATGGGCGTTCTTGCTGAATGGAGACAATACAAGATAATACTTGATTTATTCTGCTCGGTTACTGGCATGATTATCAGCTATATTAAATCTTTCTTCTTGAAACACTCATTGGTGGACGAAGTGGAACGGTCGATCAGCATTATCCTACCATTAAAATTCAATGAACTTGAGGCTGGCACTAAATATCTGGGATTCTTCATTAAGCCATCTAATTACCTGACAAATGATTGGTCATGGCTTGTCAGTAGATTTGAAATGTGTATTAGTCACTGGTGCTTTCGGTATTTATCCTTAGGTGGTAGGCTTACGTTGGTAAAGGCCGTTTTACAGAACTTAGGAGTATATTGGTTCTCACTTTGCAAAATCCCACGATCCATCCTATGTCTGATCAGGCGGAAGATATTCAGCTTTTTGTGGTCGGGTGGTGGAAATCAGGAGAAATTTCACCTCATGAATTGGAGGGCTTTGGCACGCCCCTGGAAATTGGGGGGCTGGAATATTAAGGATCTTGATTCATTTGTTACGGCCCTGCACGCAAAAAGCCTCTGGCGCGTTCTTTTTGATCAATCGTTATGGGGCAGGATTATCAGAGCCAAATATCTGAAAAATGTATCAGTGGCAAACTGGTTGCGCCTGAGTAGACCTGCTACTTTGGGGGTCTCTAATATATGGAATGGCTTGATGGGTGCCTTCGGGGTTATTACACTGTGGATTGCTTGGCTGCCTGGAGATGGTCGTGATATTAAGCTGGGACTGGATCCGATCATGGGTGGACCAACGCGACACACTCTATCGTTGGCTTTGAGGACACATCTTAGAGCAAATGGATACTATTCTTTGGCACATGCGGCTGGTCGATATGTGGATGGACGAGCTCAGTGGATTTCGGCTGATCAGCAGGGACTTATGGGTTCCCTGGGGAATGAATGGGATGAGTATATCCGGCCGATCTATCAATCTAATATAAGGCTATCAGATGTTGCTGACAGACTGGTTTGGACATGGGATGTGGCGGGTGGAAATGTTTCTGCAAAGTTGGCATATGATGCTTTGTTTGCTGAATCACAGTATTTGACTCGCTGGTGGGATAAATATATTTGGAAACTTGTTTTACCCCTCAAGATAAAATGCTTTGTCTGGCTTGCATTGTGCAACAAGATTCTAACTTGGGACAATCTATGTCGTCGTGGATTTTGTGGCCCGGGATGGTGCTCCCTCTGCTGCTCATAGGAGGAATCGGTAGATCATATATTCACTTCCTACCAGTACACTAGGGAACTCTGGAACTTGATTGCAAACAAAGCTGGTGTACACTTTAGATGGAACTACTGTACAGTTAATGAATGCCTTGATGCTTGGTCTAGATTTGATGCTGGGTGTCCAGAACTCCCATATTTTATGATCTAGGAGATATGGAAGGCACATAATCTTTATATATTTGAGAATATATTACTTTATATGGATGGGATATGCTCTAAAACCCTTGCTGCACATAAAGAATTTGTCTCGGCCCATTGTGCTCCTGATGATAATGCCAAAATGGATAAGAACCTTCGTCGCGCCCCCCCTGTGCTGATATATCCCTGTGGATTCTTTGATGGGGCTGCTGTGCGCCGGTATGGGGGGGGTGGTGCAGACGCCACCTTACACATTTCCATCGATGTCTCCATTCACATCTGGCTGAACCTGGGCAATGGATCCAATTCAAGGAGTGAGTTATGTGCACTTTGGCTCTTATTGTTCTGGGCTCGGATGAGAAAGATCTCCTCTCTTGTAGTTTTTGGAGATTCTCTATCTACTATCACTTGGGCGAGTGGCAAGACATCACTCAATGTATTGCTTCTTAAACACTGGATGGATGCAGCTCAGATGCTTATCCGGTACTTCCATCATATACATTTTGAACATGTATACAGGGAGGCAAATATGGAGGCGGACTTACTTTCTAAGAGGGCACTTAACTCTCCGGTCGGGGTCATCATGTGGCAAGAATGGCAGGCTGATTTACTTATTACTCAGGGTTCTTATGATTTACATTGGACATGATGTTGGTTGTTTTTTATTTTTGTCATTATATGTATTTGATGCCCTTTATTCGCAGGTGGATACTTATATGTTTTTTAGCTCTATGTGCATATTATACCTAGAGGCTGACTCTAACTTCTTGTTGGACATTTTTGTCATACATCCTCTACATTTTTGCGGCTCATATGACAGCCACATATGGCTGCGGCTTGGTATTATATTATGTTGGGCATTATATGCGGACTTTGATTTTTGTTTGTTGTGACTGACTGTTGTATGTGACCTTATATTTATATGTATTTGGACACTTTGATACACTGGTGATTATTGGATCCGTTTCTCCTGTTGGAGGGATTCCTGATGTTATTATGTGGTCATATGGACATTTATTTGGACTCTTCTGATGTTGTCGTTGATACATCTGGCATGATGTGCACCCTCTGACAGGGTTTGTGAGTAGCATGTATTTATGACAGCTGGTATTGTTTACTATTTCGTATATTAATAGTAAGTTAAATTTTTCTGTGAAAAAAAAAAGTAATAAAAGGGATGATAGATGGTTAAATAATAATAAATAATAAAAGGAAGTTTTTGTAAAGTTTTGGGTTTTGTTTGTAAATATTGGTAATAGATAAGGTGTGCAAGGGAGTTGGGTTAGGTAAGGTTTTGGGTTTTGTTTGTGAATATTTAGGTTTAAATATTCAACGCTACCTATATAGTAAAAGTCTCTTCAAATTTTACGAGACTTTTAGGTGACTGTTATAAGTAATAAAAGGGATGATAGATGGTTAAATAATAATAAATAATAAAAGGAAGTTTTTGTAAATTTTTGGGTTTTGTTTGTAAATATTGGTGATAGGTAAGGTGTGCAAGGGAGTTGTACAAGGCTAGCTAAAATGCTTTCGATTCGTCGGGTAGAGTAATTTTTGTCAAAATCGTAATTTGGAATGTTTAGATCGCAATTTCGGCGATCTGGGTAGTTTTAAAATTGGGCAATTAGTTTAGAACAAGGAACCCCAATTGCTGAAATTACAAAATTGCGAAAATAGCAATTTCCAGCAAAAAATTTAACCAATTTTTATCCCAAAATCACCGGAAAAATGGGGCGTTTTGGTTGTCTTTTATCCTACGCAGTGTGCAAGTATGTATAAAGGAGAGTGGGTTTAATATTTATGGGGGAATTTATATTTATAAAGAAAGGAAAAGTTAAATTAATATTTATTGATATTGAAAAATAATATATAATTTGTTAATAAAAGAAATGCTAAAAATATTAAATGTAAATTTGATTAATTTTGAGATCTATTTATTTAGTTAGAGGTTAAATTTTAATTGGAGGTAGTATTTGGTTTTATGTATGGGATTAAGGCTAAATGTTATTTAAAAACACATAAATTTAACAGGATGCTTTTAGTGACTTACCAAAAGGGACATAGGATTTTTTGCAAATACTATTTAGGTTGAAACTACCTTTAATCCTGGATTAAGACCTAAAATTGTTTTTGATTGGCTAAGAGCTCATTTTGCTCTAACTTAAGGAAATATATTAACAACCTAAGACACAGAGGCATATGGCAGGAGTGAAAGTTTGCACCCTATTATGAACTACCAACAGGTCATTTCAGATGGTGTGTTTTTCCTTAAATAACAATGATAGGTTGGCCCACATTTGCAGATAACAATTGGTGATCCTCACTACTAATTGACAACTGAATATGATGAATTTTGCCACCTTAAAATAATCAACCAAACCAAACCAAAAAACAAACAAAAACTTGACACCTAAATTGAAACAAGTGAATATGTCACAAAGTGGCTAGGCCATGCCAAAGATAAAAATTGAGAAAGTAAATAAGTTATATGTTGAACATAGATATTTAGCAACCATAAGAAAGTAACAAGTCTGTAGAACTTGTCCATCAATTAAGTATTTTTTTTTTTTCACAGTAGGTGAAATGGCGCACTTCATTGAGCGAAGGCGCCACGAATACAACACGAGATCACGAGTTCAATACGCAGCACGGTCAACATTGAATTAAGTATTTGTCCTCATACAAACATTGAAATAATAAAAATATATAGAATTGGTCACATCAAAATCAAAACATTATATGGGAAGTGACAAGATATTTTTTGTTTTGTTTTTTGCACATAAAAGTCAATAATGGCATGGCATGTGAAAGTTGTCATATGGCACTCTTAGAAAATTAAAGATTAAATGCTTTTATTTTTATTTTATTTGTTTTACAAATTAAGCCACACTTTTAAGGATTTATGTTCGATCAATAATTTTTTTGACAAATGAAAAAATGGAACAAGTAAAATTTAAAAATTAATTTAAAAAAAATCAATTTAATAAATTGTATTTTCTAAACATTGAAAACTTTATAAAAAAATAACCTTTTTTTTGTCAGCTAAAGTTAGTCTTTTATATTATTGAAAGAAATCAAACATAAAATTTAATAGTGATAATGACTGACCTGCCACTAGGAAACTAGGTTAGCCAAATAAGCTAAAAGTAAGATGAAGATTAGCTTTAGCAACCATACAAGAACACAATTGTTCTATGTAGGTGAGGTCTGCCCAAAGTAGTTGGGAAAGTGGAGCCTATTATGTTCTAAGCTCATTTTAATTATAAATCTCAAAATCTTACAAAAATGACCATTAAGCACAAAAACCATATATGTCAACTTTGCATAGAGAGAGAAACTAGAAGATTTATAGAACTGCCTATGACTATCATTTGTTGAGACCGCAAAAGGAGTAGGAGCGAACCCGTCACAATTCTTGGCATTCATCTATAGGGGAGTGTTTGTTGCATCTGTTAGAATATCCAATTTGATGTGGATAGCATTGATATCTTCTCGAATGAGAGAAATGACCATTAAAAATGCTAGATTGAGTTTTATAGCACTCCAGGAGTGTTTATCCCAAAAGAAGCTTTACAACCCAGTAAGGATTTGATTTTTCTATGGACCCATTAGCAGGAGTCTCGGTCCTAGAGGTGTCTCCATTTGGGGCTAAAGATCCCTTAAAGAGCCACCTTCATTTGGTCAATGTTGTGCCAGATATGCCCAGGGATCTCCTTACTAAACTTGTTTTCCATCACCCACTGCCGAAGGCTCCAACCACTACAACTTTGAGCTTGTTGTCGCAACATGGAGAATCCCCAACCAAAAAGATCGAGAAATTACCAGAGTTGAAAGAAGTGCCCCCACAAATCTGTAGAAGAGAACTCAGTGAGATTGGAAATGTCGTAATGACATCATTTTGTTTTATCCCTCGTATAAGTGCTTGAGTGACAATAGTTAATACCTACATGCTAGAGCAAAGATCTGACGTATAGCCATATCACATGCTCCTCCGCTTAGAAGCCATGATCCTTTATTTGTGAAACCACAATAAGGGGCAAAGACAAATAATTCACAAGGAGTCTACATTAATGTCGAGATTGGCACTCCTCTATGTGCCCTCCCTCGTTACCATTGCCCATTACCTTCGCCACATATTGAGCATGGAGAGAAGGGTTCACTTCTCTTTTCAACCATACAAGGATTTTCACATAAAAAAGAATAATAACAAAATGTAATCCAAACTTTAACATAGACTAAAAGATCTATACTATACAACCCACCCATATATTAAATGGCTTTCATTAAATAAATGCTTCACAAACCTAGGACCATGTTGAAAAAAACCTATACTATATAATGCAACCTAAATGATGAGTAACATATAATGGGATCTCACATATTGGGACCTAGGATAAAAGAAGAGTATATGCATTATCTTTTGGGGTGATTTTTAAAGTAAATATCCTCATTAAAGTTATTTTTTTTAAAATTATATATATATATATATTTTTACCATGTGAAGAAAGCTTATACTATCTATGCTATTTTTATTTTTATTTTTCAGAGAAAAAAATCGTACTTTTGTTTTTCCATAAAATCAAAAAATACATTATCATACGCCAAGTCAAAAACCTGGATTAAGAAGTATCAGCTGATACCACAACATTACTAAAACTTTACAAGTATCAATGTCCAAAACAAAATATTAAAAGAAATAATAATAATATAATAATTTTTTAAATCCTTTTATTTATATATATATATTTTTTCCTTTTTCTTTTTTTCTTTTTTTCTTTTTTTAATATTAAAATAAATATTTTTACTTCTGCAATAAAAAATTGAAATTTACTATGCTTTATTTATTTACAAATATATTAAAAATGCAATAATAAAATATGAAGAACTAAATAAACATCTATCATACTTTATTTATTTACAAACATATTAAAAATGCAATAATAAAATATGAAAAACTAAACAGCATCTATCTAAAAATAAAAAAGAGAAACAATTGAAAGCAACGCATGAAGCTCACACTTAACCATCATGAATGAAAACATATGAAAAACAAAAAAAAAAAGACAACATACCAAAAAAAAAGAAACAATTGAAAGCAACGCATGAAGCTCACACTTAACCATCATGAATGAAAACATATGAAAAACAAAAAAAAGACAACATACCAAAATAGCCTGTCCATTTCAATCAAAAGGCCATGGGTATCTAGAATTTCCTCATCTAATATTATATAATTTGTCCTTTCAATCAAAACCTTAGATTTAGATTTCGATATTATGTGTTTAAATTTTTATTTGATTTGAAAAGATTAATTAAAATAATGATTCTAACAATTTTTTTAATTTGAAAATATTGGTTTGATTGTGTTACATAATTTATTTATTAAAGAGGTAAATTAATAAGTAAATAAATTTATCTTTTATGATTTTTTTTTCTTAAATTTGATGTGAATTTTGTAGGAGATTATAGTTACATTTTATTGATGGTGACTTTGATCATGGAATTGTATTGCTAAGGGTTTTGACACATTTTAAGATAATATATATCACCAAAATTTGAAAAAAAATAGTGCATCAAAATGAAACTTTACTTCACTAAAATGTTGAGTTTATCCATTTATTAATCCACTCCTTTACTAAAGGAAAAACATATTACTGACTCTTATCATGCATGTTAATGGATTGCCCTTTCCCCCTCTTTTTCTTGTGATGTTTGATCCAACCAATAGACTCATTGGAGATTGTTGAATTTTCTAATAACACTAATTGCAAACATTTTTTGATTTGGTGAAAAGGATTGGATTGTCCTTCCCAATCCAAATTGTCCAACTATGTCATGAAAACTTGCGAGGGTAAATTCCACTTCTTAGTCACCTCTATATTAGTCTCCTCACCACCCATATTAATCACTAAAGTGGAATCCTTCATTGAAGCTCTAGGTATATCTATCTCTAGATTCGTAAATGGAATCACATAATAGTGACTCAACATCTAGTGTTTCGACCACAAGGATTTATTTTCTAATGAAATTTTAATATGAGAAACTCTTGCCTTATGGCAAGTAGTTGCAACATGCCCATGTTCAAAGAAAACCTTGCAGTATCGTACTATAGTTTCATAGTCCAAAAGTTGCTATTAATAAAATATTATTTACACCACTTGAAAATGAAAAAGGGTGGGTCACACAAGTAACATGACCACTACAACCACTAACAAACAACCAACCAAAGATTACACCAAAACACTTGCGAACATTCAACTGATAAAATATAAAATAAAATAGTAAGAATTGAGGTACTATAAGGTATACACTTGATATATAAACAACAATGAAAAACAATGCCAAAATCAAGGGAGGGCTCATCATAGTCCTGTAGGTCAAGGCCCAATCTCGTGATTGTCGAAGTCACATCATTCCATTTCTCCCGTCCATCATTTGTAGGTTTAGGGGGCTTTAGATCCTCCAAATAGCAAGGGTCATGGTCATAAACTATTTGTCATTCCTTGCAAGGGTGGGAGGCTAGTTCGAACCGTATTCCCTCCTCTCTCAAAAATTGTATGTGTGCTTGATGGTGGCCACTACAATGAGATTGAGTCGAGTGGGGTTAAGAAGGGCTAGGACGTGGTCCCTAGCTCATCCTATAAGGGTCTCACTCCAAAATTCTATAAATTGCTACTAGTGATCCATTTCCATGCAAATATTTCTTGCTTGCACACTAATCTGCAAGGACATGCAAGTGCATGTTAATGATTGTTGTAACAAGGGAATTCACAAGAATACTTGTTACAATTAAACATCACAACATTATTCCTTTTTGGAAGAAAGTAAAGGCCTTCACTGAGAGAAAGCATCTAGTTGAGTGAAATCTATTGCCCAAGGCAAATGGTCTCTCAACCAAATGACTTTCCATGTAATGGATGCTGCGAGGTTGCATTGATATAAAGAATCTGGCGATACTCACATAGACTCAACTAGGGGATAATACCAAAATACGTATTTTGGGGTCTCAAATTACCCACATTAAGGGTTCAACTTGCCCATATTAAGGGCACTGTGGATTTTGTACTCCTAGGTAAACAATTTTTTTCCTACTCACAGACCTTCATGATTGAAAACTAGGCAAATATTTCTCTTTTTTTACTAAGCTTCCAGGGTCCTAAGGGTAAGGTAGTGTTAGGTGTTGTAGTTCTCTAATATACTTATAGGGTTCAACAATATTACTTACTCCAATCTCTCGGGGAACTAATTAAAGAGGCTCAATAGTGCCCTCAGTCGTACTACCTGAATACCCAAGTATTAGAGAGTAATTTTCCCGAGTGTTGTGCTTGGTGCCACTATAACAACAAGATGGTCAATCAGATTATCTAAAGCTGGTTCCATTTTGCCTAATGGAATTCCAATATACCAAGGGTAGTACGTGGAAGTGAAATTATGTATACAAGTGTTGTTTGATGCGATACTACTTGAAGGGGTACCAACAGAGGTTACAATGGTGTCCAACAAATGTGACTAAGTACCAATTGTATTCTCTAGGTGTATGCTTCACGGCAGGTTACCTGTTGAACAATAGATCATTGTGTTATTTATAGACATCATAACACATCTCTAGCCTAAAAAAAATCTAAAATTTTCAGCTCAAAAAGTGCTCGATGCTAGATGTTATGTACCTTAATAGCATAATTGGAAATTCATAACATAAATAACAAAATAAAACAAGATTTTGGTATGAAAAGACATAATTACCACAAAAATAGACAATTGTAGATAACAAAATATCACAATAGCAATATCTTTATTGATGAAAGCAATGTTCAGTTGCCTATTCGAGGGGGCAACCTCCGAATGAACCCAAGCTCCAATTACAAAATTCTTCACAAGACATCTTGTTTTATTGTTTCTACTCCTATATATAATTTATAGTGAATGAAATTTCTAGTAGGCATAACCTTCTAGTAAGCCTTCTTACTAAATGAAATTTCTAGTAGTTGCTTTCACACTATAGGGACTTTTTTCTAGTAAGTCTTTTTATAAATATTGCTTTCACAATATATCTACATTTTGGCCTTATTTAATATATATAGCCTCAATGCATAACAACCTATCTATTAAGGGGGTTAGGGTAGGACCCTAACACCTTGAACCCCACATGACCCTTCTCCAAATCTTTCTTAGATTGCAATCGATAATTTGATTTAATTATAAAGTTAAATGAGCATTTTTTGTGCCTTAGTACGAAAATTAGAACAAGCCTCCACATTTATTGTGGAAAATAAACTAAGGATTACAACTTTAAAATCACCACTAGTAACATCTAAATAATTAGTACTTGAAATGAACCAACAACAAGATACCCACTAAAACTTTAATAGATTGATTTGAAAAAGCAAACCATATTTTGTTTCAAGTGATAAAACCTATGTTATAGAAACTTGGTCTAGTGGCCTAACAACTTTATTGATTCAACCCTCCATATTTTATACTAGCAATTGCCCCATAAGGTGCAAAGGAACGCCGAAATGAAAAATAAAATAAATAAAAAAGGGAATGCCTTTATAGCATAATCATTAGCAATTACCAAACCACACATTGAATGCCTTCTTGTAAATTCAATTCACAGCATCTATCTCAGCAAAAAAGCGAATGCCTTTATAGCATAATCATTAGCAATTACCAAACCAGACATTGAAAGTGATGAAGCAAAAAAGGGAATGCTTTTATAGCATAATCATTAGCAATTACCAAACCAGACATTGAATGCCTTCTTGTAAATTCAATTCACAATATTTATCTCAGCAACACATTATCCTACCAAAATTAAATGGCATTAAAGCCACGACCGCCTTTAGCCAACTCATCTTAAGAACTTGGCTGAAAAAATAAGAGGTTCATCATGTATTACTAAGTCTGTAAGTTCTGCAATTCACCAATAAGGAAGATAAAAGACATCTGGGCCAATAATTTCAATACCATCACCATCAACTAACTTCAACAGAACATCTCTATCATGGCAGTATCACACAATGGCATTTGGTACATCAGTATATGTACATGGTACATAAACTTGGCACTCAGAGAAGTTAACTCAAAACTCTGTTTCCATTATGTCTCAACTTAAATTTTAAATGACAAGAAAAATGATATGATCTCTAAGTGGAATACTATGATTACACATAGATTGAAGCATAATTTGTTGGATTGATCCTAGACTGTAAAAGAAACAAAATCCTGCTGCCGTACACATATTAACAAATAAAAATTTGTGCAGCGAAAGAGAAGGTAATGAAAGCTGCCGCACACATATTAGAAGGTAATGAAAGCTCACCACAGGCCAGGAAGTACACAGAATCAGAGAATAGCAAATTACAAAATAGATCAAGGCAATACAAGCCACCATTACAGTTTATTCAAATTCAACCAATAGGAGAACCACGACAAATATAAGTTCAATATTCTTCTCCATTATCAGCTTCGTCAGAAGCCTCTGCCCCAACTTCTTCATAATCCTTCTCCAAAGCAGCCAGGTCTTCATGGGCTTCAGAGAATTCACTGCCTACATACCAATGGACAAATGCACGTTTGGCATACATGAAATCAAACTTGTGGTCAATCCGAGAAAAGACTTCAGCAACAACAGTATTGTTTATAATCATGCACACTGCACGTTGCACCTTAGCAAGGTCTCCTCCAGGCACCACTGTGGGTGGTTGGTAATTGATACCACATTTGAATCCTGTGGGGCACCTGGTAACCACCGAAAATATATTGTAAGAAACTAGTGAGGCTTCAAACTTCAAAGTTAAAACAAATAGAAAATTTTCACCTACCAGTCTACAAACTGAAGAGTCTGTTTAGTCTTGATGGTTGCTATTGCTGCATTCACATCCTTTGGCACAACATCCCCCCGGTACATGAGACAGTTTACAAGGTCGTGTACAACACTTTCTCTGGCCTAAACTTAACACCGGAAAAAACCTCTCTCCAGCAACTACTAATGACCTGAAAACTTCGACATCATGCATAAAAGACCTTTAAAAAAAATACAAAACAAAAAAAGAAACAGATTATACAGTTTAAAAACGAGTAAGTCACTATAAATGGAAACATTTTGAGGGTTACAATTTTCCTCCAAGTACTTGGGAATGCTTGAAAGCATTTTCCTCATCCTATATTGATCAGCAAAATTGTGAGCAACAAAAACAGAACATATTCATTTAAAGAACTTTGAGGATGGTAGCCCTACCATAAATCTTTAAACTATGGGGAGGTAGCACATCTAAGGAATGCTGCAGTAGACATGAGGCACTCCTAATATGCTTGATTATAACAAGAGAAACAAGGTGCATTCTACATCCGAGATGAGGGTACAGATCCAACAACTCTTAGTGATGTGTAACTGTGCATTGAAACTAAAGGTGCATTGAATAATGACACTAGCCCATACCCATATCGTTCATATAAATGGTAGACTTCACAAATATCGGGATTCTCCATATGGAACCTCGAACTTCCCAACCTTGAGATGCAGCACAACAGACCATAGACTCATATCTCAAATCTACACAAATGACGTACAGTCAAACATTCAAAATCTAGATATCAACCAACAGTGTAGCAACATGGAGGTGCATATCAGGACCGTTTTAGATGGGTCCTGATAATTTCAACCTAATAACACAGAAAAACCTCAAATTTAAACCTAATAATTTAGATGAAGTCATACTAGACACGTGTGGGCAAGATATTACTATACAACCTAATAATTCAGATGAAGGCATACCCCTTACCTCTTCCAAATTAAAGAAGCATGTCCTGAATTCTAAGCAATTGGATAGGGAGAAAACAGTGAGAAAACACCAAAAGCCACCAAAAATCAATCTTTACAGCTATCAGGCACACTACATACACCTAGAGTGTTGCAACTATAGGAGTATTGTTCGACAAATTTAATTAACTGCCATCTTGTGAGAGGATTTCAAGTTCTGCCCACCACAATGGCAATAATTTTGGATATGCTACCTGTGGTGAGATTGATAGAGCCTTTATGAATTCTGAAGTGATATCCCGCATTGATGGCTTCTATTGAGGATATGGATGAATGCATGATTGTACAACCTCACATATTTTTTCTAATTCATTGTATTTGAAAGATTTCAAGGAAGGATCTACCATATACTGTATCATGTCCTTCTTATCAAGGTATCCCATGGTCTGCAATACGATGCAACCAATTTCAGAAAACACTTCACTAAAAAATAAATTAAGTTTTATAAGTTCTCATAAATGGAGGAGACTGTACCCATTCAATAAGCATGCCTTGCCCTTGGGCATAGGGGAACTTTCCCGAAATGATTTCAAGCAAGAGTAATCCAAAGCAATATACATTGTTTTCAACTTCCAGCAAGTGTCTATAGCTGAATGACTTCATTTCAGGATCTAATAGCTGAAATAACCAAACCTTAAAAGGAGATATGACATCACTTAAAAATAGAGAAATGCTGAAAGGGGTGTTCGAATTGGAAAAAAAAACTTGTTCCAAGTCTTAGGCAAAGAGACTACAAGACATATTTCTTAAAAAAATCAAGTGAAATGAATTCTACATCCACAACTTTGATAGAATTTGCAGGGCTGGAGAAAATTGTAAAGTGGAACAGGTGGAATGACTATGTTGATTAGAGACTATAGAGATTCATATAAGAGAGTGACAATTTTTTCTCCACTTATAAACATCAATGAGACACAATCCAATGTTACTGCTTAATTGCATTTTCATCAAAAACTCTAAATATACCATCATAGATCACAGAATGACAAACGATTTGAAGTCAATTAGATTTGTTTGGGCCCCTTGGTTATCATAGTTTCTGAAGCAAGAAAGAGTCTGATTCAAATATACATCCCAATGGAGCATTATTGTAAAATTGGCAAATAAACCCTATCTGCTTCAATCCTATAGCTGAAACTGCATACCAATAGATTTAGCATTAAAACAATGTGAAGGCATTCCGTAATGACAGGTTATCATTAATTAACCGTGTCCAGACATTATTCTAGATACTTCTCACAATATGGAAAAAGCACTAGGCTTGTATTGGAATTTGAAATTTTGAATTGCTTATAGGACCTCTCCCATTCCAGAGGCAACATATAATATCATTTTAGTTTAACATTTCTACATATTACACCTTACAATGCAAATATAAAACAGACAACATACTCTGATATTGCATTGTATGTGTTTCTAGTTTCTACAACTTCAGGTTCTCAAGAATTGTCTGGATATGGGTAAATCAAAATCTAAGTGCAGAAAAAAATACATTTTTTTGTTCTAAAGTTGCAGGAAACACCATAATAGTGGCCATACCATGTTCTTTCAGTACAAAAACATGGAAACACATGTGGTACAGCTTGGAAATGTATTTCCAACCATACAGAAACATCCCACGTCTAGGAAGCATGTTTCGTACAGCTGGAAACACGTTTTTGGGCCATGCCGACATCCATATGATGCACTTCCTTCTCTAAATCTGTCTATTTTGATCTGGTTTGACTCAATTTTTTTTACTAGGTTTAACCATAAATGCAACTTTGACTTAAATTTTTAACATTACCATCAATTGTTTTAGGATGTTTGAGAGTGGTTCCAACCTCATTGGTCTTCATCTATGTTAGTGGATCCAACACCCTAGTCAGCAGCCAAATCTCTTTCATGAACAAAAACCACAATAATCACAAATGAAGAGACATTCACCATTTACTAAGTCAATTATGTGAACCTAATCACACACTGTCCCTGTGACACATTTACTAAAAGCATAATGAAACACGGGTTATGGTATGAGCTCACCAAAGATCCCATAAAATGTCAATACACAACTACATAAATGGGACTATAACAGACCGTAGTTGTTGTACTGAAATAAGCTTTAAATACTAGACGATAATAAGTCCTCATACAAAGTTTTTAAAGTATCGAGTTTACAAAAAGGGCAAAAATGGGGATTTTTTGTTGTCCCTTGTGTGGTTTACAAGTGCAGGTAAAGTGAAAGTAATAGTTACAAAATTATTAATTTCCAGCTGGTGGAATTTCTAAGCTAGACAAGTACGTATCCCATTGATCTGCTTCTGCAATGAGTACACTAAAAGCTTGAGGTTCAAGTAATTTAAGAGAAATTTCTTTTTCCACTGAATCCCTTCTGATAGTTACCAATGACTTAGTAACATCGTTGTAAATACGGTTTAGGCTATCAACAGCCACAGACCTTTGGCCGATATAGTGCTGCAGATCTTCTTCAGTGAGTGTATCATACCTTTGTACATATTCGCATTCTTCTTTTACCTTGTTTGTTAATGCTTCCAGGTGGCGTTCTTTAGCAGGTAGAGCATGTAAGTTTTGAGGAAGTAAAATACTGCATTCCATATTTTCAGTAAACATACCAGCATAAACATGTTCACATCTTTGTATAATATTTGGTATTCCTGTTTGCATATTGGCAACTGTTGTTCTGCATCTTTCAAGAAGTGCTATGTCAAGCCTGTGATCTTTCAATGTCTTTTGTGATAAGTATTCTGGGTATGTTCCTTTTTTTTGTAGCCACTGTATAATCCTCTTGACTTTATTGGATGCATCAAGAATGTTCTGCTGTATCATTGCAGTGTCTTTAGAGATTTCTTCAAGTCAACTTACAATATCCTTAATTTTGTATACTTCATCAATTAACAATTTGTGCAAAGTATGAATTTGCTCTAGTAGGTTTGTTGTAGCATAGGCATGAAAAGCAGACATATCTTGTTTTCGAGTTTGTGCAACTGCAAGTTGTTGTTTCAAAATAGTATTCTCGTCATGTAGTTGTGTAATGTTGGCTCTTTGGTGTTTCACTTCGTTTTGTAAGGAGCCTAGTTGAGCTTCCATTTTTTCTTTTCCAATGTGTAAAGAATCTATTTGTTGTTGCAAGTGCAGTAGGTTGATATCCAGTTTGTGCAGGCGAGCTTGCAAATCTCCTTTATCTCTCTTCAATATGAGCAATTGGACTTTGAACTGATCACTTTCAGCTTGCAAATGTTGCATCTTCTGTGCTATGTTAATCTTTTATGATTCTGCAACATCTAATTTTTTTTGTAATGCAAGGGCTTCTGCATTTGTGTCTTTACTTGAACTGCTGATTGTTTTTTGGTTTAACCTGTTATTAAATGCTGAAATCTTATGTGCGTTTCTATATATTTCTCCATCTTTAAGGACATAGTCAGTGTACTGAAAATGCACCTTCTACAAAGAACAATGGTGTGCAACTTTATGTTCTCTATCACGACGAAAGAAAATCTGCTCGCCAAAATGGAATAACTCTAGATCCTTGACAAACACTTCAACTCTTTTTACATTTCGGAACTTATAGGCTCCAATAACAAATGGCAAGGGAGGGTAAGATGTATTTTTATATTCATTCAAAAAACTGCCTATCCCATTGACAAAGACTTGTTTGACTGCTTCCTTATGGACCACATAATATGTGGTGTACTTGGGCAGTAGGGAAGGTGGTTTTGTACCACCATACATTCTGATATAAGTTCCCTCAGGGGAACAATAAAAACTCCCATACTGGCAGATAACAAGCATGGAGCGATCCGAAAAGCAATTTGGTTCTTCATTGTGAATTAGTGAATATAAAGGGATTATAAACTCTTCACAAATCAACTTATAATATCTATGATACTTGTGTGCCCACAAGATTTGGTAGGAAACATAAATAGGCCCTTCAGATGGAGTCCAGTGACATGCAAGCTTAGTAAAAGGATTGCTTGCCAATATACAGTCTATAACAAAAGAAGACATGAAGAAATTAGCTTTTTCCTGTGTGTTTTTTCCTTGAGACGCTTCAATCATTGAAACCATACTATTTGCGATTATATTTGCCCAATTAAAGATAGTACCATGCGTCGCAACATGATACATAATAGGAATCCAAGACAATCTATAAACAGTCCCATTGGATTGGCCAAAGAGCCTACTCAGCATAAGCGATTAAATTCTGAAAGGTGTCTTCAAATGTGCAACATTATACTATCCAAAAGGTTTCTGCCTGAATTGCCTACCTGGGAGGAGCATCTTCTTTGCATATTCGATGTTATCAATATTGGTTGACCTAAGCCAATCATCAGTTAGCAGAACTTTTGGCTGTGCCAACTTATATGCAAGACTAATGTGAGCAGCCTGGGATGAAGCAAACCCTTCCCCACTTGCACTTGCCATGATTCTAGTTGTAGTGTTAATATACGGCAATATCCAACTTATCACTTCTGAGCAGTGAAACGGTTCAGGTCTAGTAGAAGCTTTATGAAGATGTGATCTTTTGATGTTTTCATATAGCACTTTCTCTTCAATGGCATTGGATATATTGGTATCGCGGAGTGCAAGATATAGCTCTCCCCATTTAAATGCAAGGGCAATACCTGTGGTGGGTTTAGTGTCCTCACACAATGTTTCAAGTCTAGTTTCTTGAACTATCTCATTATCAGAGTCCGACTCTACCACTATTGTTGTTCTATTTCGTGCTGTCTTAGTCATATCGGAATCCTGTAAAGCAGACGATGTACATAGTTTTGATGTTACATCAATACTGAGAAAGAACTAAAAAGTAAAATGTAGAGGATTATTCATTCAAGAGAATGGAGAAACCAAATCTATTTTGTGATTCGTTATCTATTTGGTGGCCAAGCTTATAATATGATTTTGATGAGCTGGGTTGTATTTTGTGGCAATGGCTTTTTTGGCCACTTGTGCAACAATAAAGTAGAGTGTAAAATACTTATCTTATAAAGACATACAAGCCTTTGAAGACTTATCTTCTGCACGTCATAACAAAATTAGACATGTTTTTCTTTGTTTGTCACTGACTAATTATAATCAAATAACTGATTTGTTTTTGCATAGCCCAAACAATGCACAACAGAGAATCCTGTCACAATTTCCAAATGGAGGTTTGAACTAAATGGTAGACAAGGTATGCTTTCTGTCCAATTATCATTTAACTATATTTTTGGAAGAATATGTAGTTTTCCTTACTTATTATATGCATTGTTTCAAAAATTCTTTTATGTTGTTTTGATATTTGCTGCCCATATTGTGCAAAAACTGGCATTTTCCACATTTGTGATTTCCAATGACTCAATGGGCAATGCTATTCTACAGTAGTCCTAGAATAATTGGGAAAACAGTGCAAACTCTTACTGTAAAGAACAAGATATTGCAAAAATATACAAAGAACTAAAAATAGAAGGTATCTAGACTAAGCAATATTCATTCAGTGACATGAAAAAATTGAACTCGGATAAACTTCAAATGTTCTTGCAGCTAATTTTTTTTAGATATTTGTGTTGTAGCATAGAAAACTAGGTTCAACCTTGCAGTTTTCTTACATATGCTTAATGAAAAACGAATATGCAATTTTCTTTACTTATGATGCAAATTGTTGCAAATAAGCTTTTATGTCATTCTGATATCTCCTGCATAGACTGCGCGAAACTGGCATTTTGCAGATTCTGATTTCCAATGACTCGATGAACAATGCCATTTTACGACAGTCCAGGAATTTTGGTAAAATAGTGCAAATTCTTACTGTTAAAGAAAAAGATATAGCAACAAGGGACAAAGAGCTAAATTGCATGGTAACCACACTAAGTGGCATTTATCAAGTGACATGAACAAATTGAACTTGGATAAACTACAAATGTTCTGGGACCTAGATTGTTTTTTTGGGCTTTGTATTGTAGCATGGAAAGCTGGGTTCAAATTTCCAGTTTTCTCACATTATATGTTTAATGCAAAAAAAAAATGTCTTGCACCATCATGTCGACCATCCAAAAAGATATAAGAGTAAACAAACTTTAGTAGTGTTTTCATTTTTCATGCACATGAAAGGTCATATATTTTCTATTCCCAAATGCTATTCTGTATTTGCAGAGTCCAAACTATAAAAATCAAATAGGCTCCTACCACAATATGCAAATGGCAATTTGAAGCAAAAGCAACAAAGCCATAGGTAATACAAAGCTTAGTCATAAGTAAAGAAGAGTAAGTCGCAAGTATAATAAAAAAGGGAGAAAGATGCAACTGTGCTACTGTACAGGTGGTTGTAAAGGCTTAGAAGCAATCAAGGTCTCCTCTTTGATCCTACGTTGCACATAGGGATTGTTGCGCATGCGAGAATATCTGGAAAATGAGAAACCTGGAGATATGCGAAGGCCTAACAAAGATTTGACCCTTGATATTGCAGTGAATATAAGTCATTGTCGATCAATGTTCCCAATATCAATTGTTGCATGTTGTAGGGTCATTCCTTGGGCTTTATGGATTGTTAAACCCCATGCCATATTAAGTGGAACTTGATGACATGAACCCCTTGTTATGGGAGGGATGGGAACATAGTGTGGATTGGAAGCATCCCATGGGGGGCCTTTGTAGTGTAGGAAGTCAACAACTACAAAAGATGGCAATGCAGGTGGTTGATCGTTGAAATTGTAGACAATGGAAATGACTTTGCCAATTGAGCCGTTGACGAGGCCGGTCTTTTGTGGCAAGGCCTTTTTGAATAACCTCTTCAAGGAATATTTTGAATCGATTGTGCATGTATTGAGATGCAACATGTGGATTAGTTATAATGTTTTGAATCCTCCATTGGTGGTGTTGATTAGAAGTTGTTGGAGCTTGCCCTAGCATGAAAGAATGCAAATCATGCCATTTAGTGTATGTTGCGCTAAGAGTGAAGAAGAAGGTCGGTGTCCCTTGTTGAGTAATCATGTCGGTAAGCTCACCTCTGCTTTTGTTCCAATAGGAGCATGTACCGCGGCGTGTCGAACCAAAGCGCATGACGCGTTCAGTGATTTTAGCATCCGGAGAGTCCTGTAATTGATGTACAAGCTCTGAGATTGTTGGGGGGAAGGTGTCTTCGAGGTTCCTTTTGACAAAGACCGAAGCAGTAGCATGGCTTCGATGGCGCATCATGAGGTTGTATATGTAATAGCGGAACCGAGGATGTTGATCGAATCGATGGTCATGGTATCGAATTAGGTGCAATGCATACTCGTGCATTCCAACCTCTTTCATGTGTGGTTGTTTAAGAATTGCAACACTGTTGGGAAACAAGGTTGGGAAAGCCATAGAGAGGAGGCATATTGTGTTGTACTCGTTGATAGGGGAAATGCCTATTGGGGGCCAATCAATGGAAGTTGGAAGGGGGGCATCTCTTGTGTGCAAGAAGCGTTTTATTTCCTGTACCTCAGTTCTAGAATTTTCCTGTGTATAAACAAAGGAAGAGGATTGTACTTCATGGGGTTCAGGAGAGCTTGGTGTTTGCATCAGAGAAGTTGATGTAGAGTTAACAAGTGGGGTGGAATTGGGGCCAACATGATGAAGAAGGGAAGAAATGTCGGTTGGTTCAAGAGGTAAAGAAGATAATGCATTTGTGTTAACTTGAACATCTTTGTAGTAGGGATCATGTGAAATTTTGTATTCAAGAGCAACAAGAACTCGTGATCGACTAACAAAGAATTCATAAGGCATATTTGTAGCATTGCATTTGCATATAATCAGTATGTCAATGTCTGAAAGCAAGTGAGGGAGGGAAGTGGCAATGCTAGATATGTCTTGGGGGAAGCTAATAGTGTGGCCAGAATATGTGAATTGTCTACCACAAGCATGAGTGACTTGAAGGATTGGGCTAGCACGACAAATGAGCATTTCTTCAACTTGAGTGAGTACTGCAAGGACAAACGGTTGCATACCTGGGTCCATATTGTTTGCCAAGGAAAACTGATGGCCATTTCGTTCCACAATACAATTTGAACATGCATATGCATTAGCAAATTTCTTGGTTTTAATGCCAGGATAAGATTCCATGCATATTGAACAGACATTCATCAGAGATATGTTGTCCAAGCGCATTCGGAAACGGTGTTGTGCAGCATTTAGGGTGTTTGTGGATGTAGTATGAAGTGGGTGCATATCTAAGTTTGTTGCAGACATGGATGGTGAAGATGGTGTGATGGAACGTGGAAGAATTTGGAATGGAGATGGGATATGAACAAATTCACGAGCAGCTCTATATAGAAGGTGTTACCGCTTGTTGTTTTCTTGTTTCCTTTGTGCATATACAACTCTTCTACGTGCATTAACTTGGTCAACATCCCGAGTGTTCGACATACCTACAAATAAAATGTGAATTGTTTATGGATTTGATGGTGGCATAATTTGAATTGCAAAGTAAATAAAGTTTGATTGTAAAGTTATCTAACCATCATGAGAGCAAATAAAGTTAGATTGTAAAGTATAAAGGAAGCATACACTAGTATGGTAAGTTTGTGCGAATATATGTGGGACGGGCTAACATTGTTCACAAAGAAACTAAGTAGAAAAGAATTGTATATTTAAGATAGGCCAGTAAGGTTATAAGTAGAATTTAAAAGAACCACGATAATTTCACACATTGTTTGGCATGCATATTATTAAAATGTGAAGTGCTTATGAATATCATTGTTTCATAGTTGAAAACGTAACATATTATATAGGTGACCATCAAGAAAGTAAATAAAGTAAAGTATAAAGGAAGCATACACTAATATGGTAAGTTTGTGCAAATAGATGTAGGACGAACTAACATTGATCACAAAGAAACTAAAAATAAAAGAATTGCATATTTAAGATAGGTCAGTAAGGTTACAAGTAGAATTTAAAAGAACCATGCTAATTTCATGCATTGTGTAACATGATGATAATAAGAATGTGAAGTGGTTATGAATATCATCATTTCATGGTTGAAAACATAACATATTATATAGGTGACCATTGAGAAAGTAAAGAAAGTTATATTGTAAAGTATAAATGAAACATACACTAATATGCTATGTATGAAGCATACAAATAGAATTTAAAAGAACCATTTAAAATATAAGTGGAACAAACAAATGGAAGACGAGAATAATATAGTATTGAAAATTGTACAAGTCGGTTACAAAAATCACTTCAGTAAGAAGTGACGATATTGCTTAGGAAATAAGTGCATGTGGAAGTTTAGTTCAACGAAACGTATTTAAGTGTTTGCATTGGTCGTGGTTACTGGCGTTGCAGTCTCCTCTGACATTACTATAACCACCTTTAAACGAGCATTTGCATTGAATGTCTCAGTCTTCACTGACAATGTGAAAAGGAAGTGTCGTGCACAAACACTTTGAACAATTTCTGGAAGAGTGTTTGTTCATTTGCGAGTAAGCAAAGGTATTTTGCTGATACCCCCAGGAGTTGACTTGCAAGATCATCAAACGCTATGACGTTATATAGATGTCCTGTAGCATCTGTAAGGTCAAGCTTGAGTATGTATCGATAATCACATTCTGGAAACTCCCCACCACATTTAGTGCAATGCCAAACATTTCCAACGTGATGGGAAACTTTTTTCATGCATTGTATCCCATCAACAAATAGTGGGCATGCAAGGAAATGAAAGTCTTCCATGTTAATATGTGTGATTGTAGCAAGCACGGAATACCAAGTGGCTTTCTCAAAAGGTTGCAGAGTTTGTAGCGCAGAGATGGTAATGCGTTTATGTGAAGTAGAAGAAGAGGATTTGTATTTTCGACTCAAAGAGGGGGAGGCTGAACGGAACCCATTTTCATCGAACCATGCTTGGAGAAGAACAACTTCTTCAATACTTGGGTTGATAAGGATGTTGGTATTGGAGATGGTTCCAATAGTTTTGCCGTTGAATTTTGTAAGGCGACCACCTTTGATTGCAAGGATTTGGGGGGCAGGCAAGACGCGAAGTTTAGCAAGCTGTGCACCTTCGATGTCGCAATGGTCCCCCCAGAGCATGATGTCTATGCTAAAGCCAGACATGTCTTGAATGCCAACAGTTCGGCGGACAGCTTCTGCACCATCCCGTTTGCGTATAATTGATGCAGGGGAAACAGAAATGACAATCCCAATTAGGTCGGCCATGGAGTTGAGGGGTGCAGTTTGGATGTCATGGATAGATTTAAAGTGGAAGCAATGAAAAGGAATTAAGGGGTACTCTTCATAGCATGGTTGGATAGTTGAGGATGCGATTAGGAAAATCTCAAAAGTGCTTTTCAAGTGGTTGTATGTTGGGTTGCACGGTTTGATTGTCCCATTTGAAACAATGTAGACAACGCCAACTTGTATTTGGTCATACAATGTTGTTGCTAATTCATTGAACGCTGAGACATGGACCTCATCTTTTGAAGCACTAACAAGGTCAAATCCGAAGAGTTTACCTGGCCCTTTTATATTATTGTAGGTAGTGATGTTGGTTTTAGAAATAACTCGACCTTGAATGGCCCAAGTTTTGTTAGAAGGGTTGAGTGATGTGAACTCAATCGTAGGTGAAGCTAGGATTGGGGATGCATTTGGTGAGGAAGGAAGGGTTTGCGGATCAAGGAGGATGCTTTGTGATGTAGAGGAACCAGTTTGGGTAGTGGATTCAACATGCAGATTGAAAGGGGATGGTTCCCCAATAATTGGTGATTCCGTTGTGATGATTTCAAGCGTGAGAAGTGTGACAATCCCGGTAAGAAAAAATGAAAACAGGTAAGCAAGGGAGAAAATATGTTACAAGTAGTGGGGAGTGGAAAATGGAGTAAGTGAACAAAATGGAGGGTAAAAGAAGGCATACGTTATATTGTGTAAACTGCTGCATGTACAGTTGATCACTTTGATTATAGAACCTTCTTGTAGTTGTTGGTCCTCAACAGCGCTATTGTAGACAACTGGGAGCAGCGTCTCGTGCTTATGAATCCCATAAGAGATATTCATTCTATATCGAGCAGTTGCTGAGTTAAGAGAATTGACTTGGTTGAGAGAAACTACTTGCATGAGTGGGAAAAGGTCAACAGTACCATGTAACAAAAGTGACACATCATCTTCGATCAACAAAGTGCCCATAACTTAATAGTGCAAAATAGATAGGCTGAAAAGCTGAGCTGCAATAAAAGGGAAACCTTTGGCAGTAAGTGTAAAGAGTTAAGACACTAACTTTGAATATATATGTCTAAATGTTTTTTGGGAAATTGAGAAGTTTTAAGTGCAAGACATGTGAAATTGTTAAAATTGCAAGAAATTGCTAAATATAACTATGTGGCAATAAGTTTCATGGTTTAGCTATAAGAAGTTAAAGCTTAGCAGTACAAGTAGTGATTGCACCCATGTGTTAACAATCAGTATGTGACAGTGGCTATATAGTGGGCCCTACAAAAGTACACAAATGGGGAATCAGTACAGTAAAGGGAGGTATAATACACTGTTGGCAGATTAAAATGGTTTTCTTTGCATTTTGAAAGTACAATTGTTGAACTGGAATGTTTGGAACCAGATGGAAAATAGTTAACAGGTAGACTTATAAATAAAGGTAGAATTTGAGAATTAATGTTTATTTAATAGTTAACAGGTAGACTTATAAATAAAAAACTTTACATTAATGTTTATTTAATTCCATCCATTTTTTGAGAATTTGGTTAAAATTAGTCAATGGAATAAAACCAGTTTAGATCTATTATAATCTGGATCTATTAAGAACAGAGGGGTTTGAAAGATATCAAGGTGCAACCCCACCAATGGCTACAACACCAAGGTTAATAATAATCAAGTTGACTTCAACTTTGTTTTCATTTTCATTTATAAGCTTTATCCATATCACACATTTATCTTCAGAAGGCCATAAAGTGTACCATACTTCTCTTGGTGCAAATAATAATTAAGATTTTTTCATACTAAACTGGTATAATGTTAATGTGACAACAACTATTTCCCTTTCATGAATTTCATGGATGCAGACCTTGCATTCTTTCATTGGCCATAAACAAGGTGGCCATCAATTGGTTACACAATGGCAAGGATTTTAGTCAAGGAGATTGGTGAAAAGAAAATTCCATCATTTAAGTGCTTACTGCCCTGCAACATCCATTGTTGTTTTAACATTCAGGTATTTTTTATCACTAAGATGTTTTAATTGAGAAGTAACAATTCAATAGAACCGTCAAGGCTTCAGCATATGCTTGCTGAGATCCTTCCTATATCTCTGAGAAGTGAGGCCAAAATTATTCTTTATTATGGCATTCAAAATTGGAAAGATTATTAGATTTGACTTATGGTTGCAAGAGTGAAACTAGGAGGGGAAGATGGAGTATATGTGTTACATATACTCAAAAATGTGTACAAAATTTTACTCTAATGGAACAACAATCAGCCCCAGTCATGGCAATTAAAGATCATTTTGTATAGACTGTAGAAAATGCACAGATTTGTTTTATTTCACTTTCAGCAGGAAATTCCTTTTCCTGCTCACTTAGAAAGAAAATGCAGGTGGGGGAAATCTACAAGATTACAACACTTTTGAAAGATCCCTTTGGCTAAGAAGCTGTAGGTGGGGGGCATCTATTTCGCCAAATTTGCCCATTAATTGCACTTGGACCCAACTGCAGGAGTCGACCCAAATGCATAGGCGAGACAACCCATGAGGGGTGAAATGCATCTCTGGGGGATTTGATCCTTGGTAGGGGTATGAAACACTCCCAGTTTACTATCTAACCAAGACCTCATTGGAAATCCTAGGTGAATTTGATGGAATATATACCCCTTAGTGATGCTTCATAGACAAAACTGATTGGATTGAGAAGCTGATATTGTACAGTTGTTTGACTCTCTTGGCAAGAAAAACAGTTCACTCATTAAAAAAGAAGATATAAACTTCAAGGTCAAGTATCCTCGAAGAATAAAAGTTTGGATGAACCAGGAGCCAACTGAACCATCAATTCCCTGATGGAGCACTATAAATTTTATTTCATTATATTCCATCACCATCTAAAAAGACAAAGAAAATCATGCTTAGTAAAACAGTCATGCTACAGGGTCACAAAACAACGAGCAAATATTCCATTTTATGGCATTTTTGATATGTCTACATTTTTAACCTTGTTCACATTGTCTTAGTTGTAGCTACTATTTAGTCTCTAGACTTTTATTTTCATATCCTAGGTTTTTCCTATTCTCTTGGATGTAATGTCAAGTTCCATTGACCTATTGTCATTGTGGACATTAATATAATTTATTTCTTTCTTTTGTTCTTTGTATCAGTTGGCTTTACCTTTCTTTGTTTTTGAATATGTTTTTGTTTGTTAGCATTCACTTTCCTCATCGATGTTGATTTCCTCTTCTATTAATGTCAAAGTTTTGTATTGACCTTTTTTTGACAAAACCATCTACTTTCTTGAAAGTTGAGAGTGTCCCTCTGCAGATATATTTTACTACGTTGGAGCTAAATAACCATATATTGTGATTCTAAAGGCCATGCCATCACAGTGCTTGCTTCTAGTGGATGATATCAAATTCCAATATCACTTCTTCATGAAGCCCTGACCAAGATAGCTTTGCACACTGATTCTTGCACATGAAACAAGATTGGTATCTACTTTTCTCAGATCCATTTATTTTTACTGTTTAGACTCAGCTAAGGCGCAGCAGTTTCAACCACATTGGGAGTGCTTAAGTTGGTTGATAAGATGGCAAGTGATGGGTTAAATATGGAACTTGCAAAATCTAAATAAGGATATAAGTTTATAACAGGGTGGATATGGGGATCCTGATTGGAAGCCCACTTATTCAATCACTGAAGAAAGCTACAGTGATATAACAGGGTGGATATGGGGATCCTGATTGGAAGCCCACTTATTCAGTCACTGAAGAAAACTACAATTGCTCATGGTCCAGTGCTGGAAGCTTCAAAGTTATTTTTTTTATAATTTAGGTGGGAATTGGGAAAAAAGGGGCATTATTAAAAATAGGGACCATAGAGCTACCACCTTTAGAAATAACGAGAATGAAGCTGTTCAAGTTGATTGGCTTAATATCTGATAGGGTAGAAATAAAAGAGTATCAATTCGATTGTTTCACTAGTTTGTTGATGCAGGCAGAATTGTGAGGATGAAGCTTGGTAGCCAATAGTAGCGATAGACTGAGGGAAGAATTAACACCAGGGAGAAGCACAAAAGAGGACTGGAGGAGCTGTGGATTGGGGTTGAGGAAGATGAAGATTTGGACTTGGAGGTGGGCAGAAATCCTGGTAAGAAACTTGCAAAAACCATTGCTCAAACCCTAAGGAAGACTGGGAAGACCCAAGACACTCTAGAGTGAGGCACATCATTTTTCTAGTGGCCATGAAAATGCACAAGGCAAGAGGAATTCTTGTAGGTATTGGCTGAGAGTTTCATCATTTGTATGGCAAATTGATTGATCTGCTCAAGAGCTTTGCTGAAATGGGATGATGTTAGAGGCATACATGGCCAAGGAGTAGCTTTGGCTAGGCAAAATTTCAGTTACACAGGCATTCCAGATTGAGGAAGGAAATGGTTGGATGGATGGCTTTTTGGAAGTTGGAGGAATCACAAGGCAACAGCTGGCCCATAGTCAGTACTTAAGAGGTTCTGAAGTATGAGCTCAAGCCTCAAATTGACAAGGTAGGGCTTCTTGCACCTTTCCAAATTTCATGGTTGGAGATTGGGGGATAGAAGGCCCAACAAATATCTCAAGGGAGAAGCACAAAAGAGGATTGGAGGAGCTGTGGATTGGGGTTGAGGAAGATGAAGATTTGGACTTGGAGGTGGGTAGAAGTCCTGGTAAGAAACTTGCAAAAATCATTACTCAAACCTTAAGGAAGACTGGGAAGACCCAAGACACTCTAGAGTGAGGCACATCATTTTTCTCGTGGCCATGAAAATGCACAAGGCAAGAGGAATTCTTGTAGGTATTGGCTGAGAGTTTCATCATTTGTATGGAAAAGTGATTGATCTGCTCAAGAGCTTTGCTTAAATGGGCTGATGTCAGAGGCATACATGGCCAAGGAGTAGCTTTGGCTAGGCAAAATTTTAGTTAAGCAACCATTCTAGATTGAGGAAGGAAATGGTTGGATGGAAGGCTTTTTGGAAGTTGGAGGAATCACAAGGCAACAGCTGGTCCATAGTCATTACTTAAAAGGTTTTGAAGTATGAGCTCAAGCCTTAAATTGACAAGGTAGGGCTTCTTGCACCTTTCCAAATTTCATGGTTGGAGATTGGGGGACAGAAGGCCCAACAAATTTCTCATGGAGACCCTAAAATTTCACATGTAATTATTATTGTAGGTTACATGATGTTTATTAGTTTGTGTGATAGTTTTCTGGGCTAGTATAGGATGGACTCTGTCTCATAAAAAAATAAAATCTTTTTCTGTGAAGATATACAAAGATTTTATGGTTAATACTCACCTTTTAGCGCTTTCTGAGATCTCAGAAAAAATTCACCAATGTTGAAATGAAGATTTGTCTTTTCTTGTAAATGAAAATGTCTCTTCTATTTATTGTGTATGCAAGTATTTTAAATATGAACACCACTACACCACTGCATTTTGAAATTCATGGTTCTGACCTATAAACTACTTTTACGGTTAGAGATGATAAACCGGTACATAAAAGTTGATTTGGCAGAAGAGAGCCTTGCCTGTCCGAAAGTAAAGAAAACCATCTTTTCTAGAATCTGCTATAAAATGTGACATATATGTTGCAGTGATCTAGTTTTATAAAGGACAGCTCTCCTATGGGTGATGATGCTTAATAGTTCATTGCATTAGTTCAAGTTTGCAATAAGAAAGGAATATTTATTAATGTTTCTTCTATAAGATACATATAACATTTTAGTTTTTAATACTTTTTATTGTCCTTTTAATATGCTTGACATTTTTATGATCATTATGAAAGGTTTGCTAATACCTTGTTTATTGCCTCTAGGCATTTCTATATTTTTTATTATACAGATGATAGTAGTCATTTTTTTCTGTATGTTTAAAATAAGATATAATTCCTTTGAAATACCTTTGGTTCAATAGGTAGAAGGTCACGGTTTCCTCATATCTGGCCCTTCAGAGCATCCATGACAACATCCCAACAAGCTCAAGCTAAAACAAGTTCAACCTCAGTCAATAGTGGAGAGACTCCCAATAGAATAAAAATCCTCTATGTTAACTGTTAATTATCTCAAATTTTTAGAGAACCTTGAAATTACCTGTCTGTAATTGTATGTCTTTCCTTGTACTTTAGATCGTGTCTCAAGCATTGCTGCCTTTGTTGTCTACTCAGTCAGTTTCTCTGAGATAGGTATCTGCAATTTGGGTTCGTGCCCTAGTTAAAGGGTTTTTTTCTAAAAATGTTGGAGAACGGTTTTTTTCTAAAAATGCTGTCAATATATCTCCAGTCTATAAGCGTATAAAAAATATCAATCTGCTATTGCCATTCTTACAGATTTGAAGTGAATGTAAGTGAATGTAGAGTAGAGAAACCAATCACTTATTTTTTGATAAGGATTATTCATTGGCTATTTGCCCACCATAATTGGGAATGGAAATCCAATTCCTTGAAGAAGTCTTACTGTTTTTGGGTATTAAATTCCAATGGAAGACATACAATCATCTGCAGATGCATACAGGTCTTGATCGTCGTCCAATAGTCCTACAAACCCTGATTGCCACCTGGTTCGTATTTTTCTTGAGAAAACCAGGTTCAGGCCCACATCTGAGGCCTGTTTCATTTGAGGATTCACCTGAGTGGGACGATAACGTGGAGGATGAGGCTAGGGATGAAATTCGGACCCAAGGTGAGGACACTGTAGGGCCTTCCCCAGAACTAAATAGCAGAGCAAGAGTTTCTCCAACTCCACGATTAATTGATTCATTCCAACCCAAAAGACCAGGAAGAGAAACTCTTGTGTTAAGGGACTTGAAAATTACTATGAGGGGCAAGAGGAGATAATCTGACAAGGTCACCCAGATCTCTGCTAGATATGCACTTCCTGAACACTCACTGTCATCATGGGTTCTTCCAAATCTGGAAAGTCAACACTACTTAGAACGCTTGTAGGTTTTGTTTCTTCTAAAATTCCTACTCCTAGTTTCGGTTGCATCTATTGCATTGGAAAGCCACAATTGAGTGAGGAATTTAGAGTTGGAGAGCCTTGTTGAGCTCCTCCATATTTTAGTTAAAGCAAAGAAGGGCCACTCAAAGGTATCTCAAAATGTGTTTCAGTTGGATCCTTTGGAAGATTTGGCTGTCCATTATAAAAATATTTTTACCAACAAAAGGGCTCTGTTGTTTCAGAGTGGATC
This sequence comes from Larix kaempferi, assembly GCA_027924585.1. Lineage (NCBI taxonomy): Eukaryota > Viridiplantae > Streptophyta > Pinopsida > Pinales > Pinaceae > Larix > Larix kaempferi. Next base: position 12,037,754 of record BSBM01000372.1, on the reverse strand, counting down.
AGGCTGCTATACTAGAATGTAGGCCTAGACTCTATGGTGCAGAAAATGGTAAAACAAGAACTATAATTTAATATTATTAACAAATTGTCAAGATTTAATGTTAATCTGAAGGTTGCACAATTCTTTTAGAACCATTTCAGTGATATTCCACCCTCAGCTATATAGACAACATTGACATGCTATATTGAAACTTTTTTAGTGAGGAGAACACCACTTTTATTCTATGTCTTTATCTATTAAAATTGAATTTCTTATGATTCCCATTAGATTCTCTTTGTTGACGTTCTTAAAGTCTGCTTTTCAGATTCTCTTTGTTGACACTCTTAAAGTCTGCTGAAAGATGGGGCTAGCTGAAATGCCAAAAGCATCTAACAAAGGTTTGAAGGGCCACCTGCAAAGAGGAAATGTAATAATTATGGAAAATATTAATTTTTTTCTTTCACATCTATGATATTTGTTTGTTGTTGGACTATACTAATGTCCGGGTCTTGGGTCTTGGAATGCAAGACCAATTACTTGGATATGTATCCTCCTTTTCTCAGTCTAAGAACAGAGCATATGTAGTCTAATAAGTTAATCGGGACAAGAATTTATGGACATGAAAACTATGTCCATTAAAAAAAAATAGAACGGCTGGGGAGTCGATTATCTTGAATGGAGCGGAACTCAAAATTTGATAGAAAGGGTCAGTCAAGTTATGCTCATAGTTTTTAAAAGAATGGCAAACAAAACCCACAAGTTATGCTATCCTGGACTCTCCTACACTACAGAGCAAGTAGAAATGTTTTCATTGCAGGCACCCACAAGTCTCGGCAAATAAACCACCCAAACAAAATACTCCATACAAATGAAAATGACAAACTATCCATACAATTTGAATTTGCACCGGGCTTAATTTGTAGTTTGCAAACTATCCATACAACTGAAAATGACAAACTAAAAACATGGTTATGGGCATGCCATGAACAGAATCCATATGGCTGGCAAAACCCTAGTCAACACAAATACACCCACACTCATTAAAAAACGATGCAAACTTACCCGATACAATGCTGCGAAGACCACGGACACAGAAGGCACGAACCAACAAGCACGAACAACACAATCATGAACCTTCGCTTATGCTCTGCGAAAATAGGACCAGGTTGAAGGTGATTCGAATCCCAAACTGAGGAATATGAAAAAACAGTAACAATTCAACAGGAATGATAGAAAAAAATGGCTTACGCTACAAAATTTATCCATGGACAAAGGCGGTGCATTTCCGCTGCATTGAAGACGACATTTATGCCCTGACAGGATTCATCCGTGATGTGTGAGGGGTCTTCCTCTGTTTCAATCCCAATCAGGCCTCTGTGTCTGTGTCGCCCATCACTAGTTATGCCTCCATGCTCCATCATAATGGCTCCAAATCTACGTGATTCACGTCAATAAAATTCCTCCTTAATGATAGAGATCTCCGGGAAATGTTCCATTCCATGCATAACATGAAGCAATGAAAATGAACCCGAATTCAAGCTCAGAATTGGCCAAATCCGATAGGGTTTAAATGTATATGCGAAGGCAGGGGGGTTCGATCCTCCATCCTTCGAACCCTTGTACGGGCAGGCGACTTGAGCCCATACTGTGAAGTTGCGAAGCGACATGAACCTTGTATGGGAAAGGCATTCGAAGTGACAGGAACCCAGGAGCAACACAACCCAGGACCATGCGAAGTATGGGAACGTAGGAACCCAGGACAATGGTTAAGCATGAACAGGTGGCGACCATGTGAAGTGACGGGAACACAGGAACCCAGGACAATGGCTAAGCATGAACAGGTGGCGATGGAATACGTGGCACAATTCTACTGGGTCTATACATGAAGAATCCAGCTACAGGGCCAAGAATTCTCTAGGCAGAAAGAACACCTTACGACGTAAATATAAAAATTATTTATTATTTTGAAAGATATAATAAAATAAATAAATTAATATATTTAAAAATAATAAAAACATCATAATAAATAATAAATTGTAGGCTTCAATTTCCTCATTAAATTCTATGGGACAAAAAAATTGTCATTATACTATCTAAAATACAATGCTCAACTAGTGAGTGAAAATATCTAAATTTAAATACTCAATGCTACTTATATAATCAAAGTTTCTTCACATTTTTTTCCTTTTCAATATAACATTATAATTTATTTTTATTCTTTTTTCCTTGAAAAAAAACATAAACATTATAATTTATTTACCAATCAAATATATTGTAAATACAACATATGTCAACAAAAAGGAAACATATGAAAGCAACGCATGAAGCTCACACCTAACCATCATACATATGAAAGAAAAAAGACAACGTACCTAATTAGCCTCCAGTTATATAATCCGCCCTCCTAATCCATTAGATTTAGATTTCGATATTGTGTGTTTAAATTTTTATTTGATTTGAAAACATTAGTTAAAATATTAATTATATATTTTATTTGTGTTATATAATTTATTAAAGAAGTAAATTAATAAGTAGATATTTTTTTTATGAATTTTTTTTCTTAAATTTGATATAAATTTTGTAAAAAGTTATAGTTATACTTAATGATGAAAATTTTGATATGGAACTTTATCACTAAGGGATTTTAACGTATTTTAAGATAAACTAAATCACCAAAATTTGAAAAAATGATTGCATCAAGGTGAGACTTTCTCTTACTAAAAATGTTGATTTTATCCACTTATTAATTCACTCCTTTACTAAATGACAAACCTAATATTGACTCCTTTCATGCATGTTAATATGTTGTCCTTTTCCTCTCTTTTTCTCGTGAAGTTTAATCCAACCAATAGACTCATTGGAGATCGTTGAATTTTCTATTAACACTAATTGCAAACATTTTTCTGATGTCGTTAAAGGGATTAAGTTTCCCTTCCCAATCCAAATTATCTAAGTGTGTCATGAAAACTTGAAAACTTGTGGTGAATTCCACTCCTTAGTCACCTATATATTAGTCTCCTCACCACCCATATTAATCACTAAGGTGGAATCCTTCATTGTAGCTCCATGTATAGTTATCTATAGATTTGTAAATGGAATCACATAATAGTGACTCAACATCTAGTGATTCCACCCCGTAGATTTATTTTCTAACTATTTTTTAATAGAAGAACTCTTTCCTTATGACAAGAAGTTGCAACATGCCCATGCTCAAAGAAAACCATGCAACGCCATACTATACTTTAATAACCCAAAAGTTGCTATAAATAAAAGATTATTTACACTACTTGAATACAAAAAAAAGGTGGATTGCACAAGCAACGCCACCACTACAACACTAATAAACAACCAACAAAATATTACACCAAAACACCTAAAAACATACAATTGGTAAAACATAAAATAAAGTAGTAAAAACCGAGGTGCCATAAGGTATATACTTGACATATAAATAATAAAGAACAATGCCATTGGCGGGGGAGGGCTTGATAGTCTTCTAGGTCAAGGCCCCATCTAGTGATTGTGGGAGTCACATCATTTTAGTGCTCCTATCCATTATTCACAAGTTCGAGGTGCTTTAATTCCTCCAAATAACAAAAAGTCAGGGTCATAAACTATTTGCCATTCCTTGCAAGAGTGGGAGGTTAGTAACAATTGTAATCCCTCCTCTCTCGAACTTATATGTATACTTAGTAGTGACCGCTTCAATGAAATTGAGTTGAATGGGTTGAAAAGGGCTAAAGAGCCTCACTCCAAAATTATAGAAATCACTATTAATGATTCATTTCCATACAAATCTTTCTTAATTGTAAAGTGGTCTATAAGGACATGCAAATGCATGTTAGTGATTGTTATAACAAGAGAATGTACAAGGAGACTTATTACAATTAAACATACAATAATGCTCCTCAATGATACTCACTTGGTATGTTAGTAAGGTGAGCATCACCTAAAGTGGATACCTTGGTTACTCTTTAGATTTAAATTTATGTCCAAAGGTTAAAAAAAATATTAATATTCACAGATGTCAAAACTAAAAACAAACATAAATTCAAAGAATCTAGAAAGCCACTAGGCAACCACGTAACTTCGCAGTAAAGGAGGAAAGAAGCAAGTGAATCTAGCAATCGCAAAACTTGTACGGGCGGGAATTGAACTGAACTAAACGATGGAAGGAAATACACGTGACAGGTGCACTCTTTCTATTCTTATTGGTCCACGTGGCAGACGCGCTAGCAGGGTGCGTGTCGAGTCATCAAGAATGACTTGTAGTGGACACAGATGCAAACAACAGTTCCTTGTATTGATGTTTATACGTCTTCATGTCAGAGCCTTCCGGGATCTTCATCGCTATTCAGTCCAAGTTTTCTGCTACCAGACATGAAGTGGGTGCGCTGATTTTGTGTCATTTGTGCTGTTTTTAGGCCATTATCACCTTACAAGTTGCACCCAATTTGCATTGCCAGGAGCCAATCTGGAACTGATTTGAGGTCTTATATGGGCTAGATCAAAGCTCCTGGGGAATTCTTTCAGTGCCCAGTTGTGATTTCTTGTTTATGCTGGAGTGTAGTTATAGGAAACAACAGGTGGCATGCGGGGAAGGTCTACAATGGGGGAGAGCTATGCCATGTACAAGCGCGTGCCTTCCAGAGAAGCTGTAGACCGAGGAGTTCAGGAGGTGGGAATTCCAGGTGGGTATAAGGGAGGTTTCTGTATTGGGTTCCAGGTGCCATATTGGGTCTGGCTTCTGGTTCTGTGTTGTTGATCTGGGGTGATTTCATGGAAGAATTTGGGTAGAGTTTGGTTTATTTGTGTGTGTTTTTATTGATTGATTTGTTTATTGGTTTTGTGGAGTAGTGTATTCACAGTTGGACGTGATGGAGCAAGAATCCATTAAGCCTTCATGGAAACTGTCCCTGCCTCACGTGTGCGTCGCGACCATTGCCTCTTTTCTGTTTGGATACCACATTGGGTATGTGTGAACAATCTGCACCTGATTTTGGTTTAGTACAATTTAAATCTAAATAGGGTTTTTTTAGTATTGGAGTTTTGAGATAGTTGGGTACTGTGACTTTGAAGAGGTGAAGATTGAGGGTGAATGTTAAAAATCTTTATACTAGCACAGATCTGTAAACCTTGTTCTGATATGCATGACATGAGGGTGAGGCGGCGGTGGGGTGAGGTTGTGCAAAGTAGGGTGAGGAAGTTATGCAAATGCATCTCGAGGTTGCCAAGCTTAAGGTTGTATGTAAGGTTGGTCATTTGTGTGAACTTGAAATATGGATCCTCATGCCCAGCAGCATATCTGCGATTCTCAGATGCATATCAGAGCAGGGTGTAGATGGGTGCATATCAGACTAGGGTTTAGATGGGTGCATATCAGACTAGGGTTTAGATGGGCTTGTGCTAGTGTCCATATTTGATGCACCGAAGGCACCTTCAGATTCATGTGCAATTAATTGTCCTTGCATGAAAGATAGATATGATTTAGGTAGATACTGTGATCTTGAAGAATTTACTGAAGATTGGGAGGTGGTGGCAGAGTGGTGAATGCAGCCCCTGGAATACTCCACTTAGGCTGTAGAATGTACCTCACCTCTCTCAGTGCAATTAGTTTTTCTTCCATGAAAGATAGATGCTGTGATCTTAAAGAATTTACTGAAGATTTTGGGGGCGGTGAACTGCAGAGAACTGAGTTTACCCATGGATTACCCCACCTAGGCTGTATAATGCACATCGCATATGGTGGTGCAGTTATTTTTAGAGATGATTTATTTAGATACTTTAATCTTGAAGAATCTACTGAAAATTTGGGGGTGGTGAATGCATCTCTGAAGTGGCCCATCCTGGCTGTAGAATGCTTTCTACACCTTGCTTCTTTCACTGAAGTTAATCTTCCTTACACGAAAGATCAATTGGGTTTAGTTCGATGCTGCAACCTTGAAGAATTTACTGAAGATTGGGGTGTTGTGAGGTGCAGAGTGGTGGATGCACCCCTGGGTCACCCCACCGCTGTAGAATGCACCTCGCATATGGCGGTGCAATCAATTTTAGAGAATTTATTTAGATACTGCAATCTTGAAGAATTTACTGAAAATTTGGGGTTGGTGAATGCATCTCTGGAGTGGCCCATTCCCGGTTGTAGAATGCTTTCTACACTTCGCTTCTTTCACTGAAGTTAATTTTCTGAAAGATCAAAAGGGTTTAGTTCGATGCTTCAACCTTGAAGAATTTACCGATGATTGGGGTGTTGCGAGGTGCAGAGGGGTGGTGCACCCCCTGGGTCACCCCACCGCAGCTGTAGAATGCACCTCACTTCTTTCTGCGCAATTAGTTTTCCTTGCATGAAAGATATATAGGATTTAGTTAGATACTGTTATCTTGAAAAATTTACTGAAGATTTTGGTGTGGTGAAGTGCAGAGTGGTGAATGCACCCCTGGAGTACATTGCTTCTGATCTAGGATTCTCAGGGAACACTCTTGCAGAAGGTAAGGCCATATTCTTGTATTCAAAGCAAATGCATTAACTTACCGAGATTGTTGTGATAGGGTACCTAGTGCCCATGTTCTGTATATGACTCCGTTCTTTTTCATTTTCAATGTAGGTCTTGTTGTGAGCATGTTTCTTGTCGGGGCATTTTTCGGTTGCTTAATCAGTGGTTGGATTGCGGATGGGCTGGGCCGGCGTCGCGCTTTCCAAGTGAGTGCAGTGCCAATGATAATTGGTGCATTTATCAGGTAGTTTGGCTTAACACACCCTGATCTCATCAACCAAATTATATACAATTGTTTATCAATCCCACAAACAAACTCTAGCTGCATATCTAGATATTTGTGGCTTTTAGTTGACTGCAGTTCCTACATAGTTGCTTTATTTTTAGAAGTATTCTTAGTAAACCCAAATTAATTTTTGTGTTTCTGTCTCTATAATGGGTTTCCCATTCATATTGCTACTGCAGATTTATTCTTTTCTATTTATTCTGTTTTCTATTCTGATTTTAATGGCGTCATTGTTCTAAATTGTTTTGCCCTCCTACTGAATGCCGTTTCAAGAATAATACAATTATACATATATTTCTCAAGTAATCTTGGGTATAGAACTTGATTAATTTATTCTAGGATTTTCATGCAACTTTGGGTCGATAGCTAGGTCTCTCATCCTACTATTACATCTAAATTCAAGATTCTGTTGTCTATAATGATTTCTTAATGCAAGACAACTAGAATTTCCTTAGTTCTGAGAATATTTTTTCCTGTGTTGCTGAATACATCTATCTACGTTGTACATTTCACCTTCCAGTTATAATCAATGTGATTTCAGATTTATCGGCAATTTGTTTGCTCAACCCAGTCCATCCATTCTTATTCTTTCAGACCATTTTGAGGTTACTGTCTATAAAGGGACTTCTCTATCTATTAAGGATTTAAGAGCATTAATGAATATGAGAGAGAAATAATACAAGATAATCCAAGCAACCACATAACAATAGACACAATGTTTACGTGGAAAACCCAAACCGGGAAAAACCACCATAATAGACCTATTATCTCCCTTGACCTAAACCGGTTAAGCCGGTCCAAGTGAGCTAGCCACTGCTCACCTCCAGGCCACATTACAATGGAGTATTCCAATTCCTTTATAAGCTTCATTACATGCAATACCATAGGCCAATACCATGGGCCACCAAATACCATAGAACACCAAATACCATTGGCTACCAAATACCATTTGTCACCAAATACCATGTGCCCAAAAACACATGCTTAGACCTAAACCATTTGACTCATTCCTGAGTCAAGGTTAACCCTAACAATCTCCCTTTTAAATTTGACTTGGAGTAAATCACCAACTCCCCTCAATTTTTAACCGAGGAATTTCACATGCGCCCCCTATCACCTAGGTCTACCTAGACTTTATCGGTGAGTTACTAGGGGTACGCATGCCTAACCAGGTCTTACAACAGTATGTCCATTTACATGCAATTACAATTTTCAACTCCATTATAATATTTTTTTTTCATGTGTATCATGGTGACTGCACCATCACCATCCGTTGCTATATCCTCTTGCTTTTCCATGCTCGTCATCTGTCCTGTCTCCTTGTCATTGACGTCCATATAAGAAGAATCCATCCAACGAATTACAGGGGTCCTCATCTGCTGTAACCGCCAATTCTATAGGAATTCTCTTCACATACATGGTTCATCAATCTTGGTCCCAAATCTCACATTCCTCCCGCAATCGAAGACTCAACCTCTCCGATCCACATCAATCTAGGTTACAAGTACACTTGCCACCCTTGTACCTACCCAATGGTTCATTCCACACTTGATGCAACATCCCTTCTTTGCGCATAAGAGGGATACCTCCTTTTTCTGTGCTTCTAGCACTCGGGAAAATCCAAACTTGCCTACTGGGGTGTCGGGTACCACCGAACATGCATCCCATACAATTTTAATTTAGATACAAGGATATGGCCTCAAGGATCTCCAACTTAGCGCTTTGATACCACTTATTAAGGATTTAAGAGCATTAATAAATATGAGAGAGAAATAATACAAGATAATCCAAACAACCGCATAACAATGGACACACTGACACAATGTTTACGTGGAAAACCCAAACCGGGAAAAACCACCATAATCGATCTATTATCTCCCTTGACCTAAACCGGTCAAGCCAGGCCAAGTGAGCTAACCACCGCTCACCTCCAGGTTACATTATGAGAGAGAAATAATACAAGATAATCCAAACAACCGCATAACAATGGACACACAATGTTTACGTGGAAAACCCAAACCGGAAAAAACCACCATAATAGATCTATTATCTCCCTTGACCTAAACCGGTCAAGCCAAGCCAAGTGAGCTAACCACCGCTCACCTCCAGGTTACATTACAATGGAGTATGCCAATCCCTTTATAGGCTTCATTACATGCAATACCATAGGCCAATACCATGGGCCACCAAATACCATGGAACACCAAATACCATGTGCCCAAAAACACGTGCTGAGACCTAAACCATTTGACTCATTCCCTAGTCAAGGTTAACCCTAACACTATCCTCCAGGCCTATCTGGATCTCTTCATCTCTAGAGTTTTATTTGGTTCCTTCTAATTTTTAAAATGGAGTTCAAATATCGAGTTGTAGCTGTTAAGAACAATGTTACTCAACTGTAATGGGCTTTACTGATGACATGATTTGTGATTATACAATTGTTTAATAAGTTATGATTTCAAGTTGAAACAGTTGGGTTTCCAGGATGAAGCTCATGTGATTGCAGCAGTATATATATTATTGTGTGAGAAGATTAAATAGTATCATATTACTAATACTGAAAATCAGGCTGGATCCCAAGAGAGTTCTTCATCTGAATGTGAACGTAAAGATGCAGGATGGGAATAGAAGTCAACCAATACATTGTTGATAGCCTGCTTGGATCATGCTTTATTGATTTGTGGCTATCCCAGCATGCCAATCAAATGCTAACACTTAGCATATTGCCCATCAAAAACACTCCCAGTTAAAGAAGTGTTTCAGTCAGATAGATGTGTTGTGTCATGAGTGGAAGGTAAAAACAAAAAAAATGACATAGGATGGGCCCTTACATATTTTCAGGTCTGTTTCTACACCGTCTTGTCTATCTGGGGCATGTGTGTGGACGTGACATCAAATTTTAGCTTGTCACCTCTTCCTAAATTAAATTGAGTTTTTGAATTGAATACCATTTTGTCCTCTCAATCTTGTGTGTCTCAGGCATACCTTCAATTCAATCTATATGTGCATAAAGGCAAATTAACACCATGATTTAAGCTTTGACAACATTGAAATGGAAAATCTTATATGCTTGCAAAAATTTGCATAGGATGGGCCCTTACCAAGCCTTTAAACTCCTTTGCAAAAACAGAATAAGTAGCAACATATTAGGGTTTTCCATTTAAACAAATGTATTCCAGAACAAAAACAGCTCCCTGATTATCGTCAAACTTCTTCTATCAATAAGACAACAGATGCCCATAAGAGCTTCAGCCCAGTTCTCAGCTTATAAAATGAATAAGCAAATCTCTGTTAAGGCCTGATCTGCCCTGAAATCTTTGTAGACCAATAAGCCTTTCTGCAAATTAAGAGCATCCTTTGAGAGGGAGTCTGGTTTTTGATTGAATTCTCTTTAAATATGGGAGAAAGAAATAATATCAAACCAGGATTTGGCCTCCAGAACTTTGTTCGTTATAGGTCCTAGAGCCAAATTGGTAATATGACACTTTCCATTACACCAGTCCATCAGCAGCTTGGAGTCACCCAGTACCTGCAAGTTCCTTAGACCTTGATCTGCAACAAATTTCATTAGAATCCAAAGTGCAAAAAAATCTGATCTCTTATTTGTACCAATCCCAGCACCATATTTGATAGAGAAAGAAAAAGAAGTGCCCCAGCTCCACACAAACTTAGAGTTCTTTGGCAAGCACCATCAAAGAATCCCCAAGCTTTGGTAAAGTCGATGACTGTCTTCTTAAGAATTCTGTCTTAATCTTTGGTGCTTTCCATTGTTCTCTATGTGAGATCCTGATTTCATGGGACACCAGACCAGCAGCCATGTTGCTTCCTTGAAAAATCATTTTATTTTCTGCACAGCCATATGCCCCAAAGAACATAGCATGGTGAAGCTTGGTGTGACTTGACTGAGGAGTATGTCATCCAGGACTCAAAACGTTCCGTAAGAGTGTTCTTATTCCACTTATTGGGCTCACCCACCATCTGAAGAATTTCATTCCAAACTAATTTGGAGAAAGAACCAATAAACAAATATACTGTCAATTGATTCACCTTCCACATTGCATATAATACCATGGTTTGGACCATTCCAATTTCATTTTTTACCATTGCCCCATTTGAGGACCTTGTTGGATAAAATTAGCCAGAAGCTTCTAGCTTTGAGTGGACAACTTAGCTTCTATATCATCTTCCACCATCAGAGCCCATTCCCAGTTAGGTTTAGAGCTATCAAGGCTCCATTCCTGATTTAGCAGAAAGAGCACCTATGGATTTATTCCAGGTCTATTTCAGTTAGTCCTCGAGATCTTTTAAAAAGATTACATTGTGATTTAACAATTGAGTATAATTAGTTCGTTGTTCTGCTAGGTTACCTTGTAGATTTAGATCTTCAGCTGACAACGAGGGCTGAGACCAACCCCCTGGCATCCCAAGAATAGATACTTCTGCTAGTTTTGATTTTCCATGTGCACGTAGTTCTGTCTTCAATTCTCTTGATAATCTGTAGTTGCCACTGCAGCCAACCCAAGGGTCGTCCCCTAATCTAAACCTGTCACCTCTGCCTATTTTCCAGGCAACCCATCTTTATATAATTGTAAAAACTCTCACCAAGCCCTTCCAAACAATGGATGCACCCTTGACAGATATTCTTTATACAATCCTCCAGTGAGCAGCCTTTGAAATATTTAGTTCTCATGACTTTGCCCCATAAACTTTCTTTAAAGAAGAATCTCCACATGCTTTTTGCAGTCTGAAAACATGTATGTTCTTCAATCCTCAACCTTCTGCCTCGTTTGCCTTGCTATTTTTTGTCCATTTACCAAGTGGGATTCCCTCTGTTTGCTTCCTCCCTGTACAGAGGAAGCTGAAGCTTTTTTTCCTAATCTTTCAAGGATTCCTTATGGCACTTGTGAAATAGATAAACAATACACTGGTGTACTTTGCAATACTGACTTTACAAGAATCAGTTTTCCTCCTTGAGATAACCATCTCTAACACCAACAGGATATTCTAGCCTTGATTTTTTTGAATGACCATAACCAATCATCATAGCTGTAGTCATTTGGTTTCAGATTGAACCCCAGATACTTTACTTCCTGATCGACAGGGCTTGAAGGAAGGGCAAATATCTGTGATATTTGATTTTCCAATTTAAGCCCTAATTCACTGAAGAGCAGACACAATTTATAAATTTACTTCCATTCCAGGTGCATTGCAATAACTTTCCAAGTTTCCAGAATACCCTTGTATATCTTCAGTTCCCGAAGGGAACCATGACAGAAGAGCAAGATATCATCTACAAACAAGAGAGAAACACAGACCCTGCTACTCTATAACTCCCTTAATATCACCCACCCTTTTTGCTTCTGATATTAACCTGCTTAATCCTTCAGCAACCAATAGGATCAAGAAGAGGGACAGGGGACAGCCCTGTCTAAGCCCCCTGGAGGCATTGAAAAAGCTGGATGGGGAACCATTTATTAAAAGGAGGCTGAATAAATATACCTCAATATTCAATTTACTGTGTAGATTCATGCCCATTTGAAGCAGATCCAGACTGATGTAGAACCAGTTCACCTTATCATGATCCTTAGCTAAGTCTCTTTATCACTGCTGCGGGGAGCTTGCCAGTTTTGATTACATGTAAACCGTCCTGGGCTGTATCCACAGCATCATGAATCCCTCTGTTGTAAAGAATCCCAAATTGTTTTTCTGAAATTACTTGACAGAAACAGCATCATGAATCCCTCTGTTGTAAAGAATCCCAAATTGTTTTTCTGAAATTACTTGACAGAATCCCTTGAGCCTAAGGAAGTTATTATTATTATTCAAGGGTGCTGGCTGTCATTTTCAGTTGTTTATGGGATAATGGGAAACATGCTAAAAAGGGGCACACAAGGGTATTCAGAAAAAACTTTATTACTCGGTTTTACACCAGGTTGTAGAAGTACGAGACGTTGCATCTGTTTTGGATCATTACATCACAGTCTTCTTCTTGTTTCTTAAGATCAGAATAGTCATATATATTTATTTTTTGGAGGAAATGTTTTGGAGCTTGACTTGTTTGCATTTTTCTTATAGTGCAATGTCACCAAATTCACAAGCTATGCTTCTTGGGAGATTAATAGTTGGATTAGGAGTGGGTGTTGGTGGGCCAGTTACAGCACTGTATGTAACTGAGGTAAGAATGGAATATGGATGAGTGTCAGTTTAAAAGTTGACATCAGTTTTCTAACTTTATCAATATAAATTTGTACTTGTTTGTCTTATATATTTTCCTGAAACTGCAGTTTTAGTTAATTATTCTCCTGTCTCTTAACAAATAGGTCTCGCCAGCCCACGTGAGGGGAACATATGGAAGCTTATGTCAGATTGCATCTTGTCTAGGCATTCTGGGAGCCTTGTTCATGGGGATCCCTGCAAAGAGTATTCCAGGATGGTAAGCTTCGGATGACAAGGAATTGTATTCTTTAAATTATGTGCATATGATGTGAAGGTTGAAAGGTTAAGCATTGAGCAGCAAATTGGAACAATTTTCAGTGATTCAGTTTTTATTGTCTATGTACTGAAGTGTGTTTTTAATCATGATTGATGGTCCGTATGTTGTAAATTTATTTCCTTTTGCTTTTGCAGCAGATTATTTGAAAGTGCCTTTTTTCTGATGAAATTGGTTTAATACTAGGTGGAGGGCATGTTTCTGGATATCAGCTATTCCTGCAGCTTTATTGGCTTTGGGAATGGAACTTTGTGCAGAGAGTCCACAATGGCTGGTCAAGGTACACTTCCCCTTTTCTTTCGTGCAATATACAACAACCTCCTATAATGCACTTCACTGGCTGCTTGGATAAAATATTTACACCTGGTGGAGGTCACAGTCTAGACTCTAACCTGTTTAGAACTCAAAGGCACAATACAATTCTCTCTTAGGTGTACGAGGCTAGCTAAAGCGCTATTCAATATTTGACTTAGAATTTTAGGAATTTCAATGTTCTATTCTAATGTTTGACAGAAATATGGTTTTGTCAAAATTTGTTAAATGCATGCATAAATCGGGTTTTTCAAATATAATAGGGTTTGGATGAAACAAAGGAAATTACATATCATAACCTTCTGAGATGGGATAAATAAAGCAACGATTTATTGACATTGAATAAATATATATGATCAAGTATTCTTAGTTGATTAAAATAAAACATTTGAGCCTTGGATTAAAAACTTCTATTTATATTTTTGAACATGTTTTAGAGTGGCATTCTGGTCCACCAAAGTTTGCTACAGAATCAGCATGGAAGAGGAATGTATAGTTATTGTGGTTAGCATGTATGAATGCCTACTCCAGTAACTATAGAAAGCAGTAGTTACAATTTGTGGTGCACAGTGACAGTGATGATCCCACCACTAAGAAAAGATATATTGAGAACGTATATCCCCTGATGATTAGTGGAGTGTCCACTTGAAACATAGGGAACATTTAGCTGCTTTAACATGGTTTACTCCAGAAAAATCCCATAATGCTGACTAACCGTGAGAATGTACACTCTACAAAAGCTATATTGCCAACCAAACATCTTAGTGGATCCTGTCCTCTAAAGATCAGTCCCCAACTTTACGCTACCCGACCAAACTGTTGTGATTCACTAGTGAAAGCAGGGAATCAAATGGAATGAAAAACAAACCCAAATGATGCAGCAACTCAATCACAAGTGCGCTAAGGGGAGATAACCCTAGTGGGCTAGAGAGAGAGAAATGCCCAAAGTACAAGTGTGCTACAGAGTAAATGCACAAGTACACATAAAAGAAAGAAATGCCAAACACAAGAGAATGCCAAAGATGTAGGTTCCCTTAGGCATAAAACCAAGAAGATGTAAACATGTGATGATACAAATGAGAGCTTGAGTTGTGTATTTATGCACAACTCAATTGAGGTGTCCTTTCAAGAAGGGAGGTCTACCTTCAAGTGGGGGTTAAAACAGGTGCACACATCCCAAGAGGGTTATTGTGCTACATATCAAGTTTGACTAGGTGTTGGAGAAGATTCCTCCTAATGGTGCATAGATGGGTTAGCAAGAAACTTAGTTGCATCAGATTCATTTTGAAAACAATCAACAATCTGAGCAAGAAGGGCCTAAGGTGGAGTAGATTCCTCTTGATAGCATGAAAATGGACCAACAAGGAATTTTGTCGCATCAAGAAGAGTGGAGATAGCCAACTTAGATATTGGCCTTGACCTATGTGAAGGCAGAGTAATCGGGGCGGGCTAATTATGCAAGGTGTTGCTAACATAATTGAATAATGGAGTCGAATTTTTAACAGCATATGTGACATGAGCATTTGGACAAGAACATCATTATAAGTTTCAGATTTGATTTGCCTTTTCTTCCTGCTTGAATTATGTTAGCCTTTATGTTTTTAATCCTTACAATATCCTCCTCAATTGTGTTAAAGTCACCCATCTTGATGTTGGAGAGTTTAGTTTCAAGTTGGTTGACTTGAGTGGTATTCATCGTTCCAAAGAGAGTTTTGAAGGTATCCGAGATTTGTTGGAACAATAGGGTTTCCAGGTTCATCACAGCTCTGGATTTTTGAGAGAAAGTTAGTTGATTGGGAGAGTTGATTGGAAGGTCAACTAATGAGTTGACTAGGAGACCCACTAAATGGTTGACTAAGCATTTGACTAGTTGGGTAGCTAGAATAAAACAATTGACTGGTGAGTAGGACAAGACAAAAATTAAGGAGTTCGTTATGCGCCCATGTTAATCTATGTAGAGCTTGCCTTTTACAATTCAAGGGAATTGGTTACATCTTGGTGCTGTATAAGATGTTCCTATGGGTCGATCTATGACATAGTGAATACAATGTGAATGTGTCGTGTATGGAAATCTTTTGTTTTTTATACTTATTTGTATGTTGAGCTATGTATAATTGTGCTTAAGTGTTATAATGGTGTCTCTAGACATCATGTCTCTCTTGAAATACTAGCTCTCTGATCTACTTGATTCTTTGATTCTCCAACATGGTATTAGAGCTAGTGGATTGAGATCTAGCCTGTTGTCTACAAGTCTTGTGGACACTGCCAATGCTTCTAATAAGTTGGATTTGTCTTGTAGGTTGACTTAGGGTTTCAACTTGCAAACTAAATCTAGGATTGGATTAGTAGTTGGCATTATCAATTCCAAGCGAAAGCCTATGATCTTGGATGGCGACAATTATTGAATTTGGGCACAAGTTATGGAAACATTGTTGAAGAGTAAAGCACTGTGGTAGTTTACAAAAATTGTTGTTGTAGATCTAAAGGATGACCAATTTTTTTTTGTCATTGATGAGATTCACTTACATCTCTAATGAGTTTCACTTTCATACAAGCAGGATCGACTGCTCAAATGCTATATGAAGAAGCTAAGACTTTGTTTGATAAAATCCGATGAAAGTCAGGTTATACAGATTGAGAAAGCGTTGATCTCTCTAGATCCTTACTCGTTTGAAAGAATTGAAGACTTATATGGCTTGTGTAAAAGAACTTTAGTTGAAATTGAGTGAATGCATAAAGGATTTTCCCAAGAAAGATGGTTAGCTCATTGAATTGATCTCGATGAATTTGAATACATTGGATGATGTGTTATGTTCGACATTTTGTGCCAGTTTTCCCTCATGATTGTAACGACTATACCTTTGACTCTTTTTGTGCTTCACTAACTAGGGCATGGGAAAAATTGCTCAATGATAGGAAACTTGATGTCCAACAACATGCCCCATTAGTTGAAGGGAAAAGGTAGACATAATTACAAAGAAATATGTAAACAGGAGAAGGAACACGACCGTGTCAACCAAATTGATAAGATGACTAAGAAAGGTAGAAAGAAAAAGACCTGTCGTTATTGCGGAAAACTGGGACATATGGAGGAGGCTTGCTGGGACAAGACAAAGGACCTAGGGGATAAAGTGAAGAAACTTGAAGCAGATGCTTAGATTAGAACATTGATCGATCTATAGACCCAAACTTTAAAAGGTAAGGCAATTAACTATACATTTTTTATTAATACTTCTCAATCCTTTCATACACATACTTCTTAGAGTGAATGGATAGTCGACTCTAGTTGCACCCATTACATGGCTAATATTACTTCTCTTTTTTCTTATGAAAAGAAGCTATAGAAAAATAATTTTTTGTAGCAGGTGATTACACTTAGTGTTGTTGGCTGTGGAAAGATAAAATATCACAATGGTGTGATCATTGATGTGTATCATGTACCTAGCTTGAGCACAAATTTATTGTTGATTGCCCAACTAACCTAGATTGCAAGAACTTAGAGTTTTGGCTAGATCGGTTTGTGTTGTCAAGCGCATGCACAACAACTTTGTTGTTGTCTCCAAAGTTTTCTTAGTCCTGAAGGATCGACTGTATAAGTTCCATGACTGTCCCAAGAAAGATCTAGGACTAACTATACTTATAACTCACAGTGATGATCGAAGTAGATTATGGCATGGACGACTTGGACCTTTGAATTTTTGAAGCTTGAAATTTGGTTATTGGTCTTTTGCAATTGCCCCCCCTAATGGAGTATGTGAAGGATGTATGCTTGGAAAGCATCATCAGGATACCTTTGAAACAAGAAAGTTTGGATAGTGAAAACTTAGCTAGAACTTGTCCATAGTGACTGTGTATCTTGAACAAACCATCACTAGTTGGTGGAAGGTATTTATTGACTTTCATCGATGACTTTTCTAGGTATACTTGGATATATTTCTTGAAGAATAAGAGCCATGTCTTACCTTTCCCAAGGAAAATCTCCTCTAGTCTCTACCAAATCTTTAACCCCAAGAAGTAATGCATCATGCCAATGTTCTCGTACTCAATTGACATATCTACTTTGCACTATGCAATGAGCTTTTTTGAACCTATCATAGACAAGTCATCCACATACAACACCAAAACATGCAAATCATACCCAACAAATATATAATATAGGTTAGGATTGCTTCACCTTTGGTGAAGTCCATTCTCGCACGAGTAACCATCCATCTTGGAATACCATGCTCCTGGTGATTACTTGAGTCCATGTAAGCCCTTTTTCAACTTGTAAACATGGAACTCCTTCCCATTTACTTCAAAGCCTCGAGGTTGCTCGATGTAGTGTTACTAGAATTGATCAACATCAGTAAATGAAGTCGGTTCGACCAATTTTGGACTTTTTTGGCTCGGTTAGTGCTTTACGTTGAAAATGTTTTGTTCTGACCGAACATACCACTTTTGTACCTGAATCAGTTGGTTTTGTGTAGAACCAATCTGAAATGCCTGAACCAACTAGTTTTGTACAAAGAATATATGAATATACCATGGTTTAGAATGTGAAATTCAAAAAGAATAAAGAGGTAAACCCTAGACCCTAAAATCATCGATAATATTAAATGGTTATATTAAATCCTTAAAGTAGAAGGATAGAAAATGAAAGATAAGGAGAATGTCACTTGATAGAAATTGAAAGATAAGGGGAATGCCACTTTTACTTAAATTTTTAACATTACATTAATTGTTTTAGGATCCTTGAGAGTGGTTTCAACCTCATCGAACTTCATATGCAAAAAGTAGAATTTTAGACCCCATCCAAAATTCAACAGACTGAATGGATTTCAGGATATCAAGATTGCAACGTTTCAATTGGATTCTATCATCTATGAGGGTGTGGGATTGGCATTTAATCAAGCACATCAACCCCTCTATGTACCTTGATCTGGTGGTGCTCATTGTTGAACTCCTCTGTCATGACTTTAACAAAAATGTATTTTTCATTCAAGCAAAATCAATTTTTAAGCATGGCAAGCATTTTCTACCTTATTTTAATGCTTGGATTAGGAACTTTCATCAAAATTGTAGGATGTTGACTAATGCCCTTAGAGGATCAACTTTGAGATTTGAGGTAGAGGTAAGGGCTAGAGCATAGCGAGGGGGCACATGGTGCTATGATTAATAGGATTCCAATATAGGAAATGATTTTTTGGACTCCAGAGTCCATTTATAGCCTCTTTGTTTATGTATTTTGGGTTAGATATGGATTGCACTTGATGCTATTTTAGTTCTATGCACCCTTACTTGCTATATGCATGAGAAAATTTCCATATTTGTGTATAATGGTTTGGATTCATATGGATGCACATGAATATATATGTCTTCTTTTCAAAATTTGAATATTTTATGTATCTTTTGGCCCTGTTTTCCGGCTCTGGTTTGGTTTGGATTTTTGGGCTTGACCGGTTTTATGATCTGTCCAGTTTTGATAAACATTGGCTCTATGTACACTTCTTCCTCATTTATCTCATTGAGGAAAGCTGTATTCACATATCTAATCTATCCTCCATCCCATAACTGAAGCTAAAGACATAACTGGTCTAATGGAAGTGTACCTGGCGATTGGAGAAAAAGTCTCCACATAATCCAATCGCTTTTTTTGGGAGAAACTTCTCACCACAAACCTCGCTTTGTACTTCTCGATGTTGCCGTTTGTTGCATGCTTGATTTTGTAGAGCCACTTGGAACTCACTATTGCTTTCCCCTTTGATTTTGGCACTATGTCCCATACATCATTCTTCATGATGGAGGTGTACTCCACCATGGCATTCCTCCAAACCTGTTGGTTTGTTTCTATGTCACAAGGTTCGTCGAACTTGAACCTCCAGGTTCATAATTCGGTGAACCTAAAAAAATTTGAAAAGTTCATTGTGGTTCGCCGAACCTAATGGGCGAACTTGATTTTGAATCTGAAGGCAAACCGGTTCGGCCATCAGGTTCGCTAAACCTCATAAAAAACGAACCTAATCGCTGGTTCGGGTTCGGATTTCGTGGTTTTAGCGTGGGTTTCTTGTTTTTGGCATGGGTGGTCTTACGGTCTTACCTTTCGGCAGATAGACTTGAAGTTACATTCCGGTGGCGGCAAAGAATATGCACACCCACTCCCGAGCTGCTCTCTGTTGCGATTGCGTGCTACACTGCTAGCCACAACCGACTCCTCGTCGCTCTTGAACTCGACTCCTTCGGCCCTGCTAACCACGACTTCGGCCACGACTCACTGCTAGCCACGACTTCATCCCTCTTGTTCGGACCTCAACTATTCATTAGCTGCGACTGCATCTGGACTGGTGGCTCTGCCTAGTGCCCTCTTGAACTCGAACTCCGCACGGACCCTCTGCTACCTGCTAAGCTGCAGAGTTACTCTTTTATGTTTAAAGGTTCATTGCTGTTTATTTTTAAATGTTTTATGTTATAATTCATTATATATATATATATATATATATTTTAAATTGTATATAGACGAACCTATGCCGAGCCCCATCTGAACCTCATTGGAAAATTCAAACCCAAATCGAACCTGAAGGTCGCCAAACCCGAACACGGACCCGAACCTTGTGACATTGGTTTGTTTCCTCCTGAAAATTGGAAGGCTAGGACTCTATGATGCTTCTCATCAATGCCAAACTTCTTTGGATGTCTCCTCTCCTCGAATGTGCTCCTCAGAGCCTCAACCATCCCTCAATGTCTGAGTAAACCACCAAGGTCTCATGAGCATCCCTCAATGTTTGAGTAAACTATCAAGGTCTCCTGATAGAACTGGAAGGAGCCAGTAGGTCCTCCTCTTTGCTTGAAGGCTGTTGTCCTGCACTGGAAGTCATTGGTGACTCAACCACCTGTGGAGCTTCCTGCTACTCAGTCTGCCCCAAATTTAGTGTTTGAAGACACCACCTAACTTGCTGGAAATTTCTGCAATGAACACCCACATGAAAAGCTTACTGCCCCAAACAACTTTCTGTATTAAAAGAGAATTTTCCAGTTGAATGTACATGCCCAAAAAGAGAAGAAATGAAACAATGAAGTGGCTGGATTTTTTTGCCATAAAAATCTGCTGTTCCATACAATTTTCAACCTCAAAATCATCTTTCATAGCTGCAAATTAGGCATGATACGACCAAAACAACATGCAAAAGATAGCTGGAATTTTTTTGTCTTTTAGCTCCAAAAACCTGCTTTAAATGGCTGGAAAAATATGTATTGAATCTTTTTAAACATGGTTGGAAATCATCCTGAAAATTCTCCCCCAAAATAACCTTGAAAATTAAAGGAGATGATAAGCAAATCTGCAAAAATATGCTCAGCATGACGACCAAAATCAGTATTATGAATGTGGGCATGTGGCTGCACATCCTCTTTCTTGTTTGGCTGTTCCAAAGCTTCCAAATTTGCAACTTCCTCATTAGATACATCACTAGAAGTGTCATAGATGGGATCCCCAAAATCTTCCATATATTCAATGCCCCTACTATGATCAACAATATCAAATTTTGCATCTAAATCATCACGAAATGGACAGATACATGCACTATCTTCCTCATAATCAAACAAGGGCTTGTATTCAACATTTTCCTCAAAATCACAACAAGATAAACCGGATTTTTGAGGTGAATCAAAGCTTGCCAAACCCTCATCAACACGAGGAGAAAATGATACTTCAATGCTTTCTTCACCATGCTCATTATGGACTTCTTCATGAGATATTTCAAGGGCTTCCTCTTTTGAATCATGCCGTGCTCTACTAGGTAGGAGTTGAATAGCATCTTCAATAATCTTTTCACTCTTGTCTTCTTCATCATATGAATGCTGGAGAAACATCTACAATTGAAGAGATTTCCTTGCTACCAAGATTTTCATACCATTCTAATGCATCATCCTTTAAAGTACAAACAAATACTTTCATTAAATCATCTTCATGAATAATATTAAAATTAACCACAATTTTGATGAAGGATGCAATGTATAGGATGACCAAGTCATCATACCCATGAAATGATGGAGTGTAATCAAACAATACATTTGGATCATAGCCATCATGTGGAAACTTATGGATGCCCAAAAAATCAGGTTGGGGAAAGTTTTGTCAACCAAAGGACCATGATCATCAACTTCAAAATCCATTTTCACTTCACCATAATCATTGATCATACTGAACCAAAATGATTTGTGGAGTTGCCAAGATGAGCCTCCAAGGTGCCTTCAAGATGTTTCATGTGCTTACCTCTACATACAACAAAGCTTTCAAAAATATGCAAAGGAATAAGGGTTGGAGTTACCATGAGAAGAACAAAATGCAATAATAATCCCTCACAAAGCATAGTTTTCAAATTTTCGGGAAATTGGATTTTATACCTGGCAATGACGCTAAAAATGTTACCTCCCATACCAACTCATGTGATTAAAGTCCAAAAGAATCAATGTTAGCCTAAGGGGAACTCAAGAGGGGAAGCCAATGTCACCACACCAACCCTCTTTGCACTTTTGGTTGGCTCTTCTCCAACTCAAGGGGGCTTCCTAAATATAGGATTATTAGGGCTATAAACAATGAAGTAAAAGGTGATGTAAAGAATAGCTCTAGCAAAATGTTTTTCTTTTTTGTAGTATAGGAAATAATAGAGGTGATGGGAGGACAAAAGAGGTCATTCAAAGGACTAGCACCAACTCAATCAAGGGCAAATGGAGTCAAAGAATCACCAACTAAGAGGGCCTTGCAAAGAAAGGAGTTGAATGGAGTAGAATTGCATGAGCTAACCCAAACCCTACTTGATGAAGTTGAAGGTGAACTAGGGTTTACAAGGAAAGGAGTTGAATGGAGAATCTCCCCTTCCTCTCAAGCTCTAGGGGTTGCACTCTATAAATAAAGGCTCAAGGTTGCATAATCCAAATTAAGGTAAAGATACAGCATGACTCTCATATAAATAAACATGCAAAGAAAGGATGAAATAGAGATAAACTTAAAACATCTTTCTCCAACAAGGTAGTAGTACCCTTTCAATGGCCCAAAAAAACATAGAAATGACAATGTAAATACCCGATACAGCTTACGGCCATGAAGCTCCAAGCAAGACCAAAGTGCCACACATGAACAAGGGAACCCTTATAACAAGATTTGCTCCAAGAAAAGATGTATCAGTTAAACTCAAGAGGTAGAGAGAGCTCCAAAAATCCAACCATGAAGAATGAATGAGAGAGCCAACTCTTATATAGGTTGTAGCTCTATCCATTTAAAATGTGAATAAACTTGGCTAAAACCTTGGATCTAGCCTAGGGTGGAGTAAACAAAGCAAATTACTCCAACAAACCCTAAGAAACTACATCCCTGAAATGAGGTGGTCAAAGCCACAAGTACAATTGATCCAAGAGAGGTAACGCCCAAAAAGGAGGGTGCCTCCATGAGCAAGGGTGAAAGATGACAAGAAAAGTCCACATCCTAGCCTCCAAAGGCTCTCCAAGAGGTGCACTCGAAGAAAAAGGCCTTAAAAGGTGGAGCGCTTCCTCAAATAAGGTGAATGTTTTCCATGAAAATGCTCCAAAAGGCACACGCACCAAAAATATGGTGCGACTTTTAAATGATGGTTTTGGAATTGCTAACTTCATCAATAGTTATTGGATTTTCTATTATAACAACATAATTCTATTATGGTTTTTGTGCAGAATTATGCCCTTCAAATCAATTCTGATTTAATAATCAAAACTTACAAAAACACCTCCACAAGCTGTAAAAACTAATAGCTGTATGGTACACTTGAACAGGGCAAAATCTTCACAACTTGCTGAGGAAAAATGCCCTCTAAGACCGAGAAAACACCTTGTTGGTCGTTGCCAGCTGTGCAGGCCTTCCGTATGGCTGTACGGATCTGTCCATACAGATTCAAACGATAGTACAACTATGTCCTTTACTGACCTGCACACTATACTCTGCCTGTTTGTTGAATTGGCTCCTCTCTGTAGCTCTAAATCTGATCTACTAAATTGTCTTTGAGTGGAAAAATGAATGTGTCTTAACCCTCTACCTTGACCTGCCTTTATACTTTAGTTGAATCCTAATCTACCAAAACCCTAATCTCTTAGTGAGATGTATGATTGAGATTAATTTAAATCACTAATGCATTAAAATACTCTTTATGAGACTCAACAACTAAAAATAAGACTTTAAGAAAGTGAATTACAAAATAGATTTGACTTGGATGACTTCATGCACGTTTGACATTAAACCTGCCTAGAACTTTTTGTCCAAGTTACAAACAGACATCAACACAAACCCCGTAATCATCCATAGGAGAATACATCAATAGCTAAACATCTTGAAAAAGCCACATCCCATAGCTACACCACACCATGAAGATCCATATGCTAGGGCATCATCAACGTCATCATAATATTAAGCAATAATATAACATCAAAGGACCTAGGCCATCAAAATCTCCATCAACATGTAATTACCTGCTGAAATTGTGATAAAAATCACAAGTGGACAACAATGCAAAATGGGGGGGTAACGAAAATTATATGGAATTTCCCAACTGAATGGGGCCAATATCTTCTATTTCATCACCCTTGTCTAAATGGGATAATTTCGCTATTGCAAACTTAACATTTGCTTCTCCCCAAAGCTTCTCATTCATATTCAGATTCACCCCATTTTGATTGCTATTGCAAATGATAAAACACAAAAAGGACGAGGTAATTAATATTGTAATAAAGCAGACCAATATGAACTATTTCAAAGGTCACATTCAATAATAAATCAATATTGAGAAGGAAATAACGAGATGTGTAAATAAGTAGTACTTGTATGCGATGTAGCCATAAATAGAGTAACCATAGCCATAACTAGGCAAGTAATACTCTTGCAGTTGATGGCTGAGCCAAAACAACCACTTTGAATCCATAGGCCCAACAACAATAGGATGAAGGCTCCTTATGGAATGAAGGCTTAAAAAATTCTCCTTTATAGGTCCAAATGGTCCAAAACCCTATGTAACGCTAGGAATGGAGTTGTTGGCCTTGAAGAAAGGTGAAAAATGCCAAAGAACGCCTTAGAAGGAAGGTGCGACCCTGGATTAGGGTTTATATCTCAAAAACCTCTAGAGAGACCCTAGAAGAGATGATCCAAAAACCATTGTTATGCATGGTATCAAAGATGCCACAAGCCAATAGTTTTTGGATAAACAATAAGAATTGAGAAGGGTTCAGGCTCGATCTGAAACCATGTTGAGATTCACTAATGAAAGCAAGGGATTGAATTGAACCAAAGACAAACCCAAATTCTTCAATAACTCAATCACAAGTGTGCTAGAGAGAGAAAACCCAAGTGTACTAGATAGAGAAATATGCCCAAGTACAAGTGTGCTAGAAGAAATGCACGAGTACACATTAAAATAAAGAAATACCAAACACAAGAGAATACCACATATATAGGTACCCTTAGGCATAAAAGACTACATAAGAGAGATCAAGAAGATCATAGAACGAGATGATACAAACAAGATCTTGAGTTTTGATACACAATTCAAGTGAGGTGTCCCTTAAAGAGGGCATCATGGGCCTACAAAACAAGGGCACATACCTCACGAGGGTGATTGTACCTACATATCAAGAGGGCATAATGCGCCCACAAAACAAGGGCACATACCTCACGAGGGTGATTGAACCTACATATCAAGTTTGACTTGATTGGCTTTAACCATTTCTAGTTATACAATAAACAAATAAAGAATATAGCCATACCCATAAGTACACGTGGATAATGATACATATGAATGGGTCATGGCCAGTGCCACATGTACACATTACTCCGATAATTCCAACACATATGTAAGTGGCTCTTCCATGATTCCATCCCTCTAGCATTTAGCTTCATGCACAAGATGGCTATCATTAATGTCTTGGAACATATTACCAAGAGGGTAATAATCATGTAGGATTGAGCACATAAGGCCATCTCCCTCAAAACTAGTTGGAATTTCTGTTAACCTTATCCAGCTTTTTTAGGCACCTTGACAAGAGATGCTTGGCCTTGTGCTTGCAGAAGATCCTTTGGCTCTGCTCCCATGCTCTTCAGTTTCATCATGGACCAAACTTCACCCAACAGGTCACTTATTTTTTTACAATGCTCCTATCCGCTAGCGGCACCAAGCAACAGTTAAAAAAAATAGCATCTCCAAATCCAGAGCAATGTAGACCTGAGGGGCCATCTCTACGTTCCAAAGCCCTCCGTGACGTTGCTAGTCCAGATCTCATACTAGTAGACAAATGAGATCATCTAGGCCCCAACGGTGGGCGACATCCTCTAGACAACAACTTACTGCGTAGTTCAGGTCCACCCCCTCAGCTCTTCTTCTAGACAACCTTCTATACTATGTTTTCTCCATTCGGCCTACGATGTTAGGAGAGATGGATCTAGTGGCTTGGCTTACTTGCATCATTACTTGTACTCCAATTCCTGGATCCATCCTTGTTGCTCTTCTCCCAAAGTGGCAGCCTACTTTCAGAGTCTAGGGTTTTTCAAACTTTAGCTTAGATCGATACTTTACTTTCTGTATCTTGCTTGCTTTTTATAGGAGCTATTTTGATGCTTCTGCTTTGTAATGACATCATTGTATCCAGTAGTCCCATTGCTACTTTAGTGGTAATTTGTCGGACATTAATAAAATGATCAGATATGCCTTATTTTATATACCTGTGGCAAGCATGGGTAATGCAAATTGCAATATCATCTCATAATAAAACCGTAGTCAAGTCTTTCTCTGATCACAGTGGGAGCATATATAATATATATTGTTAATATTGGAAATTGCCACCTGGTTTACGAGCACAAGGAATGACAGAGTTGAAGCCTGAGCCGAGAGCACCAAAATTGCTCATCTCCTCCTCGGCCTCTGAATGAGAAGAGTAGGTAGATGATGGATGGGACACCTCCAACATATTGATGATACACCATTTATGGGGAGGGGCCCAGACCTCGATGATTGCAACCTATCACTTGATCTTAGAATCATTGCAACTCCTTGACTTTATGTTGAGCTTTATTGTGGCCACTTGGCCACCATACTTGCTATTATGATTTTATTTTCTGGCCCATGACTATGTGATTATGCTCTTTGTTAGCCTTTCGTTTGGCTTAGACGGTTATTTTTTTATGCCCATGGGGCAAATCTAGCTTTTGATAGGCCTTTGGGGTAAGACTCATTTTTGCTTGAGGTAGCTATGATTGCAGTCCACCCTTTTTTTAATTTATAAAATGCATGTACATATTGTTTATTAATAGAGTTTAAAGGAAGCATTTTATTCAACAAGTAGTGGCAATCACATACATATAGTAGTGGGATACACACACACAAAAATAGTAATGTCTATGTCATCAGTATGGATTCCACTATGATCATCCATGTATTTGATGCATTCTAAGTTGGTTACTCTATTGATGGCTATATCACCTTCAAGTGCTGGATGTTTACACATCTTGTTATTTCATTCTCAGTATTTAACTTATTTCTAAATGTGACTTTTGAAATAGTCCAGATTTGTCTGCTTTATTACAATATTAATAATTCCTTTCTTTTGTGTTTTATCATTTGCGACAGCAATCAAAATGGTGCGAAGCTGAATATGAATATGAGAGGCTTTGGGGAGTAGCAAATGTTAAGTTTGCAATGGCGGAATTATCCCGTTTAGACAAGGCGGATGAAGTAGAAGACATTAGCTTTATGGATCTACTAAACAAGCGACATTGGAAAGGTATTGAATGTATATGGAATCTAAAAATGAGTTTGCATTCCCTATTTTTGCACATTAGCTGCAGCATTTGTTCTTCTATTATCTTGCCAGTTTACTAGACTTTCTGACAGCATATTTTGATGCCAACTCATTAGACTTTGTCAAAGCACAGTTTTTAAGATGGTTTTTGCTTTAGTCAAAATTGACTACTGTCTCATATTAGGGACCGCTCCTAAATAGTAAATTTATGCTTCTTCACTCTTGTTTATAAATGCATGCACGGAATTTATTGATTCATTTAAATGGAGAACTAGAGGGAAGAAACCTTCACCATGACAAAGGCCTATAATGTTTTATAAAATAAAGCTTTATAGGATTCGCTTCTTTAGGGAACTACTTCTAATATGATCCAATTATGGGTATCAAAATGTCTCTCAACAGTTGTTCCAAATTAACCAGATATTTTCAACTACTGAGCTATTATTTACCCCCATTGGGATTTTGTCCAGTGGACCAGTTTCGGTTACGGGAATCTCTTACATTCTACTCTAAACCTATGACTCTCATGTGGCAAGTTATCAGCTACTTTAGTCAGGTCTCAGAAGAAGGTTAATATGCTATCTTTTTCAATTGTGGTAGGAGTCGGGATATGTATCTTTACATCATGCTGCAAATCAAAGAATCACCACACTGTGTATATTCTATTCCTTAAATTAGTATTTGTGACTTCATCGAATATAAATAGTTGCTTACCAGCATTTAATGAACATTGCGTGCATGTGTACTCCCCACCGTTATCATACACACTCATTGCAACACCGACCTTTGTATGGAACTTGATATTAATTGGTAACACAGACCCAACTATTTTCTCAGCATGCACCACATGGGCAAATTACCTGTAATAAAAGAATCTCCCCTTAACACCTATTTTCTTTGTAGCTTGCTGTTTTTCTTTTTGTTACCTTTAGCCTTTATTTAGAAATTCTTCTATGGTAACTTACAGATGTCCTTCCACTAAGTGGCACCTTTATGAGATGTGTTTCTATGCATGTCAAAATCACCCTGCACTCGTAACTGCCTCATCTACCTACTAAGGGGGGTTTTGAACCTGGGTCTCAGTGTTAATACAAGTTTGATTCCTTTGCACCTTGCTGCTAGACCATACACCTGGGGGCAATCTGCTGTTATTTTAACAAATTGGAACCAATCAGTGCCAACTCCCTTTATAATTCTTCGCAGCAATAAGATCAGATCCATACCAAGTCTTTTGTGGAGGAGGCACTACATGCCCTTGGACCTTTAGGTCCATATACAATTCTGCAGATAGCCAGGACAGATAAAATCGATCAGTATCTTGACTCCAACCATGGAGGGTACGTGAACCTAGACTTACCTCACATCACTTTACTAGTGGCCATTTTAATCCCCGTTATGCACAATACATAATGTACTCTTTGAGAATCTGCTTTGTATTAATGTGGTGACTTGGAGAACTGGTGTATAAACAGCTCTCTGTCCCTCTCATATGCACACAGAGAGAGCTGTCCTTCTTCACGGTGAGCCTTTCACACCTTATAGGTTGAATGTAATGATCATTAAGTGGCTGTTTTAGAAGTTACAGGAAGCAAGGGAGGGGTATTTCTAATTTTCAGTGAGTATGAGTACTGGCAGAAGTAGATCAATGGCGACCTTTTATTTTTGTGTGTGTATAGTTTGCCTCAGTGCTTTCTCAGAGACTTGCATATAGGAATCCTTGTTGCCTCTGTAGTAGGTGCTTTGAATTTTGTGATTTTTTCCATCAAGATAAGAAAATGCTTAGATGAAGGCGATTCCTAAGAAGTTGCAATCGTTATTTCACATGGTCTTTCTTTTATGATTGAAGTATAATTTTGTGCCTTTCTGATTGCTGTTAGATTTGGTTTTACCTTGCTTACTCTAATAACCACCTGTTTTTCTCCTTTTCAGTTGTCTATGTGGGAGCAGCAATATTCGTACTTCAGCAGTTATCCGGAATAAATGCTGTGTTTTACTTTTCTTCTACTGTCTTCAAGAGTGCAGGAATACATCCTGATCTTGCAAATGTTTCTGTGGGAGTTGCTAACTTGACAGGTGCGAGTAAATCAGTTCATAGATATCTTTCATTCATTAGATTACTCATTTTAGGCAGAATATTAATTTGTCATCCAATTGGTCCTCAGCTTCGGGAGTGGCAACTTTTTTGATGGATAAGCTGGGACGGAAAGCTCTTTTATTATGGAGCTTTTTTGGGATGGTAAGGAATTTAGGGTACAAATTTAACATTGTTTCTCTGCTTCATTAAAGACGAACTCTTTTAGCCCACAGGTTTCTCGATTTAAGGTGTTCGTTTTTGCAATACAGGCTGTGGCAATGGCAATTCAAGTGGCTGGAGCAAGCCTCATGGGATCAGCTATTGGAAAAGTTATTTTCTCAGTTGGTGGAACATTGTTGTAAGTGCAGAAGTCTTGTGCATTTTTTTTTTTATCTTATTACCTTTCTATCTTTTCTAGGTCGCAAATTTTCAAGGTGAACATGTGTTTGGTCATTGATTGGTATTGCAAATATCTCCAATTTCTCCCGAGTTTTTTGTGTTACCAATTTGTTCGATATTTTCATAATTCTTCAGGTCTAGGTTTATTTTTGCCAATATTTTCCGATAATTCCTGATATTTTCCCTGATATTTCCAACATTCAATTTTCAAACTTAGTAGTCTCTCCTTTGTCATGAAAGATACAAGTCGTACAAATATGGAACCAGAATAACCAAATTCAATCAAAATGAAATATATATTTATTTGGGACCTACGTGCAAAGTCACCAGACTAAACTTGGAACAAGGCTCGTTTTGGCCAGATGGTTAAACTAGACTTGGGAATAGGTAAAAACTCGTGGGTCAACCCGGCGATGACTCGTTCCCATGAAAAATACTAAAAATATAGATTTTCAAGAAAAATAATTTATATACAGAGTGTTTACACCGAATAATCCCAATCCACTGAACATAATGCAAAAATAGCCTATCCAAACATATCCAAGTATATCATACGATCATGACCAACCATCATTCATCCATGACAATTTAAAATTGCCATTGACCATGGTGTGAAATTATGATTCATGAACCAAAATGAACGAAGGTTCTCAAACAATAAACTATTCAATGTCAAGAGTCAAGACTCAGAATCAAATGAACTGAAATCATCTGACTCGTGGTTTTTAGTTAATGCTGCAGGTCCTGCTAAAACTTAGCAGGTTTAGGAGTTTTTGGTGGTGTTGATCAGGTCAACCTGGTTCTGGGTCAGACCTGCCAGCACCGGGTCAAACTGATTTGTCTAGGGTGGCGGGTGAGGTGGACTCCGTGACTCAGTAGTATATATGGAGTCCTGTGACTATGCATGTAAATAATGTTTAATCAGGAATGACCTTAAAGAATGACCTTTTTATATTCGTATCGTCCTTAATTTATCAGAAAAGAGTGGGTCTATGCTCTTCTTCTCTTAGCACTGAATATGTTTCAGTCATCTCTGCTTTAATACTCTTTAATAGTTAGGAAAACTTCTTTGACTTTAAATACTACAGTACTGAAAATAATGATTATTATTATTTAAAGACTTCAACTTTTAATTCTTCTGATTCTTGTCCTACATTTGCAGGTTTGTGTTCATGTTTGCACTAGGAGCTGGACCAGTGCCAGCACTACTTCTTCCTGAAATATTTTCTAGCCGAATTCGTGCAAAAGCTATGGCTTTCTGTATGTGTGTACATTGGGTAATTCTCTGCACTCTGTAGATATCTTCCTATTTCTTTTAGTTTGTTACACATACTGTTCCCCAGTTCAACGTTTAAAACTATCAGAACATAAGATTCAATTTTAAGTATTTGATAATTTTTTTAACATTATTTTTGGCAATAATTGGGTTGTCTTGCCTTTTGTTCAGGTTTTCAATTGTTTTGTGGGTTTGTTGTTCCTGGAGTTTTTAAAACGTTTTGGAGCCAGAGTTTTGTATTCCTTTTTCGCATTTATATGCTTAATAGCTGTGGTATTCGTTAAAAAGAACGTCATGGAAACGAAGGGCAAGTCTTTGGAGGAAATTGAAATTGCACTCCTATCAGGGCAGTGATCAGTGGCAGCTATATCAAGGGATCTGGATATTTGGACGTGATAATATATAGGCTATTGCGTCCCGCCATTCAATTCCATGACAGTAGGGATGCTTTTACTTCTAGTTGGTTTGTGAGGATATATTACTGCCAAAGAATTGTCATTGATGGCTTCTGGGAGGCAGGCACACATCCAGTGCAATGTCAAACATATTAACCTAAGTTTTAATCCTGATGTAAACAGTAGCAGAGAATAAGAGAGTTTGTATCTATTGGCGGATCATAAGCTTACATTCTTTAATGGGCCAATTTCTAAAACGATTACTCAATTGTATACCAATAGCACAGCAGTGTACAGGTTCATGCCAACGAAGGACTTGCATCTGACCAGTCAGTCCGACTGGAGGAAGTTATTAGTATGGAATTTGCATAAAATTCTATTTGCAGAATTCGAGATATAGATCACAATGTGGCTCACATCTCTATTTTATAGAAGTTACTCTTACATTCTTATGTAGTTGGTATTCTCTGAAGAATTTGCAGGTTATTGAATTGATTTTATAGAATAAAATGAAAGTTGCTCAAATTTTGACAATGGTTAGTCATAAAATCACCCTCTCTTTCCTGCTCTGACGTGGATTAAAAACTTTGGTGAGTACAGGGTATCTTGCTCTCATCATATCATGAATGTTATCACTGATATTCGCCAAATTCATCCTGGAGAATTTGGGTAAATGAATCATGAAACTGCAAGGCACACCCCAAGGATAAACAATAAATCTCCTTGGAATAAAATGAACATGTTTTAAGACTAGCTATGGCTTCAAGAAAATAATTTTACCCTCAAGAAAATAATCTATACTTTTATAAATGAGAAAGTGTATAGATTCTTTTTACCCTTGGGAAAAGAATCTATACACTTTATCCTGTGTGAGCAGGAAAGGTTGGTAGAAGCCAAAAATATTTTGTGTGAGCGACGCATCCTTGAAGTAGGTTTTGTTGCCTTCTCTTGCAATATTTACTATGTTTAAATTGATTACATGAGAGTGGTGTTAGTCCCCAAGATATTGATGTGTATATCATAGGATATTATATTGTTAAACACTAAATTTGGATATGAAGAATCTCCCTTTTGAATCTGATAATTCCCAGCTCTAGATAGAATGTTTCTACTTTCATCGAAGTTGTTTATAATTGTTGATTTTTTTCAAACAATCTCCGAAAATTTGAGGAATCGACATCAACAAAACACTCACTAACAATAGGGGCTCGTCATGGTCATTTGGGGGAGGGCCCCATATCGAGAATTGAGGAATCATACGGGCTCACTCTGGTGATCTAGAAGTTGTTGTGTGTTTAATCTCCACCTACCCTTTTTGCCACATTAATGTAGCACTCCTAGTCATTGATGGGTGTTATTAACTATAATTATCTCACTAATCATTTTCTAACATTGTTTTGATTTATCATTGATGGATGTAAGAAATTATTTTTCTAACATTGTTTTGATTTCTCATTTATGGATGTAAAAAATTCTTTTCTTAGCATACTTTTTAAGTTAGTACAATTTCAATAATTCTTAACGGCTTAATTTAGAGTACATATTACAATTGTAATTCATCTATCTAACTAATCAATTTGGTACTTAGGGTAGATGTTCATTATAATTTCTACCATCAATCAATTTGATACTTAGGGTAAATGTTCATTATAATTTCTACCATTTAATTTAAAACAATTTTATTATAATTTCTATTTTTATCATTTAATTTAAAACAATTTCATTATAATTTTTACCATTTAATTTAAAACAATTTAATCAAACAAGAAGATAGTGAATTACTCTAAAACTGTGCATTTTAAAACAATTTAATCAAACAAGAAGATAGTGAATTACTCTAAAATTGTGCATTTTAATAGTCTAATATCTTTGCAACACTCTACATCAATGAATTGTTGTCGAAATTGGAATTAACTGTTAGTAAAATAACAACTTATCCGGTTGTCTAACTCTAGGGAACCCCGTCTCGCTTGAAACAAAAACTGTGCATTTTAATAGTCCAATTTCTTTGCAACACTCTACATCAATGAATTGTTGTCCAAATTGGAATTAACTGTCAGTCAAATAACAACTTATCTGGTTATCTAACTCTAGGAAACCCAGTCTCTCTTGAAACAACTAGTAATTCTTTAGAATTTTGATTTCTCATTTATGCATGTAATTGTTTTTTCTTAACATACTCTCTAAGTTACCAAATACAATTTTAATAATTCTCTACTGTTTAATTCAGTACATATTACAATCAACTAATAATTCTCTAGAATCTTGATTTTTCATTTATGCATGTAATTTTTTTTCTTAACATACTCTCTAAGTCACCAAGTACAATTTTAATAATTCTCTACTGTTTAATTCAGTACATATTACAATCATAATTCATCAATTTGATACTTAGGGTAGATGCTCATAATAGTTTTTACCATTTAATTTAAAATAATTTAATCAAGCAAGAAGATAGTAGGCTACCTCTAAAACTGTGCATTTTAGTAGTCTAATTTCCTTGCTGCCCTCTAAATCTGTGAAGCGTTGTCCAAATTGGGATTAATCATCTTAGTCAACTAGCAACTTATCTAGCTGTCTAACTCTAGGAAACCTGTGGGTTCTTGGTTCGACAAACCATCGTCTCTAACAACAACAACAACAACAACAACAACAACAACTAGTAATTCTTTAGAATAGAGTAAGCTAAACTCTAGACGATTTGCAGCCATATTTCGGTGGTTTTTTTCGACCAAAATCTGGCAGAAATTGTCGAAATGGTAGTTTTGGATTGCTCGAATTACATAATTGGGGTGCCCCAGGGGTAATTGAGGTCGCTAAATCCATTCTTGCAATCAAACTTGCAATTCCAACAACCCAAATTGCAATTTTAGTGATTTCCCCATTGTTGGATTTCGGCAAAAACCACCGAAGAAAGTGCAAAGAGTCCAGAGTTTAGCTCACTCCCTTTAGAATCTTTTAGAAATCTTCCCAAGCTCAAAATTTAAACTTTGTTCACAATTTAGTTTACTCCTTTTAATGCTTTTCCCTTCACAAGCCTTAATTCTCTTCAAAAGAAAAGATTGAACCACTATTCACCACTATTCCTCTTGAGATTTCCTTCATGCCTCCCCATCGCCTTCCTAGCCTCAAAAAAAGAGTCCTAAGGTCACAAAATGATAAAACAATAACCAACTTACTCATCATTAATAATGTTGACATTTCCTTAGATAAAATCAAATCAAAGCCAATCTTTGGTAAGATTTAAGAAACAAGTCTTTCAGTGAAGCAAATTTAAATCCTAAAAGAAATGTAATTTCAACATATAATAAAATGTAACTTGATAAGATTCAAGAAACAAGTCTTTCAATGAAATGAAATCAAGTCCTAAAAGAAATGTAATTTCATCATATAATAAAATGTAACTTGATTTGAGTTAGATAAATTAATCCAAACGAAAGTTAAATTACAAGTATATAAGTTTAACCTTTGGCAACACTTATCATGCATTAATCATTGAACATATTACTTTAATAACCAATACATTTTTAGAACAATATTAGTGTATGTATGGGTAGCTAGTGGACACATAGCTTGCACATGTAGTGATATTAATATTATTACCATATTCATAGTTCTTGTGTGCTCACAACCAATTATGTAAGACATGAAATTAAGTGCACACAATATTCAATAATCTCACTAACCTATAATAATTTATAATTTATTATAAATTGACATTCTATTAAGATTATTATAATTAATTAAGTGTTAACACAAAAGAAACTAAGTAGGGAATGTAGTTGGCACATCTAATTTTTGAACAACATCCTTAACTACTTTGAATCATCTTTTCTTCCTAACCTACTTCCATGTTCTATATCCTATCATTTCCTCAATTGAAATATGCTGGAGCATCAATTAAATTGCCCTAACTTCATATATACCATATACGTGGAAGTGTCAATTATATCAACTTAACTTCTCTAGTTGCGCCGAGAGGCGCTCTACAACCCAGTATTAGGGAGATCTTGTAACGTTGAGTAATGTTTGTCGAGTATGAGGGAGATGTTGTAACGTTTGTTCCTAACATGTCAGCCATAAATAATATTGTCGATTATGATGGAGATATTGTAACGTTTGTCGAGTATGAGAGAAATGTTGTAACGTTTGTTCCTAACATGTCAGCCATAAATAATATTGCCGATTATGATGGAGATATTGTAACGTTTGTCTAGTATGAGAGAAATGTTGTAACGTTTGTTCCTAACATGTCGGCCATAAACAAAAAAGAATAATTCAAAGTAAAAAGTAATAAAATATTATGCCGGCCATTAATAAAAAAATAGAATTCTAAATTTTGTTTAATATTCTCGACAAGCTCCAAGTGAAAAAAAATAGAAGCAAGTTTCGTTTTCTCTGGAAATTTGATTCTATATACAAATAAAATACTAATTATGTTTTTCCAAATAGAATACTGAATTCAAATTTAGTTTTTCTACAAAAATAATTGTAAATTTTGTTTAATATACTCACTTTTTAAAATAATAGTTTTAATTGTAGTGCTTTAAATTTGAATTTAGTTTTTCTAAAAATAGAATTCTAAATTTTGTTTAATATACACTTTTTAAAAATAATAGTTTTAATGGCAGTGCTTTAATAGCATCCCAACCTAGATCCAAGTGAATAAAAATAGAAGCAAGTTTGGTTTCATTTAGTTTTCTCTGAAAATTTGATTCTATATAAAAATATAATAGTAATTATGTTTTTCCAAATAGAATACTGAATTTGAATTTGGTTTTTTTACAAAAATAATTGTAAATTTTGTTTAATATACTCATTTTTTAAAATAATAGTTTTAATTGTAGTGCTTTAAATTTGAATTTAGTTTTTCTAAAAATAGAATTCTAAATTTTGTTTAATATACTCACTTTTTAAAAATAATAGTTTTAATTTCAGTGCTTTAAATGGTAATTTGAATATGATATTAATGGTGTGAATGGTTTTGAATATTAATTCGAATTATTTTAAACTATAATCATTTTTAACTATTTAGTTAATTTTTATTTTTTTAATAATTTTAATCTATTTTTAAATTTAATAAATTTTAATTGTTTAATATATTAAATTTTAAATTATATTAATATTAAACATTTTAAATTATTTTAACTATTTAATATTTATATTAAATTTAAATTTAAATTTAACTCCCGATTCAAACATATAAATATATTAAATCGTTTAATTCCCAAACAACTGGGTGTATCCCATTGGTAACACATTGTGGTGGTCATAGGAAGGTCATGGGTCAAACCCTGTTGATCCACTCTTCCCCCATTTTTGACAAATGTAATATTATTCAAGTTTATATATAAGTTCTTTACTATGTATAATAAGAACTACTTGCGGTATAGTCGTAAGGGTGTTGGGATAATGGGCGTGAGGTCCATGGTTCGATCCTCCTAGATCACCTATTTTTTTTGAAAATATATTGAATTTCATTATCATGTAAAGTGAGTTTTATACTTGCATAGATTTCAGTGTATGGTGTTTTATCATTGCATAATTTTCAACGTAGCTGTTAATCAATGGATGCATAGATTTCAATGTAGATTTCTTGGATGCATAAATTTTAGTGTGGATTTTATAGATGCATAAATTTCAGTGTATATGTTAATGCTTGACATTTTTTATATAGAGTCTAAACTAGAAATGGAAGATGTGCATGCAGAAGGTGCTATCAGACAAACATGAGAAGAACAAAAAATACAGAATGTCGAACGCCAAAAAGCGTATCAAGGAAGAAAATCTAACGAAATGACAACAAAAGAATGAGAAGGATAAAGGTTTATACCACATAACCAAAAGTTATGTGGATATTGAATTTCATTATCATGTAAAGTAAGTTTTATACTTGCATAGATTTCAGTGTATGGTGTTTTATCATTGCATAATTTTCAGTGTAGCTGTTAATCGATGGACGCATAGATTTCAGTGTAGATTTCATGGATGCATTAATTTTAGTGTGGATTTCATAGATGCATAAATTTTAGTGTATATGTTAATGCTTGACATTTTTTATATAGAGTCTGAACTAGAAAGGGAAGATGTGCATGCGGAAGGTGCTATTAGACAAACATGAGAAGAACAAAAAATACAAAATGTCGAATGCCAGAAAGCGTATCAAAGAAGAAAATCTAACGAAATGACAACAAAAGAACGGGAAGGATAAAGGTTTATACCACAGAACCAAAAGTTATGTGGATATTGATTTTCATTATCATGTAAAGTGATTTTTATACTTGCATAGATTTCAGTGTATGGTGTTTTATCATTGCATAATTTTCAGTGTAGTTGTTAATCGATGGACGCATAGATTTCAGTGTAGATTTCATGGATGCATAAATTTTAGTGTGGATTTCATAGATGCATAAATTTCAGTGTATATGTTAATGCTTGACATTTTTTATATAGAGTCTGAACTAGAAATGGAAGATGTGCATGCGAAAGATGCTATCAGACAAACATGAGAAGAGCAAAAAATACAGAACGTCGAACGTCAGAAAGCATATCAAGGAAGAAAATCTAACGAAATGACAACAAAAGAACGAGAAGGATAAAGGTTTATACCACAGAACCAAAAGTTATGTGGATATTGAATTTCATTATCATGTAAAGTGAGTTTTATACTTGCATAGATTTCAGTGTATGGTGTTTTATCATAGCATAATTTTCAGTGTAGCTGTTAATTGATGGACGCATAGATTTCAGTGTATATTTCATGGATGCATAAATTTTAGTGTGGATTTCATAGATGCATAAATTTCAGTGTATATGTTAATGCTTGACATTTTTGATATAGAGTCTGAACTAGAAATGGAAGATGTGCATGTAGAAGATGCTATTAGACAAACATGAGAAGAACAAAAAATACAGAACACCAAACGTCAGAAAGCATATCAAGGAAGAAAATCTAATGAAATGACAACAAAACAATGAGAATAAGACTTGAAACAAAAAGTAGAATAACAAAAAGAATATTGAAAAAGAAAGTTGGACGAAATGACAGTAGAAGAACGAAGAAAATGAAACGTGGATCGACAAAAAGAATATCGAAAAAGAAAGTTAGACGAATTGACAACAGAAGAACGAGAAGAACAAAGAAAATGAAACATTGATCGACAAAGAGCATATCGAGAGATAAAGTTGAAGCAATTGGAAGAACAAAGAAATCAATTTGTAGAACAACAAAGAAATCAAAATGTAGAACAACAAAGACAATATTCAACCAATATACCCATAGAACCAACTGTGGGAGATGCTCAACGTGTAACGGTCAGAAAGCGACGTGTTGATGACATGGTCCAATTTCAAGTAGCTCCAATTACTAATATGGTCCAAGATAAGGAGATTGAAATTGATGATAATATATCGGTACCATCTGAAGAAATGTATAATAGACATCGAAAATTTTGTGAACGAATTGATCAATTAACATAAGTTCAAATGTGTCATGTTTGCCAGGAGTCATATCCTAGAATACAAGTATGTAATACAAGTGTAGGTCCAATGTAGATTCTCATATGATCGATATGAGAAGATCTCAAAACTACCAGGTGCGAAGATAAGAAAAGATGAAGAAGATAGATTGAGAATGATCATGATGTGAACCATATTTTCATTTATTTAATCCTTACAAAATTATTGTCTTTATTTTCTAGTTTAACAATTTACTCATACTTATTACTTACAGTATGATAATCCTCATAATTCTATCTGTGTTTTCAACTTAACCTGTTCCTTACAATGCTGATCAAACTCCAGTTTTGTGTCATTGCCCATGACTGGAATGTTAAGATCCTAGTGGGTGGCCTTCACTAACATCTCGAGGTTTTGGTGTAATGGTTCGTATCATTAGGTATCAGAGCCTCCACCCAGGTTCAAGTCACAGAGCGGGTGGCAACGTCGGCATTGTAGTGTTCGCCCGAGGCTCGTACGGCTCAAAGGGGACACCACTGTACGGGCGCACATCCAGCCCAGAGTCTGGACTGCGGAGCGTGGTGGGATGTTAAGATCCTAGTGGGCGGCCTTCACTAACATCTCGAGGTTTTGGTGTAATGGTTCGTATCATGGAACCAGTCTAGATCCAAATCCTAGGCTCTATCAAGCGCTGAGAGGGATCAAATCTCTTGAGGTGCAAACCTCTTCTCAGATATTGCACTCAAGGAGCCTTTCAAGGAGAGGTTTTCACCTCGGGATATTTGATCCCTCTCGGCACTTGATAGAGCCTAGGATTTGGATCTAGGCAAGTAGGATACCAATAGTTGGTATCACGCATCTAGGGAGTACGGTTTAACATGACCCTTCCATGACTCCAAGTTTAATAATCCAATTCTTTTGTAGTCTAAATTAGTGAAGTGTTGTTCGAATTGGGATTAATTGTCTCAGTCAACTAGCAACTTATTCGATTGTTTTAACTCTAGGAAACCTATGAGTCTTTTCACCCTCAATGCCAGTCTCTCTAAAAACAACAACTAGTAATTCTTTATAATCTTGATTTCTCATTTATGCATGTAAAAAATTATTTTCTTAGCATACATTCTAAGTTACTAAGTACAATTTCAATAATTCTTTACTGTTTAATTCATAGTACATATAGAATCATAATTCATCTAATCTAACTAATGAATTGATATATAGGGGAAATGCTCATAATAGTTTCTACCATTTAATTTAAAACAATTTCATCAAGCAAGAAGATAATAGATTACCTCTAAAACTATGTGTTTTAGTAGTCTAATTGCCTCTACAACTATGTGTTTTAGTAGTCTAATTGCCTCTAAAACTATGTGTTTTAGTAGTCTAATTCCTTTGCAACCCTCTAAATCAGTGAATTGTTGTCCAAAATGGGATTAATCGTCTCAGTCAACTAGCAACTTATCTATATGTCTAACTGTTGGTTTCCTGGTCCTCCATGCCTGTGTCTCTAACAACAACAATTAGTAATTCTTTAGAATCTTTTAGAAATATTCCCAAGCTCAAAGTTCAAACTTTGTTCACAAGTTAGTTTACCCCTAGTTCTCTCGAGCTTTCCTTTATGCCTTCCCCATCAACTTCCTAGCCTTAGGAAAATAGTATTAAGAAGGTCACAAGATAATAAAATAATAACTAACACATCATTGATAATGTTGAAATTTCCTTAGATAAAATCAAATCAAATCCAATCCTTGGTAAGATTTATGAAATCAGGCTTTCAACGAAGTGAAATTAAATCCTAAAATAAATGTAATTTCATCATATAATAAATTGTAACTTGATTTGAAATAGACAAATTAATCCAAATGAAAGTTAAACACGTATATAAATTTAACTTCCTGCTGCTACACTGATCGTGCATCGGTCAATGAGAATATTATTTTAATCACTAATACATTTTTAGAACAATACTAGTGTATGTATGTGAAGCTAGTGGACACATAGCTGGCACATGCAATAATATTAATATTATTAACATATGCATAGTTCTTGTGTGCTAACAACCAACCATGCGAGACATGAAATCAAGTAAACATAACATTCAATAATCTCATTAACTAACCTGCAATAATTTATTATAAATTTGACATTACATTAAGATTATTATAAATTAATTAAGCAAGTGTTTTAAACACAAAATAAATAAAGTAAGGAATCTAATTGGCAAATCTAATTCTTGAACAACATAATTAGCTACTTCGATTATCACTACATTAAGATTATTATAAATTAATTAAGCAAGTGTTTTAAACACAAAATAAACTAAGTAAGGAATCTAGTTGGCACATCTAATTCCTAACAACATAATTAACTACTTCAAATCATCTTAACTTCCTAACCTATTTCCATGTTCCATATCTTAGCATTTCCTCTACTGGAATATGCTGGAGCATCAACTATATTGACCTAACTTTAGATATACCATATAAGTGGAAGAGCCAATTATATCAACCTAACTTACCTATCATGCAACTAATAGTCGTTATCACACATCTAGGGAGTATGGTTTAACATAACCCTCCCACCACTCTAGGTTTTAGAGGATAAATGATGGGTAATACTTTCACCCATTTTAATGGAACTAGGTTCAATGCCCTATTAATGACCATATTGCACTACTGTTGTTGTTCTTAGATCCATGTAATTGAATGATTAATATGGGAAACCATGTTTGCTTTAAAACTTGCATTGGCTCAAATATCCTAACAATGTATTGAACCATTTATTAATTCAAGAATTAATGCTTCATAGTATACCATTTCCTTTTTTCCTTTTATTTCATGTATTTTCCTGAAATGACACTTTGGTGGGTCCCTGGTTGGGCATCAGTTCAGGATGGAACTGGGTTGAACTGGCTTATAGGTTTGGTTCATAGGATGGTTTGAGGTTGTCTAGTTTTGGGTCAGTATGGACCAGCTGGTTCTAGTCTATTACACCGTTTTTTATAACTTTAATTGTGCTATGCTTGGCATTAGTACAATACAACTAGAATTCAAAACAATATCACCATGGAAAGATATCTATCTTTTGAGGAATTACTTTATACTAGACATTTTACGAGGCCTCTCTTGATGGTCCTTCAGATTTGTTT
Organism: Larix kaempferi; assembly: GCA_027924585.1. Lineage (NCBI taxonomy): Eukaryota > Viridiplantae > Streptophyta > Pinopsida > Pinales > Pinaceae > Larix > Larix kaempferi. Next base: position 11,995,655 of record BSBM01000372.1, on the reverse strand, counting down.
GGACTTTTGTGTTCTCTTTTTTATTTTGATTTGGTGAAGCTTGGGGGATTATGCATGTAATTCCATCCTTATTAAGTACCCACGTTTTCCCCATGGATTGGGCAGTCCATATCTTTAGCTTAACCTATAACCTGCTTTCATAGTGACGTCTCTTCTTTCATCAAAGCCAAAATTGCTTCTGCATAATGATGATGCCTCCTCTTAAGGGTCTAGGTTGTACCCTTGTAATAGTTTATTCATTATTGTCTAAGTTTTTCTTAAAGAAATGTATAGGGTGGTGAATGGTGACATGGGTTTCCAAACAATGCTGGGTAATCTACTCAATATTTTGTGAATATAGAGAGTAATACATGAAAGGGGAGTAGATGATGAATCCATATAATAAAATAGAATAAAGAGAAGGATTGGTGCCATATATCTATCTTACTAAAGTTTTCAGGACGTTTCAACACTCTTCTTGGAATATCCATGGGTGCACGATATCTTATAGTTTAAAACTATAGAAGGTATAGTTTAATATCTTCCTAATGATGAAGGTATAGTTGGGTAATGTTGGGTCCTAATGGTTGAAGATTATAAATGTATACTTTTAACATTATGCTTAGACACTGCATATATAATTCTAAACTATATTTTGTGAAATAATTTTGCAGGCTGGGCAACGTTTAACAATAAATTATGACAAGAAGTGCATACTACTGAGACATCAGGATTCCAAAGGAGAAGACCATCAACTAGTTGATAAAACAAGGGCCGCGATAAAAATCTTACATATAGGGATTAAGGTTTCTATCCACGCAATTGATTATGTGTCAAAGATAATCCAGAAGTTGAGGGATGGGGAATTGCAACCACAACTTGTGGAAATAATACAAGGGTATGCATTTACTTTTTAATTTACTATACAATATCAAACAACAGTATAAAACACTCTGAAAAATAATGCACACTAAATAGCCAATCAGAATTGGGAAAAATCAGTATAGTGATTCTACAGTAGTGGGTATATAAAATGTTTGACGAAAGTCCTGCACTAAGTTACCTCGGTAGTTAAATAAAAAACTAGAGTCAGGATTCGCAAGGGACTTGGATAGGGATTTGTTGCGGGGGTTTTGATTCCATCTATTCTACAGATGGGAGTTTTCTTCCTATTCATATGTGACTCACCACAAAAGAAAAGAACAGTTCGTCTTTCCATGCTTGGAAATGATTGTATATAGTACTTGTTGAAGTAGAGGAGGATCCATCGCTTGACATCTTGAATGTAGCTACGAATCCTCTGCCCCTCCCTTGGATGACAGGGGAACAAACCTTTCCCACTAACATTTGAGATGAAATGATATTTTTTGTCCAACAGATACCAATTTGGAAAAATGGCCAGAGGCTACAATAAAGTAAATGGTGGCCATAGGCCAGGAGGAGCAATCCCAAGATAGAAATAGGACAAAATCGGATGGCTCTGATACCAATTGTAAAGAAACTCCTTATTGATTTTTCACTCATCAAGGCATAGAAAAGATATACAAAATGGATAGCAAGACAACTAATAATTAATAGAATGGTGATGAAAGAGTACATAATATATGAGATACACACATGCACAAGTGAAAACGGAGGGCACAACTAATGGTCATGGCTAGTCAGTTACTATAATTAGTAAGTTATATTACACTGGGTTCTTTTCAGGAGATTAGTGAGACTTCAAACAAACTGGAACATGACCTCTGTAATGATCGACTGGAAACTTTGTTTGGACTTGCTGCTAGTAGGGGCCTCAAAGGCCCTAGTATGCATGACTTGAGTGGATCACGTTTGCACAAAAATGTTTTGTTGATAGATGAATACTTGAAGGGATTTAAAGAGTCATGGATCAGAACAAGATGTGCCATCATGTCAGATGGATGGAGTGATGGAATGAAATGTACAATAATAAATTTATTTGTCTCTTTCCCACAGGGAACCATGTTCTTGAAATTAATTGATTCAATTGATAAGGTGAAAGATGCAAAGATGTTATTTCAGCTTTTGAATGAGACTGGTGTGGAGGTGAGGGGGTGGAAAATGTTGTTCAAAACACCACAAATAATGCTTCTAACTATATTCTTTCTAGTAAGATGTTAGAGCAAATACAAAACCATACTTTGCAACCCATGTGTTGCACATAGCATAGACCTCATGTTGAGAGAATTACAAAATACATATACAACCACTCATGGGTATTGAACCTAATGCAGAAAAACACCAAGAGCATGGAACTTGTTAGCATTGACATCACAAGATTTGCAACTCACTTCCTCAAATTGCAATTTATCCTTTCCCAACCAAAAAACTTGCAAAAGATGTTTTCAAGTGATGAATAGAACGCATCTCAGTGGGCTCGCAAACTAGATGGAAAATATACCAAAATGAATGTTTTCGAGACCACATTTTGGAAAAAAGAAGGAAAGATTGTGAAAAATGTCGAACCCCTTGTTAAGGTGGTGCAATTGGTAGATGGGGAAAAATTGGCCATGGGTTACATTTATGAGACTATGGATCAGGCAAAGGAGAATATAAGGTCAGAGTACAAGGATAAGGTAGTTAAGTATGGGCCTATCTGGGAGATCATTGATAACAGATGGACCAATCAACTCCATTATCCTATACATGCAATTGGGTCTTATAGATATCAGTTGGGAGAAGATCAAATTGGGGACGTCAAAGATGGATTGTACGAGTGCCTAGAGCGCATGGTCTCTAATGAAAGTGAGCAACTAGAAATATATCGAAAAATCATTGCTTTCACTAGAGCCATGGGTACCTTCGGAAAAAACCTAGAAAACATTGCAAGAGATGTGGACCAACCAAGTAAACAATTCCAAATTTTTATTAAGTTCAACTATTTAATCTTTAAATACTTGAAATTTTAGACAAATTCACAAACTAATTTGTTGAACTAACTTTGCATTTGCAGCACATTGGTGGGAATCAATTGGTAGGGTAGACAATGTCCCCAATTGAAAAAGTTTGCAATTCGAGTCCCATGTCAAAGTTGCAATGCATCCAGGTGTGAGCACAATTGGCCTATCTTTGAGAAGATTCACAACAACATGTGAGAGTACAGTTCAAATAACGACATTTTGAATGCCTAGGAAATCTCCACCCTGAAATTAACTAGACTATGACTAACTCATATCTACAAAAATAATCATCCCTTAAAGCACAACACTCAGAAATTCTTGTAGGTATATTGTTATAGGGTTAGGATCAGAACCAATTTTATGCATCTTAATATTTGATTAAAAAACTAATAGTAATTGATGCTAGTTGAGAGGGTATTTGACGCATATCATCAAGAAGAAGAGAGCAATGAAAGACATGGCTAAATATAAAACTGAGTAGAAATACATCAGTCTATGCATAATCTTAAATTTGGAGAGTGGTAAAGACATTCAATAAGAGGACAAGAGACACAACATACACCCTGGTATTTCGAGGGCATCTTTGAGATGCGACTATATAACTCATAGTAAACCAAGTAACATTTGCAACTCTCTAACCATAATAAACACTGAACACAGGGTTTGTTCAGCTCCCAGTAAAGACCAAACCGCCTCTTCAAGGATTTTGAACTGATGCAACCTGAATTTTTTCAAGACAACTCAAAGAACTCACATTGGAAATATATCCATTGAGACCATATTAGTATTATTTGCTCCACTAGAAAAAGATGATAATGATGAATAGGCACCAAAGTCTGTTTATAGGATTCTTGTAAAATTGATTTTGCTTGAGACCCAACCTACTCCCATTTGGAGCCAACCTTTAAATAAATTTCCCGAACTGGGATGACATCCTATGTGTTAGCGACAAACGTGTCGATTCAGTTAGGGCCAAGACCGATTTTGACGTAGTCAACGTGAGTCAAACTCGTGATTTTTTCCCTGACTCACGATTTAAAGATTCAATTTTTTGAACTGTGCACCCAGGCAAAGTGTTTAAGATCGATTTCGACTATTTTTTGTCATTATTTTGCTTGCTAGAGGGTGGCTAGAGGTGATTCATCTTGCTAGAGGTGCTCAGTAGCAATGGTAAAATTTAATTCTTAAAGTACAAGTGGCATTCTCCTTATCTTTCACTTTCTATCATTTTACATAAATTTTTAACATTACCATAATTGCTTCAGGATGTTTGAGAGTGGTTTGAACCTCATCGCAGTTCATATGAAAAAAGTAGAATTTTAGATCCCATTCAAAATTCAACAAACTTAATAGTTCTCAGGATTGCAGATGTAATGTCCCCATTTTGACCCCCTTTGCATTAAATCGTAAATGATGTAAATATTGTTATTTAATCATGGTGAGGAGCTCAAGGCCAAGGCCCCACCGTTGATTTAGCGTTTTATGTATAAGCAATTAAAAATAGATTCCTATGGTTCTTGTGCTGGACATGCACAATGTAAATTAAGACATCATGTAAATACGAATTTTAATGAAATACCCACAACTAGCTATGCAATGCAACAAAGAGATGGGGGCATGATTCTATAAGGAATAGGGAGGGAAATGATTCAAACCCTTGAGCCAATGGTGATAAGCCAAATGTCAATGAATAAACCCTCAACTACCCATTTTGGCTTATGCACCCAATCATTAAATTCTTCCAAGAGTTGGTTGAGGTAGTTAATACCTTGGGAATGAAGAGGTATGGCAGCCAATTTTGTGCATGGGCAAGCCATCAACCTGGGAAAACGTACTTTTTCTTATGGGGCAAGAAAACGCCCACAAAATGGTGCCCAAAGCCATTCTGAACCCATAGTCTTTCCTCTCTCACGCAGTCTGAAGTAGCGGAGTCTGTCTCCTTCACGTTTTCTACCATTTTCCTGTATTTTCCATAGCTGGGAGCTCGTTTTTGTGTTGCACAGTGGCTGGGAGAAAGGGAGTCACGTTTTGGGGGTTTATAGAGGTTGTTTCAGCCCCTGGAATGCATATAAACGTTTTCTGAAAACGAATGGATCTCCCAGGGTTTATTTCCCATCTACCAGTTCGTTTTGGTTGCCCACGTTTTTCAACACTTGTATTTGTGTTGTTGGGTGCATCCCTATATTGGTTTGAACTGTGAGCAAGAAATTAGGAGTGGAAGTGGACCTGAATTGGCTTGATAAACCTAGTGAGGGAGATAACCTATCAAGAAGATCAAGAGGGTTGGCTACTCTTCTATGCACACCTTGAACAATATTAGATTGGAAGGTATGGCCTGAGGCACTGTGTAGTAGTGAAGGGAGTACTTCCATGTGCCAGGTGTGTAGGTATTGTGGGAGCCAAGCTAGATAGATCTTGCAGAGGGTACCCATATCTCTATGGATGATCCCACTAGCTTAGCAATTCTCCCTTCCATTGCCTAACATCCTGATAAACCCAACTGTAGATTGGCTTGGCTGATTTGGTGTATCTTTGGGCTATGTGTGAGTCTGCTATTCCCTGATTCCTTATAGAGATCATGCCCAGCTCGGGGGTGGCAGTGTGTTGAGATATTGATGATAACAACTGGCCTACGGTTGGGTGGAACGTTGCAGTTGCATAGCCAGTTGCTCGGGACTACTTTGTTATAATATAAGTACTCTCTTGTGTTAACTTTGCAATTATTTATTCGATGAATATCATGAATATCTTGAATGTATGATGGATGTGTAATTGAAATTACTTCCGCTGTGTTTTCTTATAATTATACATTTCCATATGTCTTTTTATATTATGTGAATGCTTATTTTAAAGTTCATGGGGCTAGATGCCCAGCTTTAGCATCACATTCTCTCCATCACGCCGGTATGATGGGAGGGGACATTACAGCAGAGTTTCCATTGGATTCTATCATGTATGAGGGTAAGGGAATGGCATATAATCAAGCACATTAAAATTGGTTTTGGAGCCGTTAAAAAAGAAAAACCACTGAATTTGTCATGCTAGAAGGATTGAAACATTCTTAAGTACAATATATTGAACTTGCTATTCCAAGAAACTTGATAAAAATACAACTAAAATTTTAAGGCAGAATGGTTAGTGAAATGGCTTCTCCTAGTCTGGGAAAACTAGGATCGGCGCAGTGACCATATTCTCTTTCAATGTGTCAAAGCCTTTCTCACAGTCCTCATTCCAAATGAATGGTACATCTTTCTTCAACAGCTTTTCCATAGCTGCGGTTATCTGCGCATACCCTTTTATGAACTTCCTGTAATAACTGGTATGCCCCAGTGTAGTGCGCAACTGCTTAACTACGTTGGATGTAGGCAAGTTTACAATGATTGCGATATTAGCAGGGCCTGCCGTCAAGCCCTGTTTGCACACAATGTGTCCCAACAAGATTCCATAGGGAACACAGAAAACACACTTCTTCAAGTTTAATGAAATTTGATGCTGTATGCACTTTTCCAGCATCATCCCGAGGTTCGCGGCATGGTTCTTCAATAAATCGAAAATGGTCCAATCATCAAAGTAAACCTCTAAAAACTTATGTATAAAATCCTTAAATGCTGCGACGACCACTCTAGAAAATATGGCGGGTGCATTTTTCAGACCAAAAAGCATCACTGTGTATTGGTACGACCCCCATTCTGTAGCAAAAGTCGTCTTGTGCCTATCTGCGCAATCAATCCTAATCTGATGGTAACCAGAGAATCCATCAGTAAAAGAATAGGCTTCATTCCCTCCAACATTATCTAGCACTTCATCTGTAAAAGGTGTAGGAAATAGGTCATGCATTGAGGCGTCATTCAGCTTCCTGAGATCCACACAAATTCTGATCTCACCCTTCGTTTTCTTATCCTGGATAACGATCGGGCTTATCCACTCGGATTATTCAACTGGCTCAATGATCCCTGGATCGAGCATCTTATCGAGTTCTGCCTTAACTCATTCTTTGTAGCGCGGGTTCAGTTTATATGGTATTTGTTTCATAGGCTTCACGCCAGGCTTAAGAGGAATTTTCATCACTCCTAAGTCTCCCAAGATACCTTTCATCTCTGTGAACTTGGTCCAGAATAGTTCTTGATATTCCTGTAATATACCCGCGACCTCCTCAACTGTATCTTCATCCCAATAATCCCCAATAGCTGCGAACCTTGGCTCTTCGCTCGTGCCAATGTTCACTTTTCTTGTTTTCACAGGTTCGCTCATATCTGGAATTTCCAGTGGAGGTCCTTCTACCTCACGCGAGCCCTCTGACTCAGGTATTTGTATATTGCGCGGGTCCTCCTCATCACTATCTGCTTTTTCCTCGGGTTCTGCATCGATGTGATAACAATCTAGGGCATGTTCTAGCTGCTCCTCCCACTCTGGCTGTAGTTGCGCAGGTATGCGTTCTGCCCCAAATAATTCTTCGAGTGTCATGTTTCCTTGCGTCTAATCTGGGTTGAATATTTTTTTCTTAATAACTTGCAGCACGTCATTATTACTCGGATGTTCATCTTCGAAACTAAAATATTGCTGGAAACGTGTAGTTAGGACAGACCAATCGAATGTGTCTCTGCGCAGCTCCAGGTCTAGGTACCACTTCTTTGGAATCGGTTCCTCCAATGTGTGTACAAACAGTTGTACCCATTTTGTCTGTGGTCTTTCCCTCCATGCTTCTGAACAGCCCTGAATATGCTCTCTTGGATCCGTCTGTCCATTGTATTTCTTGAATGATAGGGTAACCTTATCAGCAAACCAGATTTGCATCTTAATTCTGCATTGATCCCATGTGGTTAGTGTCTTCTTATGCGCAGCCCACCATCTGGCAGGTATCCCGCGCAGGGCCATGTCTAATGCTGCGACGTGATATTCATCCGCAACTGCTACAATATATTCTTTGATAAAACAATAAACATTAGATAAACCATCATAGGTAGGGATTGGAGTTACCTCTTTTCCAATCCAGCGGAGTGACTTTGTGATCCGTGCGCATTTCCTGGCAGATACTTCGTGTAATCTGCTTTGCTAGTTTTCCAATCCTGCATCAGATTCTGAGACGCAAGAACTGTCGTAGCACCAACTGAGTGTTCCATCTACAATTGGATTAATATAATTAGCAACATTAGTTGTCATTTTGTAAATACGGTCCAAGTCTTGGGCTCTGGATTCCTCATGAATCGGTTCAACATATCGTTCACCCTGTGAAGGGTCTAATGGTGCGATGACCCTGATATCATTGCCTTCAAATATCATTTTCATGGTCTTTAAATCAATAATGGTAGAGTTAGTCATTGCCCAATCGATAGCCAGCAGTGCTGGATAAGGATGGTTGTCATCCACGATTTCAATTACTTCAAAATCGGCATAGCTGCGCACTCCATAATTGTCAACAATTGTGTTTGGTAATCTCCCCAAGGGTATAACTATCCGTTGGTTATCCATTCTTAACTGTAGAGGTGACCACTATAACTTTGGTTTACCCATCTGATGCCATGTCTGCTTGGTCAAGACATTTACTTCGGATCCAAGATCAAGAATGATCTCATCCATCTCGTAGTCTCCAATCTGCGCAGTAAGTCTCATTTCCCTTCCTGTTATTTTTGGACTCCTAATATTATGGAATACACCATGGGCAGCTCCTTTCTCGCTGTTTGGCTCATATTTCCTCAGTAGCTTTTCAAATTCGGTGAAAACATCTGTGCACTTTAATAACTTCATACAGCTTCGTAGGAATTGCACAACAGAAGTATCTGTGTCTGCCTCAGCACTTAGCTGATCGTATGCTTCTGGCATATCTTCTACGTGCGGTGTTTCGCTGCGCAGCGGAATTCTTGTGAACTCAGGCGCTGATTCTCAAAGAATATCCCACGCTTCTGTAAATGCTCCCTTATTTTTTTGTAAATCTAGACCCGATGTTTTTCCAGGGGCTTTTCTAATCCATACTGGCTCTCCTGGATTCTGTCTAGGATCATGCACTCCAGAAGTCAAAGCTTCTGCGCCTCCCTCTCTTCCTGTATCAGCGCCACTGCTTGTCACCACATTGGAACTTGGATCTGCATTCCTTCTCTCTGCTATGATCAATTGAATGTTAAGATTCGGTGGTTCTGTCCTTCTTCGTTTTTGCATTTCTACCTCTAGCACAGGACAGTCTTCGATAACATGCTCAAATGATTTACAATAATTGCACATAGTGCATGGGTTCATACAATCTCTAGATACGTGACTGGGCTGTCCACAATTATAACAGATTACCTGGCCGCGGCCTCTTCCCTGTGCTGGGCCTCTTCCTCTCCCGCAGCATCCACCACCACGGCATCGATACCCTCCCTGATCATAGGGGGCGTTTTCTTGTTTCGACTGATTTTCCTCTTGGACACGATACATTCCAACACCTTGCATCATTTCCATATCTCGCTTCCTTTTGTTCATGAGATCGTATGCCCGGCAGTTGGATTCGTCATGTCCAACTGATTTACAGAAATTATAGTACACGCTCTTAGGTGTCTTTACATATTTCTGGATGAGATAACAGTCTTTAGGCCTGTGTCCTCTGGTTCTGTAGATTTCACACCATGGTGCCTAATTTTGATTCATATTCATTGGGTTTGGTGTGCCACTATCAAGATAATCTTGAAATAGAGGGCAATGTTCTCTGGTGTGGCCCTCTCCTTTACATCCCGTGCACCAAACCTCGCGTCTATGTTCATATCTTTGCTCCTTTCCATTTTTCATACCTTGCAATTCTAACGTCAAGGGAGTCAACTGGTTCTGGATCTGAGACATCCCAGAACTAGTCTCACCAATTGGTGAGGCCTCCAGCTTCATTTCGATCTCTAAGGCCTTTTCCTACGATGCAACCTTTTGCTGCATCAATGGTTGTCTAATATGGGGTAACAATGCAGTGATGAACCATTCCTTATGCTGTTGTGGAGCTATCTCAAAGCTCACTTGATCCAACAGTGTCTTAAATTTTTGGTCAAATTCCCAGACCATTTCAGTAGGCTTCTGCTTGATTTCCTTTAATTCTGTTATGCACTGCGACTCTGATTTTGGATTTTTAAACTCTGCGGTGAGAGCAGCCTTAATTTCTGTTAGGGTTCTCGGCTGTGCCTGAGAATACTTCATAAACCAATTCAAGGCTCGGTCTCGGAAAGTGGTGATGAGCTGCGCTCTCTTCACAGCATCATCCTGGATCTGCTTGACACTCCATACGGCTTCACATAGAAACCAATGCTGATCAGGGTCTTCTAGACCCGTTCCTTTGAATATCGATAGTTTTATATCGCTATCTGTCATTCTCCTTCCTGGTTGTGCAGCGCTCTGAGTAGTGCTGACTATCTGTGCGGAGAAAATAAAGGGAATATTTGGACTGGTGGTATTCTGTGGGATATTCTGAGATTGGATATTTTGAACTGGAATAGTCTGAGTCAGACTGGTCTGATTATCTACTCCCGTGGTGTACGTAGTATCAACATTTTGTGGGGTGGGTTGCGCTACGCTCGTAGCGGGTGGGTTCTGATATAGGGGTGGTGCAGTTTCTGCAATCGATTTTGAGGTGTGATAGGGTGGATAGTGGCTGATAACGGGGCAGTTTTATTATTAAGATCACATGGGAGTTTGGTATCTACGCGGAGTCCAGGGCCTCTAGGATTCTTTTCTTTATTAAAATTGTATTTCTTTCCACTTCTCAGATTATGTGTCTCTTTGTCAGAATCACTACAAATGCTATTGACCATGGCAGATTCAATACTATTACTGCATCCTTAGAACACCTTTTTCATCTAAAAGCATTTTAATGTATAGACTAAGGTTGTTCAGGTACTTACCTTTGAATCCTTCGAAAAAATATGCTTAAGCTTGAGTGTAGGACTTCAGCGTGTCTACAGCAAATTTTGTTACGAATCCTTCAAGTATGCTATCAACCCAGAAGTCGACTGCTCGCGATAGTGGGATGTCTATTGCTTTGAGCTGCGCTGTGAGCTCCGGAGTCCACTTTGTAGGTACTCCCCCTTGAAAACATGTTTTCTTCTCTGTAAGACGCAAGATCCAAGCGTGCAACTTGTTTCCGAACGAAGCCCAAAATATCTCGTGAATATCTCTCCACAAGTATCTGTTCAACCACGCTACGTCAGATAAGTGCGGGTGTCTGTTCTCTTTCTTTGCAAAATATTTCACGGTCTTGTCACACCAATCCCAGATCTCTTTCTTTTCGGGATGCCAATTGTCTGAGCCTTCCGGGAACTGATATTTGTCGTCGTTCATTACTTCCTTAACTCATCACAGATTCTTAGCACGACAACGAAACCATTTGTTGGCATAAGTAACTGATCTAGAGGTTTTCCAATGTAGACCCAGGTTCTTTGCGGTTTTAGATTTAACCAACAAAACCCCTTTTCACCGACCCTTTCGGAAACAACCTGCACGCAGGTTGAGGTCTCACCCGAGGCAAAGTTATGGGGGTGTTGTAGAATCAGGTTTCTACAGTGAGGTGATGAGTTGATGGGACAAACCCACTGCGCAGCATGCTATGAACTCGTGCTACGACTGAGGGCCGCACAATGACTGTCCTCGTCGTGGGTTGATACTTCTTTAATTGGCAATCTACGCACCCAGCGTAGCCATGGATTGCGCGGGTTGACCTTACTCATTCGATGGAACAGTGCAATAGACTTATGCACCCCCACTTCGACGACAAACGTGTTAAGGGTTTACTTGGTACTTATTCCTTTAATTCCGTAAAGTGATTATTTAACCTTATGCTTGGTGTACTCAAACAAGCTATCAGTCCTGCGCCCTCCCAATATTACACATTAACATAATTACATAACCATTCATTACTTGCATACATGTCTAGCCACGGCTGATACATTCACCTACTTAGACCAGCTCACATTCATCAATCATCCATTCGTGAAACACTTAACATATTATTCTCGATCTCCTCCTATGGCAAATACATACAACAGCATTAACCAACCAACTGATAATTGAGAATTCAAACATACATAGTAAGCAAACAGACAAAACAAGCATGAACATATAGACAATCTCACTACACAAGATTTAACGTGGTTCACCCCCCGGATGGAGGCTACGTCCACAAGAATGGTTGTTAATATTGATCTTTTGGGAAGGGTACAACCGTTCTTGGTCTGCGCACTCAGCTGCAGACTCTCTTCTCTCTTAGATAGGTCTCTGCACACACAGCTGCAGAGCCTTTACAATGGTTTTTGCTCAAAAGTCTAACAATATTCCAAAATGAAGAGTAACCCTTCCCTATACAAAAATGCCTTATTTATAGATCATGCATGTAGGTCATGTCTTTACAATTCATAGGCAAAACCCTTAGGTTTCCAAAACATGGCATGGCTAACTTCCAACCTGACTGTTGCCATCGACATCTTACTCCGCCTGCTTCAGGCCATCCTGCAGGGCCACTCGTGGCTCGCACGCTCCTCTGACAGCCACAGTCCTCAAAACAGTTACAATTGCATCATGGCCTATCTCTTTCTACCTCTTCTGCCTGCCTGTCTCTGTCAACGTAGTGGCCTAGCTTCTCAACTGCTTACCGCCACTATTCCAAATAGGTCGCTTTCTCCTTCCTTCATCCGGCTCTTTACCAAAAATAGGTCGCTTCCTCGCCCGACCTTTTCTTCTATCTTCTTACCAAAATTTGCTGTTGCACGGGTCCTGCGCATCAGCATAGCTACGCTACTGAATATTTCCAACAAGCTGCGCTCTCCCTAATGCTGTGCTTTTCCACTGCGCAGCTCAAAATCATGTTTCAACAAAATTGGTACCCACTTGGGCCACGCCCAACAGGCCCCTAACACTTACTTGTGGCTCGCCCCGAGCCACTCTAGTCCAGTTGCTCCATCTGTGCTTCTTTTGGAATTCCTGCCCGTGCAGTGAATTCTTCAACTGTCTTGCTCAACTGTGAAACTACCTGTTTCACTTCCTGCTCACACTCCTTTACTTTGTCAAGCCTCTCCCGTGAAGCAGGTTCTGAGGTTTCTTCCTTGATATGCTTTTTCGATGTCCGAAGTTCTTGCATTTTTGTTTCAATGTCATCGGTCAAGGTGAGTGCTTCTTCCATTGGTGGCTGCACTCTTACATAGGTTTCAGCCTCCTTCACCCTCAAGACCTCGAGTTCCCTCCTTAATTCCTTGGTCTGCTCGAAGGCCGCCCTTTTTTGACGGACCGACAAGTCCTTTATGGACGCGTCGGTGGCATCCAATTCTTGTTGCTTTTCTTTTCTTTCTTCATGGATACTCTACAGCTCTGGACTTTCTTGTAGTATGATCCACACATTGGAGATGTCATTTGCCAAAATCTGACACTGTGCTACTGCTACACAAATACTCTTTAGTGAAGCCCTTATTGCTTATGTTCTTGTTTCTTCTTCTTGCCTCTATGTGTCTACTGGCTGCCGTGCTTCTAGCTCAGCTATTTCTGCTTGGTGGGAAGCCTTGATCCTTTCAACTTCATCTGTGTGGGAGATCTCTAGGTCCCTCATCTGTTCTTGTAAATTTGTCACAGCAGCACCTATCTGTAAGATGGCTGCTTCTATCTATGGTTCTTCTTCGACTGCGGGGAACTTTGCACAAACAGCGGAAACTGCTCCTCTGATCCCGCGCTCTGTTGCCTATGTGAGTTGAAGCTCTCTTTCTTTGTTCTCGCACTCTGCTTGTATTCTTCGGTAGTTTTCTTCATGTTGCAGGCACTGATTGTGTGAAACGATGTCGCGCTCATGCATCTCATGGGAGATCTGGGTGTGCAAATAGTGAAACCCTTCGGCTGGAATCATGGCTATGTTTAGCTCCAACTGTTGCAACTGTCTCACAGTTTTTGTCATATCATCTGTCGGGAAGAGAATGGACGCAGATTCAATATTGACGATGCGTGCTCGCGATGTGAAGTTGGGTGTTCTGCGCATCGTGTCACTTGGTTCCCCTATTTGGTCATGTTAGTCGATCTCCTGAGCAAATTCGCGGTGGACTTGCTCCATCCTCAAGAATAAACTAGTCAGCTTGTCAATGCTGTCTCGGACCTGTGCCTGCTCCGACTCTTCCTGTCTTCCTATAAAGCCAGGAAAATCTTCTAGGTGCGCAGCTGTCCGTGATGCTATCATCTCATAGTCATCATCATGCAAGATTCTGTCCAATGTTTGTTTCTTGGCCTTAACCTTCTTCTTCGGCGGCTGGTTCTCAGGGCTTTCAGTGCCTGGCTCTTTCCTCTTGGTCTCCAACTTGTGGCTCTTTTGTTGTTCCTCCTGCTTCCTGTGCAGGCTTCGAAGTCGAAGCACTTTGAAATTCTGCATCCTCTTTGCGGTCTTCTTCTTCTTCTTCGTCTGATGGAGTAATGAGTGATTCTGGGGCATTCTCTTTCCATTTAGCAGGCCATTCCTCAATAATAAGCTCAATCATTGGGACTCCTAGCTGGTATTGTCTCTCATTGTCGGCGTAAGTAACTGATCTAGAGGTTTTCCAATGTAGACCCAGGTTCTTTGCAGTTTTATATTTAACCAACAAAACCCCTTTTCATCGACCCTTTCGGCAACAACCTGTGCGCAGGTTGAGGTCTCACCCGAGGCAAAGCTATGGGGGTGCTGCAGAATCATGTTTCTATAGCGAGGTGATGAGTTGTCGAGACAAACCCACTGCGCAGCACGCTATGGACTCGTGCTGCGGCTGAGGGCTGTGCGATGACTATCCTCATCGCGGGTTGATACTTCTTTAACTCGCAAGTTGCGCACCCAACGCAACCACAGATCGCGCAGGTCGACCTTACTCGTTCGATGGAACAATGCAACAGACTTATGCACCCCCACTTCGACCGCAAACGTGTTAAGGGTTTACTTGGTACTTATTCCTTTAATTCCGTAACGTGATTATTTAACCTTATGCTTGGTGTACTCAAACAAGCTATCAGGCCTGTGCCCTCCGAGTATTACACATTAACATAATTACATAACCATTCATTACTTGCATACATGTCTAGCCACGGCTGATACATTCACCTAGTTAGACCAGCTCACATTCATCAATCATCCATTCGTGAAACACTTAACATATTATCCCCGATCTCCTCCTACGGTGAATACATACAAAAGCATTAACCAACCAACTGATAATTGAGAATTCAAACATACATAGTAAGCAAACAAATATAACAAGCATGAACATATAGACAATCTCACTAGACAAGATTTAGCGTGGTTCACCCCCCGGATGGAGGCTACGTCCACACGAACGATTGTTAATATTGATATTTTGGGAAGGGTACAACCATTCTTGGTCTACGCACTCAGTTGCAGACTCTCTTCTCTCTCAGATAGGTCTCTGCGCACACAGATGCAGAGCCTTTACAATGGTTTTTGCTCAAAAGTCTAACAATATTCCAAAATGAAGAGTAACGCTTCCCTATACAAAAATTCCTTATTTATAGATCATGCCCGTAGGTCATGTCTTTAGAATTCATAGGCAAAACCCTTAGGTTTCCAAAACATGGCATGGCTAACTGCTAGCCTGACTGTCGCCATCGATAGCTTACTCCACCTGCTTCAGGCCATCCTGCAGGGCCACTCGTGGCTCGCATGCTCCTTTGATAGCCGCAGTCCTCAAAACAGTTACAACTGCATTGTGGCCTGTCTCTTTCTGCCTCTTCCGCCTGCCTGTCTCTGTCAACGTAGTGGCCTAGCTTCTCAACTGCTTGCCGCCACTATTCCAAACAGGTCGCTTTCTCCTTCCTTCGTCCGTCTCTTTACCAAAAATAGGTCGCTTCCTCGCCCAACCTTTTCTTCTATCTTCTTACCAAAATTTGCTGCTGCGCGGGTCTTGCGCATCAGCATAGCTACGCTACTGAGTATGTCCAACAAGCTGCGCTCTCCCTATTGCTGTTCTTTTCCACTGCGTAACTCAAAATCATGTTTCAACAAAATTGGTACCCACTTGGGCCACACCCAACAATAAAATTGGGATTTTCGAAGATTTAAATGGGAAGGGATATGGGAATTGAACCATAACATGATAATGGAGTCCGCAATGATTTAAATAAGCTAACAAAAGGGCATCTTGCAGAGATGTGGAAAATCATGATAGAACAAATACCTTACAAGAATTCCTTAAAGTATTTTTTCCCTTGCCTAATTAGTTTGATGGGTCTTAATAATTATTATTTTCATTATCCTTGTCTTCATTGCCATCATCGTCAATATCATCATCTTCATCGTCCTATACATCAACATTAACAACATCATCATCATCATATATGATCATCACAGTCAATATTATTATCATCATTGTGATAATGAAAATGACATCAAACCACCTATTCACATGAGTTTCATAAAAGATATTTGGGCTCTAACTAGGAATGTAGGCATCAATTTTGATAGATATCATTTTATAATTATCAAATCATCATCAAGTCTATCATAATTGTCATAATGCATCATTGCCATGTTGTTAGGGTCAATCAGATGCCATTAGGGTCTCTCAAATGTTGTTAGGGACACTCGAATGCCATTAGAGCCATTTCGATGACATTAGGGTCATTTAGGTGCCATTAGGATCAATCAAGATCCATAAGTGTTATAACATGCATCATGAACATTGGCATAGACATTGTCGTCGTCATCATCGTCCTAATCATCTTCATGAACATCATACATTAGATCAGTATCATCATCATCACTTTCATCGTCATATATAATTGTGATCATAGTCATTCATGTCAACCACATTGTGATGATGAACAAGACATCTTACTACATTTCAAGAATTTCATAAAGGACATTTTCCCTCGCTTAACTGGTCGATGGGTCTTAATAATTAGTAATTGTCATGATCCTCACTATCATCATCATCGTAGTCGTTATCATCATTTCCATTGTCCTAGACATCGAAATTATCACCATATTTATAACCAGTGTCATCATCATTTATCATCA
Source organism: Larix kaempferi (assembly GCA_027924585.1). Lineage (NCBI taxonomy): Eukaryota > Viridiplantae > Streptophyta > Pinopsida > Pinales > Pinaceae > Larix > Larix kaempferi. The sequence continues at coordinate 11,978,777 of BSBM01000372.1, read as the reverse complement.
CATTTAATGTCATGATTATAATCGTCATGATCATTGTGATGATGAAGAAGGCATCCAACCACCTATTAATAAAATGAGTTTCATAGAAGAGATTTTGCTTCTGATTGGGAATGTAGGCATCAATTGTAATCGTTATTATATTATAATCAAATCATCATAAACACCATCATCTTTTTCATCATGTATCATCATCATCGTCGTCATGATGTTAGGGTCACTCAAATTCCATTAGGATCACTCGAATTTTTTTAGAGACACTTAGATGCCTTCAGGGTCATGTTGGCCACCCCAACAACTCCCCTTGATTTTGCAAAATAAAAACTCCCCATATAAATTCTTGTAAATATTTAGCCTTTTGTTTTCTTTTATTTTTATCTTGCTTAACTTTCTTCTTTCTTTGATCCTTCACTTTTGCATTGCTGGTTCTTTAACATATCTCTCATAGCATTAGGATTTGATGATTTGACAATCTCTTGCTTGCATTACTTATTTATTTGGTTTGGTCATGATAATTAAAGGTCCATCAAATACCTTATGTCATTTACAAATCATGTATGATTTCATAAATCTTCACTCATAATTCTTATCTTTATGAATAACAAGACACGTTCACAACTTTATTCATTCTCAAATACAAATGGTTGCATAAAATATTAAAGCAACGTGACATCATGCCTCAAATTTAAAAGGGTAATCAACTTTTGAAGTTTGAAGTGATAAGCCTCAACTTACTTCTGTCGTGTAAGTTAAATCAGCTTTCGATTACTTTAATTTTCACAACTATGACATAAAACACACAAAGCATAAATTATGCTCTATTATTTTAACCATTTGTTTTTGTGCAGGTTATGATATGAATGAATGTCACAAAACCATTTTGGAGTTAATGATGTTATTTTAAACGTATGTTCTTTCCACCGCCATGAAGTCTAAAGGTTTAGAAGAAGACATGCCTACGCATTAAATTGAGCTCCAGATTTATGGTATTAAGATGACATGCACAAATGCCACCTCATGTTCATAAGTATTGTTAAAGTAAAGAAGCCAAAAGAATGTTAACTTGATAAAAGGATTGACCAGCTGCATATAATGTAATGTTTTGCTCTGTATTTTTAGACCTCAATTCATCACTAGAATCCGATTTGTCTGCCACTGCTTAGAGGTGGGATATCAGTGAATGTAATCAGATAACATGGAATCACATATCTATCACAAATATCGTTGAAAGGAGCCGCCAAAATCGTGGGTGGTTTATCATGAATCACTATAGAGAGATAAAGCCACCCATGAATTCTCTATAAAGGCAATAGCAAATCAATTTCAGAGGACGGAGGGGGGTCTCTCCACAGGGCTGGAGAAGATTTTCCTTTCTGAGCTCCGTAATTTTCTTAGTTTCAGTTGTCTTTGAAAGTAGAGAAGGGAAAAGGCTCCATAAACCAGGGGATACTCTCTAGATTTTCAGGGAATTATTTCCCTAATTTCTGTAAAAGTTTTCTCTGAGGAGTTCGAGTACAGACGAGGAGAAGAAGCTAGTATTGGAGTTGCAAGTTGTTTCTTTTCTGAACGTAGTTCTCTGAGAAATCCTTATGGTTGCATTGTTCTTAACATATTTGATAAGCTGGTATCTTTTGATTTGGTTTTTCAAATATATAGATATTATTTAAATCCATCATGATCTCTCATATATATATATATATTTTGCTTATACGGTGTGATATAGCATTGATTACCTTATGACAATTGTTATTGTGTGATTAAATCTTTACATTCTGTCTCAAAGGACTTCTCATAGAATATTTATTTGATATAGGTGTTATATTTAGTGGTTTTTATTTTTATTTATCAGGTTTTGTATATTGCTAAGCTGCTAACGATTATGTATTCAGGATATTAATAATGGTTTCCTGTTGTTATTTCATGAATATATAATTGACTATTTTTCTTTTAAAGTCTTGTTATAAATCTGAAGGCGTTCTTTAGATTTTTACATGCTTTGAAATATCTATTCTTCACATTGTCGTAGAATCATAGTTAAAATTCGCTCTTGGCCAAGATAGGAATAATTAGATTAGATTAGATTTCAATTTATAGTTTAGTTTACAGTTTGTAATTTTGTAGCTGTTAATTATTAGGATTAAATTAGGTTATTTAAAACACAGTAAATACTAAAAAAAGTTTTAAGACTCTTTCGAGAGCACAAATATGAAGGTAGCATGACCTAGAACCTGTGAGAATTAGCTAATCCAAACATACCGGGGGCTGTGTTAAGTGCCTTGTATGGGATATTTCTCCGTAGTTGGCCATAGTAATAAAATCCGACCAACAGGTCATTTAAGTGACATTAGGGTTACTCAAATGCCATTAGAGTCGTTTAGGTTGCATTAGGATCAATCAAGATCCGATAGTGCTATCGCATGCATCATCATCATTGAAATCGACATCGCCATCTCTGTCATTATCATAATTTCATCATCATAGAGATCGACATTATCACCATAGTCATCGTCATTGTCATTATCAATGTAATGATCATAGTTGTCATTGTTATCGTCTTGTAATCAAATCATCATCAATGTCATCATCATTGCCATCATGCAACATCAACATCATCCTCATGTTGTTGGGTTGACTAAAGTTCCATTAGGGTCACTCAAATGTTGTTATGGACAATTAGATGCCATTAGGGTCATTTATGTGCTATTAGGGTCACTCGGATGCCATCAGGTTCATTTAGGTTCCATTGGGATTAGTCAAGATCAAATAGTTCTATAATCGCCTAAATCATTATTATTGACATTGACATCATCGTCATCATCAACATCCTATTCGACATTGTACAGATCATCAATGCTATATTTATCATTTTCAGGATGCAACACCATCATCATCATGCCATTAGAGTCACTCAAATGTCATAGGGACACTCAGATGCCATTAGGGTCATTTAGGATTAATTATGCTCTCTTAGTTTCCAAAAGGCCACTTAGGTTCCATTAAGGTCAACTAATGCAATAACATGGATCATATTCATCATCATCATTATCATCGACATCGTCATCATCATCGTCGTCATTATCATCATAGACATCAATATCAATGTCTAACACAACCCTCCCAAATCTAATCCTCAAATCCAATAACCAATAGCCTCTATCCCATCAATTAAGTAACTCATATGTTGAACTAGGCTCAATTCTAGGAGTAAAACGTGGTGTTATTTTGGGAGAAAATTTAGGCGCAATACTAGGAGAAAAAACATGGTGGTACTTTGGGAGTGAAACTAGATGTTATACTAGACGTTATTGTAGACACAAAACTTGGTGCTAAAACTACCGACAATTAGGAAGATATATTAAGCGCTAAACATGGTGCTAATCCTGGCTTAAGGCTTGGTGCAACTTAGGGAGCCAAACTAGGCACAATTCTTGGTTTAAATACTGGCGTAAAAGAGGAAGCTAAACTTGGCGCTAAGCTTGGAACTATGGAGGACGTTATTTCTGGCATTAAAGGAAGCAAAACTAGGTGCTATTGAGGGCGTTATGCTTGGCGTTATTCTTGGTGCTAAAGTGGATGCAATTATAGTCCATTTTAGCGCCTAATTTAAAAAAAGGACACAAAAAATGCTAGAAAAATTGCCATCTCGTGAAATAGCGCCAATTTTGCCTAGAAAATGAAGAAAAATACACTAAAAGTGTTAGTGGATGCCAAAAAGGGAGCTAAAAGAGACGCTAATAACATGGTTTTGTTTTAGTGAGGTTCCCTAGTCCAAAGGTTGGATTTCTAATTGTGAATTCTTACCGGGAGAATCCCTACCATTGACCCTAGGTCATTGTAATATCCCAACCAAGAATAGGCCAAAATATCAACTCAAAACTCCCAATTTTAGCAGAATTTTAACTAGTAAATTTTTAATAATTTTATAGTGTGCAAGGTGATAATGTTGAATGTTGATTCACTGGTCAAGGATGATGGGAGTGACTTTAGGTTCTGGTTTTTGTATGATAAATTTGCATCAGCAATATAAAACAGAGCCAATCACTAATTCCTATGCACAAAGCACTGGAGCCTTTTACTTTTCAACAATCAGATGAATCTGATGTCTACTTCGATGCTTTATGGGCCTTCCAACATATGCATACTAGACTTGGGAGTTTATAATGGATATGGACAAAGGTTATGTCAGGTATAAAACTATGTAATAGATAATGGATAAGTTTTTCAGGGGATTTGGGAGGCTATAGAGTGATTTGAGAACAAAATTGGTCAAGGGCGCTAAGCAGGATTGCCCACCTAGTAGATTTCCAAACTCTCCAACACTGGCTCAGATGGCTCGGGGCTCCAAATTCCCAGGACATGGTTTTTGGTGCTTAATTAATGTCTCAAGAACCACTTACATTCAACAGAACATAAAATAGACTTGTATATAAATTTTACTGGCCAAAATGGCAAAATTAGTCATTTATTTGTGCTCAAAGAGCTAGTCTTCCAATTAATGGTTCCAAAATGCCTCGGAGGCTTACAATTATCAGTTCTGGAATTAATGGGGGTTTGGATACATCATATGGAATAGAAACAGGTCAAAATAATGGGTCTTGAATAGAGAAAAAAGAGATTTAATCATCTAGACCATCAATGCATCTCCAATGCTAGAAATCCTACATTATTGAGCAAATAGGAATGAAATGAGTAGAAGGAGATGGAAGGTTTCTCTGGAACTGATAGTTGACTGATATCAGAGGTATTTTCTACTGATGAATTGCACACTGAGTGTCTTGGGCTGCACTGAAATTTTCCATTGAAATTAAGTGCCTCTCTCTAGTGAAAACCCCCAATACTCCCTCCAATGATACTCCGACTGATGCACACTCAAAGAAACATTATGGATCTTCAATGTTGGACTTATAGGGATCTGTATAGAATCTATTACTGTATATCTGGGTGCACTAAGTCTTATGATCTGAACTGGATTCCTCCATTGAAATGGAGCACTTCCTTCTGATGGGGTCTTTCAAGACTATCTCCAATGGACCCTGTATGATGATAACTCCCTGAGAGCTTGGATTCTTATTAGTATAGGAGTATATGGACTTGCAAATAAACTATCCATGGCTGCAAATTTTGAGAGAATATTAGAGAAAGAGAAGTAGAATAGAAGGAATGGGGATCATCTCCCATTGATTGGCTAGGGTGCATCTCCTTGCCTTGAGAAGCATAAAATGCTCACACATAAAATAAATTTGACAAAAGATGTGAATAGGAGTTGCTTGGATTATTTTATAGAAGTCATGGTGACATGCTGAGCAAGTTGACCTGCTTGGTGACCTATGAGAACCCTTCCACATGGAAAACCCATGAATGAGTAGACTCTCCTTTCTTTTTCCTTAAAGCTTTTCTCTCCTTTATAAACTGCGCCCCCCTTTGTCTCCACATGTTTCCTGCTTTGTAAAAATTTCATGATTTGTAAACAGGACTCCCTTTTGGAAATTGCGCCTTCCTTTTGCTTTTTTGGCTGTTTCCAATTTGTAACTTGAGATCTCCTTTAGAAACTGCGCCCTCCTTAGCTTTTTTTGGTTGTTTCCATTTTTCTGCTTTTGGAATCTTCTTACACCTTCTCTGCTTTTCCTATTTTTCTATGTTCTTGTCTCCAGTTCCATTTTGGAAACCTTATCCTCATGAGGGTTCCCTCTTGTCCCACTTGATCCATTATTTAGGAATTTAATTAATTAAAACTAGTAAAAATAATTCCTTCACTTGACTTTGTCTAAATTTAATCCTATGCATACATGATGAAATACAATTATTTACCTAGGGGTCATTTTTTCCCCTTTTACCCATGGTAAGTGAATTAGCCAAAATTGGGGACATGACAGTCCTACCCCCCAAAAATTTGATTGTCCTTAAGTAAAATATCCCAATATCTCATCATGCTTTTGCTGCACTACTCTGATCATAATCATCTTTCCAAAAACAAACAATGCCAGGATACCATTGCTTGTATGACACTCCCATGGATCTAAACACCATCCAACAAAATCTATCAGGAAAAATAATGCCTGAATCCCACTGCTTCAACTACAAGTTTCTAGGTAGCAGTGTCATGTGTGGAAAACTGTCCTTCCATGGAATACTAGGATCCCACTGATCATACTGCATCTCACCAAACATTAGTAACAAGAAAAATTCATCATCATAGGAAATGCTAGGAAGGATGAGAACATCATACCACCACATTGGCAAATCATCCTTTCCAACGCAACTGTGAAACTTTGAGGGGCCCTCAATCAAGATATGCAACTCTCAATGGTAGGACCGAATCAAGGAAAGACTATGCACCACCAAATATGCCTCCAAAGAGTGAGGCCAAGCCTCATCCACTCCAACAAGAAAGTTCTCATGTGCCACATGCACACAAGAATAAAAAAATTCATCACTGTAGCTCAAATGATGAGGGTGGAAGTCCCTTATCCAATCATGAGAAAGATAGGCATCATACAAACACCATGTCCATCCAAGAATACTGATAGAATCATACAGCAGCCATAGATTCTCATGCTGCTCACTTGAAGTGTAATAGGTGTCATAAAAAACTCCATTCATGTAAGCAGTAATGTCAAACATGTGCCTTTTCATCCAAAGAAAAGTGAAAAGACATTCCATCCAACCAAAGCGAGTAGGAAGCAAAGTACTTCCCCAAGTGAAATCAACCAATGGATCAACTCTATGCCATTGGCCAAAGGGTGCAAGAATACATCCAAGTATGTGGATTCCCTCCACATATTCCACCTTCTGCCAGATAAATATTTCATTAACTTCTCTTGGCAACTTGCTTTCTTAGCCGCCTTCCCCTTATCATGAGCATAAATATTTCTGCAGGGAGATTCCATGTCTAACATGTAATCTTCCACCCAATCCATATGTGGATGAACGACATCAAATGGAAGCAATATGTGCCTCTGCTGCTGATCAAAAAACATGTCAGTCTTAGGAGCATCAATAAATTTACAAAAAAAACTTTTACCTCCTAGAATCTCAAACTGTGAAATGCATCTATCCATGGGTGGATATAATTTTCTACTCCTTAATACCAATGGATTTAGATCATCATGATGGTTGCTGGTTCTAGGTGAATGCATTCATGTATCTTCTCCATCCATGAGTCTTCCTCATCTATATAAATATCATGATATTACAGGCATGGTACTAGTGCACAATTCCAATGGCTCAACTCTCTGCCATTGGGTTCACTCAATTGGTGCAAGTGAAAGGAAGAGGCATCAATGAATGCAAGTGGATTCCTTGGGTGTTGTTGGGAATCAAATGGTGCATTTAACCAGTCATTATGAAAAATTTTGGGAGCCTCCTGCTCCACATGTGGCACCAACCAGAAAAATTTCTTCACCCAATGTTGATCCCCACTTGATGTGGCTGAATCTAGGACTTGGGGGAAATAACTGTGAACCAACCTCATATCTCTGCAACTCTCATTCTTCCAACTTATGGATGCATATTCTTCATTATTGGCTGGTCCAAAAGAGGTGATCTCATCCAACTCCTCCATGGAAGAGTGATTCTCTCCAAGGAACAACTCAGGTTCATTATGGGAAAGATCAAGTGCTTGGTTCTCATTAGGCTGCTCTGCACACTCCTCAAGCACATGCAAAATAAAATAATCCTCATGATCCACCATCTCATGAGGTTCCTCCATATGATCAAGAATGCAATCAGCCAAATGAAGATGGTTGAATTGTGTGTAGGAGGGCAGGTGTGACCTTTGCAACTTTTCATGAAGCTGCACTATCTCCATCTTAGATTCTTGGAGTGCACATGGAGTGCTTTGCAAGGAATATTGGGTGGTCATCAACTCTTTTGTGAGCTTGGAAATATCTTCTTCATCCTTCAAGTATTCTCCATGTAACGAATGCACAATCTCATGGAGATAATTTTTGTTAGAAAGCATATCTAAGAAATTACCTTTGATTGTAGACATTGCTCTATGAATCTTCTCCATGGCTTCAAGGAAAGTTGAATCTTCCAATGAATCATCTCTCCAACAAGATATTGACACTAAAACATGTGTGTCATGGAGAATGTGTAACGCCTCTTTGATCTTCCTCTCACTCAGCTTCAAAGGCCATGCAAGGAAATTAGGTTCTGGCAGACAAACCTCCTCTTCTCTTCTCATTTTGGGATCAACTTCATGAAGTTCAATTGAAGTTTTGAAAGCTGATCCAACTCTTGATGCTGCAAAATATTCATATTTCATATCATTAACAACATAAATTAGGCTGCAAATTGGGTTCTCATTCATCTCTGGTGCACCAGAAAAACCTTCTCTCAAAATTTTAGCCTGCTCCAATTCATGAAACCCCACACTTGAGGGATCAACCAAGCCAATCTTCCCACTAGAAGTGGCTGCCACATCAAATTGACATAGAGGCACATAAAAATCAGAATTGAAGAATTCACCATGTGCTATGTTCTCCTCCTTATGTGGTGGGATTATAGTGGTTTGTCCTTCCACAAATTTTTTTGATTCACACCCCACTGAGGTGTGCTTATTTTCTGCTTCTTGATGAAACTCAAGGGGTGACTGTAAATCTAATTCATGTTCATCCTTTGGATCAGATCCAAAAGATGTCTTACCACTACTGACAATATCATCATACGTTGTAATTATTTTGGGATCACCCACAAAGACACTGGGAGTGATTTCACCTTCCACATTGCCAACAACCAGATGTTGGACTGTTGGATCTTCAGTTGTGCATGTACCTTCTTCATCTTCTTCCGATGAACAATTTGGTAATTCATCAAACTTATGGCTGCTGAAAATAGGCTGATTTATATTTGCAGGATCTTCCTAATGGTATGATGGCTGTGATGAAAAATCAGATTTCTTATCATACCTATGACTAGTATTTTCTCCTTTATGAACTGATGTCTTAGGGCATAGATTGGAAGAGCTATTTGATTCTTCTCTCTGCTGCAACATATACTTCATTTATTGGCACATATTATCAATAGTGAGGGAATCTACCCTCTTGTATTTTATCATCCTATCTACCTCAAGTTCACAGTAATCTCGAAAAGACAAGAGATCCCAGATCTCTTTCTTTAAGGCATAGTATTCCATGATATACTGGAATGATCCCTTCAGATTCTCACCACATGACATTTTTCCATTATCCCATTTAGACACAGTTATATCAGATCCTATGTCCCCTTCAAACACATGATAATCAAGGTAATCATCTTCAAACCTCCGCAAACAATAATCTCCCACAGAGGACAACTCTTCTTCTTCCTCTGGCTCACAATCAAACTTCAATTATTGGTAGGAGCCTCATACTGCAACTTTCGAAGAATTAGATATACAATATTATTCAATAAAGGAGCTTATTTATTTCCAAAGGGGTGGAGGAAAGTGCTCTGATACCACTATAATATCCCATCCAAGAATAGGCCAGAATATCAACTCAAAACTCCCAATTAATGAGAATTTTAACTAGGAAATTTTTAACAATTTTATAGTGTGCAAGGTGATAATGTTGAATGTTGACTCACTGGTCAAGGATGATGGGAATGAATTTAGGTTTTGGTTTTTGTATGAGAAATGTGCAAAATAAATATAAAAAAGAGGCAATCACTAAGTCCTATGCACAGAGCACTGGAGCCTTTTACTTTTCAACAATTAGATGAATTTGATGTCTACTTCGATGCTTTTTGGGCCTTCCAGCAAATGCATACTAGACTTGGGATTTTATACTGGATGTGAACAAAGGTGATTTCAGGTATCAAACTCTGTAATAGATAATAGATAAGTGTTTCTATGGATTTCAGAGGCTATAGAGTGATTTGGGAGCAAAATTGGTCAAGGATGCTAAGTAGGATTGCTCACCTAGTAGATTTCCAAACTCTCCAAAATTGGCTCAAATGGCTCCAAATTATTAGGACATGGTTTGTGGTGCTTAATTAATGTCTCAAGAACCACTTACATTCAACATAACAGAAAATAGGCTTGTATATAAATTTTACTGGCCAAAATGGCAAAACTAGTCATTTATTTGTGCTCAAAGAGCTAGTCTTCCAATTAATGGTTCCAAAATGCCTTAGAGGCTTACAATTATAAGTTATGGAATGGGGGTTCTAATACATCATATGGAACAGAAACAGGTCTAAATAATTGGTCTTGAATAGAGAAATAAGAGATTTAATCATTTAGACCATCAATGCATCTCCAATGTTAGAAATCTTACATTATTGAGCAAATAGGCATGAAATGAGTAGAAGGAGATGGAAGGATGATATGGAACTGATAGGTGACTGATATCAGAGGTATTGGATGCTGATGAAGTGTGCATTGAGTGTCCTGGGATGCACTGGAATCCTCCACTGAAATTAAGTGCATCTCTCTAGTGAAAACCCCCAATACTCCTTCCAATGATACTCTGACTGATGCACACTCAAACAAATCTTATGGATCTTCAATGTTGGACTGATAGGGATCAATAGAGAATCTATTACTGTATATATGGGTGCACTGATTCTTCTGAGCTGAACTGGATTCCTCCATTGAAATGGAGCACTTCCTTCTGATGGGGTCTTCCAAGAATATCTCCAATGGACCCTATATGATGATAACTCCCTGAGAGCTTGGATTCTTCTTAGTATAGGAGTATATGGACCTGCAAATCAAATCTCCATGGCTGCAAATGCTAAGAGAATATTAGAGAAAGAGAAGTAGAATAGAATGAATGGCGCTCATATCCCATTGATTGGCTAGGGCACATCACCTTGCCTTAGAAGCATAGAATGCTCACACATAAAATCAATTTGAAAAAATATGTGAATAGGATTTGCTTGGCTTATTTTAAAGTAGTCATGGTGACTTGTTGAGCAATTTGACCTGCTTGGTGACCTGTGAGAAACCTTCCACATGGGCCACTGAATGAGTAGACTTTCCTTGTTTTTTCCTTCAAGCTTTTCTCTCTTTTAGAAATTGTGCGCCCCTTTGTCTCCGCATGTTTCCTACTTTTTAAAAGTTATATGATTTGTAAACTGTCCTCCCTTTTGGAAACTATGCCCTCCTTTTGCTTTTCTGGTTATTTCCAATTTGTAACTTGAGCTCTCCTTTAGAAACTGCACCCTCCTTAGATTTTCCTGGTTGTTTCCATTTTTCTGATTTTGGCATCTTCTTACACCTTCTCTGCTTTTCCTCTTTTGCTATTTTCTTGTCTCCAGTTCCATTTTGGAAACCTTATCCTCATGAGGGCTCCCTCTTGGCCCACTTTCTCCATTATTTAGGAATTTAATTAATTAAAATTAATAAAAATAATTCCTTCACTTGACTCTGGCTAAATTTAATCCTATGCATACATGATGAAATGAAATTATTTACCTAGGAGTTATTTTGTCCCCTTTTACCCATCGTCACTGGATTAGCCAAAATTGGGGACGTGCCAGTCATTTTGACTCGTCAACAATGTATAACATATAAAATTGCACTTCATTAAATTCTAATCATTGGGATATTGAGTTCATTGTTTACCTTATTTTGAACCTATTAAAGATGTTAATGAAAGGAGAAAAAAAGTTCAAAGAAACCTTTAACATTAGTGCTTTCCTTTGATCAAGATGGGTATCATTGATCTATTGTAGATTCCCTAGTTCAACAAGAAAACCAATTGCATTGGTTTTTTGCATAATTGAGTGGATAACAAAGTAATCTACTTAAATTAAGTCATTTTGATAGATGTATATTCAATTCATGGACTTATAGAGCTTCCTATAGAGAGTGAGAACATTTTAGAAATATTGCATGTGTCACATGTAACACTGGAGGTTATTAAGAGTTTCTTGGGAACTTATCGAGATAATAGAGGTATCACCATTGGATCCATATCTGACCATGTTTTGCAATTTAGAGAAAAACTAAACTCAAGCAAACTATTACATAAATGTCGCAAGGAAAACACAACTGCAGGAAAATTTTGTACAACATAAATAGGTGTAAAAGGAGAAAGATTGAACTTGCATAAACACTTTGAAACATGTTTCTTAAATAATTGACACCTAAATTCTTTTGAGGAGGCTAAACCATTCAATAATGGGACTCTACTAATTATGTTTGAAATGTTGTATTAACAATGCTCACAAGCCAAATGGTTGTCACCTACAAATTCTTCTATTAACTCTTGCAAGAGTACAACATTCTCACTAAAGAGAGTCTCTGTAAAGCACATGGCATACTATTCGATATTGAGTTTCTAAAAATGAAGAAAGTAATTGGACTGTAACCAAGGATTCCTTCAACTTCGATAGAGCAATATAATGATAGACTTTATTTTTTTGTGACTTCATATTCCTATCGAGTCAAATTAAATCCTATGGTCCTAATGGGGGCATATGATTTACCCTCTAAAATTTATAAGAAGATATCATTCATGAATGGGGGTAACAATTTATAGATGTGAAGGATATGGATGCAATAAATAGATATCTAAACCAACAAGATATCATGTAAATACATAAACTCATGAAAGGCATACTTGAGCAAGTGTTGCAAACTTGGAAGTTGGGGGCTTCATAAAATGGGGGAGGAGAGACCAAATGTTAGTAAAAGGAGAATATAGAACATGATGAGGTTCACTGTCCATCCTCATCATGATGAAGTATTCAATGCTATACCAAACGGAAATGAATTATTGTTCAACTTAACTATGACTGGGAAAAATTTTAATTTGTTGTTTGTTAGAGTTGTAGAGTAAGAGAAAATTCAAGATGAATATATCACAACCGAAAGGGGACACAAAAACAAGTCTTCAAAAGATAGACAGATATATTAAATATGATCTTTTGTTGGGGATAAAATGCAATAAATTGTATATGAATTGACTTCAAATATGACAATTGAAGGAAGATCCCACCTTTAAAGACATAAAGGGAATGACCAAATGAAATGTAAGTATTATTTATTTGAGGAAGACATGGGCAACATTTATTGATACAAGAAGTAGTGCATCAGTAAGTTGTTGAATTCTTTGAAAAAGGAAAATATGAAAGTACTAGATGGGTAAAGTTCAGAGGCTTTATTTCAATAAGATACTTGTTGCATTGAAAGGCACTAGATCTACAACTTAGTTTCATAGATATGATATCATGTACATATGTGAGTAATGCTTATGTCATCATATCTTGGCTTAAAAAAAGTATAATAATTTTAACAAACATTAATAATAATGCTATATGTTAGCCAAATCTCTCTCTCTCTCTCTCTCTCTCTCTCTCTCTCTCTCTCTCTATATATATATATATATATATATATATATATATATGGAAGCAAGAGATTTGATATATGCACCTCATGTAAAAACCACTATAGAGAAATAAAAAGAGAGATACCATATTTCGACATAAATATAGATACCAAACACACACACACACAAATATATATATATATGTGTGTGTGTGTGTGTGTGTGTGTACACACACACACATTGTAATGTCCCCATTCAAATAAATTCATGGCAGGAAAATTTCTCCAATCCTATTAGTTCCCTAGGTTGGATGGAGACATTGGGATTTGGAATAAGGGGGCTAATAAAGGATTTTTGGACATTAGAGTAGCATAAATATTTAATAAAGGAGCTAAATAAAAAAATACAATGGAAAATCAAATTGGCAATTGATCATGAAGACACATGGAGGATGTGGGACCCACACAAGCTAGAATTTCTATGACACATGGCATCCTCCTCTTGTAATTTCGAATCCATGGGAAGCCTAATGTTATTGGAATAAGTTGGAAGGATCATACACTTGGAAACATGAATCATAGGTCAAATTGGTATGGAAGTGTAATTCACATGGAAGAGGAAGAGTCAAATGAGAGGTTCTTGGACACTTGGGCTAGATTCCCTAACATCTATGACAACAATGATGAAGATGCTATGAAATCTATGACAAATTGTAGACATGATGGTTGTCATATGACCAATATGACGTGTTAGACCTAAAAATATCATCTAAGTGAGCGCTCATGGGAGTTAGAGAATTCCAAGAGATTCCTACACGAATTGGTGGAAGGTTGAAGGCTAGGAAGTGGAAGACATGTGGCACAACTTGGATCACTCCCTAATTCGAATTGGCATGGAGTCTATGGATGGAATTGGAACCTTAGAAGACTAAATATGTTTATAAAATATAGGGATGAAGTAAGAGAGAGGATTTTGATCATTTTTAGAATTTGCATTTGTGAAGAGAGCCAGTGGAGTGCTTCTCTACTTGCCTTAGCCAATTTTGAGGGTGAAAGATTCCCATCCTAGTTGGTAGTGGGAAAGGCCATTCATAAATTTAATGAAAGATTCAATGGAGTCTTTTTTTGCAGGTGTAAGCTACAGGGAATCTCGTGGTCACTCTTAGTTCAGCTCATTCCTACAACCATTTCCAGTTTTCTTGGCATATTCATGATCCTTGAGGAGAGGTGCATTGGGTGAGCTATTGTTATCTTTGGGGGAGCTTCTAATGCCCAATTTATTTTGTCATATGATGTAAATTATCTGTTATTCACATTAAGTACTATATAAAGCCGTAATTCAAGTGAAATGATGTAAATCTGATCATTAATGAACAAATGGTGCCATTTTCCCCACTAGGTTGATGTATGCCAATGAAATGTTGATAAATTCGAATGGATAAGTGAAAAACTGATTCATTTATGATGTATGGACTGTTAATTATGTGTCATACAAGTTTCATGTTCATTGTATAAGATTTTGGAGTCATATTTTGCAATTTCATAGCATTTGGAGAAGATTGCCTATCATTTCCCGCAAGGTCGAAACTAGTATTTTGTATCTGATTGGAGAGGGTTGTAGAAGGATTAATAAAATGAATGGTGATGCATATGAGATATTAAATTTTTCCCTTATATTTAATATACCTATGTTCATAAATTAGAGAGGGTTTAATAGCTTTTGGATAGCCATCTTCAGCACTTACCCATGGGGAATTGAACCCCAAATTGCTAGTAAAAATTCCTACCTTGACCAGAATATTGAGGAGGTTTGCAGAAGTATTTTGAAGGTCCTAAAGCATCCATGAACCTAATAATAAAGTCCTAATACCATTAATATACCTCCTTAAAAAAATTGGGAGCATTTGGAGCCATTGGGAGATCTAGAGACCAAAACTAGTTAAGGGTCGAACTGGTGGAAAAAGTGAAACTTTTACTATTTTAATAAAATTCAAAAAAGGGACATTACAAGTGGTATCAGAGAATGGTCTTGGAACCTGATTTTTTTAACCATTCATGAATACAAGGAGTCAAAGAAATAATCCACCACCCTTAGAACCTGAAATTGAAGGTGTTTTTGTTGAAGAGGAAGAAGTAGGAGAAGAAGTGCATTTTGCTGAAACCATGGCTAGGGATGAGAAGGAAACAACTTCAGAAGAGAAGGAGGAATTTACTAATCTATTGAAACCATTATTTGAAAACATGAACAAACAGATGATGAAAGGATTCGAATTGTTGGCTAGCCAACTTGGAAGCAAATGAGTAATAGGAGGCAGCAATAGTTCACATTCAGAAGAAAAGAAGACAATGGGTGAGCATATTTTCTCAAGCACAGGACCCCATAATAGACCTAATGAATTTCAGAGCACACCAAGGCCTACTACACTTAAATTTATTGTTCCCAAATAAGAACCTAACACCCAATTTGATATTAATGCAATGGTGGTAGAATGGGAAAAATTGAGTGAAGATTGTAGAAGGACTCTACCATTTGAACAATACTTTACTGTTTCAAACAAACTCAAAAAGAAGGAAGATAATAGGGCTCTATTCCAGAAAAAAGAATTAAATTGTGCAATTGGTAAAATGCCACTTTCCACTTTTGATGGTTCCTCTCAAAGTTCTTCTAACACTTGGGTGCAAAAACTAGATCTGTATTTTTAGCTGAATCCAATGGTGGAAGAGGATGCCTTAAAAATGACTATTTTGCATCTAGAAGGAGATGCCAATGAATGGTGGTTCCATGGTATGAAAAATTTGGGACATGATCAAGTTACTACCTATGGAGAATTTGTTGACAGGGTATTAGAGAGATTTGAGCAAAAGGACCCAGAATTACCTTTCAAAGAACTAGCCCAATTGAAGCAAGTGGGAACCCTTGCTGATTATATGATGGAATTTCAAAAATTATCAGTCAAGGTGGATGATGTATCTATGGGAAGGTTAGTATTGATGTTCACTGAAGGTTTGGATGAACCCTTAAAAGGTTTAGTTAAAGCCCACAAACCAACTACATTAAAGGATGCTATGAGCTTGACTAGAGATCTCCACTATGAGCTTGACTAGAGATCTCCAAAATGTACTTCCTAGAACAAGGTTCCCCACCAAGCCTAACTTCAGATTTGAAAAGAAGCCTTGGAAGAGAGATACATTTTAAAAGAATAAGAAAGAGGGACTAAACAGGGAAGAACTTAGAAGAAAAAAATTGTGTTACACATGCTTTCAACCATGGGCACTGGGACATAAATGCACTAAGGGAAAAGCACAATACATTGAAGTATTTTCTGGTAATGATGAGTATGAAGGGGGTATGGAGGAGGAAGGCCATATTTCAGATCAGGAAGAGGGGTATGATACAGCAGAAGAAGGGAAACAAGAAGAAAATCATCCTTCACTTGACAAAGCAAGGATGACAGTACTTTCAGCAGTGCCTCGTTACCACACCATTCAGTGCAAGGGAGTGGTACTAGGACAAAGGGTCTCAGTATTGGTAGATGGAGGAGCCACACATAAATTTATTGATGCAGACATGGTAGAGAGAAGAAAGATACCTATTGAACCATTCGATGGCTTCACAGTCATCATTCCAGGTCACAACACTATGGAGTGCAAAACATGGGTTCCAAAGCTGCAAATCACCATAGGTAATTACACTTTTTTTTATAGCTTTTATGTGGTTGATGTTGGTGATACTAATGTGGTTTTGGGAGTGAAATGGTTGTACTCTATAGGGTAACATACAATGAAGTATCAGATTCCTGAAATGAAATTCCAAGATTCGAAAGGAATACAAACGGTTGTAAGAGGGTAGCACACCTATCCGAATCAAGTGGTGACTTCACATAGTATGAGGTCTATATTGATGCATGGATATATTGAATGGGCTGCTGAATGTTTCATCACCTCTCCCAATCCTAACATAAAGGTTGTTCAACACCCAAAGGATATAGAGCAACTCCTACAAAAATATGAATTTGTTTTAGAGATCTTCCACATGGTAGACCACTTGATAGGGGGTTGAGCACAACATTGTTTTGGAGGAGGGTACTTCACCCATCCAAATACCACCCTATAGACATCCAAAAAAATTCAGAGATGAAATTGAAAAGGCCATCCAAGAACTCCTAGAGTAGGGTCTCATTAGACCAAGCTCTAGCCCTTATGCTTCTTTAGTAGTGTTGGTGAAGAAAAAAGATGGAACCTTGAGGATGTGCATAGACTTTAGAGCTTTGAACAAGAAGACAATAAAAAATAGGTATCCTATTCCTAGAATTGATGAGCTCATGGATGAGATATTTGGGGCCAAATATTTCTCCAAAATTGATCTTAGATCAGGTTACCATCAAATTCGAATGAAGGAAGAAGATGTGCAAAAGACTGCTTTTAGATGCCACTATGGCCACTTTGAGTTTCTTGTTATGCCTTTTGGATTAACTAATGCTCCAGCCACATTCCAAGCATGCATGAATAAGATTTTTTTCAAGCAGCTCATAAAATTTGTTTGGTTTTCTTTGATTACATTCTCGTTTACAACAAAACTTGGGAAGAGCATTTGCATTATTTAGAGGTTGTGCTGAAAATTTTGCATGAACAATACTTGTTTGATAAGTTGTCTAAATGTGAATTTGGGATGAAGGAACTCTTGTATATTGGGTACATTATTGGACAAGAAGGATTGAAAGTGCACATGGAAAAGATAAGGGCTATCCTTGAATGGCCATCACCAAAAAACATCACAGAATTAAGAGGCTTCATTGGAATATGCACCTATTATAGGAAGTTTGTGAAAGGATTCTCCAAATTGACTTCTCCACTTACTGATTTGACAAAGAAAGGTGCTTTCAAGTGGGATGAAGAGGCTGAAAAGGCCTTCCAAAAAATGAAATAGGTAATGAGTAGTTGTCCAATACTTGCATTACCTAATTTTACTAAACCTTTTGTTTTGGAATGTGATGCTTCAGGTGAAGGGATAGGGGCTGTCCTAAAGCAAGGCCAAAACCCTATAGCCTTTGAGAGCAGAAAGTTGCAGGCACATGAAAAGATTTACTCCATTTATGACAAAGAAATGTTGGCCATCATGTATGCATTGGCCAAGTTTAGACAATACTTGGTGGGAAACAAGTTTGTGGTGAAAACTAATCACAACAGTCTAAGGAACTTCCTCACCCCAAAAGATCTCAATGAAAGGAAACAAAAGTGGGTAAGCAAGATCCAAGATTTTGATTTTTATATTGAATATGTGAAAGGGAAGAATAACATTGTAGCAGATGCATTATCTAGAAGACCTTCTTTTTCTCTCATGGACATTGCAAAGGATTGGACAAACATGCTAATGGTTGAAGACAATAATAGTTTTGCTTGTGATGTGTTAGATGGGATAAAAGGGGATGAGAAATACAAGATTTTGAATGGGATGATATATTATAAGGGAAGAATTTATTTGGTTCAAAATTCAAAACTCAAGTACAAGATTTTGCAAGAAGCACATGATTCTCCACTAGCTAGCCATCCGAGGATCTTCAAAACTTATAGGCAATTAAGGCAAAGGTTTTTTTGGAAAGGGCTGAAGGATGATGTTCTGAAATATGTGAGTGAATGTAAGTTATGTCAATAAAACAAAACTGAACTCACATGCCCAACTGGTTTATTGCAACCATTGCCCATTCCAGAAGAAAAATGGAAGAGTATCTCAATGGACTTCATCACTGGTTTGCCCAAATATTTGGGAAAGGATTGCATATATGTGGTAGTGGATAGGCTGACCAAATTTTCTCTTTATTTGTTGTTACATCATCTTTTAGTGTTGCACAAGTGTCTGATGTTATTTTTAAAGAAATCTTCAGATTGCATGGGCTCCCCAAGAGCATTGTAAGTGATAGAGATAGTAGATTCATGGGTGATTTTTGGCAAGAACTTTTCAGATTGGTGGGCACTCAATTGACTCCAAGAACAATCTATCATACACAAGCTGATGGACAAACAAAGAGAGTGAATAAATGGTTGGAGGGGTACCTAAGGAACTATGTGGGAGAGCAACAAAAAGCACGGGTAAAATGGTTACACTTGGGTGAGATTTGCTACAACACCACTTTTCATATATCAATAGGAATGTATCATTTCAAAGCATTATATGGTTATGAAGCACTTACTTTTTTTTAGAATATCTTTGGTGATAGTAGAGCCCCAAAGGCTAAAGATTGGGTGGAAGAGAGCCAAGAAATTTTAAAGCTTTTGAAAGACAACTTGCGGGTTGCCCAAAATCAACAAAAACAATATGCAGATCAACATAGGGAAGAAAGGACCTTTAAGGTAAATGATTTGGTATATTTGAGGTTGCAGCCATATAAAAAAACATCCTTGAACAAGAATGGAGCATAAAATCTAAAACCAAGATACTATGTCCCATACAAGGTAGTTCGGAAGGTTGGGGAGGTAGCATATGAGTTAGAACTTCCATAAGGAAGTAAAATCCACAATGTATTCATGTTTCATGTCTCAAGAAGGCTATTGGTCAGCAAATTGTCATTTCAGAAACACTCCCTCCTTTGGATGATGAAGGTCAGCTCACACTTGTTCTAGAAAAAATTTTGAAGACAAGGGAAAGAAGATTAAGGAGCAGAACTATCAAAGAGTACATGGTACAATGGAAGGATCTACCAAGTGAAGATGCCACATGGGAAGAAGAACAAATTTTGCAGCATCCAAATCTGGAATTGCTTAAGGACAAGCAATCATGGATGGGGAGGACTGTAATGTCCCCATTCAAATAAATTCATGACAGGAAAATTCCACCAATCCTACTAGTCCCCTAGGTTGGATGGAGACATTGGGATTTGGAATAAGGGGGCTAATAAATGATGTTTGTACATTAGAGTATCATAAAAATTTAAAAAAGTAGCTAAATAAATAAATACAATGGAAAATCAAAGTGGCAACATGAAGACACATGGAGTATGTGGGACCCACACAAGCTAGAATTTTTATGACACATGGCATCCTCCTCTTGTAATTTCGAATCCATGGGAAGCCTAATGTTATTGGGATGAGTTGGAAGGATCATACACTTGGAAATATGCATCATAGGTCGAATTGGTATGGAAGTGTAACTCACATGGAAGAGGAAGAGTCAAATGAGAGGTTCTTGGACACTTGTGCTATACTCCCTAACATCTATGACAACAATGATGAAGATGCTATGACATCTATGAAAAATTGTAGACCTAATAGATGACATCTGACCAATATGACATGTCAGAACTAAAAATAACATCTAAGTGAGCGCTCATGGGAGTTAGAGAAGGCCAAGAGATTCCTACTTGAATTGGTGGAAGGTGGAAGGCTAGGAAGTGGAAGACATGTGGCACAACTTGGATCACTCCCTAATTTGAATTGGCTTGGATTCTATGGATGGAATTGGAACCTTAGAAGACTAGATATTTTTATAAAATACAGGGATGAATTAAGAGAGAGGATTTTGATCATTTTCATAATTTGCATTTGTGAAGAGAGCTAGTGGAGTGCTTCTCTACTTTCCTTAGCCAATTTCGAGGGTGAAAGATTCACATCCTAGTTGGTAGTGGGAAAGGCCATTCATAAATTTCATGAGAGATTAAATGGAGTATTTTGTTGCAGGTGTAATCTACATGGAATCTTGTGGTCACTCTTAGTTCAACTCATTCCTCCAACCATTTCCAGTTTTCTTGGCATATTCATGATCCTTGAGGAGAGGCGCATTGGGTGACCTATTGTTATCTTTGGGGGAGATTCTAATGCCCCATTTATTTTTTCATATGATTTAAATTCTCTTTTATTCACATTTAGTACTGTATCAAGTTGAGAATCCAAGTGGAATGATGTAAATCTGATCATTAATGAACAAATGGTGCCATTTTCCCCACTAGGTTGATGTATGCCAATGAAATGTTGATAAATTCGAATGGATAAGTGAAAAAATGATGAATTTGTGATGTATGGACTGTTAATGATTTTTTATACAAGTTTCATGTTCAATGCATAAGATTTTGGAGTCACATTGTGCAATTTCATAGCATTTGGAGAAGATTGCTTATCATTTCCCCCAAGGTCGAAACTAGTATTTTGTATCTAATTGGAGAGGGTTGTAGCAGGATTAATAAATTGAATGGTGATGCATATGAGACCTTAACATTTTCCCTAATATGTCCTCTTCCTCTGTTCAGAAATTCGAGAGGGTTTAATATCTTTTGGAGACCCATCTTTAGCACTTACGTCCCATGGGGAATTGAACCCCAAATTGCGAGTAAAAAATCGTACCTTGACCAGAATATTGAGGATGTTTGCCGAAGTCTTTTGAAGGTCCTAAAGCATCCGTGAACCTAATAATAAAGTCCTTACACCATTCATATACCTCTTGAAACAAATTGGGAGCATTTGGAGCCATTGGGAGACCTAGAGACAAAAACTAGTTAAGGGTCGAACTAGTGGAAAAAGTGAAATTTTTTACTATTTTAATAAAATTCAAAGAAGGGACATTACACACACACACACACACACACACACACACACATATCGACAATAATTAAAATTATATTTTCATGTATCCATATTTGCGAAAGTTTGGAGTTCTAAGTTCTATTGAGTCGAGTGAGACCACAACCAACCTATATCCATCTTAAATGATAAATATGTTTACAACTCAAAGGATTTGATCCCTTCTAGTGCTTGATAGATCTGAGGTTAACATGGATCTATGCTGGTGGCTAAAACCTATGGAGCAAGGGGCGACTTCTACCAATCATGAACACAAGTGCAATGCTAATTCTAGAAACTAAAATTCAATATTGAGGATATTGTCGCATGTAAGATGCCATACAAACATGGATTAAAAAATGATCTAGAAGCTCAAACCGATACATGAGGATGGATCCAATTAGGTGGACCCTTCCAGTGATCCTTCCCCTTTAAATATTGATGAAATTTTTAATAGATTAGATGAGACTCGAAATGTTAGCAACATATTGGATGGAGTGAAGGAATAATAAGTTGTGGAAAATTAGAGCATCATGGGAGATCAAGGTTCCCCATTTGATCAAGATGCACAAAATTTGAAGGCCTCTTTAACTGTAGTTGATACTGAAGTTAAGCAACATATTGGGAAGGATAGCGCAACTCAAGGGAGCAATATACAGATTTTTTTTTAAGATTCTCATTTTAAGCTAGGATATGTACAATCAATCATTTCCATTATGTAGCGAAAAGAAGTTGAATTTGCTATTGGAAAGCATGGAAGTTTCTACTTGAAATACATGTTGAAAGTAACGTAAAAGTTGAGAGACATGCCTAAGTTAAGTCTTGGGACATCTACATTCAAATAAAATGAGGTATTATTCTAAGGGTTGCATGGTTATTGATCGAGCAAAGTTAGACCCTCTTTCATTGGTTTCTTCCTAACAAGACTTGGAATTCAAAACACTTTAATCCCATCACAAGGTCTAAGTTGGAAACAAAAGTTTGGAAGTGTTTTATTTCATGTATAAAGTCCAATTTTGATTATGAGTTGAAGGATGATAAATTTCCTTCAAACCCACTGAACTAGTTCTAGAGGGCACTAGAGGAGACAATAGAAAAAATGAATGCAAACGATAAAAGAGAGAAGCACAAACTAAATTTTTTGGAGTTCACAAAAGCCATAAAGAAGAAAGAGGAGTTGGGAAAGGTGGGTGAATTATCCCAAATGGCATTTGTAGACTCATTTAAAGTTTGATCTAAGTTGTAGAATTTCTCCATGTTATTCAAGTTAAAATAAAATAAAATAAAATAGTTAGAATAGAATATTCAAAAATATATTAGATGCTAGCCTCGTGGGGTAGCTCAGTCGGTTGGAGCCTTTGGGACCAAGCCTTCACGAGGTTAAGGTCTAGGGTGCTATTCTCTGGGTCTTTCGGGGTTAGGCACCCAAGTTTGGTGCCGGGGATAGGATCTGAAATAGCCTAACAAGGTGAGGCCCCTTTAGGTGGGATCCTTGGATTGCTTCTCCGTGGATATAGTGACCCAATCGGGCGTGAACCACATTGAAAAAAAATTAGATGCTGCGAAAACTATTCTTATTTAGGAAAAGATAATGAAATTGCAGATCTCCAAAAGAACCAAGTAATTAAAGAGCTTAGATAAAATTTTTAATTTTAGGCTAAGGCCAAGGGAAACCAAAGTGTGGCATCCTTGTTGAATTACTATATGCCTTCTTGACTTCTCAAATACATTTCACGGAAAATATTGTTTCCAATACCCCACTTCACCCAAGCCAGGTCTTGCAGGAAAATATATAACCATCTCCCAAAATCCTTTATACCAAAATCTCCTTCTACTGCACTTCCTTATACAATGAACAATATCTCCAAAATGATCACTAACCAAATAAAATTGCAAGCAGTCCATACCCAAACCATACAAATGGTTGTTATTCTCACAATTCTCTAGGTTTACAGGTTGGCATGCTATCATAAACCATTTACTAGCTGTCCCTTTAGATGCAATACTCATTGCCCAACCAATAGAGAAAATCAAGTTGACACAATTGATTATAAACTATAAGGTTATGGGGTCTAGAAGAGTACCTCTTTCAGGTCAGCACATGGAAACCATGGTTGTTACCAGCATTATAATTGACAGATCTCTGGTTAGAAATTCACTGGCACTAAACCCACTTCCTCTATTGTCCACGGCATATTTTCTTCTTGTCCTTCATGCTACTAGAGAGCTAGAGAATCCATCTACTCTGAATGAGACAGTTAGTACAAGGTTGAATAATACTTCGATGAACCTTGGCACTATAAAGGAGATAGTCTAAGCCCTCAATGATCGGTCCTTCAATCTGAGGGAGGTAGTTTTTCAGGGCATTTGAAACCATTACTCTCAATCCTTTGGATTTGTTATCTTTAGCCCTGAAATATTTGATCAATAGATTTGTTCAATCTCCTTTCCTTGCAAAGCATTGTAGTAGGATAGAGTGCACATCTCTAGATCAAGCCGTCCTCTTAACAAATTTCAGCATAACACTTAACCCAAGTTGTGCTAAAAATAAGACTAATTCGTCATCCCAAACAACATTAAAATCAACATCTGGATTGTGTATCCGCTTCCCTCCCAATCTATGAATACACCCACTCTGAACAAACTTGCAGTGAAAAATGCTAAATTTTCTAGACCTGCGATTCCTAAATCATGAGGTAAATTAACGGAATCTGTTACTGTTTCATTACTCAAACAACAATACTAAATATCCATTTCAACCATCCCACCAACATTAATATCACCAATCGCATCATGTATTGGCCTTCTTGGCACTCCTTGAATAGATCCATTTCAAAATACATTCGTTGGGAGGAGTTCTCCCTACTTGATAAACATACTAGTTCCATACTCTGCAACAAAGTTTCAGTTTCAGAGATCATATTGTATTGCTCCAAACATTACCATCAATATTTCCTCCATTGTTTGACGAAACCATGCTTGGGATGTTCTTATCTCAACAAGAGATGGAGAAACAAAGTGAATATAGTAGATTAGTAGGTGACATAAAGGGCTAAATTTTAATTGATGTGGAAGGTAAATGCAAAGTGTTAGGATTTTTTTTACTATGCATGTAAACTCTATCTACCCCACCACTATTTGACTTGGGTAACCACTTTATTTGACAACTAGAAAACCATAGACCTGCCTTAGCCTTAATGTTGGTGAGGGCACCCCATGGGAATAAAACCTACCATGAATGAATATGAATGAGTGGATCTAAAGGCGAGGAAATATGAATATGAATCGTAAATTCGACCAAGAACTCGAGATATATTCATGAATCACATAAAATAAAATGGATTGAATAGGGTTCTAAAGTGGAATTACATAAATATTGAATATATGATTATATGGTAAAATGTATCAAAAATATGAAAAAATAATGAAGTGGGTAGAATATAAGTGGGGGGTTAAAAATATTATCACATCTAAATTTAAAGGAAAAATGTGGGGCGAGAAAGAATTAGAGGAAATAAAATTAAGATACTATAAGGAGGTCACTAACCATAATCTAGAAGATCAAAATTATCTCTCTATTTTAACTAGTTCGAAGAAAAAAAATTAATATAGCCAAGATAAGAACAAATTCTCATGAGCTTCATAGTGAAACAAGATGCTGGACAGTTCCTAAAACACCATGGGTGGAAAGGATTTTCCATCTATGTGAGACTATGAGCATTGAGGATGAAAGTCACTTTATGTGCGTACACCTACAATAGATCGTAGTTTCAAAATATTTGTTACAATACAAACCTCTCTAACCTTCTAACTTGTCAAAACTATGACAACTTAGGAATGCTTCCTTTTAAGCTTTTTGAGCATGAAAATACAATTTTACAACAATCCAAGTAATCCTCTTAACGTTTCATAAACCAAAGTTGATTTCAAGTATAGATATTCATAGTAATATGAAAATATATGTTGATAGAAGAAAGCATATGAGTATTATTTTTTATTTTATACATACTTTATGTATAAAGATGAATGTTTGACGTTTAAAAATAACTTATGAGTATCTCAAAGGAGTTAATTATTTAGTTTTGGGATTTAAATAATATTAATTTAAAAAATGTCAAACTAATCAAAATTATTAATTTGTTTAGGTATTATATTATTTTATATATTTTTAAAGATGTCAAGTTATTAAAAAATATAAATGATGGTGATCATTATTGTTTTTAAAGATTAACGAGTTTTATTTGACAAATAAAAGGAATTTGATTAGATATTCTTCAGGATGCTATTTTTATATTTGAACATGATGGAAATGAAAATATCGAAGTAACTTAGTAGATTAGTTTGAATGGTCAACTTCTTTGAGCTTCATGTAGGAGGTCTTGAGGCCGATCTCTCATAGTGGTTACCCCTTATTGCACACCTCACTCGACATCCCTACCGGGTTAGGCACTAAAATTAGTGTTGATGGGTTTATAGTAGGTACCATGTGTGAAATGTGGGGAATTGTGGTGTGGGATTTCCCCACAACATTTTCCTTGAAAAATAAAAGAAAGTACCAAAGTCATTAAGATTTTCTTAAGTGAGGAAGTCTTGATGAGTAATTAAGTTATGAAAGGGTAAAAGTTATTCCTTATATTATTAAGTGTAGGGCAAGTTAAAAGGAAATGTTGTCCATCCTCAACTTTCTTTGTATCACAAACTTTAGATATTTTCTCATCCCAAGGTGTTTTTGAATTAGTCCATTAATTGGTTTCACTATGGATGTTATGAGCATTGGCTCAATTGTGGAAATATTTATTTTGTTCTTGAAGCTCTTAATGTTGGAAAATTAGTTATGATTAGTGAAATTAGGCAACCTTTGTAGTATTTCAACTTCCTCTTATTAATGATTCGTTGTGATTCTAGATATTGACTTTAAAATGCATAGGGATGTAAGATTGAGAATTGTCGATATTAGGTAATTTGATTGTCTTCTTTTATGTTCCAACAATTAAGTCAATCTTTAGAATATGTATCACAACCTCTTTAAATCTTGCGTCGGATACTAATATTTATTAAAGCAGTAACATGGAGCCTCTCTTTTCCCAATGTAAGCAATCTATGTTTGTAGTCCAACTATCTATTCATAGCTTTTGAAATTACATCTAGCTTCAATAAAGAGAATTAGGCTAATTTGCTCAATTTTATTCCAAGTGACATTAGAGATTCTACAAGTCCAAACTTCATAACATAAAGAATAACTGGGATAACTAAGTGTTGAAAATTATTTTTTAATATCGATACTATAGTTTAAAAATTATACATATTTTTTTTTATACCACAATAAGCTTTCCAACTGTTCTCTTCTTGACGACGTGGTCCCAATTCAAATGACAATTGAAATCAATACCTAAGTACTTGTAGGAATGCACATATTCATTGATGTCATCATCATACAAAATCAAAGGATAAATTACTTTCTTAGATTTAATTACCATAATCTTAGTTTTATAGATATTAATGGTAAGCTCATAATTTTACAGAATTGTAGGAGAACGTTGAGTTGCTTAGGAATATATTTAATAGTTTTAGAAGGAGAAAAATATTATTAGTGTCAAAGAGAAGGGCGGAAAACATTCCTAATATGTTAATATCAATGCATCCTTGCTCTTCTAAACATTGCTTAGTTTTATCAATATAGATACAAAATAGAGTGGTAGAAGGAATCACCCTTGCTTAACACCAATATTACAATTAATGTACATTGATCATCATTATTACCTTTCATCCTATCTATAACCATTTCATAGAGCCTAATCATAACACTGTCGAGATTGATAGGGATCCCAATTTATCCCGTTATTTTCCGTAGCTTGGTTCTAGGCACAGTGTCGATATTTTCTAAAAGCAATGGAACAACAAATGAGATATTCTTTTTTTGTCTATTAGAATCAACAATAACTCTAAGGAATACAAGGTGATTAATTGCAGCGTGATGGACGTTCTTGATACATTGTGTCCTTCAGCCCTTTTGTTAATGTCCTCAAGATTTTCATTTATTTTCTTTCAAGAATCAAGCCAAATAATTTTTCCTGAAGGGGGGTAATCATGATAGTTTAAGAAAGGTCATCCTGGTTTTTGGATTTTAAAATAGGGAAAATTAAACTTTTAGGGAATTATTTCTTGACAACTTGATTGTAAATATGCTTAATATGAGGCACCAAGTTCAAAGTCCCAAGCTTTGAGATCTCAACTTGTTATTCTTCAATGTTTTTAGGTTTTCCATTAGTGAGGCAATCAATGCCATATTTTTATCCTCAATTGAGAAAACCTTAGTGCAATGAGCAGTTGGGGGGACACATAAAATTTGTTAATGTAGCAATTCAGTCATTTACGCTAATATCACCCAATTCTTTATCTTTTATAAGGATGATGCTAACCCAAAATATTTTAGGATCTCTTTTACATAACTCTACAAGTCTCTCTTGATTTTTGGTTAATTATTGTTTTTTCTTTTCTTTTTTATTAAGTACTTATAATATTTAATCTTATTTGTCCTTTTGATCTCATTAGATTTGCTTCTAATATCCCCCCTTTTAATATGTTCTAGGTCATATTAATGGTTCAAAAGATTACGTTTTCCTTTAATACACCATTTTTAAGAGTACTTTTCTAAGCACAAAGTTAGATTTAAAGTGAAATTTTCGTTATAAAAGTTAATTTGTTTTATTTTTCATATCATATTTGAATAACTCTTATAAATTTTGAGAAAATGGGAAGCTTTTTCATTGTCAAAGAGGACTTGATTTCCATTATTGTGCAAAGTGGTTTCCTCAAGGGTCATATCTATATTTGAAGTTACTATGATTGAACAATGAATCTCCGAGTGTGGTTCATCATCTTTAAATTTATTTCTCAAAGGTATATTGATATGGCATAATCAAGACACTTCTACCCTTCCTATGAATCCAAGTCATACGGTTAGAATCATGCTCATGTTGGAACTCATTACAAATGACCAGGTCATGGCAAGAATTCATCCTAAGAAGCTTAGTGACATGCAAGTTCATTCCTTATCATTTGAGCTTCTTTTATATTTAAGACTTGATTGACATCATCTCTATCCACAAAGCATTGAGATTAAAATTATGAGTTATAATATTGGATTGAGCCCTACTGATTTTAGCATTAAAATTTCTCAGAAGAAGAATATCCCCTTTAGCTTTCACAATAACAATATCATTCTCTAAGTTAATAAAATGGTGGTCCACAAGATTAGGCTTCTTGTAAAAGGTAGAGTTGAAAGGGGCAAAGTAACAAATAGTAAGAAAAATGATATCATTGTATACAAAGTGATATTAAGTCAAATGTATTGGTTATAGGGATTGATTTTATATGCTTTAATATTTGAATTAAGCTCCTTCTTCATGTAGAAATAGATACCACCCATTGTTTTGTGTATTTACCTTTTATTCCAAATTGAGAAAATAGTATACCATTTAAATTGAGGATATGCATTTCTTCATGCTCCCATGTTACAATGAGCAATATAATATTAACTTAGGTATGTCTGCAACTTAGCTTAGGACTCTTAAAGAGAATATGATGATTCGTCATAATGAACTTGAGTTTTATTTTTCCTTATTTGTTACTCTACAAGTTATCCTTTATTACTACTCTTCTAGTCCTTATTATTGCACATTTTCTTGTTTTCCTAGCATATTTGGTTTTTAGGACTTCCTTTCTCAATTCAATTTCATCTTCAAGGATAAGGCCTTC
This sequence comes from Larix kaempferi, assembly GCA_027924585.1. Taxonomy (NCBI): domain Eukaryota; kingdom Viridiplantae; phylum Streptophyta; class Pinopsida; order Pinales; family Pinaceae; genus Larix; species Larix kaempferi. Next base: position 11,949,217 of record BSBM01000372.1, on the reverse strand, counting down.
ATTTATGAATATACCTCATCGTTTTAAGATGGAAAATTTTCCAATAATATTTCATTTATTTTCCATTACTTTTAATACTACATCTTATCTTCGATATTTTGAATTCTCTTTGCTTTCAAAATCCCTAGGTTTCATTTTTCGGTATAATTGCTAATGAGTTGGGTAGAACATATTCATCAATTTTCTCCTCTAGCTCAACCATGATAAGCTTTAGAGTTAGTGAGTTGTGTTTGTGCTCAAGTTTGAGAAGCTTATGCATTTCCTCCTTGATTGTTTGGATGTCAATGTTTTTTTCTTTCGGAATGGTGAGGAACAAATCCTCTCCTCAAGCTCCTTAATTTTGAAGTCAACAATAGTGGTATGACTAGAGTTAGAAGATTATTTCTTTAAAGACATTAACATGGAGACACCAATTGGAAAGTTTTCCGAAATTGTAATAAATAGAAACTCATATTCCTTCACTTAATATTATGTTACAAAGTTTTATAATAAATTTCTACATATTAGATTGTTGATCTCCTCATAGGAGTAATGATGAAGTTCTTCATTAACACCCAATTTCATTTATAGATAAAAATAATCATGTTCCTTCTTTTTTCCCTACAACTTAAGTTTGTGCTTAGTAGACATCCAAATTATCACTATGGTTTGAGAGTATGTAACCACTCTTTTGTCGGTTTAGAAGAAGACTAAACACCCTAAGATTTTGATTTTTTTTATTTGCAATGTGGGATGGGTCAAAATAATATATTGTATACTAACACCTATGTTATTTAATATTTTGTATAATTATAATACAATGGTGAATACCTACAAAAATGTTTTTGTTCTTTTTATTAATTTTTTTATATGTTCTTCAAATAATACATTGCCAAGCTATCTAAAATTTTTCTTTATGAAGTCTTCTTGATATTGTGCTTTTTCTTGTTATGGATTTAATCACATACTCAATATTATCGCCTTGGATTTCACCACATCCTCAATATTATTGAACATGAGCAAGATCCTTAACCTGTATTGCAAGTATTATATTCATGTACCCGAATGCATATTACAAATCACCATACACTTCAAATTTGAAAGACCTATTTAGGAAAACAAATCTACTAAAATTTCAATTTTATGCATGGACATTTTTTCACTCAATTAGTTAAATCTCTTATATTTATAGAAATAAAAGTCAAAAGAAAAATAATTATAATTTAATTATTCTAAATTTAATAATAATAAAAATTCTAACAACTTAAAAAAATACTTAATTATCTTTATGAATATCCTATGTATATAAATTATAACTCATATCATTTTGGTTTTAAGTGACTGCCTTACTATAACTCAGTGATTTTTTTAAAAAGTCACTCTAATTTTGCCATTTTCCAGTGAATCATGAAGAGGTCACTCTAGTTTTACAATTTTGCCAATACATTATTTCCAAAAACAATTTAGTCAAAGAAAGGTCAGTATTTACCATAATAACAATGAGCCAGAGTTTCCAGCAAAGTGCTTGTAGGAAGGAATTTCTAGTATAAATTAGCAATATGAAGATTGTGATGGGCTAGACACTACAACTTGAAAATTATGACTTGGACATGACAACTTATAGGGATGTTAATAAAGGCTTGCAAAGCAGAGATCAACTTGAATGTGATCAAGCATTCTGTATCTTACTATTAAATAAGAATTTTGATGTAATTTTATATAATGTAATTAACATAAATATTGAATGACATGTTGCAATTATGATGTTAAGATGTTATGGGATTGAGGTTGAACCATATGCTCATCATGTATGTAGCATGTTTTTGTGAAAAGTTATAAACTAAATTATGATTCTGTTTCATTCTACCTGTATGTAAAGATCTCTATAAATTCCCTTTTCTTTCACTTTTTTTTATATATAACAAGAAAAAGTTGCGTTGCAGCAAATTCCCTGCCATAGGTGCCCATGCATCAATTTTTACTCGAAATTTAATTTATAGCAATGGGAATCTAATGTGTACATGCAACTAAGCACGTAAGCCAATCATATTCTTTGGAAACCCATTGCAGAGAATATTGCCAAAATTGGAGGTTGAACCCTCGAGGTCGTGGTCACACAGAAAGAAAACCCAACTCACCAAATGCCACGCATTGGCCCATAAGACTCTTCTATACATTGATGGGAATAGTATCACAAAGTGTCCAAGAAGGAACGATGAAAACAACTTCTTGCATTAAGTCTCTTATCAATCTTGGATAGAGATCAAGGACCGGTTAAGGAAATCGAATTGTAATGGAAAACAAAAAAATGGATTCTTGAGTCTTGATGTGAGGAAGGAATCATAACTGAGAGAATCGTGGAAGAGTTCGGTGTTTAGATGACGAGAATGATTCCTAGATTGAAGAAATTGGTTTCTGTATTTTTGGTAGTGGAAAGAAGATTCAAGGGGAGTCTTGGAGAAACTCATTGGAAGAGAGCATCAACTAAGGGTCAAATTACTTAGATTAGAGAAATTGATTCCAATGAGGAAATCAACTAAGCAGATGAGCTCAAAATTCCTTCAAGAAAAACAAGTTAGAAAATGAAGTCATTATGCCGAGAAGGGAAATGGACTCAGTAATATGAATTCAATTTCCCAAGTGAATAACATCAACAAAACACCCACAAGTGTGGTGGATATAAACTCTTAATAGATGATGACCAATGTCCAATGGTAAAAAACTGTGTAGTGGAGAAGTTGTGTGACAACAGTGGATGCTTGCAATAAGAAGAGAAGTCGTTGAGCAACAATGTTCCACACTCGCAGATCAAGCCACACAACATTGATGCCACATAGACTAAACAAAATTTAGTTTTTGAAAAGTTGGTTTGACTCAGTCGAAAGATGCAAGTGATTTTTGAGAGATAGGATAGACTCAGTGCCAAAGATAGATTTGAGTTTCCAAGGGGGAATCAACTTGCATAGGGATTCGAATAGCTCAATGTCACAAACTGATCAGTTGAGCAAATCATTCCAACTGGAAAGAGATTCAGTTTCCTCAGTTAGAAAAATCGGTCATCTTGAAGCAAAATCAAATTGTTGAGTGATCAATCAACCCAATAGATTGACCAAGAGATGGATCCCAGTGGACTTGGAAAAAGGAAATCAAGTAATTCAACTACGACTTTTTTCAACTGGAAGAGATGAGTTTCCTGTTGAGGATTAATGCTTGAAATTCCATGAATTCTTTTAAATATTTGTAACTACCAACCAAAGGTTTGCAACGTTGAATCAATGTTAAGTAGTGAACCAGAGCCATGCAATATTTTGGACCTTGTTCAATTGGAAATGCAGAGCAATGCTTGAATTCCACTGGAGTCTTGACAACAAGGAAATATTGGTGCATACTTCCATACTTTTTCCAATGAGTTGTTGAAGGAAGAAAAGCTACAAGCTAGTAGCCATGAACAGATCAATGCCTCTATGAGAGTTGTTATCTATTGTAATCTGAACTGGGGATTCTCATCCAAGTGAGGAAATGCAAAATCTGAAATGAAAATTAATCCAAGATATTGTACAAAGAGAACATTGGTCCTTCTTGGGAAATGGTACAATAGTCCCCAAAATCAAGTAATCATTCTAATGTTTTGACCTAAACGCTATTGAGAAGATATAAAAGACATGATTAAATATGGCTTGGATCAATTGCTTTGGGAGGACAAGAGTTTCAAACATAGAGAGAATGATGCAATCATCCTATAGTTATAGAGTTTCTGAAACAGGAGGAACCCTTTGTAATTTGCATTTTTTGAATTCATAAAGTATTAACCAAGCCCTTTATTTGTTTATGGTTTTGCGTTATTGGGTTTTCAAGCTAATTTTTAGGTTTGTGAGAAGATTGTTTTTTTCTTGCACTACAAATCTAGTTCGATAAACAATAGCATTAAGATGCTAAAGCAAAGTCTCAACCTAATCACCAAAGATAAATGAAACGAAACTAGAAAAAACAAACAAATATAACTTGGAAGCCATATTGGTGAAAAACGTTAGCCTTAGACTGATCCATTATGTATGATATTGTTATCAGATCATTGACTTCTTGACTTGAAGGAGTTGTAGCAGCACTACCATGGATAAATCCTTGAAAAGAGAAAGACTCGAAGAGTTGCATACCCTAAATTAGAATATTTAGGACAAGAATCTAGAGTTTAGTTTTTTTTTGCAGTGACCACGGGGTATAATATCAATAAAGACCTACAATTTAGGCCAAACATATAGTGGAGGATTTCCTCACTACATTAATGAAGAAAATACCTAAATTGCACGGTTAGGTTGCACTAGTGACTCATGATAAGGAAAGCATGGCACAAAAATACCATGGAAAAGTTGCAAGAAGGATTGGCAACCAAGGAGGAGTTTTGTCCCGACTCTAAGAAATGTTAAAAGGGATAAAGAAAAGGAAAAACCCTCTACTATAAAAAATACTGCCACAGTAAAAGATCCTTGGACAAGACATAACATACATGTCAAGGAACTTCCTTTATCATGTGAATCAACAAACGAATCTATCTATAGAATCGATTTTAAAATGTTAGAGAAAGATGTGCAATGTAGACCAAATCCTCCACAAGGATGCCCAGGGAATGAAGAAACCAATAGCAATTGATTATTGGCATCAACATGAAGTTCTTGTATACATTAATAGCAAAATAGTGATAAATGTTGAATGCTCCAAAGTTGTCCAATGTAGAGAACCTCTCGCTACAACTAGATAACATACATAATTCTGGCCACAAAGATTAAGTTTGTGAAGGCCATGAAGGATCACAATGAAATCACTTTGAAGGAAGAGCATCTAATATTCGACGAAGGTGGAAGAAGGCAACTTGAGAAAGGGAGGAAGACACTATAACAAGTTTGAACAAGCTCCAATCAGGATAAATTTGAGATCCTTCAAGCAACCAAGGTTGTACCAGTGCTTGGGAATCCAAGTGATAAAAGGTTAAAGGCAGCAGTGACCCTTTATCGAAAACTTAGCAATTAGTACGCTGATCCATCTCTGAGACTTATCAGTTAATAATATGATCCATCTTGTCTCGGAGACTTAGAAGTTAGTACACCGACCCATCTCAAAGACTTAGCGATTAGTCTCGGAGACTTAGCGATTAGTAAGATGACACATATCATAAACTTAGCGGTTAGTAGGCCGACCACATTCATTATCTTATTGGAAGTTTTAACAGTAAAATATGCACTCATTTATCCCCATGTAAAAAATTCTTTCCTTGTTTACTCATCGGAGGCTTAAGAATTAGGTTGTTGATTCATCTAGTTGGTCTAGTATTTATGGTGTCGACCCTTACTTACACACGGTGGTGGTTTGAATTTTAAGCACGCTTGAATAGAACTAAGCATGCGGTGTACTTGGTTTAATATGCTTCCTGAATTATTGCTACTTTGGTCTTCAACTATATTTTGCAATGAACATCCCATAGTATTACAGGTATGAGAAGAAGCTCCATTTCTCTTTATTTTCATGTACATCAATTTCTCTACAGGTCAATAGTGTCTACTGTTGAATTTCCAAGTGCTGAATGAGAGAGGGGGAAGTCATAACTATTACAAATGAAAATGAGGCGTAGATCAATGGGAAAAATACACTTGTTGATCATTGGTAGCCACAACTACTTCCATATGGTATGGAATGGATGACATCGAGAGCACTCAACAAATGATTGGTTTTTATTCTAAGGAGTCTCTGTCCAGAGGATTGAAAATTTATTTGAAAATTTATTTGATTATGGCAATATATATTGGGTTTAAGAGTGCTTTGATATGGGACTTAAATTTGGAACCTACAATTCTCTGCAAGATTGAGAATAGATAGGCCCCTTAGGTAGTTGTCCCAAAAATAATACACTATTTTATGGGAGTAGATAGGCCTCTTTGGGATTAGTGCATTGGCCATTGGCAGTGTGAACCCGATCATTAAGACTGTCGTGAGATGAAAAAGTTGGATGGCTGGCATATTCGTTATGCAACCGCTTAAAGTGTTCAAAAATAATTCGACAGAGAGGTGTTTCATGGATCATAAGTTGATAACTTTGGATGAATTTCTCAATAAAAAGATCAATGTGATCTGAAAAGAAAAAGAAGAAATATTTTTCATTTAAGGGGGTTCATGCATGGTTCAGCCGATGGGGAATTGACCACCCTTGGTGAATACTGATGTTGGAATTACATTACTGAAAGCATAGGTGGCCATTTCGAGTCGACAGAGAGTGTGAACCCAGAGAGAGTAGCCACTCTCCCCTTTTCCCTTTGCCATTTGTAATTTGCCTTGATTTCTCGGCCTTCAGGATGCTCTGGAGACTTCACCATTTAAAGGATGCGCTGGTTGTTATATATCGGACGACCCTGGTCTTTCATGTGATCTTTTCTGCGTCTGCCACGTGGGAAGATGTTATTTGTTTGATGCCTATTCATTTGATTTTCTTTCATAATTGTTTGATATTGTTGCCACTTTACTCAGTTAAAGCAAGCAAAAGAGGGAATAGAGTTCATGTGTAGTTATCGGATCGAATGCATAGACATGTACACTTCTTTTCCCAATCAGTCTTGAACGATTATTCCTTATTTGGATGCAGGTGAACTACACTCTTGGGACTCACCATCGCCTTTTTATTAAGAGGTAGCTGCAATTAGATGGTCGATGGGTAGTACGTTTCCAAATATGAAAAGTGGGGCTTGCCTTACAATTGACTTTCTTCGGGGGCCTTGCCTTACGATTGACTTGCTTCAGGGTATTGACTAGAAGGCAAATATGTCATTAAAATATATTTAAAATCACAAGCTAGTTAAATAACAAACCACAATGAATCTCTTGTATCACAAAATATGATCGCTTATATTTTTTACTATCTCATAAAGTTACTATTAATAAAATTTAATAAACCTTTTAGAAATCTCAACTAAAATATAAATGTGGTCAAGATCTAAAGTAACGGGTAAGAGAATGGTCTCTTTTTTATTATTTTTGCTTTCTCTAAGGGACTTAACTTTATATGTATTTTATGTTCAAATTGTAAACTAAAATATAAGTGTGGTCGAGATCTAATGTAACAAGTAAGGGAATGGCCTCTTTTTTATTCTTTTTTATTTCTCCAAGGCAACTTAACTTTATATGTTTTTTATGTTAAAATTGTCAACTAAAATATAAGTGTGGTCGAGATCTAGAGTAACAAGTAAGGGAATGGTCTCTTTTTTATTATTTTTGTTTTCCCCAAGGCAACTTAACTTTATATGTTTTCTATGTTAAAATTGTCAACTAAAATATAAGTATGGTCGAGATATAAAGTTACGAGTAAAGGAATGGTCTCTTTCTTATTATTTTTTCTTTCTCCCAGGCAACTTAACTTTAAAAGTTTTTTATATTAAAATTGTTATGGTTGAAATAATAAAATCTAAGTTAAAATTTAACAAAAAAATATTAAACAACATGGATTGAATATTAGTTTTTATTTGTTTCATGTAATTGAAACAATTACGAGAATGGCCAGTGTCATGACACTTGCTTTATAAAGTAAAAAAATGTTATTTAAAAAAATGTTTTACAAGGAAAAATAAGTTATTGAAAAAATGAAATATTATACTTTATAGGGAAACTTTGATTTTATATATTTCGTATAAAAAATAAAGTTGTATAAATCATTAAGCCCATTCACGAGCTAATCTGTCTCCTTCTACTTAACCCCTTATTCCTGCCTCACTCATGCACTAGGGAAAGAATAAAAAAGAAAAACAAGAGAAAAGCAAGTGATTGCTATTATCGCTCACTATTGTAAAAGCTCCCGGTGACTATTATTAAAGACTCTGATAAACCATAGCACAGAGGTTAGTGGAGGAGACGTGTAAAACTAGCGGGGCGTTAAACGATGAGTATTGCCCCACTATTGAATTAGGTACCGTTTCCAAATAATGCAGAATTCTATTCAAAATATCTCATATTAAAACATTTTCAGTTGTATGTATCTAAAAGATAATGAATTTGATTTTGCTAAATAAAATGAGCCCGATCACTCTCTAGAACAAGAGCCACAAGGTGGCGATGTCCCCGACATTGCTAGTGGGGGCATTAGCAAGTGTATATGAAATTGTCATTAAGTGATAAAAGCGATTTTTTTGGCAAAAGGATTTTTCTTTTCTTCTATTTTTGTGAGTTCCATAAAAAAGTAGTCAAGTAAGGTAGTAAATAACTTCTAATTTAAATGGCTATATAAAATGCAATATAGAAGAAAAAAAGAGGCAGCTCTTTTGCATGATAAAAAAGTGAGAGAATAATTTCCCAACTTGAATAGAAAATTGTAATCGTATATCTATTACATACTTGCATTTACAAGTGATGGAGTTTATTAGATTGGTCAACAATTCTTATTTCTATAACATACCCACATAGTATTATAGAACATGAAAATAATATTCTTGCTATGCGACAAGCATTTTGTTTGAAAAGATGCCATAAATTTAAATATTGTTTGGAGAAAGGAATGTTTCAATGTGTTAGTTGTCATGTAACATATTTTGTAACTAAAAAAGAAAAAAATGTTGGGGGAATTTTTGTTGTTGTTGTTTGTTTTTCTATTTTCTTTTTCTTTCTCAAGAAAGAAATATGTATACTTGCAATTCTAAAAGAATTTAAAGTGAATCATGTGTTAACGTGGATACAATAGTATAAATGTGATTTACATTGAAAGGCCATGAACTATTGCGTCTACCAAGCAAATATAAAGAGACATCAAAACACTTCAAATTTCTTTACAATATTCATGTTAATGCATTTTTCTGTTTAAAATCTAATTAAATCTACATTTTCCTTAGACTACAAAAAAAAGCTAAAATCCTGAAATCCTTAGAAATTTTGCAAGAGAAAAATAGGTCGACCAATGAAGTCTGATTATGAATGGAGTGAAAACCATGTGGATGCCATTAAATCCCCTTCTTTTTTTAAAAGACACAAAATAGAAACATTTATATATATAAAAAATCCACACATATTTGCAATACTTTTAAAATATGTATTTACAATAAATCGATTAACTTATATATATATATATATATATATATATATATATATATATATATATATATAATATCAAGTTAATTATTTGGTTTAATATTATGAAGCATTGTACAATTTGTTCTCTTAAGCTCGTTATGTTCTCCACTACTGAAACTAGGGATGTGAATATATGAAGGTAAGTTCTTTATGTGGGATTTGATACTTAGGGATGTGAATATATGAAGGTAAGTTCTTTATGTGGGATTTGATACTTAGGGATGTGAATATATCAATCGTTATGTTCTTCACTAGTAGAATTAGGGATGCGAATATATGAAGGTAAGTTCTTTATGTGGGCTTTGATACTTAGGGATGCAAATATATGAAGGTGAGTACTTTATGTGAGCTTTGTATTATAGTAATATTTTCCTCTTAGTCATGGAGAAAGGTGGTTGCATTGAAGACATGTGAATATCCTTTTGCATAAAAACATGTGAATATCCTTCAACTCCAGTTGGAGTGGAAGACATGTGAATATCCTTCAACTCCGGTTGGAGTGGAGTGGTGTAAGGAATTTCAACCATTAGAATATAATATATAGATAGAGTTCGCTTAGTGCCTGTAACATACCATCATTGTCCAATAGAGTATTCAGGCTATAATATAGCTGACCGATCTATGTAACAAATTCTAAATTACAACCCCATTATTTTTCAAAAAGCTCTTTCCTTTATCTTGTTCTCTAAATTTTATGAATTACCATCTTAGCTTTATGAAAGGAAGGCCTAAAGTACTCTCACTTTTTTTTAGATACCATGATAATGATAAGCATATGACCTTCATGGCCTATTTCATGAAGGAACTCAACAAATTTAAATTTTACTGTGCTTTCAACAACTCTCTGTGTATATGAGAAGGATTTTTCAACAAAAATATTCCCCTATAAAATCCGAAATCATGAAAGGAATGAACAAATGCCAAAAACATAATAAGATATAGTGTTAACAGTGTCATCCTTTTAAGTGGATTTGACAAGATCTTACCATGCAAAGCTCACAGATAGCTTGTCAAGCAGGTATCATCTTTATAGGGCCAAGAATAGATTTCAAGATCCAGTAATCGGGTTTGATTGAAAAACGAAGACCCTCCATTAACAATCCAACATATTTTCAAATATATTTGCGACTATTAGATTTTATTGCCTCTATACAATTTGGTGCCAAAAACAATCCAACATATTTCCAAATATATTTGCGACTATCAGATTTTATTGCCTCTATACAATTTGGTGCCAAATTCTGATGGAACAAAGTTACACTGGAACACTATCCATAGAAGAAGACATACAAGTGTTTTCAGATTCTTATAATAGATTCTTATAATACAATGATACATAAGCACAAGGAAGGAGATATAATAAGAAGATTGATAGTCGACACTGGATAGTGTATGATAGATTTAAAAGTGCATTTTTTAACAGCAACAATATTCTCATGTTGGTTTTCATCATCTAACTGAACAACTCCATTAATGATCCATAATACATTCTAGGAATCTTGATCATATTATGTTTAACATTAAAGCAAAAGTTGTATATAATGGCATCACTCCACAACTAATCTGTCTTCATATCAATAATCAATATCTTGCAGGACTACTTCACATCCTGCAAAGAAGCAGACTGTACCACTTAGCTAATCAATCATGCACAGCGAATGTATAAACAAGCATAATGAATCCCTGAACTCTGTACAATCTCCATATTTATTGGCTCATGGGATTTTTTCATACAAATAACGATCAGGTTTATTTGTTCTCCTCCATGACAGCTTTAGACTTCCAGACAATGTCCTTTAGCCCAGATGAAAGATTTTTGTAAAACTGCAGTAGAAAAAAAATATGCATCCACCATGAGTAAAAAATCAAAGCAATATAAAATAGATTATACTCGAGGATCAAGCAACCCAAGGAAATGAATTTAAATATCAGTGAAGTTTACTATGAACACTCAAATACTTATTCAGTAGGGGCATATATGAAAGAAATGCGTCGCAACCTTGTGAAATTCCAACGTGTCACCTCCGGATTTACAAACCTCGACCATGAAAAGAGAAGGAGCTACTTCAAATACCTGAAAAAAGACCAGCTCATACTCAAAGGGCCAAGATAGGGATTTTTGAAGTTATAGGATTTGTATATGATATGCAGTAGTGTCCTTGAATGCAGTGTGCATAAATTTATCAAACATATTACTACCTCTGTAGCTACTGATAAGTGCCCCTTCCTTCCAGTCTCGGCACCTTGCAGCTTCATCTGAAAGCAGGTGAAATAATAGGTATTAGAACTTAGATGAAAATACATTCAATTTAAATGTAGCCAGACCTAAAAGAAAATCTAAAGAAACCGAGAAACAAGTTCTAGATAGATAGGTACGTCTAAAACTGACATAAATGAGAATGGAGTTAAGAGTTCCATATCCCAATCAGGCAACTTGATGTCTATGAGATTATTATCACCTTATAATTCTTCCTTTTCACAGTAAATCCAAGAGGTCCAGCAGCAGCTTCAATTTTTGATATTATTTCTTTGGCAGGGCGTTTGGATGTGAACCTTGTCTCTCGCTTAACAAGGCCCTAATAGCAAGACAACATTTCCATCAACCACATCAGTGAATTCCCCAAGTATTAATGAAAGAGAAGTGGATAAAACCGTAGAAGCACGCACAACTTGAAGTTCTAAACATTTATCAACATCGGCCACACATTTCTTTTGCAAATATCTCAAAAATGCTATATACCTATATACAGTATCAAAGAATAAGCTACTTGACTTTTGTGGTTAGCAGGTCATTCCTATTGCCTAACAACGATTGAATCAATCACAAGGAGTCAAGCATGGGACAGACAGAATGGTGTGACAGATGGAAAAGAATATAATTACTGTCCTATACAAGGCATGCATTCACAAAAAATGCTTTCAAAGAATAGTTCTTCAGAAGCTAATATTTCGAATATGAGGTTTCAGTTGCAAAATCAGATGTGGATTTGCATTTCAAGGAAAAGCAAGTTTTCTAAAACCTCATTATAATCTATGATTTTCTATAACATACCATATGCTTTTCAAACAAATTGCCGAGGTTGAGATCTTGTGACATAGAGATAGGTTCAAATGCATTCATCAACACAGACTGTGTATCTTTCTTTTCTGAGACAAGATGGTCCTGATTATAAGAAGTAGCAAAAACTTAGTCATTGTTTCTTGAATACTCAGAAATTGAAAAATAACATTTCACATACAAAATCTTACTTCCAAGTCATTAAAAACAGCATCCACATCATCCAGACTTATTTCCTTGTCTTCTTGGAACTTGGGCGGCTTGTAACCTTTCTTAAACCAATCATTCTCTAAAATCTCACGTACTGTAATACGCTGCCAACAGAGGATATTAATGTGCATGTCAGTTTATTCCAAAGCTCATTTCAAAAATAAGTGCAATCTCATCGCTTACTCAAAAATTCATGATTTTTTAATCTTTTCAAATTCTTCTGCTAGCAAGTATGAGATGGATATAAAAACAGTGAAGGTAATCCAGTGGACAAGCTGAACATATCTGCAACATTACGGAATACAACTCAATACCAGTTCACTTACTGTCTTTGGCTTTGGATCCAAAATCCTTGAAATCAGTTTTTTTGCACTAGAAGAAAACCATGAAGGACAGGTGAAATCGGCTTTATGAATCTACAGTTCACTACTATCATGTCGGTCATTGAGGTTTTTTTCATAAATGCTAAAAAGAGAAGTAAATACAGCAAAAGGATGCATCTTTGCATTGATCTGGCCTTCTTACTTTTTTATATAGTGTCAGAAGATTTGTCTTGTCAAAAGGAAAGTAACCTGCCATCAAAACAAACAGACTAACCCCACATGACCACAAGTCTGCAGTTGCACCATCATAACCTTTATCATTGATGACCTGCATAAAACAAGGCGACAGATCTCAATTTATAGTCTGATGCTAACAAAACTGCCATGCAGTCAAACAGGGTAACCTCAATGCCCTATTTTATTTGGCAATTAATGTGAAAAAAAATTGACGATACCTCAGGAGCAACATAATTTGGTGTTCCACAAGTAGTATGAAGTAACCCATCCTCCTGCAATTAAACAGATTAAGAAGATCAGCTATTTACATTTACTCTTCAGAATGCAGCAAAATCCATCCATAACCTTTATCAATCATAATATACTACAAAGAAAAATCTATACTTTTAAATAGGTTTTGATAATGTAATTTCTGAAGTTACAAGCCACTCAGAAGAACAATAACTAAACAATGGATGACCGAATATTCTTATCAACAAATAATGGGAGAGCTGCAATAAATACAAAGTGCATTTTTCATTTGCTGCATATAATGGATCTGAAAGCCAAAAATTTAAAATTAAAGATAGTTATCGGTATGCACTAAGAAAGCATCATATGATATGGACTGAAAGCCAATTCTTCAGTTTTCACAGGATAATAAATTTTATCTTTGGAAACACTGCAGCTTCAACAATTGCCAATTTTATGAAATACATGCAATTTACTTTGCAGTCATGTTCTAAACATCACAACAAGTAAAAATTCATATTTCACTTTTCTGTAAAGCTTGAAAGTACAGATCAATAATGTGAAATAAAAAGCTACAGTACACCTAATGGTCGAATTTGAGTGTTTACTAACCACATGCTTACCCTAATTTGCTGAGGCAGGGCACTCAAACCAAAATCAGAAACTTTGAGATTTCCATGGGCATCTAGAAGCAGATTTTCTGGCTGCAAAACCCATAAGTAGTACAAACCAGTTAAAGTACATGATATTGTCTATTGAGAGATCTTACAAAGGAAGTCGAGGTTTTGGAGTTGGTTTCAATGGATAAAGATGAATTGAGAATGAACAGGATATTAACTCATTTCCAGGTCACATGTTACCTTCAAGTCTCTATGGGACACACCCCTACTATGGCAGTAGTCCACAGCATTGATGAGTTGCTGGAAGTATTTTCTTGCTTCATCTTCTCTTAATCTTCCATGGTTAACTTGCCATTTCAAAAGAAATGAACATAAAACAGTGGATATCCTAGTCATTTAAATGACATCCAAACAACAAATCCAAAACATATTTGTCAAAAGACAGATGGCTACCAAGTGCTTGAAGAGCTGCATAGCTCTTGATGGTTGATAATCTAAGCAAGAAACTATAACTGAACCAACATATAAAGCAATTTGCAGCTGTCGATGGTTGAAAATTGAATTAAGCAATTATGATTGAAAATTGAAGTGATCTAAGCAGTGCAGTGCAAAATACTAAGATAAAGCTTTTGCATGTATCAGGTCTTCTCGTTTCAAGGGAGGATGCATCAATGGATTTCAAATTACAATTCCATTGATGAACATGAATATGTTAACATGATGAACATGAATATGTTAACATGATTTCCCTGATGAGAATGCTATGCTATTGGATTAACAATCCATCACAAGATCATATCAATACGAAGAACACTTTAAATTCAACACTGGAAGAAAGAACAATTGTTTTGTTCTTCAAAATTTTCTTTTATCTCAGATACCTCGTTCTTGAATATCGTATTGAATATCCCCAAAACCACCCAACGAACTCTTTTCAGCTGCTCTTGTGAGAATCCTTCACGCTCGTTGGCCGCCATGAAAACCCTAGAAATTATAACGGGCAAAAGGCGCACGGTTTTGTAGGAGGGGAGAGGAGTTTGCCAGGATGGCGAAGCACAGTTTAATAATGGTATTGCTGTGGACTGTATCCGAGCGGGCTTCCACACCTGCTAGATGGCATGATGCCCCTGAGCCTTTTGACATGAACACTAACAGCGCATGCTAGACTGAGTTGTAGTCAACCAACCAGCAGCAGTTATAGGTCATAATGAATGGTGTGGTCAAGACATAGAGAGCTATTCTTTCACCTTTCGCTGTAGCACCCCCTTGGCAGCACATTACCCAAAATTTCCAACATATTTTTTATATTTGTTTATTTTACTATTTACTTTGACATGTGCCATTTCATTCTCATCAAAGAGAGAGTACAAATGGCAGTGCCACCTCAGTAGTGTGTTCATCTATGTGATTCATGGGGTGTGAGAGGGAAGATTTTCATACATGTGGTTCATGGGGTGTAGGAGGGAAGATTTATAAGGCTCTTAAGTAGAAATCCAGAAATCTTGAAATGCTGCTAAGTACGCTGAATGCTGAAAAGCATCCGAAATATAATTTCTCCATGTGAGGTCTAGTGGGGTTGATCTCCAACCAAACATCCTGAAATGGAGGTCCTACTTTAATTTAATGTTAAAATTTAAGTTAACATTAAGAATTAAGGTTAAAAAATAAATAGCAATCCAAAAAAGAGATTGATTGTAATTTGTCTGTGGATTTTTCTCCAAGGTGGATTTTCAACCACTATTGAATTGTTACCTCATGTCGATTTTTACTTATGGTGAATTTCAACAGTGGTTTATTCTCTCAAAACCACCCAGATTTGAGAAGGAGGTTCCAATTGAGTCTGAGTTTTAGTGTGTGACTGAAGCCCTAATGCATTACTCCTTAAACCTGGACACCCAACACAAAAAATTTAATCCTGGATTAAAAAGGATCCCTGAACTACTTGAGTTTATTTCTGGATGCTGCACTCACAACCGCAAGGACTCAATTTGTTAATGATACATTCATTCAGGATTACGTGCAGATCACTCTAATGCAGCACCTACAGGGTCCTGTTCTCTGCAAGCGATTCATGAAGGAGCTTAAAATTTATAACAAGCTTTTATAAAACTATTCCATGTTGTGGGTTCTTTGTGGTATTTCACATCAGTTTCAGAGGTGTACACTGCACTTAGGCTTTCATATACTTTTAAGAGAGAAGACTCAATATAATTCAAAATTTATAAAACTAATCCAAAATTTGTAAACCATGACCATGTATGAATAAACAAAGAAGGATGAAAAAGAGAAAAACTGAATAGGAATACAAAACTGACATGCAAATTCTGATTTTTCCACATTCTTATCAAAACAATTTTTATCTTATGCATACTGTTCAATATGGTTTATCCCAAGCCATTGGCTACATTGGCATTAAGCTTTACATTAATGCAATATACAAAAGTCCCCAAGCTACAACCCAAGGCTTAATGCATATAAAATAGCAGACTAAAGCAATATTGCACAGTCAATGGGCTAGCTAAACACTTTTAATACCACTCCTAGATTAGTCTTTAAAGGCTTACAGATCCTGCTAACAAACCTTTCTGTCTGTGATTTTAATCTATTAAAGAGGTTATAAATTACAAGCTAATTTCCAAACAAGGTCATCTTTCCACACAACAGCTAGGGAAGCTACTAAAGCAAATAATCAAAGATGTAGAAGTCATATCAACATGTCTATCATAAAATTGAAATAGATCAATCTTGCTACTACTAGTAGTAATAAGTCAAGAGGATAGGGTTACAGCTCACCACAACATGTTCACCCTAAGGGACTAGAATTGTACGGATTTTTTCCACCCAACGAAGAGCTAAAACTTGAGCTCACTCTGGTGTTCACTGTTTAGAGCCTTCTTTTCGGAATACAATCTCTCATAGTGAATGCACCAAGAAAAATAAAACAAGGAAACCAAGTATGCTGCATGCACTAATGCAATCAACAACAGAGATCCATTGGTCCATTCATTGTACAATGGTAAATTTCATTTGAGCATTTCCAAAGCAAAACACATGAACCCCTCCAAAGCCAAACAAGGTAAAAAGACATCCACAAAAATGACAACTCCATCCAGGGCAACAGAGACCAATGTTCCATAGGCAAGTAGAATCTAATTCACCAATGCAATGCAACCAGTTTTCAGTCAGCTACGGAAGCTACCATGGGCCCAGGCCCCAAACATCTCCTCAGTATGACAAGTATCCTACATTTCCTCTGACCATCTCATGTACAAGCGAGAAAAATCAAAGAGCCCTGGCAAAACAATTTGCAAAACAACCCCCGATGACATCCCCATTCCCATTCATGTTCTTACAAATTATGACACAATCTCCCTTCTAGTCTATCACATGCAACAAAATATTTATTACATTGTGCTTGCAGCCATATTTCTGTACTATCATTCTAATTGTGTTATTAAAAATGAAAGCATTTCTTGACAAAGACAAATTATGAAATAAATGAAATAGCAAGCTGCCTCTTTGCACTACCTTACAAAAACAGAACGGGCAAATCTCCAAACAACATAACAGTCGGCCACTACTGGACAGACAATGAACTAGCACGAACTTGTTAAAAATAAAACAGCTGACATTTCATTGAATAAGTTGTCACTTACCGAAGATTTGCATGCCCACTCTTTCAGGATTAAAAATTGCAAGGAAAATGCAAAATCAGTTCATGGTTTCTGTTTTACACCAAAGACATACCTCTGCAACGAACAGCAAAGACGTACCTGTGCAAGCAACCCGTCGTTGAGCTTCCACCAAAGACGCGAGAGACAGCAAACTGGAAACGAGAAACTGCAGATGAACCCGGTGAATGACAACCGTAACAACAACCAGAGCTCCCGAAATGTGCAACAGAAACCGCCGAAACAGAGTACAGACCCAAACAAGTTGAAATGGCTATCAAAGGCGAAGATACGAACACTGGCAAGCTATAAAATCACGAACCAGCCACCATGGCCATGGCCATACTGAAATAAAGAAAAATCAGAACGACCCCTACGCAGTCTTTGACGAAGCCCTCACGAAACCCACAGAAACCCATTCTTGTACAAACCCTCTGAAAGACGCAAGAAGAAACCCTCTTAAAAGATCCCGAGCCCACAAATGTCCGGACAACAGGCGAAAACACTACTGAAAAGACGCCGAGCCAGGCGTAAACCCTCGTCCGGCATAAAAAAAATCAGAACGGCCCCTCGTCCGAACGCTGGCAAGCTATAAAAGCACGAACCAGCCACCATGGCCATGGCCATACCGAAATAAAGAAAAATCAGAACGGCCCTTGCGCAGTCTTTGACGAAGCCCTCACGAAACCCACAGAAACCCATTGTTGTACAAACCCTCTGAAAGACGCAAGAAGAAACCCTCTTAAAAGACCCCGAGCCCACAAATGTCTGGACAATAGGCAAAAACGCTACTGAAAAGACGTCAAGCCAGCCGTAAACCCTCGTCCGGCATAAGAAAAACCAGGGCAAAACCCCATACCTGGAACAGGTGAAAACCATAGGCCTCGAAAAACTGAACACTGCAAACCGAGGACAACCCACCATGCCGAAATTTAACACACCATGACGCCATCCCGCCGCCGGCTCCTGGGGCGCAAGAGCCAAGGCAAACGTCACCATGCACGGCGCCAATCAAGCCACAGAAAAATAGCAGCTAAAAAATTTCGAAAATGCCCGATTTTTGCAGAACAAAGGTTTCAACCATAACCAGAGCCTCCATTGACGAACAGTAGCCCTGCTTAATAGCCCCGGATGAAAAACTAGATGTCAGGGACATAAAAATAAACGTAGGGTCTACGTGGTTTTTTCACTAGAGTAAACTGAGGTTTGTAACACTAGCGTTGACCAAAAGTATTTAGTTCACTTCAAAGGTTTTCTCATAAAATATGATCTTGTTTTGATGAGGCTGGGCAATGGTGACTTTGTTTTTCTTTTAAAACATTTTGCATTGCTAGAGTTATATAGAATTGCATAATTCGATCCAAGGTTGCCCATGGAGAGTCAGAACTTCAATATCCAATCAAAGTTTAATGAATTAGAAGATCAAATCTTTCAAAATTTTCTCTAAGTCCTAACTGAGTATATTGAAGATTCCTATTCAAATAATTAAATAGGTTCAAGTAATTGGAACTTCGGTTTGCAGCTATTTGGCGTGGGAAGTCAAGTAAGCATAAATTGCTTTTTGCTGGCACCAAGATTAAATTTTAACCCGTTGTTGGGCTCCCAATAAACTATGGATGATGTTTGATGGAGCTTTTTCTGTAGATAGTAGTCTGTTCAAAGATGTTGTCTATTCTTTTAGATGGTTTCTTCAGGTGTACCCAGATTCATATTCAGATTTGGGTTAGAGATTTATATAAAGAATATTATTTTGCTTGTTGTAAACTTTTATTTAAGTCCTCATAGATCATAATTAATCTCAACTGAGGCTAACCACCATCATCATCACTACATAATAATAAATTACAAATCACATTCACTTTATCCCACTTAATAATAATTTACAAATCAGATTCAGATTAATGTATACAATCTGGGTGTAGAAACGGAGTTCATAAAACCAAATCTCTGTGGATTATATTGCATATAATAGGTTCAGATAAGATTTGCATGATTCCCTCTCTTTGCCGAAAATTAATGTACTGTGGATCTTGAATTTGAATTATGGCTATTATGTTTCTTTTGTGCCGGAAATTGTCCACGAGCCTAAGCTAAGGATATCTTGCATATATGATTAAATATTTGTCCTTTAGTAATTAGATTGTGATTTGGTGACCTTTAATGCATATAACAAGTTCTCTTGGTTGTATCTACTTAATAGCGAACTATGTGAAACTTGATAGTGCTGTAAATGTAACTTCGGAAGATATTCATTTGTATTTTATATTTATATTATTATTGTATTTTATTTGTACCTTTTACGGAGATGTTTTTCCTCCGTTCGGGGATGTCATTATTATGTTTGCTCATGCAATATTATTGAGGTAAAACCTCCATTGTAAGTCAGGGCATTAGATACCCTAAAGTCAAATGTAAAATGTATTATTGAGTCTCCCTAGGACAGGTTGGCCCCATTAGGTAAAAAGGTCACCCACACATAAAGTATAAATAGAGAGCTTTCTCTTTCATTTGGACACACCACTCACTCAAGTTCGCATAAGCAAGAGAGAGAAGACAAGTTCGCTGGAGGAGAAAGAGAGAGAGTTGCAGAAGACTTCTTATTTTTGGGTTTTCCATTTTGTGATATTGTATTAGTGACGAATCTATCTTTGAGGAAGTTGCGGGGTTTTCTCCTTTTTGGTTTCCCTGAGGAAAATTATTGTATCTATTGTGTTTTGTTATGCTTGTCATTCTTTTAATTAAAGATCATAGTTAAATTGAATTAAAATACAAACTCTAACATATAGCATTAGACTTCGGGCAACTTATAGCCTTGGGAAAATCATGGTGTGAAGTGGTGGTTCATTATCACACATAGATCCTGTCACAAAAAAACACTCATGTATCAATAAACTTGATTTTTCTTTTACAAAGTAAAGCGACTTGATATACCTACTATTCTGCACAAAACTGTGATCTAGTGTATTCTAGGTTTTTCATGTGTGCATGAGAGCGATTGTGGCATTGAATACAATCAACCGAATCAGCTTGAACAACATGGATTTGTGAGAGCATTCATCATCATTTAAGAACATTGAGAGAAGGGTTGAGACTGAGTTTTAAGCATGTTATCATCTCCAAATGTAATTCTGCAAATGTTTTCATTAATATAACCTAACAAAACTATAGATTGGAGGAGTGAAAAGAAGAGGTTTTCACTACGGAAGGAAAACTATATTCATTAATATAACCTAACAAAACTCAGTCTGATCTCAGCTTGGTCTCGATTAGTTAAAATATGTTAAAAGTACCTAAAGTGCTTCCACGAGGATTCCAAAATCCTAAATTCAACTACCAGTTTTCGCATCTGCTCCACAAAGATTCCAAAATCCTGAATTCAACTACAACAAATCCAATTATCATCATGGATCCATCAGTATTGCTCGTGGAATACTTTATCAGGCCCTCAATTCTTCAGGCATGAGATTTACAGCTGCATGGAGTTTGGTTGTAGCCTTTCTTCTAAAAAAACCATATTTTGTTGTGATCTGTAATGTGCAATATTGAACGATAGGAGAAATTGAATTGAAGAAACCTTTTCGAAAATGTATACTGTCAAATGCCCTTCCTGCAATCTAGAAGATTTGGGAATCTATGCCTTCATGGTCCGTATCCAAATTAGTTTCTCAGTAACCGGTGTTTTTAAGGGAAATGAGTTATCAAACGGGGTGAGTCCTCTGGCTTTCAAGTCTGCTACTCTATTGGTCCGGAGCTGTAAAGTGAAATGATACCAAGCATTGTACCAACATGACGTGTCAATTTCATACAATTTTAATTTTATTTAATTTTAAATTCTGATAAATAAAAGCACTCATGCAAGCATTTATGTCCCATCATAAGTGCTTTAAACCAATAAAAAATCAGAATTTTGTTTTTTTTTAATTCAAAAAATTATTTTAATTTTTAAAATATTATATTTAGTATCAAAATTTTGTAAACATTATAAAACATTGCAAACATTTTTGTCAGTTAAAAAGAACTAATACTAGTAAATGTAGTTTGACTTTCCAATGGAAATCATATCCTTGCCTTGGCAGGGAATAATAAATAATACTACATTTGATTTAATGATGCTACTTAGAATGCTATTATTTTTATTGAGTTTTAAAGATCATTATAGTGCCATTGTGTTTATCTAGTTTTTTGGTATCACAAAGATTTCATGTGCATGCAAATAAAAATTAATTTGTGCCACATGTAATCACCATTTGCAAGCTCATTTTACTACTAGGATAAACATGTTTAACTATAGTGTGTTATATTTATCTATCAGAGGTCTCTCTCTCTCTGAACAAGTAAGAATTCGTAATAAAAGGGTTGTGGAAGATCAAACAATATTCTAAAACTTATCTAAAAGTGCTTCTATGAGTTGATAAAAAAACAAAATTCTTCCATGGAATTTTTCAAAATTGCAAAAAGTCTAAAACACTACTATGCCTAAAATTGTAGAGCCAAACATAATGGCCAAATAAAATTGTACAAGTAAAAAACATCAAAAATTAAGTGAAGATTAACTGAACAGGTGTCCACAGTTTGCTTCCTACGTAGTTATCTTCATCAGGTCCCTACATTAGTTGATATTGAGGTTTCTCTAACACACCCAAAGATGTTTGTTGGATCGTTTAATCTTTGAAATGCCCGGAACCAATAGAAAGCATAGGTCAACCTATCATAGAATGTGAACCATGGGAAAATCCCATACTTATGTTATAGTTTATATCTATGTTACTAACAAGTTTATCAATCTTTTTGTTTTGCTCCTTCAAACTGTTTTCTAGCTCCTCTTGTTTAACTTTCGGCTTCTCCAGAAGATATTCTATTGATTGCCTCATACCCTCCAGCAGGGTGTTTATCCGATAATTTTTTTTTTTATCTGATCATTGCCCTCATCTCTCACACGATTTTGGTTCAAGGAATTGGCCATTACAAAACTGAAATTAAAGGTAGAATCCCTCCAATACAAACCACATATAGGAAAAACATCAAACAAATGCCAAATAACTTCAACATGGATGTTTGACTCATGAACAATTGAGTGCCCAAAAAGGGCCACTCCATCGCTACATGTTGTGATAGCCTTAAAAAAGTCCCATATAATGCCAAATACTTAACTGCCATAATGATGACATTGAGGGACCAAAACAACCAATGTAGAGCATGCAAACTTGCATCCTTCCAACACTAGGCACCTCAAAGGAATTATCTCTAGAGATCGGAAACAATGAGCAGAAATCGAACCCGCTTGCCTACCATTAGAACCACTTTCGAAGATCAACGAACACATAAGTAATATCCCGCCTATATAGCAGAGAATACGTACAAATGCCATAAATGAATACATACCGAGAGAAGCAAAGATTTATATTACTTATGTACAAATGGTCTGATCCCTGTTATAATGGAAGTTCTAAGTGGAAAAGATTTATATTTCCTCGTTTCTCCTTAACTGAAATAGGTCTGGGTGTCATAACCCCGGCCATCCTGCAAACTATCCCACAAAAAACAGTAAATCCAGAATTGGAAAGCTCTTTATTTCCTTTAAGAATGACAGTGTTGCATAATGAATAATAGCATAATTACAGCAATGACAAAACATTTAGATCAATTGCTGTGAGCCAATTCCTGTGAACACCTAACCGAACAGAAATCTCTGGGCTGCTGAAATTGATCACAGGAGTTCATTTAGTTGTAGTAAACAAATCCACAAAGATGCAGCTGTGAATATCACTTGAAAGTATTTGAGGCATATGGAAGGAACATGTCATTCAAAAATCAAAGAAAGCAAACGAATCGCTAAGTTCATTAAATCAAAACAACCCCACATTGCAAAAATTAAACAAAGACAATTGGCCCAATCCGTGCTATTTTTAAATTCAAATTTTCCAAATAAGCATAATGGTCTGGACTCTGAATGAGCTCCCACAGCTTCAATTGTAAAGTTCACAGCTTCAATTGTAAAGTTCTTTAATCTAATCAGGTCAACAAACTCTAACCATAACATCGTATTTGACCAAAGCAGAACTAAACACTTAATATGCAAGGAAGCAGTTAGAAACTTAGACCATCATAAGCACAAACATAATAAAGTCCTAATAAAGTAGCTTGTTGCTAACTTGTAATAGTTGTGGATAATAAAATAGCTTGCTGCTGACTTAATAATATTTGTCCAAACAGAGCATCCAGAGCATATATGGTTCAGATTGATCAGAAATGTAAGATATAAAGTTCTTTGTAATAAGGAAATAAGAATGACTTTGATTAAAAGATAAAACAGTCCAAAGTTTTTAGATGACTGCTTTACTCTTGTTACTCATTTGTTTTCTCGTTTTCAAGTTGTGATGTTTGATTCCTATGCTTAGCTACTGCAGACAGATATATCCTACAGGCATTTGAATTTATTCACATTATCTAGATATGTCCTCCAAGCATTAGAGTATATTCACATTATCTGAAACATGTCAGATGTTCTTAATGCATTTTATTCATTTGATCTCAACTTCAATTGAAAATGGTAAACCACTCATAAAATAGATTATATCAATCAGGTGATAATGCACAAAAAAAAAGGTCTAAATGAACTGTAATATTTCCCATTCAAATTCCCGCTTTGTATTGCATCCTGATCTCATTCTCTTATTGTTCCTCTTTAAGTCTTAAAAGAGAAGTAACTAGTACAAGGACATTAGACAAAGAAATCTGCCCAGATACAAATGCAAGCAGTCCATCCCCAAACCAATACGAATGGCTGCCTTTTATCACAGCAACTATTTGCCAGCACCTCCTTCAAATGCATAATCACAACCAAACCAATACAGCAAATCAAGTTGAGGCTATTTATGAGAAATGATAAGGTTCTGAGGCCTAACAGAGTACCTCTTAAGGTCAGCACTTGACAAACATTGGTGTTATTGCAATTAGAATTGACCAGATATCTGGTTATAAATGCATTGGCAGAAAACCCACTTCCTACATTGTCCACATATAATCTATTAGTGCCCTTCTTTCTACCAGAGAACTAGAGAAATCACACTAGCCAGTATGTATGAGGTTGATTTATACATTTCTGAACCTTGCCTTTAGTAAAGAGGCGCTGATGTATTTTAATCCTTCTCAGAACTGTCGTTTGCTCTGAGACATGTAATTTCCAGGGCATCTGACTCTGACTCCTCTGGCTTTGTTATCTTTAGAATTGAAAGATCTGATCAGCAGCTTTGTGCAGTGACCATTGCCTGTGTTTCATAATACAATTTCGCTGAACACAACTCCTAAACCCGACTTTTTAGATTTAGATGGATTTTGAGCAAATTTAACACATATTTGAAAAGATATTTACTGTAGACCTCCTTGACTTCTCAAATACTTTTCACAGAAAAGATTGTTTCCAATACCCTTCACCCAAGCCAGGTTTTGTCAGGCAATATATAACCATCTCCCAATAGCCTTTATACAAAAAAGCTCCTTCTACTGCAGTTCCTAATACAATGAACACTATCTCCAAAACTATCACTACCCAGATAAAAATGCAAGAAGTATATGCCCAAACCATACAAATGGCTGTTAGTCTCACAATTCTCTAAGTTTAGAGGCTGGCATGGTATCATAAACCATTTACCAACTGCCCCTTCAGATCCAATAATCATTGCCCAACCAATAGAACAAATCAAGTTGACACAACTGACTATAAACTATAAGGTTCTGGGGTCTAGAAGAGTACCTTTTCCAGGTCAGCACACTGCAATCATGGGTGTTACCAGCATTATAATTGACCAGATCTCTGGTTCGAAACTCATTGGCACCAAACCCACTTCTTTTATTGTCCACAACATACTCTCTTGTTATCTTTCTTGCTACTAGAGCGCTAGAGAATCCATCCACTTTGAGCCAGACAGTTAGTACAAGGTTGACTAATACTTCTGTAAACCTTGGCACTATAAAGGAGATTGTCTAAGCCTTCAATGATCTATCCTCCAATCTGAGCGAGGTAGTTTTCCAGGGCATCTGAAGCCATTAATCTGACTCCCTTGGATTCGTTATATTTAACTCTGAAAGATCTGATCAGCAGCTTTGTTCAATCTCCTTGTCTTGCATTCCAGAGTAGATGGCGTGTCACGCTACTTTCACCGACCTCCGCAGATTTTAAAGGAAAGCTTTGCAGTGGGATAGAGTCCACATCTCTAGATCAAGTCTTCCTCTTAACAAATCTCAGCACTGCACTTGACCCAAGTTTAGCTAAAAAGAAGACTACTAAGTCATCCCAAGCAGCTTTAAAATCAACATCTGCGTTGTGTATCGGCTTCCCTCCCAATCTATGAATACACCCACTCTGAACAAACTTGCAGTGAAAACTGCTAAATTTTCTAGACAGGTGATTCCTAAATCAAGAGGTAACTTAACGGAATCTGTTACTGTTTCATTTAACTCAAACAGCGATGCTAAATAGCCATCTCAACCAGCCAACCAACATTATCATCACCAACCGCATCATGTAGTGGCCTCCCTGCCACTCCTTTAATACACCCATTTTAAAATACATCCGCAGGGAGGAGTAGTTCTCAGGCTGATAAACAGACAGGTTCCATACTGTGCTTGCAAGCTTTTACAGTAAAGTTGCAGAGAGCATATTGTAGGGCTCCAAACATGACCATCAAGTTTTCCCTATGAAACTCAAATGTTTGAGACGAAGGTAAGTGGTTCTTCTCTGGTCATCTACATATGGAGAAACAAAGTGAAGATAATAGGTGACATATAGGCCAAACCTTACTTGATATGGAAGACAGATGGAATACCGTGAGGAAATATGAACATGAACATGAATGATAAAGTGGACCAAAAAGTTGTGATATATTCCTTACCTCGTCGTGAGGGCTTTTGATTCCAATCGAATGAATCACATGAATAGGATTGTGAGCTGGAAATGTATAAAGAATAAAGCAATATAATACACATTTTATATAGAGAGTTTATGAATGATTGATATTTAAAAAATAAAATCATAGCATCAATTTAAGCTTAAAGGAATTAATTATTTTTTTTTTATGTTTTTAAATCGGAACAAATTTTAAAATGTTTAATGTGTTAATTTTCATTTTGTTAAAAAATTAAGTATATAAATAAATTAGTAAATAATTTTTTTAAATTTGTTTATATGTATTTGGAATAATGGATTTTCCATTGATCAAAATTACTAAATTTTGTTAACGTTTTATTAAAGATATGAAACACTTAAAAGAAATATTGATAATATATTGATTACAAATAAGGTATATGTGACAAATAAAATGAATTTCGCTAAATAGTTTTCAAGATGTTATTTATATATTTGAACATGGTGGAAATGAAAGTACCAAATAAACCAAGTGGGTTAGTTTGAGTAGTTGAGTGCTTTGAGCTTCATGCAAGAGGACTTGCGGCTTATCCCCAAGGTCGATTGCCTTTATTGCACACCTCACTTGATGTCCCTACTAAGTTAGGCATTGTCATCAGTGGGTACCATTTGCAAAATGTGGGGAATTGTGCCTATGGATTTCTCCACAAGAATTTTCTACTAAAATTAAAAGAAAGTAACAAGTCATTAAGTTTTTTTGTATGCAATGAGGTTTTGAAGAGTAATTAAATTATGAAAGTGAAGTAAAGTGTCTTATATTATTAAGGGTAGGGCATGTCATAAGGAAATGATGTTCATCCCCAATCCCCTTTTATCACAAATTTACATATTTTCTCATTCCAAGGTGATTTTGGATTAGTCCAACAATCAATTTCACTATGGAGGTTATGAGCATTGGCCTTGATTTTGAAAATATTTGTTATTTTCTTAAATCTTTCAATGTTGGAAAAACAGTAATGGTTAGGAAAATTATGCAATATTTGTAGTATTTTGATTTCTTCTTATTAATTGTTTCATTGAGATAAGGAATCCATCACATGTGTCAAATTTGTAAGCAAGGAAAACTTGCTTGTTGATTTTTTGCAAACCCTACGTTTCATACTTCATAGATGCAAGTCCATCCTCAGGGAATCATCGTGCACCAAGAGAATGAGGAAGAAATGAGAAGATCCCTTAAATAAATATCGAGAGCAAGCCTAAGGGTTTATTAGGGAAGACCGACTCTTTTAGACAGAAATAAAACCAAAGCTCATCTTTGGACCGATGTCGAGGATTGTTTAAGGTGAGTTATGATCTTCTTGCAAGTGTTGATGGGTTTCAACCCATCATTTATATTCAAAGTGTTTTCTTGCTTCTCAATTTCCAAAACTTGTCTCACTCTTCTCTTGGTGTAGTACTCTTCTTTGGAAACCTTTTTTGCATCTTCTATGTGAATGTGATGAGAAGTGTTATGAGAATGTTTAGCGAGACTATATGTGTAAGCTCTATTCCTTGTTATATTCATTGTGTGCTCTTTAAGATGACCACTTTGATGTTATTCATTTTACGGATACGAGCAATCTTGTGTATGGTCCGTTTGATGTAAGGTAAAGAGATTATTGGGCCATCCATTTTTCTTTGTGTGTATTTTCTTTCTTGATGCCAACCCCTGAGGGTTGGCAGATGAAATCACTCTATACCTTTCCCCAAAACCCTGTTCTGACGCTCTCTGCACCCAAAACAGGGACATCACCACCGTTGATCTCCTACTCGGTCGCGATCTGGGCCATTGACTCCTTTCTCTGCTACCTTCGATACTTAGAGAAATTTCTTTTTCTCTGTTTGAAACACCAACGCTTTCCTCCCTGAGTTCTTCAAAGGTGCGCCATTGATCCCTTCAGTGATCAACAGACTCAAAGGGCGCTTCACATCTGGGTTTACGCTTCGCGCAGAGGTTCCCCTTTTCATCCTTGAACATATTTGCAATAAATCTAAGTACGCAGACTTCAACAAGAGCCTGCGTTCAACATATATATCTAACATTCAACATGAAAATAACTTGCAGAGGTTTAACTTTGCATATGGAACGCCCAGGCACTCGGGCTTCATAAACACATGGGGAAACAAACATAGAGGGCCAAATGCTTTTCTTCTTTACATTGGATTCATCATTCATTTCATACATTGGTCTCAGAGACAAAGACTCATAAACTAAACAGTTACAGCTTTCGAAACAACACTCTAGCTCACAGGCTATCCTCTCCTCTTCTCTCTTCTTCTTTCTTATCTAACTAATGAAATGATAATTACATATTATATATCATAGAGCTCTCAAAAAACCCGCGGATTCAAGATTTCAAAATCAACAACCAGCCATTAACTCCTGTTACATCTCATTAATAAACATAGATGCCCTTAACAGTTCGAAAATTCAAAATATTACAACACAATGCTTCAAAATCAAATAGGTTAATGTGTCACAACGCTTAGGCTGGCATAGGCGCCCATTACATAGATTTTAGGATTTTTAAACAAAATTCAAACTTAGGATAGTTTTTAGGCTAAGTAAGATGCTCCTGCATCATCCTCCCCGGGAGAGAAAAAGAAAGTTCTTCACATGTTCTTCAGGGTCCGTCCCATGCTGGTAAACCTTTGGTTCTATCATCCATATAGCATCCTCAATAGGTTGCCCTTTCCACTTTACTAAATACTGATAATAGGTCCTGCTTCTGGTCTTCTTTGAAACCTTCTTGTCTAGCACAGTTTCAACTTGTGGTTGCTCCATCTGTGGAAATTGTTCTTGCCAATCCACAGTCTGTCCATCACTATCTGAAATTCCTTGTTCTTCATCTTGTTCACCTACTTCTTTAAAAAGAGACAAATCTGCAACATTAAAAATAGGTGATATACGATACCCAGATGGTAAATCAATCTCATATGCATTAACAGAGAATTTTCTTAAGATCTTGCAAGGTCCAATCTTTTTGAGTTTCAGTTTGTTATAGGTTCCCTTTGGAAATATTTATTTCTTCAAGTAAGCCATCACCATATCTCCCACTTGGAAATCTACTTCCCTTCTCCTTTCATTAGCTTTCTGCTTATACTTACTTACACTTTCCTCCAACTTTCTTTTAACATCCTCATGTAATTTGTGCATTGCAGATGCAAATTCCTCCCCATCTGAACTTCTAAACTCTTGATTCTCTAGATTTCTGAGCTCATATACACCTCTTGGGTGCATCCCATAAACAACTTGAAATGGACTCCTTCTTGTACTTCTGTTAGTTGAGTCATTATAGGCAAACTCAGCTTGGGCAAGTTCCAAGTCCCATTACTTAGGATGTTCATACACTAAACTTCTTAATATGTTTCCAAGACTTCTATTAACTACCTCTGTTTGTCCATCTATCTGTGGGTGGTAGGCTGAGCTAAAATCCAGCTTTGTTCCCAATTTCTTCCATAATTTCCTCCAGAAATGGCCAACGAACTTTACATCCCTATCTGATACTATACTTAATGGTAAACCATGCAATATAACAACTTTAGAAAAGAACAAGTTTGCAACATTAGTAGCATCAGTAGTTTTCTTACAAGCAATGAAATGTGCCATCTTTGAGAATCTATCAAGCACAACATAAATTGAATCATTCCCTCTCTGAGTTCTTTGCAGTCCTAAAATAAAATCCATGCTAACTGAATCCCATGGCCTGTCTGGAATGGGAAAAGGCTGATACAATCCTGTATTATGTTTCCCTCCCTTTGCATGCTGGCATACTCTACATCTTTCCACAAAATTCTTGATGTCCTTCCTCATACCTGGCCAATAATAAAATGCATTTACTTGGGCTAATGTCTTACGCCCTCCGAAGTGACCAGATAGGCTTCCACTATGCTTCTCCTCGATTATATTCTCTCTTACAGAACAAT
Source organism: Larix kaempferi (assembly GCA_027924585.1). Lineage (NCBI taxonomy): Eukaryota > Viridiplantae > Streptophyta > Pinopsida > Pinales > Pinaceae > Larix > Larix kaempferi. The sequence goes on along the minus strand of BSBM01000372.1, from coordinate 11,918,963 downwards.
TTGGGATACATAACTTATTGTTTTTTAATAGCATACCTTCTTGCAAGGTATACTCCAACCATTGGCTTCTCTTACATGTAATAGGACTTACACAAGTTGCATAAATATCCTTGAAGTCTTCATCCTCTTTATAGGCTTCTCTAATGTCTTCAGATCCTACAATGCTCACTTTAACTTCTTCTAACAACAAATTAACTCTACTTAGAGCATCCGCAACTCTGTTTGGATTTCCACTAGTGTGCTTGATCACAAATGTAAAGTTCTGCATGAACTCTACCCATTTTGCATGTCTTTGGTTCAACTTAGGCTGACTGTTAATGAACTATGGTGCATGATTATCAGAATATAAAACAAATTCCTTTGGCATAAGGTAATGTCTCCATTTTTTCATTGATTGAACAACAACATACAATTCTTTATCATAAGAAGAATATTTATGTTTAGCTTCATTCAACTTTTCACTAAAATATGTTATGGGTCTCTTCTCCTGAGTTATGACAGCTCCTATGGCAGTTCCACTAGCATCGGTTTCAACTTGGAAAACTTTAACAAAATTTGGTAAAGCTAACACTGGTTGTTCAGTAACCTTCTTTTTCAGCACTTTAAAGTTTTTGTCTGCTTCCTCTGTCCACTTAAATGTATTTCTATTTCCTTTGATAGTATCTATAATAAGTGCACTTATCTAACTGAAATTCCTTATAAATTTCCTGTAAAAATTTGCTAGACCATGGAAACTCCTTACCTCAAACACACTACTTGGAGTAAGCCAATCCAATATAGCCTGTACCTTCTCTGGGTCCATTCTTAATCCATTTCCTGAGATTACAAATCCCAAATACACTAAGTCTGTATGCATAAAACTACATTTCTTCAAATTTATCAACAACTTCTCCCTATGTAAAGTTTCCAATACCAATCTAAGATGCTTCAGATGTTCCTCTTCACTTTGACAGAAAATTAATATATCATCTAGGTATACTATTACAAACTTCCCTGTAAAATCTTTTAGGATGTCATTCATCAACCTCATAAAAGTACTAGGTGCATTAGTAATCCCAAAAGGCATAACTAACCACTCATACAACACATCATTGGTTTTAAAAGTTGTTTTCCACTCATCTCCCTCTCTAATCCTAATCTGATGATACCCACTCTTCAAATCTAACTTAGTAAAATACTTTGCTCCACTTAAACAGTCCATCAAATCATCCATTCTAGGCAAAGGAAATCTGTACTTGCTTGTTATTTTGTTGACAGCTCTGGAGTCGGTGCACATTCTCCACCCTTCATCTTTCCTTCTGCTGAGTACAGTAGGTACTGCACATGGGCTTAAGCTCTCTTTCACCAAACCCTTCTCTAACAATTCCTAAACCTGATTTTTAACTTCTTCATTTTCTTGTGGTGTCAACCTATATGCTGCTTTGTTAGGTAGGCTTGCTCCTGGTATCAAATCAATGTGATGACTGATACTTCTAACTGGTGGTAACTTACTAGGCAATTCATCTACAACAATTTCTTCAAATTCATTAAGCATATCTTTAATCCCTACAGGCAATTCATCTATTTTTGTGGTATTTAGGATTACCTTGGGTTTGCCAACAATGGAAAAGTGCATTTCTTCCTCCTTCTGAACTTCTTGCAATAGCTCCTTTCCACTCATCATCAACACTTTAGGTTCTGCTGCTTCTTGAACTTTCTCTGGCTGCAATGGTAACAAATTTTGTCTTTCTCCATCCTTCTCCACAGAATAGGTATTCCTTCTCCCATCATGAATGGATTTCCTATCATATTGCCAAGGCTGATCTAGGTGGATATCGGTGGCGGCCCACCTCTTCCAACTAGCTCAAAACAGTCTTCTGGCAATTTTGGTAAATTACTATTTTTAGCAGTTTTTCGGGTCCTGAACTTCCGGAGCCATTTTGAGGCCCTGAACGACATTTTTTGGCGATTTGGGGGACTAAATGGTTGCCACTGGCATACATTTGGGCCCAGTCGGCCCATTTGAAAGTTGTAAATCTCGGATAGACCTTCCCAAAGGGCTACCGAGTGCCCCAAACGGAGATTGTATGCAAAAGTTATGACCCCGGGAAGTTGACTGTTCAACTAACCACCTTGGGGCCGCAAACTTTATGACGGTTCATCTTCTAGGGTTAGGTTTTTGGATGTTTGGGATTCTTTCCCTCATGCTTATGATAAATAGGCCCTTTCGGCCTCTCTTTGTATTCATCTTGGCACGAATGAGCATAGCGGCCACATCTCTTCTCAGAGATAGCTACCACCATTCCAGCTATTGTATTTTACAGTCTGTTCTATTTCCGCTATTTAATAGAATATGTGTTTACTGTATCACTGTGTTATTTGCAATATATCTCTGTGTATGATTCTGTATCTGCTATCTTTTGTTTCGTTCCCACATAAATCCGGATCAGTGGTATCAGAGCAGTATGCTCTTTGATTGTTTCTCGGTGCATGTCCCTGATGAGGTCAGGATACAGAGAGTTGGGTCTCAAACTCGTTTCACTTGGGGAAGACCACTCTCGCCGCCCCAAACGGCCTCCCATGGCGGAAGAAAAGAGAGACGATGGAGCAGTAGATCCTATCAAGTTGTTGCTCGAGGAAGCCCTCGCGCGACAGAGGAACGAGATGATGGATAATTTCGCCCAAATCCTTCAACGCATGCCAACAACGGCAAATGAACCCTTATCGAGCAGCCATTTCAGAGATACGACTCCCTTCAAGGTACAAGTTAATTTTGATATCCCTTTATTTGAAGGCCAAATCGATGCCGATGCCCTAGATAAATGGTTGAATCTACTAGAAGGGTATTTCTCTGTCCACCAATTTTTCGACAGGGAAAAGATCATCTTTGCGCTCCTTAAGGCCGTCCCCCATGTCAAAAATTGGTGGGAAACTTATTGTGAGAAAAACTCATCAGACGAGTCTGGATTGTTTGAATATTCCAATCCCACTTGGGCCTTTTTTATAGATGCCGTCAAGGAACAATATTACCCTGTTGGAAACTATGATGACCAGTACAAAAAATGGACCATTCTGCATCAAGAGAGGGACCAAACGGTGTCGGAGTACACCAAAAAATTTCATACCTTGCGCACAAAGCTAGGTATCAAGGACTCCGAGCAGCACCTAGTACTGAAATATCGCAGTGGCCTACACTGGTACATCCGAACAGAGATGGATTTCCTGGAAATCTCTTCACTCGGATCCGCCTATCGATATGCTGTCAAAATTGAGCAGAAATTTCAGCAAAAGAACAAGCGTGACTTCGGACCTGCGCAGAAGCAGGGCAAGGGAAACTCTGGCTCGTAGAGCACGGGGCAGGAAAAGGACAACCAGTCCCAACCACAGGCGAAGAAGGGTAAAGAAAAGACAAAGAAGGACACCGGGAAGTGGTGCGAGTTCCACAAAAGACCCTGGCACAACACTGATGATTGTCGCTCAAAACAGTCATTGGTGGCTGAGATCAAAGCTTTAGAATCAGATCCCAGTTCCGATTCTGACTCGGAACCTAATTTCACAGCCGCGCGAAAAGGGAAGCAGATCATTGATGCAGAACCCAGTGTCGTTGTTGCCACCACACAGATTCAGCCAGAGGAGACTGAAGAGTCGGAGGCACAGGAGCGCCTTTTCCACTCACAGATGTGGGTGAAGGGAATTCCCCTACACTTTGTTGTGGATAGCGGAAGCCAGAAGAACCTGATCTCAGAAGAAGTCATCAAGAGATTGGAGCTACCAATAACGTCGCACCCACAACCATACACCATTGAATGGCTAAGCCAAGGACAAAGGATCCGTGTCAGTCACCAATGTCGCCTACCATATGGCATCAAGCCCTTCAAAGATGAGGTATTGTGTGATGTGGTCCCACTTGAAGTATGTGATGTTCTTTTAGGACAACCATATATGTGGAAGTGTCATGCTGTATATGAATCACGACCTCGCAATGTCATTGTCACTTTGGAAGGACAACTCTATCGGATACCAGAGATAGTTGCACCTACCCCAAACAAGCAGGGAAGAAAGATAATCTCCCACACTGGGAAATTTTCCCTATTTGCAATTGCCACTAAAGGTGAACATCAGATCGCGGAGACATCCACAACCTCTGCAGATTATCCTTCTACTCAACAGAAACAAGAAAAACACAACGTTAGTGCAGCATCGCCTATTCGGGTACCTCTACAGTGCAAGGCCACGCATTCAAGGGGCCCCTCCAAAAAGAAACCATCCACACTGGTGCATACCAAGGATACCACAACAACCAAAACTGTTGAACAGCTCCAGCGCATCCATCAACAACAATTACAACCCTCTGAAGATGTCAAAGTAAGGCAATCTTTCCACTTTAGCAAATGTCGCACCAAGAGCTCAACTCGACACACAGCTCGACATATGATAAGGGATTTAATGCAATGGAGACCATTGCTTCCTAAGGAGGGAGGATTGATCCAGGTGGATATCGGTGGTGGCCCACCTCTTCCAACTGGCTCAAAACAGTCTTCTGGCAATTTTGGTAAATTACTATTTTTAGCAGTTTTTTGGGTCCTGAACTTCCTGAGCCATTTTGAGGCCCTGAACGACATTTTTTGGCGATTTGGGGGACCAAATGGTTGCCTCCGGCATACATTTGGGCCTAGTCGAAAGTTGTAAATCTCGGATAGAAATTCCCAACGGGCTACCGAGCGCCCCAAACGGAGATCGTATGCAAAAGTTATGACCTCGGGAAGTTGACTGTTCAACTAACCACCTTGGGGCTGCAAACTTTATGACGGTTCATCTTCTAGGGTTAGTGTAACATCCCTCAATTTCGATGCCTATGGTTATTATATTTAAAAATAATTATGAATTTTGTAATTTGCCATGGTGAGGAGCTCAAGGCCAAGGCCCCACTAGTGGACCCCGGAAGTATCGTTACCTCTGGATTATAAGTTCTTAATCATAAACTTATAAATGATGTAAGTAAAAGCAAGGATGTAACTAAGACGTTAAGTAACTAAATCCTCTAAGCAAAATGTAAAAAGGCTAGGAAGCCTTGAGAGATAGGTTTTGGATTATAGACATTTGAGGGTAAGAAACTAGGGACATTCACCTAGGTAGAGCCTAACCAAAGCTAAAAGGCTAGAAGGGTACTATAGACACATACTTATATATATATTAAGTTTTGTTTGAGATTTTATAAACCTTACAAACATTATATAAGGAAGAAACTATTACCAATTACGTGGTAATTTTAATAAGAGGTACTTATTTTGGCATGTATTTATGAAAATACAATTGATGTAATATATATAGAGTTTAATTAATATATGGTTATCCTTGTTATAATTTGCCTTACTCATCAAGAAGGAACACGATCCTTAATAATAGGATTGTGGTTATTAGTGGATCCTCTCAAATAAGAACATAATTGATTATGCATTAACGATAGATAGATTCGTAATAAGCATCGTGTAAATGAAGAATCAACCGTTTTAAAATTTAATTGGCGGGGTTAAATTTAAAGATATCTTAGTTGGTGTAAACATTAAATGTAGGACTCTCTCATCAAAGACTGTCGAGTCCATCCCGAATTTCTAGGTTTTTGTTTGCAAAATAGAGGGCACCATCTTCATGATAATTATACAGTGTGCCCTTTGTTAGAATAGGATGCCATAATCTGTTAGATGGCAAATGCCATTTGTCCCACTAAACGCTTTTCACCAAACGGCTACCACCGTCAAACATGGGGGGGAAGGACCCGATTATGGAGAATACAAACTACGGGATTTCAGAATCGGCAGAAGGGTGGTTTTAGAATTGATACAGAGGTTGATTGCTAACTGAATATCTTCCAGCTCCTTATGGTATGAGTTTTTCTCCAGCTTTATTCCATATTATAAAGCCGACCTCTGCATAGATTATGGCGGGATATAGATGCATTTTGTTTTCTCCCGTGCTGGAGTATAGTATAAATTTAAATCATTGCATTGGGAAAGGGACGGTAATCCCTGAGACATTGTTATCTTCTTTATTTTTATTTTCCTCATTGTTAGATTACCGTAGCATGCAATCACCCGAGTAATCCATTTGACTGATTTCTGTCCCACGCATTTGGCTGTTGATTACTGAAAAGGAAAAACTCTCTGCTCAGTATATAGATCCATATAATCATGTCCGTTTTTAATAGGCTGTCGTTTTAGGCGTGTTAGCAATACTATGCACACGAGATACTGGATCGAGCTTATCAGAACTGGGTAGAGGGCGCATGACCCGACCTCCGCGTTTGATTTCTGCCTCCACGTTTGTTCCATACGCTGACACCATCGTGTTGGGGAGGGATCGCTGCCTTTTATTTGATTGCCATCGTTATAATAAAGGGACGATAGAGATTTAGGGTTGGACAGACCTGGGAGGAGGCGTCAAGGAGGAGGAAGAGGAAGCCGGTCCTGGGATTCGCATAGCCCCGCATTGATCCTTCTGTTGAACAATAGATGCATCTCTGATAAAAACAAACGAGGTTGGGATCATCTCGGCGAGAGATGTTGTCTCTGCGTTTGGGCAGAGCTCTGCGAGAGGAGAAGTATGCGAGTAAATTGCTCTTGGAGAAGCGTACTCAGCGATAGGAGTGGCTTTGCGACGAGAGCAGATTGGTAACCCTTCCTCCCAGAAGAATTTGCGATCGGAACAGGTTAGTAATGGGTCACTCCCAGAAAAGTAAATGATGTCTCCTATCGGGTTTGCAGCATTTTCGAATTATGATTTGCATTCTAGTTGTCATTGTAAGCAATATCTCTGAATTAGGATTTGCATCATGAGGTTACCTCTACTCTTGTTTACATCACTTTCTTTAAATAGGTTACTCTAACTTGCTACAGTTTTAAGTTATAACCTTTCATTGCAACCACGGGAGAAATACATTTCCTGCAGCTCTACGATGTAGAATAGGGGTCACACGAGTTATAATGCAGAGATATCGCCAGGATAGAGTTAATATCTTTGTAAAGATTCATACGATCTCTAATAAAGAGTAATTGCCATAACTATGTAAATACTTAGGGATTTTAGTGCAACCTCTAAATAAGAGAACTCGCGTGGAATAGAGTCATTCTCTGTGTATAGATTATACAGTCTCTGAGAAAGAGAATCTTTTGGAAAGGTCTACTCGACTATAGAGAAGTTTGAAAGGTATTTTGGCTTTACAATCTTCGATCTTCATCAATGAAATTTCCGAAATCACTGTGTAGATGCTCATGTCTTATTTGTAGATCTCGTGGAAGAGATAGCGATAAAATTTCCTCTTCTTTTTATTTGATTATATTTTGCTGCAGTGAGACCAGGATAATTGGTGTAGCTCTGTCCCGAAACATTGGTCATATATATGTAGCTAAAAAAATTTGTGGTTCATTATTGTTGCCACAACCGTGGATATCAGTGCATTATAATCCTAGATCTTTGATAGGATCTATGGGCTAAACCGAACATGTAGTAATAGGTTTATTATTATGCCATGAATCCTGTTGGATCATAGATCTCGGTAGGTATGCTATGCTGATTTTAAAAAAAACATAGTTGATTATTTTTTATGCCTAGGATTTTCCTTTATGATTATGCTGGCTCAGCTGCTTGCTGATTTAAGTCATGGATCTTTGACCTGTACACTAATGGCATCTTAGATCTTTATTGCTATTAAAAAATCATGGATTTCCCTTCTATTTCTTCTGCATGCTAGTTCTTAATTATGTGAATTAAAAACGTAGATCTTACTTGTATAGGGTTTGATCGAAGTCCTTGATCTAGTTAATCTCGAGTTATTATTAGGGAAATGGTGAATCCATTTCTCACTAAATTATTCTTGAATAAAAAAAAAATGTTGTAGTTATGTCCCTATTCTGAATAGGTGCGGTTATAATAACCATTTGGAGGTCGCGAAGATTTTCAGACCCTCGTCTGAAACCAAAGGTTGTATGTATAGATAAATCTATTGTTATTATCAAAAGAGTAGATACTGGTAGATGCGATTCTTGCTTGTAGGGTTCTGCATTATCCCTGTCAGATTATGTTTTAGTTTGGTTAAACTCGGCCTTAGAGTATTATCCTAAATTCCTTATGTATAGTGTAAGCTTCCTGGAGCCCTTGCAACCCTGAGGATATTTTGTTGCTTATTTTTCTTTCATTCATGATGTCTGCATAATGGTGTGCCACAGGATTTCATCCCTGATCACATGCACGTTTACAGTGTAAGCACCTTGTGGTTTTATATTTATGCTTTGGTGTGTTTAGTTGGCAAAATGCTTTGGTAGCAAAATCAATTGTACCATAGAACTTACATTATAGTAGTAGTTTGCCTCCCTATGTTGATTAATCTAAATCAACATTGAGCTAGAGATGTTTTTGAGGGTTCTAAACTATATTCTATTTTGTATAAGTGAATCTATTATATGGTATTTTATTCGAGGTGTTAATATGATTTGAAAGGTATGATCCTTTAGATTAATTAAGGAATACGTATTTAGACCCTTAATTTTTTTTTATTAAGGGACGAATAATAAAATTTAGATATAAGTTAAAATGGTGTTACCCTTTAGTTTAATTAATCTGGAAAGAGTATAAAGTCATAGGGTGATTGTTTACTACCTTCGATTTATGTATGGATGTTAGTAAACGAAGGGATGAACTTATTTTATAGACCATTGGATTTAATCAATCTTAGGATGATGAAGTAAATAAATAAATATAATTGGGATATTGGAGTTTTAGGTACATCTATTCCCATACCTTAGTTATTAAGAATCTTTGAATCTCTCCATGTAGAGTTTTCACCTATGTGGTTTTTAGTTAAAAGAATAGATGTATGTACTTTTTGAAACTTCAAGATGACAAGTGTAATATATATCTATATGCTACTTCATTACATTTTAGATAGTTGATTCATGAAAAGCTCTATGTGGTAGAGGCTTGCTGGAAAGAGAAGGCGTCTTGCTGCAGCAACTAAGTTGCTCTTTGTAATACTATCACTTTTTGCCTAAATAATAAAGAATGCACACACCTTTGTGGACTAGCCCGTGTACGGGTGAACCACGTTATATTTTGTCTCCTATGTTTTCTATGGTGTTTCTCTATGTGTCTTATGTATGAGTACTTGTTTCTGTCTTTAAAAATGTTTATGACTACTTTGAAGTATCCGATCCATTAGAAAGTTGATTATGATGTATATTGCTAGTATGTTTCCCTTATGATTATGATTATGTTGTTACCATTTAGGTTGTTCTATTGGTGCGATAAAAGATATACATGCTTTCTAAAGATGTATATTAAGACATAATGAAGTTTTTGTGTTTCCCGCAAGATTTAAGAAATGGTTGACATATCAAGTTCAGAATTTATTTAGTTGAAAATAAAACGTATATCTTTTCCTTGATTAGCATAACGACAATTGTAAACAGTAATAAGTGTCGCAAAGTTTTTATTATTTTGTAAAGCAGTATTTAAAGAAAGTAAACCCACACTTTATATTACTGCATAAATTTTAGTGGCATTTTAGGCACTTAGAGAAGTTTTAAATTTTAAGAAATTTTGGGTTCGTGACATATGGTATCAGAGCTGTAGGTTACAGCACTCGGGCTTGATGGGCTCAGCATGAAATAAATAGGTATGAAAATTGACTAATCAAATTGTTCTTTTTGGATGCATGGGATTGGAATGAACGAGGAGTTAATGTCATCCAGGTTCAAGGGAGTAAAGATAAGTATCTCAACAATTGAAGGAGGTATGTTATCCTTGTCGAAAGTTTTCTTTGCTAGAAGAAAGATGTAGGTACTCACATGATTATCGCGGAATATTTAGTGGAAATAATTTTAGTACATGTGAATGTAACGAATTCTATATTATAATTTATTAACGCAGTTAACCTTGTTAAAAGGAATAGAAGCACTATAATCTCTTATAGGATTGTTGATTCATAAATTTTAATATTCTTTGATAAAGTACTAAACTAGAAGAAATAGAGGAGGATATGGAAAACTTTGCTATTACCTTGACAGAACAAAAGATTTTGAGACATGCCAACTAATAAGTAATTTCCTAGAAGTATCATATATTTTCTGCATTTTTATCAAAGTTTACTAAGTGTGTTACCTATGAGCGCCTCTGATTTAAAAGTATCAGTTTTATTAGTATACTCCAATAAAGTAAGTTTGTTTGATTAAGCAAAGTCAGATAAACACCCTCAAATTCAATGCATGATTGTTAGTTCATATAATGTTACTTCATAAATATTCTTCGTATATATGTAGAAGATAATCGGGTAAAATATTTGTTGATAGAAGTGATAGCTACTGATTATTTGATGCATAAGTTATTGAATGAGCATGTGTATCATGTTATGGAACTAATATGTTCAATTGTTGAGCGATTGAAGAAAAAGAAATTTTTCTTTATACTAACATTTCAGGAGGTGATTTTGGATCATGACCAATGTCGTAATTCGAGAAGAATATGGATTATACAACCACTTACATAGATAAGTTGAGCTGAATCGATCAAGAGTAAGTAATGGTTTACTTTACATTTTAAATTTGGATTTCAGGGCTTTATGAATCATGATTGGTGATAAGACTTATGAGTGATGATGTGTAATCATCAAAAGGCATAGAATATGATAGTAAACAGGGAATATATTCGTTAATATTTTGTTGGTATTATGTCGCATGTGGAATACAAGAAATACTAAATGATTGTTACTAAGTAAAATTCTCGGACTCAAATGAGAAGATTTGAGGGGAAAATAATATTTCCTGAACTCAAGTAGAGGCTGCATCTTGCACTCACTTACTAGCTGTTGCAGGGTGCAACTTCCCTAAAATTGTGGTCATGTTCCCCATGGAAGTGGAACAGAGCAGGTGGGAAGCTCGTTGAATGTTATACTAACCCAAAAGTCCTAGGAAAACTTTATAACCATCGAATTGAGCAGAGGAAGGGCTCATGATTTTTCCTTGTGTTGTTAGAACGGAGCACACAAGAGGTTCTCTGAGGAGACTAAACTTTTTCCTTGTGGTGTTAGAACTGAGCCCACAAGAAGATTCGATGAGGGAAAGCTATGTAATGAGTTGCAGAGTAAGACTGTCATATTTCTGCTGTATGCAGAGGTTTTCCGGCTGAGTTATAGAAGACTCATGTTTTGTATGGCAAGTCTCCACGATTGCGGAAATACATAAAGGGTTTTTGTATGGCAAGTCTTCACGATTGCAGAAAATACATAAGAGTTTTGTATGCAAGTCTCCATGATTGCGGAAGTACAAAGAGGTTTGGTGATTACAAAGTTCAGTTGAAAGAATTGTTTTATGATACGAGTTAACGAAAATGATTGTCTTGTAGCTAGACTATCACATGTATTTATGTGTGAATGTTATGAATGCTAAAATAAGCAAATATTTCATCAAGGATGAGGATGAAAGATAAACATTTGCTATTTTGAAATTTTGTATACTTATGTTATACTGAAAAATACTGAAAAATCTTGTACGAGTTGTACAATGTGCAGGTTACAATTGAAGATAGCTTGCTGAAATCACAAATATGTAAAGACTACCAAACCTTAAGAGCAAAAGTAAGCAAAAGATGATGAATGGACGCAAAAGGCAAACTGTTGAACACCGAGGACGGTGTTATCTTTAAGGGGTGGAGTGTGTAACATCCCTCAATTTCGATGCCTATGGTTATTATATTTAAAAATAATTATGAATTTTGTAATTTGCCATGGTGAGGAGCTCAAGGCCAAGGCCCCACTAGTGGACCCCGGAAGTATCGTTACCTCTGGATTATAAGTTCTTAATCATAAACTTATAAATGACGTAAGTAAAAGCAAGGATGTAACTAAGACGTTAAGTAACTAAATCCTCTAAGCAAAATGTAAAAAGGCTAGGAAGCCTTGAGAGATAGGTTTTGGATTATAGACATTTGAGGGTAAGAAACTAGGGACATTCACCTAGGTAGAGCCTAACCAAAGCTAAAAGGCTAGAAGGGTACTATAGACACATACTTATATATATATTAAGTTTTGTTTGAGATTTTATAAACCTTACAAACATTATATAAGGAAGAAACTATTGCCAATTACGTGGTAATTTTAATAAGAGGTACTTATTTTGGCATGTATTTATGAAAATACAATTGATGTAATATATATAGAGTTTAATTAATATATGGTTATCCTTGTTATAATTTGCCTTACTCATCAAGAAGGAACACGATCCTTAATAATAGGATTGTGGTTATTAGTGGATCCTCTCAAATAAGAACATAATTGATTATGCATTAACGATAGATAGATTCGTAATAAGCATCGTGTAAATGAAGAATCAACCGTTTTAAAATTTAATTGGCGGGGTTAAATTTAAAGATATCTTAGTTGGTGTAAACATTAAATGTAGGACTCTCTCATCAAAGACTGCCGAGTCCATCCCGAATTTCTAGGTTTTTGTTTGCAAAATAGAGGGCACCATCTTCATGATAATTATACAGTGTGCCCTTTGTTAGAATAGGATGCCATAATCTGTTAGATGGCAAATGCCATTTGTCCCATTAAACGCTTTTCACCAAACGGCTACCACCGTCAAACATGGGGGGGAAGGACGCGATTATGGAGAATACAAACTACGGGATTTCAGAATCGGCAGAAGGGTGGTTTTAGAATTGATACAGAGGTTGATTGCTAACTGAATATCTTCCAGCTCCTTATGGTATGAGTTTTTCTCCAGCTTTATTCCATATTATAAAGCCGACCTCTGCATAGATTATGGTGGGATATAGATGCATTTTGTTTTCTCCCGTGCTGGAGTATAGTATAAATTTAAATCATTGCATTGGGAAATGGATGGTAATCCCTGAGACATTGTTATCTTCTTTATTTTTATTTTCCTCATTGTTAGATTACCGTAGTATGCAATCACCCGAGTAATCCATTTGACTGATTTCTGTCCCACGCATTTGGCTGTTGATTACTGAAAAGGAAAAACTCTCTGCTCAGTATATAGATCCATATAATCATGTCCGTTTTTAATAGGCTGTCGTTTTAGGCATGTTAGCAATACTATGCACACGAGATACTGGATCGAGCTTATCAGAACTGGGTAGAGGGCGCATGACCTGACCTCCGCGTTTGATTTCTGCCTCCACGTTTGTTCCATACGCTGACACCATCGTGTTGGGGAGGGATCGCTGCCTTTTATTTGATTGCCATCGTTATAATAAAGGGACGATAGAGATTTAGGGTTGGACAGACCTGGGAGGAGGCGTCAAGGAGGAGGAAGAGGAAGCCAGTCCTGGGATTCGTATAGCCCCGCATTGATCCTTCTGTTGAACAATAGATGCATCTCTGATAAAAACAAACGAGGTTGGGATCATCTCGGCGAGAGATGTTGTCTCTGCATTTGGGTAGAGCTCTGCGAGAGGAGAAGTATGCGAGTAAATTGCTCTTGGAGAAGCGTACTCAGCGATAGGAGTGGCTTTGCGACGAGAGCAGATTGGTAACCCTTCCTCCCAGAAGAATTTGCGATCGGAACAGGTTAGTAATGGGTCACTCCCAGAAAAGTAAATGATGTCTCCTATCGGGTTTGCAGCATTTTCGAATTATGATTAGTATTCTAGTTGTCATTGTAAGCAATATCTCTGAATTAGGATTTGCATCATGAGGTTACCTCTACTCTTGTTTACATCACTTTCTTTAAATAGGTTACTCTAACTTGCTACAGTTTTAAGTTATAACCTTTCATTGCAACCACGGGAGAAATACATTTCCTGCAGCTCTACGATGTAGAATAGGGGTCACACGAGTTTTAATGCAGAGATATCGCCAGGATAGAGTTAATATCTTTGTAAAGATTCATACGATCTCTAATAAAGAGTAATTGCCATAACTATGTAAATACTTAGGGAGTTTAGTGCAACCTCTAAATAAGAGAACTCGCGTGGAATAGAGTCATTCTCTGTGTATAGATTATACAGTCTCTGAGAAAGAGAATCTTTTGGAAAGGTCTACTCGACTATAGAGAAGTTTGAAAGGTATTTTGGCTTTACAATCTTCGATCTTCATCAATGAAATTTCCGAAATCGCTGTGTAGATGCTCATGTCTTATTTGTAGATCTCGTGGAAGAGATAGCGATAAAATTTCCTCTTCTTTTTATTTGATTATATTTTGCTGCAGTGAGACCGGGATAATTGGTGTAGCTTTGTCCCGAAACATTGGTCATATATATGTAGCTAAAAAAATTTGTGGTTCATTATTGTTGCCACAACCGTGGATCTCAGTGCATTATAATCCTAGATCTTTGATAAGATCTATGGGCTAAACCGAACATGTAGTAATAGGTTTATTATTATCCCATGATTCCTGTTGGATCATAGATCTCGGTAGGTATGCTACGCTGATTTTAAAAAAAAAATAGTTGATTATTTTTTATGCCTAGGATTTTCCTTTATGATTATGCTGGCTCAGCTGCTTGCTGATTTAAGTCATGGATCTTTGACCTGTACACTAATGGCATCTTAGATCTTTATTGCTATTACAAAATCATGGATTTCCCTTCTATTTCTTCTGCATGCTAGTTCTTAATTATGTGAATTAAAAACGTAGATCTTACTTGTATAGGGTTTGATCGCAGTCCTTGATCTAGTTAATCTCGAGTTATTATTAGGGAAATGGTGAATCCATTTCTCACTAAATTATTCTTGAATAAAAAAAAATGTTGTAGTTATGTCCCTATTCTGAATAGGTGCGGTTATAATAACCATTTGGAGGTCGCGAAGATTTTCAGACCCTCGTCTGAAACCAAAGGTTGTATGTATAGATAAATCTATTGTTATTATCAAAAGAGTAGATACTGGTAGATGCGATTCTTGCTTGTAGGGTTCTGCATTATCCCTGTCAGATTATGTTTTAGTTTGGTTAAACTTGGCCTTAGAGTATTATCCTAAATTCCTTATGTATAGTGTAAGCTTCCTGGAGCCCTTGCAACCCTGAGGATATTTTGTTGCTTATTTTTCTTTCATTCATGATCTCTGCATAATGGTGTGCCACAGGATTTCATCCCTGATCACATGCACGTTTACAGTGTAAGCACCTTGTGGTTTTATATTTATGCTTTGGTGTGTTTAGTTGGCAAAACGATTTGGTAGCAAAATCAATTGTACCATAGAACTTACATTATAGTAGTAGTTTGCCTCCCTATGTTGATTAATCTAAATCAACATTGAGCTAGAGATGTTTTTGAGGGTTCTAAACTATATTCTATTTTGTATAAGCGAATCTATTATATGGTATTTTATTCGAGGTGTTAATATGATTTGAAAGGTATGATCCTTTAGATTAATTAAGGAATACGTATTTAGACCCTTAAAAAAAATTATTAAGGGACGAATAATAAAATTTAGATATAAGTTAAAATGGTGTTACCCTTTAGTTTAATTAATCTGGAAAGAGTATAAAGTCATAGGGTGATTGTTTACTACCTTCGATTTATGTATGGATGTTAGTAAACAAAGGGATGAACTTATTTTATAGACCATTGGATTTAATCAATCTTAGGATGATGAAGTAAATAAATAAATATAATTGGGATATTGGAGTTTTAGGTACATCTATTCCCATACCTTAGTTATTAAGAATCTTTGAATCTCTCCATGTAGAGTTTTCACCTATGTGGTTTTTAGTTAAAAGAATAGATGTATGTACTTTTTGAAACTTCAAGATGACAAGTGTAATATATATCTATATGCTACTTCATTACATTTTAGATAGTTGATTCATGAAAAGCTCTATGTGGTAGAGGCTTGCTGGAAAGAGAAGGCGTCTTGCTGCAGCAACTAAGTTGCTCTTTGTAATACTATCACTTTTTGCCTAAATAATAAAGAATGCACACACCTTTGTGGACTAGCCTGTGTACGGGTGAACCACGTTATATTTTGTCTCCTATGTTTTCTATGGTGTTTCTCTATGTGTCTTATGTATGAGTACTTGTTTCTGTCTTTAAAAATGTTTATGACTACTTTGAAGTATCCGATCCATTAGAAAGTTGATTATGATGTATATTGCTAGTATGTTTCCCTTATGATTATGATTATGTTGTTACCATTTAGGTTGTTCTATTGGTGCGATAAAAGATATACATGCTTTCTAAAGATGTATATTAAGACATAATGAAGTTTTTGTGTTTCCCGCAAGATTTAAGAAATGGTTGACATATCAAGTTCAAAATTTATTTAGTTGAAAATAAAACGTATATCTTTTCCTTGATTAGCATAACGACAATTGTAAACAGTAATAAGTGTCGCAAAGTTTTTATTATTTTGTAAAGCAGTATTTAAAGAAAGTAAACCCACACTTTATATTACCGCATAAATTTTAGTGGCATTTTAGGCACTTAGAGAAGTTTTAAATTTTACGAAATTTTGGGTTCGTGACAGTTAGGTTTTTGGATGTTTGGGATTCTTTCTGTAGTGTCCCCTCTATCATACCAGCGTCATAGAGAGGATCACAGTGCTCAATCCGGGCAATTAGCCCCAAAAACGTTTGTATTAAAATCATTAATGCAAAGAACTGTATCTGTGCATGCTATGGAAAAACGATGGTAATCAAATAAATGCTGTTGATCTCTAACACACATTCAAGATTTTGTGACAGCCATGAAATAAAGATCTGTGCAGAATTATACATGATCATATGGAAATGCATAATCATTTTTTATACACAGCAGAAGCAAATTTATTAACAGATCCATGATACCTTCAAAATATTCATCAAATGGTAATTGCAAATTTAACACAGGAGAATACTTATCTTATGCAAAAGTAGTCCCACGCAACTGGCTATGCAACTGCAACGTTCCACCCAACCGTAGGCCAGTGTGCTCCTCAATCTCTCAGCACCACTGCCACCCCCGAGCTGGGCATGATCTCTACAAGGAACCAGGGAACAACAGACTCACACATAGCCAAGCATACACCAAGATGAGCCAAGCCAATCTACAATTGGGTTTATCAGGCTACTAGGAGATGGAAAGGAAGAGTTGCTAAGCTAGTGAGCTCCAGCATAGAGCCAGGGATAACCTTGCAAGATCTATCTAGCTTGGCACCCACAATACCTACACACCCAGCACAAGGAAGTATTCTTTTCACTGCCGTGCAGTCCCTCAAGCCATACCTTCCCTATCCAGTGCTCTCAGGGTATGCATAGAAGAGTAACCAAATCCCTCTTGATCTTTTTGAGAGGTTGTCTCCCCCACTAGGTTTATCAAGCCACTTCTATCCACTACCACTCCAACACTTCAGCTCACAGGCTCAAACCAAGAACAAGGATGCACATAACTACAGAACCCCACTTGCTGGGCATGAGGAAAACGTTTTTTTTCCACAGTGGAATGCATGAGATGGGGTTTCAACTAACCCAGAAAAACGTGGGAACCCATAAAAACGAAATGGGAAGTTGGTGGACAACCCAGGAAGCCAAATCCGTTTTTAGAAAAACGTCATTGGACATTCAGGGGCAAAAACGACCTCCCTACAATCCCCAAAATGTGGCCCTCCCTCTCCCAACTGTTATATACTGCAAAAACGACTCCCAGGCATGGAAAAATGCAGTATTTGGATGAAAAACGTAAATGGAAAGACCCAGCTAACTCCCACTGCGTGAATGAATGAAGACTGCCCATTCCCCATGGCTTTGGGCACCATTTCGTGGGTGGTTTCTTGCCCCACAAGCAAAAACACGATTTTCCAAGTTGATGGCTTGCCCATGCACGAAAATGGCTTGCCCATACTCTTTCATTCCCAAGGCATTAACTGCCTTAACCAATTTCTTGGAAAAATTAAATGATTGG
Source organism: Larix kaempferi (assembly GCA_027924585.1). Classification (NCBI taxonomy): domain Eukaryota; kingdom Viridiplantae; phylum Streptophyta; class Pinopsida; order Pinales; family Pinaceae; genus Larix; species Larix kaempferi. Next base: position 11,901,095 of record BSBM01000372.1, on the reverse strand, counting down.
GTACATGAGACAAAATGGGTAGTTGGTGGTTTATGGGTTTCCCCATTGACACATGGATTAATACCATTGGCTCAAGGTTTGAATAATTTCCCTCCCTTTTCCTTGTAGAGTCATGCCCCATCTCTTTTGTTGCATTGCATAGCTGGTTGTGGGTTTTTCCATTAAAATTCGTATTTACATGGTGTCTTATTTACATTGTGCCCATCTCGCACAAGAACCATGGGCATCTATTTTTAATTGCCGATACATGAAACGCTAAATCAATGGTGGGGCCTTGGCCTTGAGCTCCTCACCATGATTAAATTACAATATTTACATCATTTACGGTTTAATACAAAGGGGTCAAAATGGGGACATTACATTCCCCTCCCCTTACATTAGCACTGTCCTCAGTGCTCATCAAAATTGAACAAAAATGGATATGCCACCCTCATGGCATCCTCCAGCTCCCATGTAGCCTCATCGGGACCGTAGTGCTTCCATTGCACCTTTACCTGTCCGATGGCTCGGTTCCGGAGCAATGTTACCTTCTTGTCTAGGATGCACAATGGATCGGTTTGGAATTCTCCCTCGGGTTCCACCTGGATCACATCCCAATTAATCACATGGTTAGGATCATGTACATATTTCTTAAGCAAAGAGATGTGAAAAACATTATGAGCTTTAGTGCTAGCAGGCAATGCAAGTCTATATGCAATTGGTCCTATTCTTTCGAGCACTTCAAATGGCCCACAATATCTAGGTGATAGCTTGGCACAACTCCCAAGCTTCAAGGAACTCTTCCTTGATTTCACTCTAAGATATACATGATCCCCAACATTGAATTCCCTATGCACTCTATGTTTATCTGCATAGCTTTTCTGTCTATCCTGGGCTGCTTTTAAATTTTGCCGGATCTTTGCAACCTCTTGTTCCATTTCCTTAAGCAATTCTGGCCCAAGTACAATTCTGTTCACTGGATTGTCCCAAGTCACTGGTGTCCTACACCTTCTGCCGTACAAAGCCTCATAAGGACTCATTCCCAATGATGCTTGTTGCCCATTGTTATATGCAAATTCTACCAAGTGTAGATAATCCTCCCACTTGGATGGTTTGTCCATTACATACATGCGGAGCATGTCTTCAAGCACTCGATTTACTCTTTCAGTTTGCCCATCTGTTTGAGGATGGTATGCGGTACTAAAGCTTAGCTGTGTACCCAAATCTGCAAAGAGCCCTTTCCAAAAATTGGAAGTGAACTTGGTATCTCTGTCAGAAATTATTGCCTTAGGCAACCCATGTAATCTGAAAATTTCCTTCATGAAAATATCTGCAATGGCATCAGCTTTATGTGTGGACTTAACCGGTATAAAATGTGCTGCCTTTGTTAACTTGTCCACCACAACCATGATGGAATCATGCTGTCTCTTAGTCATTGGCAATCCTGTAATAAAATCCATGGAGATTACTTCCCATTTCCATTCTGGAATCGGCACTGGAAGCAATAAACCTGTTGGGTGTTGGTGTTCACTCTTCACCTGTTGACATTCCATGCACTTAGAAATGTATTCAGCAACATCCTTTTTCATGCCTGGCCAGAAATAATATTTCCTTGCTGTAGCAATTGTTTTCTGATATCCTGGGTGACCAGAGTATGGAGCTTTATGGATTTCATCCATAACAATCCTCCTCAAATCTGCCGCATTTGGAACATAGACTCTATTCTTATACGTAAGAAGTCCTCCTTCTTCCAAATGATAGCCTTCATACTTCTTGCCAAGGTCATGCTGCTGCAATTTATCCTTTATCTGCTCATACGCTTCATCCTCAACCATATGGTTAACAATCTGCTGCCTCAAATCTGGTTGGCAAGTACTAAGTGCTGCCACGTGCATTTCACGTACCTTCCTGCTGAGTGCATCAGCCACCTTGTTTTCTTTCCCTTTTATGTGTTTGATCTCGAAATCAAATTCACACAACAATTCCAACCATCTAGCTTGTCTAGCATTTAAAGTTGGCTGATCAAACAAGTATTTCAAACCACAATGGTCTGTCCTTAACTCAAATTTCCTTCCCATTAAGTAATGCCTCCACATCTTTAAAGCATGTACTATGGCTGCAAGTTCTATATCATGAGTAGCATAGTTCTTCTCATGCTCCTTCAACTTTCTTGACTCATAGCATATCACGTGGTTGTCTTGCATAAGAACTCCTCCAAGTCCTTGATTGCATGCATCAGTACACACCACAAAATCTTTTTCCGGGTCTGCAATCTTCAGAATAGGTGCACTTGTAAGAAGATTCTTCAACCGTTGAAAACTTTCCTCACATCTTGGTGACCATTCAAACTTTATCCCCTTCTTTTGCAAAGAAGTGATTGGGTTTGCAACCTTGGAGAATCCCTCGATAAACCTCCTGTAGTAACCAGCAAGGCCCATAAAAGATCTCACATCAGTCACATTCCTTGGAGTTGGCCAATTCATAATGGCTTCAATCTTCTCAGGGTCTACAGATATTCCTTCATCGGAGATGATGTGACCCAAATAATGAATTCTATCTTTATAAAAGTCACATTTGCTCAATTTTGCATACAGCTTATGCTCCCTTAGTAGTTGCATTGTCATTCTCAGATGTTCTTCATGTTCTTCTTCATTCTTAGAATAGATGAGAATGTCGTCTAGGAATACAAGAACAAACTTGTCCAAATACTTGCTAAAAACATTATTCATGAGACACATGAATGTAGCTGGTGCATTTGTGAGACCGAATGGTACCACTACAAACTCATAGTGTCCATATCTCGTTCTAAAGGCGGTCTTATGAATATCTTCTTCTTTGATTCTTACCTGATGGTAACCAGACCTCAAGTCAATCTTTGAAAATACCTTTGCTCCTCTCATTTGATCAAAAAGGTCATCAATTCGGGGCAATGAGTATTTATTCTTCACTGTGACTTTGTTCAACTGCCTGTAGTCAATACATAACCTGAGTGTTCCATCTTTCTTTTTCACAAATAGAACAGGTGCTCCCCACGGGGACACACTTGGCCTAATATATTTCTTTTCCAGCAACTCTTGTAATTGCATTTTTAATTCTAGCAATTCCGGGGTACTCATCCTGTACGGTGTCTTAGATACTGGTGCCGCTCCTGGCACGAGTTCAATTGTAAAGTCAATGTCTCTCTTTGGAGGGAGTCCCGGAATCTCATCAGGAAAAACATCCCTGAATTCTTGCAATACCTGATAGTCCTCCAATTTCAGAGTTTCATTCTCTGTTGCCTCTAAAATGTGGGCTGCATACAATTGACATCCCTTCCTACAGAACTTCTTCAGCTGCATGGCCGAAACCTGTCTAACAGAAGTCACCTTTGGAACGCCTTTTACAACCCTCGGGTTTCCTTCTTCGTCCATGCATTCAAATGTCTTATTGTAGCAGTCAAGTTTAACCCTGTGTGCTTCTAACCAATCCATTCCAATGAGAATATCACAGGAACCAAGTGGCAAAATATTCAGATCTGCATAAGTGAATAGCCCATCCATCTCTAATGGACATTTCTCTACTATTTCGCTAACTTTTCTCTTGGTTCCAGTGGCTAGTTGAACTAACCAAGATTTACTATGCTTTAATTTCTTGAAAGCACACATCTCAACAATTCTAGGAGTGACATAACTGTGAGTAGATCCAGGATCAATCAAAATAGAAACAGATTGCTTAGCAATCTTACCTTCAATTTCAACCACAGTTGACTGATGATCTGCTTGGCGGTCTTCTACTGCTGCATAGATTCTAGGGATTGTCCTCGCCACTTGACCCACAGTTCCAGCTCCTTGGATGTTGTGAACTTGATTTGCATTCCCATTACTATGTGGACAGTTCCTAAGCATGTGGTCTCCTCCACAACCCCAACATTGAAGTGGTTCTCTTGGCTCCTTTGGATCTCTTGGCTTGTCTCCCATCATCCTAGTTGGCTTAGTCACAACCTGTGATGGCTGCCTTTGCTGATTCCTGAATTGAGGAGGCTTGAACCCCTTCTTCCTTTGATCAAACTTTTCGTTTTTCTTATCCTTCCATGCCTTATGGAATTCTGGTTTGCTTCTATTTTGATCAAAGCAATACTTGGCCTTTCTTATGGCCTCCTCTAGGGTTCGAGGTTCATCGAACTCAATTCTGTCTTTATATGACTGGGGCAGTCCACTTAAGAAACGCTGAATTTTGACCTTATCATCTCGAATATACTTGACATACCTCAGCAGCTCCAAGAACTTGTTTGCATATTCTTCCATGGTCAATTGTCCCAATCTCAGCTCATGGAACTCTTTGATCTTATCATCATAGTACCTATCCGAGAGGTACTTCTGCTTGAAGTATTTCTTGAACTGCTTCCACACGATCTTCCTTTCATTGATCTTCTTCACTTGCCTGGTGTGTTCCCACCATATAGATGCTCTTCCATTCAAGTTGAAGATGGCTACCCTTGTCTTCATATTTCCCGAGTAGTCTTGGACTTGGAAGTATTTCCTCATCCCAAGAAGCCAAGCTTCAGCTTCTTGACCAGATTTTACCTCTCCGTCAAATGTAGGAGGTTTTGCCTTCTTAAATTCCCCATGTGAATTGTTCTTGTAGTGTTTCTTCCTCTTACTCATGTGAGATGAAGAGCTTGAACCGTCAATGGATTCTTCAGAGTCAGATGATTCATTAGAAGACATTTCTGGAGTATATGTCCTGTCTATAGAAACTCTTCTTGGACTACTGGCCCTCTTACGGGAATTTCTTCTAGAGCTACTCCCACCCCTTTCTAGATTTGATATCTGATGCCCAGAGTTTATTTGCCTTTGGATGTCTGTCAAACTCTGTAGCATGGCTGCATTCAACTGATTTTGTTCTTCCTGAGCTTTAATCATCCTTTCATTATCTTCCCTACAGCTTTGCAACTCCACCCTTAGGCTTCTCATGGTGGCTGCAACATCTGGAGGGGTCTCTTGATTTCTTCTCCCATTAGATTCTGTTTCAGCATTCTCAACCTGTATGTTCTCCCCCATGGCATCTGTCTCAGGTTCATAGGGATCCTGTGCATCATTCATGATGTGCATTTTCTTGGCCCAACCAAGATCCAAAATTTTTCCACTGTATTATCTAGAGTGTTATCCTGCTATAACTGTGACTCTCTGAAATGTGTTCATCAACACAATTGTTAGCTGCATTACATTCTCAAAATTTACAAATTACTTCATGCACATGGGAAAACATTACGCTGACAATTCATCAAATCACAACAACGAAACTACGAGGGGAAAAAGAAAAAGGGGGTCAAGGGGGCTTGCCCCCTTGTGGCTCGCCACAGCAGGGCGGGTCGAGGGCAGCGCCCTCGTTTTTTTTTTTTTTTTTTTTTTTTTTTTTTTTACGAATCACGCCTCATCGGGCGATTCGCTGAATCCTGCCGCAACGGGCAGTTCGCGAAATCTGGCCGCGACGGGCGATTCACAGATTACTCCCGCAACCGCGGGGAGGTTCGTGGTATGCTCCCGCAACTACGGGACGGTTGGCTATAGGCTTCCGCAATGGGCAGGGCGATAAGTTGAAAGTTTCCGCAACTAGCGGTTCACTGCATGTTCCCGCGACTGCGGAGAGGTTGGCTGAATGCTGCCGCAACTGCGGGGCGGTTCGGCGACGGCTTCCGCAATTGCGGAGCAGTTCGCCGAACGCTTCCGCAATTGCGGAGCAGTTCGCCGAACGCTTCCGCAATGGCGGGGCGATTTTCCGAGCGGAGCCATTCGGCGAAGGCTTCCGCAGTTGCGGAGCCATTCGGCGAAGGCTTCCGCAGTATCGGAGCCGTTCGCGGAATGCTTCCGCCGGAATGCTTCCCCGATTTCGGGTGATTTTTTCGGAATGATTCGGCGAAGTCTTTCGCAGTTGCGGAACGATTCGCCGAAGTCTTCCGCAGTTGCGGAACGATTCGCCGAAGTCTTCTGCAGTTGCGGAACGATTCGGCGAAGTCTTCCGCAGTTGCGGAACGATTCGCCGAAGTCTTCCGCAGTTGCGGAACGATTCGCCGAAGTCTTCCGCAACTTCGGAACGACTCGCCGAACTCTTCCGCGTTTCGGAACGATTCGCGGAATCCTTCCGAAATTTCGGAAGAGAATTCCTTCCACAATTTCGGAAGAGAATTCTTTCCGAAAAAAATTCCGACACTTAGAAAATTTTTTTCACTTAAAAACATTTTTCTCCGCTGTTTCGGAGCCATTGGCTGAATTCTTCCGCAATTCCGGGAAGGTTCGTGGAATCCTTCCGCAATTTCGGGAAGGTTCGCCGAACTCTTCCGCAATTGCGGGAAGGTTCGCGAAACCTTTCCGAAATTTCGGAACGACTTCCCGAAACGGCTTAAAACACAAATTTTTTTTTTTAAACTAAAATTTTTCCCAAACTCTTAAGAAAAACTTAACTTCTTCTCTTCTCTTTACTATCAGTTTTGGCCCATATCGGCCCAGTGCTGCAACGCGGCTCTGATACCATAATGTAGTGTCCCCTCTATCATACCAGCGTCGTAGAGAGGATCACAGTGCTCAATCCGGGCAATTAGCCCCAAAAACGTTTGTATTAAAATCATTAATGCAAAGAACTGTATCTGTGCATGCTATGGAAAAACGATGGTAATCAAATAAATGCTGTTGATCTCTAACACACATTCAAGATTTTGTGACAGCCATGAAATAAAGATCTGTGCAGAATTATACATGATCATATGGAAATGCATAATCATTTTTATACATAGCAGAAGCAAATTTATTAACAGATCCATGATACCTTCAAAATATTCATCAAATGGTAATTGCAAATTTAACACAGGAGAATACTTATCTTATGCAAAAGTAGTCCCACGCAACTGGCTATGCAACTGCAACGTTCCACCCAACCGTAGGCCAGTGTGCTCCTCAATCTCTCAGCACCACTGCCACCCCCGAGCTGGGCATGATCTCTACAAGGAACTAGGGAACAACAGACTCACACATAGCCAAGCATACACCAAGATGAGCCAAGCCAATCTACAATTGGGTTTATCAGGCTATTAGGAGATGGAAAGGAAGAGTTGCTAAGCTAGTGAGCTCCAGCACAGAGCCAGGGATAACCTTGCAAGATCTATCTAACTTGGCACCCACAATACCTACACACCCAGCACAAGGAAGTATTCTTTTCACTGCCGTGCAGTCCCTCAAGCCATACCTTCCCTATCCAGTGCTCTCAGGGTATGCATAGAAGAGTAACCAAAGCCCTCTTGATCTTTTTGAGAGGTTGTCTCCCCCACTAGGTTTATCAAGCCACTTCTATCCACTACCACTCCAACACTTCAGCTCACAGGCTCAAACCAAGAACAAGGATGCACATAACTACAAAACCCCACTTGCTGGGCATGAGGAAAACGTTTTTTTTCCACAGTGGAATGCATGAGATGGGGTTTCAACTAACCCAGAAAAACGTGGGAACCCATAAAAATGAAATGGGAAGTTGGTGGACAACCCAGGAAGCCAAATCCGTTTTTAGAAAAACGTCATTGGACATTCAGGGGAAAAAACGACCTCCCTACAGTCCCCAAAACGTGGCCCTCCCTCTCCCAACTGTTATATACTGCAAAAACGACTCCCAGGCATGGAAAAATGCAGTATTTGGATGAAAAACGTAAATGGAAAGACCCAGCTAACTCCCACTGCGTGAATGAATGAAGACTGCCCATTCCCCATGGCTTTGGGCACCATTTCGTGGGTGGTTTCTTGCCCCACAAGCAAAAACACGATTTTCCAAGTTGATGGCTTGCCCATGCACGAAAATGGCTTGCCCATACTCTTTCATTCCCAAGGCATTAACTGCCTTAACCAATTTCTTGGAAAAATTAAATGATTGGGTACATGAGACAAAATGGGTAGTTGGTGGTTTATGGGTTTCCCCATTGACACATGGATTAATACCATTGGCTCAAGGTTTGAATAATTTCCCTCCCTTTTCCTTGTAGAGTCATGCCCCATCTCTTTTGTTGCATTGCATAGCCGGTTGTGGGTTTTTCCATTAAAATTCGTATTTACATGGTGTCTTATTTACATTGTGCCCATCTCGCACAAGAACCATGGGCATCTATTTTTAATTGCCGATACATGAAACGCTAAATCAATGGTGGGGCCTTGGCCTTGAGCTCCTCACCATGATTAAATTACAATATTTACATCATTTACGGTTTAATACAAAGGGGTCAAAATGGGGACATTACATTTCCCTCATGCTTATGATAAATAGGCCCTTTCGGCCTCTCTTTGTATTCATCTTGGCACGAATGAGCATAGCGGCCACATCTCTTCTCAGAGATAGCTATCACCATTCCAGCTATTGTATTTTACAGTCTGTTCTATTTCCGCTATTTAATAGAATATGTGTTTACTGTATCACTGTGTTATTTGCAATATATCTCTGTGTATGATTCTGTATCTGCTATCTTTTGTTTCGTTCCCACATAAATCCGGATCAAAGCCCTCCCTAGGAGTATATGGAAAACATCCATGGGCATAATGTCACATAACAATTCATCATTATAATCCCCAATCTGAAATTCAACCCTACACTGTTCAGTCACTAAGATTTGGTGTCCCTTCTGCAACCAAGAAACTTTATAAGGTGCAGGATGCTTCCTTATCTTCAATCCTAGTTTTTCTACCATCTCAGTAGAGACTAGGTTATCAATGCTTCCGCTATCTATGATAACTTTGCAACATTTACCTTGAGTTTTACATCTGGTTCTAAATAAGATTTTTTTTTGTGGTGGCTCCTGCAATTCTTTTTCTGCATTAACCAATACTCTCTTTAACATGAGACTCTCTCCATCCTCTGCTGCATTATCTTTTTGTCCTCCCTTATGAGATTCTGCTCTACCTTCTGCAATGTGTGCACTTCTTTGAACTTGCTTGTTCTCTGGGCAATTGTATGACTTGTGTGTAGGATCTCCACATATATAGCACTTCATAACTCTGTTTTCTCCTCTTCCTGTTGTGCTAAACCTCTGAGTGTTCTGATTACTTGAGCTTCCAGCCTCATTCTGATATCCTTGAGACTTCTCACTTTTGTTCTGAAACCCTCCATGATTTCTATATTCTTGAGTTCTTCCACCTCTATTCGAGAACCCTCTACCTCTCACTGCACTTCCTCTTCCTCTGTTTTTCTGATTTTGTTTTCTTACCAACTTCTCCTCCACTTTAGTGGCTACTTGATAAGCTTCTTCCACACTCATGAGGTTCAACAAGCTTATCTCATCTTGAATTTCACACCTCAACCCATTAACATACTTTGCCACTCTTTCAATATCAATTTGATTTTGTCCGGAGATAATACATAACTTATAGAATTCTTCGGTGTATTCTTTAACTGACATACCTCTCTGTCTTAAGTTTTGCAGCGGTCTCACGAGGGTTAGTTGGTAGTCCTTGGGTAGAAATTGGTTTTTAATCTTACCCAACATCTTGTCCCACTTCTTGATTTTGTTCTTCCCTTGTCTTTCTCTTTGTGATTGTAGGTCATCCCACCATATGGATGCATATCCTTTTAACCTTGTAGCTGCATATTTTACCTTTTTCTGTCTTCTACCTCTTTAAAGTCAAAGTATTTTTCCACTGCACCAATCCAGTCTATTAATTCTTCTGCATTTAGGTTTCCTTCATACATTGGGATTTCTAATCTTGGTTTATGGCTGGCTTCTATTAACATTCTCAATGCCCTGGTTTCTTCATTTGGAACTTCTGCAACTTCCTCCTGTGCTTCTTCTTCATTATCACTGATATCAAACATACAAGGGTTTCTCCTTTCCATGGCTGCCATCCTTGCTTCAAGACTTCTCATTTGTTCCTCTATAACTGGTTCTCCTCTTCTTCTTCCTCGTCCCCAAGATGGAACTTCTTGTTCTTGTCTTTCTCTTCTTGGTGGCATCTTCACTTCCATGTTTTCTTCTTGCAAATCCTTCTCCAAACCTTCCACAAAACCTTTTAAGCGCTCTGATACCAAACTAATGCCAACCCCTGAGGGTTGGCAGATGAAAACACTCTATACCTTTCCCCAAAACCCTGTTCTGACGCTCTCTGCACCCAAAACAGGGTCGTCACCACCGTTGATCTCCTACTCTGCCGCGATCTGGGCTGTTGTCTCCTTTCTTTGCTACCTTGGATACTTAGAGAAATTTCTTTTTCTCTGTTTGAAACACCAATGCTTTCCTCCCTGCGTTCTTCAAAGGTGTGCAATTGATCCCTTCAGTGATCAACGGACTCAAAGGGTGCTTCACATCTGGGTTTATGCTTCGCGCAGAGGTTCCCCTTTTCATCCTTGAATAGATCTGCAACAAATCTAAGTACACAGACTTCAACAAGAGCCTGTGTTCAACATATATACTCAAACATTCAACATGAAAATAACTTGCAGAGGTTTAACTTCGCATATGGAACGCCCAGGCACTCGAGCTTCATAAACACATGGGGAAACAAACACAGAGGGACGAATACTTTTCTTCTTTACATTGGATTCATCATTCATTTCATACATTGGTCTTAGAGACAGAGACTCATAAACTAAACAGTTACAGCTTTCGAAAAAACACTCTAGCTCACAGGCTATCCTCTCCTCTGCTCTCTTCTTCTTTCTTATCTAACTAATGAAACGATAATTACATATTATATATCATAGAGCTCTCAAACAGCCCGCAGATTCAAGATTTCAAAATCAACTACCAGCCATTAACTCCGGTTACATCTCATTAATAAACATAGATGCCCTTAACAGTTCGAAAATTCAAAATATTACTACACAATGCTTCAAAATCAAATAGGTTAATGTGTCACAACGCTTAGGCTGGCATATGCGCCCATTACATAGATTTTAGGATTTTTAAACAAAATTCAAACTTAGGATAGTTTTTAGGCTAAGTAAGATGCTCCTGCATCATTTATGGCTTTGTGGATAGCCTTCTTGGCCTATCCATCATGGTAACTGTTCTTTTGAAAGGTATTCTGGAGGTGTGCCAATTCTTATTTCAAGTGATCAATGTATGATATTCTTATAGTTTTGGTGGCGAGGGTGTGTGTGATTCCTTGTTTCTTAGCAAGTTCGTGGTGAGAATATTCATGAAGGTATCTATCTGTAGGTGTAGGATTTCTATAGACCCTATGCCCAATCTTCCCATCACCTTTTTTTTAGCATTACATCTAGAAAGGTAGTTGATTGTTTTCCTCTAGTTCAATGGTGAATCGATGTGCTCTGAGAAGTTGTTGAGGTGTTCCAAGAATTCATCAGGCTTCTCTTTACCATGTCTCCATTTTGCAAAGATATCATCAACATATCTTTTCCAAGCCTATGGTGTGTATGGTGAGGATTTTATGGCCCTTATTTCAAAATGTTCCATGTAAATGTTAGCTAAAATTGGAGAGAGTGGGGAGCCCATTGCAACACCATGAGTTTGCTCATATATTCTTCCTTTCTAGCTAAAGTATGTTGACTTGAGACACACCTTCACCAATTCTACAAATTCTCATTGTTTTCAAAATCCCTAGGTTTTCAATTTCTATTTTTTTGTATAGGTAGAACATATTAATCAATTGTGTCCTCTAGATCAACCATGACAAGGTTTAGATATATTCCATTGGGTTTGTGCTTGAGTATGAGAAGCTTTTGCATTTCCTTCTTGATTGCTTGGATGGCAAGGTTTGTCTTTCGAAATGACGAAGAACAAATCCTCTCCTCAAGCTCCTTAATTTTGAGGTTAACAATGGTGATATTACTAGAGCTAAAATATTATTTCTTTAAAGTCATTATCATGGGGATGTCAATTGGTAAGTTTTCCCAAATTGTAATAAACATAAACTTATATTCCTTGCATTGCATAATTTTATAACAAAATTTTGCATATCATATTGTTGATCTCCTCATAGGGTTAAGTTCTTCATTAACACCCAATTTTATTTATGGATAAAAAATAATCACATTCCTTCTATTTTCCCTTCAATTTAAGTTTGTGCTTAGTAGACATACAAATTATTACCATGGCTTGAGAATCTATGCCATTTTACTTTTATTAATGTTAAAATATAAATATGAAAGACTAATATGAAGTTGTATAATTAAAGTGGAAACAATATGAAATTATTTTGTATAAGAATATATTTTTAGGATGCCATTGCATCACAAACTTGGTTCTTGGTTGTATTGTAATTAGTGGACATTTTTGTTGATATTATAATTAGAAGGTGGCCTTCGTAATTTCTAATTAATGTGGCATGATTATAAAGTGGCTTAGTGGTTCCTTATTAATGTGGTATTAAGGGTAATTAAACCTATAACTAATTGTTATATAAAGAGGATTTGTATCTCATTATAACATATTATGTGAGATTATTTATTTTTTGATCTCCTTTGTTCAACTATCACATGATATTTCCAAAATATAGAACACTTTAAGCAATCTTTTACACAAACATATCACAGATCAACACATCAATGTTTTTACGTGGTTTAAACCCTTGATGAGGGAAACACTCCATAACCCTAGCCAAATAGCTACTTGAGGAATTATTATTATGCAAAGAAAAGAATATTACAATTGAGCTTCTCATAATCGATCAACTAGCAAATGACCCTCCATTGTCTTTAAATAGAGATCATGGACCAATCAGGTGTTAAACCACATATCAATGGTCAATAAGATCGAGGAGAAGATGAACCATCATATCACTTTATGTCAAGAACATATCGTGATTGTTGGATTACATTCATGGGAAACTACTCTGAGAGTTTACCGCAAGATTATTCCTTAGAAAAAAAACATGTGTCTATGACAAAGAAGTTGATGTGACCATCATTTTAAGCACTTTTTTCTTTTGGACCCATTCCAAATTATTGGATATAAAGATCAAGTGAAATTTCCAAACATTATGCATCTTAAATTGGAAAAAGGTTAAATGCCCTAAGATTTTATTATTATTATTATTATTATTTTCAATGTGAGAAGACCCAATAATATATAGTATAACTAACACCTATGCCATTTAATACTTTGTATAACTAATATAATGGGGATACCTAAAAAAATGTTTTTTCTTTTTCTTTTTTTAAACCCCTTTTTATATGTTCTTGAAATATTGAACATTGTCAAGTTATCTCAATTTTTTCTTTATTAATTATATTTTTAGTATTGAGCTTTTTTTTTCCATGAATTTCATCACATCCTTCTCATTGTTATTTATCTTTTTGTGTGTTGCAAGTATTATATTTTGCAGTCTAATACATGTTACAAATTAATAATAATAAAAATACTAACAACATAAAATAATTATCTTTATGAATGTCTTATGCATATAAATAATAACTCATATTGTTTTAAAGCCCCAAGGGTTAGTTCAATTGGTAAGACATGCGAACACTCTCTCGGTACAGGGGAGGTCACGAGTTCGAGCCTTGAGTCCTAAGGGGTTAGGCCAAATTGTTATTGTTGGCTGATGGTTTACCATCCTTACCATCCACGAAATGGTGAGCCGTTTCTAAAGGAAAAAATAACTCATATTGTTTTGGTTTTAAGTGAATGTCTTACTACAACTTACTGATATTTTTAAGAAATCACTCTAGTTTTGCAATTTTCGAGTGAAAATTCCACTCTAGTTTTACAATTTACCAATGCATTATTTCCAAAAACATGTTATGCAATTTTTTGAGTAAATCTTGAAAAGGACTGAGGTAAAACAATTTGTATCTTACTACTAACCAAACACTTTTAATAATTTTATATATGATGTAATTAATATACAATTTTGAATGACATGCTACACTTATAGTGTTAAGATGTTATCACATTGAGGTTGCATCATTGACTAATCTTATATGTATCATGTTTTGTTGAAAAACTATCAACAAAATTCTGATTCCCTTCTCATTCTTCTTGTATGTAAAGATTTATATAAATTCTCCTCTTTCCTTTTTGTATGTATGATGACAATTTGTCTATATATTGTGATGTATGATAGAGTATATTCCTTTTTCATTTTTTGTTTTACATTATATTTTGGTTAGTTGTGAATCAAGAGTGTAAAGTGAACCACTTGTCCATCTCAGGCTATTGAAAGTGTCATCAATAATACACCCAATATTTTTAATTACTAAATACACATCTAAGGAGCTTTAGATCACACCAATAATCTGCAACATGTTTTTCCTACAATAAAAAATATTTTTATGTAAGAACCACATTTAATTAAGGATCAAATGTGCAATTTGCATTCTTGCTCAAGTGTAGTGCTTCAAAAAAAACTATGAAATGTTTTATATGGAAATAAAGCTGGCGTTGATACTGCATTTAGACTTATATTCACTATAATTGAATTTTAAATGGTCCATTTTATAATGGGAGTTCTAAGTGGAGAGTTTATATTGCCTCATTTCTCCTTAACTGAAATAAGTCTGGTTGTCAAGTTATTTCCAATCACAACCCCGGGCTTCCCCTAAACTATCCTACAAAAACTATAAATACAGAATTGGAAAGCTCTTTATTTCCTTTAAAAATGAGATTGTTGCATATTGGACAATAACATAATTACAGCAATGACAAAACAGTGCAATGAGGTTAAACAGTTAGATCAATTGCTGTGAGCCAATTCATGTGAACATTTAACGACAAAAACTATAAATCCAGAATTGGAAAGCTCTTTATTTCCTTTAAAAATGAGAGTGTTGCATATTGGACAATAACATAATTACAGCAATGACAAAACAGAGCAATGAGTTTAAACAGTTAGATCAATTGCTGTGAGCCAATTCCTGTGAACATTTAACTGAACATAAATCTCCAGACAGCTGAAATTGATGACAGGAGTTAATTTAGTTGTAGTAAACAAGTCCACAAAGATGCAGCTATGAATATCACTTGAAAATATTTGAAGCATATGGAAAGAACATCTCATTCAAATATCAAAGAAAGCAAACGAATTGGTAAGTTCATTCAATCAAAACAACCCCACATTGAAAAACAAAACAAAAACAATGACCCAATGTGTGCTATATTTAAATTCACATTTTCCAAAATAATCATAATGATCTCAGTCTAGACTCTGAATGAGCTCCCACAGATTCAATTGTAAAATTCTTTAATCTAATCAGGTCAACAAATTCTAACGATAACATAGTATTTGACCAAGTCAGTTAATCCAAACCAGAACGAAACACCAACTATGCAAGGAAATAGTTAGACCATCATAACCACAAACATAATAAAGTCCCAAGACAATAGCTTGTTGCTAACTTAGTAATATTTGTCCTTAACAGAGCATCCAGAGCAGATATGGTTCAGATTGATCAGAAAGGTAAAATATAGAGATCTTTGTAATGAGGAAATAACAATGATTTTGATTAAGATAAACAGTCATAACTTTTTTGAGATAACTTCTATTTACGATATGCCTTCTTGACTTCTCAAATACTTCACATAAATTATTATTTCCAATACCAAGAAAATATAGAGCCATCTCCCAAAATCCCTTATATCCAAGGCTCCTAGTGCGCTTCCTGATACATTGAACACTATCTCCAAAACTATCACTACCCACATAAATATGCAAGCAGTGCATGCCCAAACCATACCAATGGTTGTTATTGTCACAAATCCTCTTCATATTCAATAATCATAGCCCAACCAATAGAGCAAATCAAGTTGACACAACTGACTATAAACTATAAGGTTCTGGGGCTTAGAAGAGTACCTCTTTAAGTTCAACACATATGGCAATCAGGGGGTGGTTAACATTATAATTGACCAGATCTTTGGTTAGAAACTTACTGGCATCAAATCCACTTCCTCTACTATTCACAACATAATCTGTTATTGTCCTTCTTGCTACTAGAGAGCTAGAGAAACCATCCACTCTGAACCAGAAAGTTAGTACAAGGTTGATTAATACTTCTGTGAACCTCGACACTATAAAGGAAGTAGCCTAAGCCTTCAATGATCTGTTCTCCCATCTGAGCGAGATAGTTTTCCAGGGCATCTGAATCCATTACTCTGACTCCTTTGGATTCGTTATCTTCAGCCTTAGAAGCTCTGATCAATAGCTTTGTTCAATCACTTTGTCTTTCATCCCAGAATAGACTGCATCTCACTCTACTTTCACCAATATCTACAGATTTTAAAGCAAAGCATTACACTAGGATAGAGTCCACATCTCTAGATCAAGTCTTCCTCTTAACAAACCTGTAATAAAAATGGCCAGTTTGCTGAAAAATTAAAAAACCTGTCACCGTTGCACTCAACCCAAGTTGTGCTAAAAGGAAGACTACGTAGCTATCCCAACGAGCTTTAATATCAATATCTGCATCAGTTATGGGCTTACCTCGCAATCTATGAATACACCCACTCTGAACGAACTTGCAGTTAAAACTGCTAAATTTCCTGGACAAGTGATTCCTAAATCAAGAGGTTAATTAACAAAATCTGTTACTGTTTCATTTAAACTCAATCAACGATGCTAAATAGCTATTTCAACCAGCCAACCAACATTATCATCACCAACCACATCATGTAGTGGCTTCCCTCCCACTCCTTTATTACAACCAATTCAAAATACATTCGTAGGGAGGAGTTGTTCTCCCATCCTGACAAACAAACTGGTTCCATACTGTGCTAGCAATCTTTTACAGCAAAGTTGCAGAGAGCATATTGCAGGTCTCCATAACATGACCATCAAGTTTTCCTTTTGACTCCATTTCTTGATGAAACTCAAATGTTTGACATGAATGTAAGTGGTTGTTCTCTTGTCAACATATGGAGAAACAAAGTGAAGATAATAGATGGCATACAGGGGCCAAACCTTTCTTGATATGGAAGGTAAATTGAAAGTGGTGGGAAAACGTTCATTGCATGAATATGAATGTAGGTGGGTGACAGGGTGAGGAAATATGAACATTAACATGAATGGTAAAGTGGACCAAGAAATTGAGATATATTCCTTACTTCATGGGAGGACTTTTGATTCCAATTGATGGATCACACAAGTAAATTGAATAGGATTCTAAGGTGGAAATGTATAAAGAATATGAAAAGCAATATATATATATATATATATATCCTTACTTTATGTAGAAATAAAATCATATATAATAAAATAATCTATATATTAGTAAATAATTTTTCTTTAATTTTGTTAACATTGTATAATTTTTTAAAGTTTTTTTTAACATGTATTTAAAATAATGGTTTTTTTAAAAGTAATTATTGATTTGTTTAGATATTTATTAAAGATGCTAAGAAGTTAAAAGAAATATCTATAATGATAATGACTACAAATAAGGTTTATCTATGAAAGGAATTTCACTTCATAGTTTTCAAGATGTCATTTCTATATTTGAACATGGTGGAAATGAAAGTACCAAAGAAACCTAGTGGGCTAGTATGAGTGTTTTGAGTTTGATCACTCACGTCGGTTGCCTCTATTACACACCTCACTCTATGTCTATACTAGGTTAGGCGTTGTAATTAGTGTCGACGGGTTTACATTGGGTACAATCTGTGAAATGTGGGGAATTGTGTTGAGGGGTTTCCCATGATATTTTCCTTCGATAATTAAAAGAAAGTACCAAGTCATTAAGATTTTGTATGGGAGGAGGTTTTGAAGAGTAATTAAGTTATGAAACCGAGGTAAAGTTATGTCTTGTATTATTAAAGGTAGGGCAAGTCAAAAGGAAATGATGTTCATCATCAATCTCCTTTATATCACAAATTTACATATTTTCTCATTGTGCTTTTGGAATAGTCCATCAATCAATTTCACTATGGAGGTTATGAGCATTGACCTTGATTTTAGAAATATTTGTTTTTTTCTTAAAGCTCTCATGGTTGGAAAAATAATTATGGTTAGACAAATTATGCAATATTGAGTATTTCAATTTCCTCTTATTAATGATTGCATTGTCATCTAAATGTTAACTTCAAACTTCACATGGGTGTAAAATTGAGGATTGTCGATATTAGTAATTCAATTGTTTTCTTTGATGTTCCAGTAGTTTACCCAAGCCATGGAATCTATAGCCCAACCTCTTTAAATATTGCAGTGACTATTAATCATACTATTAGAAATAACATAAACCCTATCTTAGTCCAACTTGAGCAATTTGTGTTTATAGTCCAAATATTCCATCATGGATTTAGGCTATACAAAAGTACATCTAACTTCAATCAAGAGAATGGGGTTAGAAGCATTGCATTTAATTTTAAAATTATAAGTTATGAAGTGTTTTGAATTTGCTTAATTTTATTCAAGTCTCAAAAGAGATGCTATAAGTCCAAAGTTCACATCTTTTGAATAATAACTAGGATAACTAAGTGCTAACATTTTTTCTTCTTCTTATCCCAATCCTAAGGCTCAAAATTTCTACATTTGTTGTTAATATTGTAATAGACTTTCCAAACACTAATGATTCTCTTCTCACTAGTGTGGCTCTAGTTCAAATGGGAATTGAAATTGTTACCTAAGTACTCGTAAGAATGCACCTCTTCAAGGTGTCACAACCATACAAAATCAAAACATAAATTATTTTGTTAAATTTGATTATCATAATTTTGGTTTTATTGATATTGATGGTAAAATCATGATTTTTATAGAATTGTAAGAGAGCTTTGAGTTGTTTGTAAAAATATTCAAAAGTTTTTGCAAAGAGAACAATATCATTAGCATCCCTTTCCTAAACATTATCCAATTCTATAGATATAGATACCAAATAAGGTGGTATAAAGGCTCATCTTTGCTTAACACCAAATATTATAATTAATGTCCATTAACTATCATTATTGCATTTGATATTATTAATAACCTTTGTGTAGAGCCTAATCACACCATCATGGAGATTAGAAGAGATCCCAATTTCTTCCTTTTTTTTTCTATAGCTTGGATTTAGGCACAATGTTTGAAAGATTTTCTAAAAACAAGAGAAACAACAAATAAGATATTGCTTTTTGTCTATTACAATTCTCAACAATAACATTACAATTCTCAACAATAACACTAAGGATGGAAAGTTAGATCAATAATAGCATGATGATTCTTTATACATGCATGTCCTTTAGCCCTTTTATTATTGTCTTATTTTTTTTGGAAAAAAGGGTAACATGATAGTTCAATAATTGGACTAGTCATCTTAGTTTCTAGATGTGAAAATATGAATAATTAAAATTTTAATCCATTTTTAGGGAATACTTTATTGATAACTTGATTCCAAAGATGTTTTATATGTGGCATAAAGATCAAACTCCCAAATTTTATGATCTCGGTTTATTATCCTTCATGTAACCACTCTTTTGTCGGTTGGGAAGAAGACTAAACACCCTAAGATTTTGATTTTTATTATTTGCAATGTGGGATGGGTCAGAATAATATATTGTATACTAACACCTATGTTATTTAATATTTTGTATAATTATAATACAATGGTGAATACCTACAAAAATGTTTTTGTTCTTTTTATTAATTTTTTTATATGTTCTTCAAATAATACATTGCCAAGTGGGCTCGAGCGCGGAGAGCTATCCACTGTCCGTGGTAGAGTGCTTCTGGCCTCGAGCGGCGGCGCTGGTATGTTCTTCTCTGCGGGATGACCTTTTGATGTGGAAAAAGAACCAGACAGTACTGGTGAATGGAGCTCCATATCCGAATCTGAAACTCGTTCTTGGAATGTGAAGGGCGTGAACGACTATCTTGCGATCATATTCTGAGTCATTCGTGGACGCAGAGATGGGCATTCAACCGTCAATGCAGAGATGGGCTACCAGCTCCGGGGATCGCGCCATATACACGCTCTACCAGTCTGGCCGCTACTTTCGAATTCGACCTGCGGATTCCTCGACGGTGGTAGATGCTGGCTGCTCCTGGGCGCGCAGATTCCTCGACGGCGGGCTCTTTCGTCGGTGGCTGCGATGGTGGCGGCTCCGGTGGCCCTATTCTCCTTCTTTATCTGATTCTTTGGCAACATTTTGGGTTCTCCTTTTGGTTTCCTGCAAGGCGGTGCTCCTTCATCCGGTGGAGGCTCGGTGGTCTGCTCTAGTTTTTCTTCATCTGGGTTCGCTGGTTTGGGAGGTCTATCGAGCCTGCTGCTTGTCCACAGACGTAGATCTCCTGCATACTTCGATGAGGATTTCGGCTGGGACGGATTTCTATGGAGGGCTGGCTCTGCTCTTGGTTTTCAGGGTTTGCTGCCTATTATGGGCGTTGTTCCCTTTCTCGTCGCTACCTTTCCTTACAAGCTGCAGGGAGATCTGTCTTAAAGACTGCCTTTGCTGCTGGGGAGGTCAGCGGCTGCATGATGGAGCGATGTCAATAGTGGAGGTGGATCCTGGGAGATGCGGATCGGCTGGTGGCTCTAGGACACCCTTTCACTGGAGATAGGGATCTGCCGTCTTGACGGAAATGTATTGTTTACAGTTTAATAGATTTATTTTCATATAGTAGACTATAGATATGATAATCCTGGGAATATAAATATGTGACAATGTAGGGATCTTTGTGATCCTATTACATGTGCAGAATGTAATTTTGTTCATCTTTTTGAAATAAAATTACGACTTTTTCTTTGGAAAAAAAAAAATACATTGCCAAGCTATCTAAAATTTTTCTTTATGAAGTCTTCTTGATATTGTGCTTTTTCTTGTTATGGATTTAATCACATCCTCAATATTATCGCCGTGGATTTCACCACATCCTCAATATTATTGAACATGAGCAAGATCCTTAACCTATATTGCAAGTATTATATTCATGTACCCGAATGCATATTACAAATCACCATACACTTCAAATTTGAAAGACCTATTTAGCAAAAACAAATCTACTAAAATTTCAATTTTATGCTTGGACATTTTTTCACTCAATTAGTTAAATCTCTTATATTTATAGAAATAAAAGTCAAAAGAAAAATAATTATAAATTAATTATTCTAAATTTAATAATAATAAAAATTCTAACAACTTAAAAAAATACTTAATTATCTTTATGAATATCCTATGTATATAAATAATAACTCATATCATTTTGGTTTTAAGTGACTGCCTTACTATAACTCAATGATTTTTTTAAAAAGTCACTCTAATTTTGCCATTTTCCAGTGAATCGTGAAGAGGTCACTCTAGTTTTACAATTTTGCCAATACATTATTTCCAAAAACAATTTAGTCAAAGAAAGGTCAGTGTTTACCATAATAACAATGAGCCAGAGTTTCCAGCAAAGTGCTTGTAGGAAGGAATTTCTAGTATAAATTAGCAATATGAAGATTGTGATGGGCTAGACACTACAACTTGAAAATTATGACTTGGACATGACAACTTACAGGGATGTTAATAAAGGCTTGCAAAGCAGAGATCAACTTGAATGTGATCAAGCATTCTGTATCTTACTATTAAATAAGGATTCTGATGTAATTTTATATAATGTAATTAACATAAATATTGAATGACATGTTGCAATTATGAGGTTAAGATGTTATGGGATTGAGGTTGAACCATATGCTCATCATGTATATAGCATGTTTTGTGAAAAGTTATAAACTAAATTATGATTATGTTTCATTCTTCTTGTATGTAAAGATCTCTATAAATTCCCTTTTCTTTCACTTTTTTTTTTATATATAACAAGAAAAAGTTGCGTTGCAGCAAATTCCCTGCCATAGGTGCCCATGCATAAATTTTTACTCAAAATTTAATTTATACCAATGGGAATCTAATGTGTACATGCAACTAAGCACGTAAGCCAATCATATTCTTTGGAAACCCATTCCAGAGAATATTGCCAAAATTGGAGGTTGAACCCTCGAGGTCGTGGTCACACAGAAAGAAAACCCAACTCACCAAATGCCACACATTGGCCCATAAGACTCTTCTATACATCGATGGGAATAGTATCACAAAGTGTCCAAGAAGGAAGGATGAAAACAACTTCTTGCATTAAGTCTCTTATCAATCTTGGATAGAGATCAAGGACCGGTTAAGGAAATCGAATTGTAATGGAAAACGAAAAAATGGATTCTTGAGTCTTGATGTGAGGAAGGACTCATAACTGAGAGAATCGTGGAAGAGTTCGGTGTTTAGACGACGAGAATGATTCCTAGATTGAAGAATTTGGTTTCTGTATTTTTGGTAGTGGAAAGAAGATTCAAGGGGAGTCTTGGAGAAACTCATTGGAAGAGAGGCATCAACTAAGGGTCAAATTACTTAGATTAGAGAAATTGATTCCAATGAGGAAATCAACTAAGCAGATGAGCTCAAAATTCCTTCAAGAAAAACAAGTTAGAAAATGAAGTCGTTATGCCGAGAAGGGAAATGGACTCAGTAATATGAATTCGATTTCCCAAGTGAATAACATCAACAAAACACCCACAAGTGTGGTGGATAAAAACTCTTAATAGATGATGACCAATGTCCAATGGTAAAAAACTGTGTAGTGGAGAAGTTGTGTGACAACAGTGGATGCTTGCAATAAGAAGAGAAGTCGTTGAGCAACAATGTTCCACACTCGTGGATCAAGCCACACAACATTGATGCCACATAGACTAAGCAAAATTTAGTTTTTGAAAAAGTTGTTTTGACTCAGTCGAAAGATGGAAGTGATTTTTGAGAGATAGGATAGACTCAGTGCCAAAGATAGATTTGAGTTTCCAAGGGGGAATCAACTTGCACAGGGATTCGAATATCTCAATGTCACAAACCGATCAGTTGAGCAAATCATTCCAATTGGAAAGAGATTCAGTTTCCTCAGTTAGAAAAATCGGTCATCTTGAAGCAAAATGAAATTGTTGAGTGATCAATCAACCCAATAGATTGACCAAGAGATGGAGCCCAGTGGACTTGGAAAAAGGAAATCAAGTAATTCAACTACGATTGTTTTCAACTGGAAGAGATGAGTTTCCTGTTGAGGATTAATGCTTGAAATTCCATGAATTCTTTTAAATATTTGTAACTACCAACCAAAGGTTTGCAACGTTGAATCAATGTTGAGTATTGAACCAAAGCCACGCAATATTTTGGACCTTGTTCAATTGGAAATGCAGAGCAATGCTTGAATTCCACTGGAGTCTTGACAACAAGGAAATATTGGTGCATACTTCCATACTTTTTCCAATGAGTTGTTGAAGGAAGAAAAGCTACAAGCTAGTAGCCATGAATAGATCAATGCCTCTATGAGAGTTGTTATCTATTGTAATCTGAACTGGGGATTCTCATCCAAGTGAGGAAATGCAAAATCTAAAATGAAAATTAATCCAAGGTATTGTACAAAGAGAACATTGGTCCTTCTTGGGAAATGGTACGATATTCCCCAAAATCAAGTAATCATTCTAATGTTTTGACCTAAACACTATTGAGAAGATATAAAAGACATGATTAAATATGGCTTGGTTCAATTGCTTTGGGAGGACAAGAGTTTCAAACATAGAGAGAATGATGCAATCATCCTATAGTTATAGAGTTTCTGACACAGGAGGAACCCTTTGTAATTTGCATTTTTTGAATTCATAAAGTATTAACCAAGCCCTCTATTTGTTTATGGTTTTGCGTTATTTGGTTTTCAAGCTAATTTTTAGGTTTGTGAGAAGATTGTTTTTTTCTTGCACTACAAATCTAGTTCGATAAACAATAGCATTAAGATGCTAATGCAAAGTCTCAACTAATCACACAAGATAAATGAAACGAAACTAGAAAAAACAAATAAATATAACTTGGAAGCCGTATTGGTGAAAAAGTCAGCCTTAGACTGATCCATTATGTATGATATTGTTATCAAATCATTGACTTCTTGACCTGAAGGAGTTGTAGCAGCACTACCATGGATAAATCCTTGAAAAGAGAAACTCGAAGAGTTGCATACCTTAAATTAGAATATTTAGGACAAGAATCTAGAGTTTAGTTTTTTTTGCAGTGACCACAGGGTATAATATCAATAAAGACCTACAATTTAGGCCAAACATATAGTGGAGGATTTCCTCACTACATTAATGAAGAAAATACCTAAATTGCAGGGTTAGATTTCACTAGTGACTCATGATAAGGAAAGCATGGCACAAAAATACCATGGAAAAGTTGCAAGAAGGATTGGCAACCAAGGAGGAGTTTTGTCCCGACTCTAAGAAATGTTAAAAGGGATAAAGAAAAGGAAAAAATGTTAAAAGGGATAAAGAAAAGGAAAAACCCTCTACTGTAAAAAATACTGCCACAGTAAGAGATCCTTGGACAGGACATAACATACATGTCAAGGAACTTCCTTTATCATGTGAATCAACAAACGAATCTATCTATAGAATCGATTTTAAAATGTTAGAGAAAGATGTGCAATGTAGACCAAATCCTCCGCAAGGATGCCCAGGGAATGAAGAAACCAATAGCAATTGATTATTCGCATCAACATGAAGTTCTTGTATACATTAATAGCAAAATAGTGATAAACGTTGAATGCTCCAAAGTTGTCCAATGTAGAGAACCTCTCGCTACAACTAGATAACATACATAATTCTTGCCAAAAAGATTAAGTTTGTGAAGGCCATGAAGGATCACAATGAAATCACTTTGAAGGAAGAGCATCTAATATTCGACGAAGGTGGAAGTAGGCAACTTGAGAAAGGGAGGAAGACACTATAACAAGTTTGAACAAGCTCCGATCAGGATAAATTTGAGATCCTTCAAGCAACCAAGGTTGTACCAGTGCTTGGGAATCCAAGTGATAAAAGGTTAAAGGCAGCAGCGACCCTTTATCGAAAACTTAGCAATTAGTACGCTGATCCATCTCTGAGACTTATCAGTTAATAATATGATCCATCTTGTCTCGGAGACTTAGAAGTTAGTACACCGACCCATCTCAAAGACTTAGCGATTAGTAAGATGACACATATCATAAACTTAGCAGTTAGTAGGCCGACCACATTCATTATCTTATTGGAAGTTTTAACAGTAAAATATGCACTCATTTATCCCCATGTAAAAAATTCTTTCCTTGTTTACTCATCGGAGGCTTAAGAATTAGGCTGTTGATTCATCTCGTTGGTCTAGTATTTATGGCGTCGACCCTTACTTACACACGGTGGTGATTTGAATTTTAAGCACGCTTGAATAGAACTAAGCATGTGGTGTACTTGGTTTAATATGCTTCCTGAATTATCGCTACTTTGGTCTTCAACTATATTTTGCAATGAACATCCCATAGTATTACAGGTATGAGAAGAAGCTCCATTGCTCTTGATTTTCATGTGCATCGATTTCTCTACAGGCGACAGTGTCTACTGTTGAATTTCCAAGTGCTGAATGAGAGAGGGGGAAGTCATAACTATTACAAATGAAAAGGAGGCGTAGATCAGTGGGAAAACTGCACTTGTTGATCATTGGTAGCCACAACTACTTCCATATGATATGGAATGGATGACATCGAGAGCACTCAAGAAATGATTGGTTTTTATTCTAAGGAGTCTCTGTCCAAAGGATTGAAAATTTATTTGATTATGGCAAATACATATTGGGTTTAAGAGTGCTTTGATATGGGACTTAAATTTGGAACCTACAATTCTCTGCAAGATTGGGAATAGATAGGCCCCTTAGGTAGTTGTCCCAAAAATAATACACTATTTTATGGGAGTAGATAGGCCACTTTGGGCTTAGTGCATTGGCCATTGGCAGTGTGAACCCGATCATTAAGATTGTCGTGAGATGAAAAAGTTGGATGGCTGGAATATTCGTTATGAAACCGCTTAAAGTGTTCAAAAAGTCTTCGACAGAGAGGTGATTCATGGATCATAAGTTGATACCTTTGGATGAATTTCTTGATAAAAAGATCAATGTGATCCGAAAAGAAAAAGAAGAAATATTTTTCATTTAAGGTGGTTCATGCATGGTTCATCCAATGGGGAATTGACCACCCTTGACGAATACTGATGTCGAAATTACATTACTGGAAGCATAGGTGTCCATTTCGAGTCAACATGGAGTGTGAACCCAGAGAGAGTAGCCATTCTCCCCTTTTCTCTTCGCTATTTGTAATTTGCCTTTATTTCTTGGCTTTTAGGACGCTCTAGAGACTTCACCATTTAAAGGATGTGCTGGTTGTTATATATCGGACGACCCTGGTCTTTCATGCGATCTTTTCTGTGTCTGCCACGTGGGAAGATGTTATTTGCTTGATGCCTATTCATTTGATTTTCTTTCAGAATTGTTTGATATTGTTGCCACTTTACTTAGTTAAAGTAGGCAAAAGAGGGAATAGAATTCATGTGTAGTTATCGGATCGAATGCATAGACATACACTTCTTTTCCCAAGCAGCCTTGAACGATTATTCCTTATTTGGATGCAGGTGAACTACACTCTTGGGACTCACCATCGCCTTTTTATCAAGAGGTAGCTGCAATCAAGTGGTCGATGGGTAGTACATTTCCAAATATGAAAGGTGGGGCTTGCCTTACAATTGACTTTCTTCGAGGGCCTTGCCTTACAATTAACTTGCTTCAGGGCATTTACTAGAAGGCAAATATGTCATTAAAATATATTTAAAATCACAAGCTAGTTAAATAACAAACCACAATGAATCTCTTGTATCACAAAATATAATCGCTTATATTTTTTACTATCTCATAAAGTTACTATTAATAAAATTTAATAAACCTTTTAGAAATCTCAACTAAAATATAAATGTGGTCAAGATCTAAAGTAATGGGTAAGAGAATGGTTTCTTTTTTATTATTTTTGCTTTCTCTAAGGGACTTAACTTTATATGTATTTTATGTTCAAATTGTAAACTAAAATATAAGTGTGGTCGAGATCTAATGTAACAAGTAAGGGAATGGCCTCTTTTTTATTCTTTTTTATTTCTCCAAGGCAACTTAACTTTATATGTTTTTTATATTAAAATTTTCAACTAAAATATAAGTGTGGCCGAGATCTAAAGTAACGAGTAAGGGAATGGTTTTTATTATTATTTCTGTTTTCTTCAAGGCAACTTAACTTTATATGTTTTTTATGTTAAAATTGTCAACTAAAATATAAGTATGGTCGAGATATAAAGTTACGAGTAAGGGAATGGCCTCTTTCTTATCTTTTTTCTTTCTCCAAGGCAACTTAGCTTTAAAAGTTTTTTATGTTAAAATTGTTATGGTTGAAATAATAAAATCTAAATTAAAATTTAACAAAAAAAATTAAACAACATGGATTGAATATTAGTTTTTATTTGTTTCATGTAATTGAAACAATTACGAGAATGGCCAGTGTCATGACACTTGCTTTATAAAGTAAAAAAATGTTATTTAAAAAAATGTTTTATAAAGAAAAATAAGTTATTGAAAAAATGAAATATTATACTTTATAGGGAAACTTTGATTTTATATATTTCTTATAAAAAATAAAATAAAGTTGTATAAATCATTAAGCCCATTCACGAGCTAATCTGTCTCCTTCTACTTAACCCCTTATTCCCGCCTCACTCATGCACTAGGGAAAGAATAAAAAAGAAAAACAAGAGAAAAGCAAGTGATTGCTATCAGGGATCAAAATTGAAGGGCGGGGTCCCATTTCACTTTGAAGGGCTATGAGATATTGAACCCTTCAATGCTGATATGTAAAAATAAGTCATTCTTTTCATTTGAAAATGTATTAGTACATCAAAATTTCATTGTTTACTTACCTAGTAAAGTTGAGAGGCTTTATTTCTTGCCTCTTAAACTTTTAACCAGTATAATAATAAGTTAACTTGCTAACCCCATTCTAATCCAACTTTCATCCTTACAGCCAAAATTAATACTATTTTACTCTTTCATGATCTGCGTGAACATGAGGAATTTATTAGTGAAACATAGCTTAGGAGACACACAGAAAATCCACTTTTTAGACGTTCAGTGTGATAATTTTATAGATCTTTTTTTCTGCATCAGTGAAGCTATAGTTAGCTTGCTAGCCCAATTCCAATCCAACTTTTAACCAGTTCAATAATATTTAATACATCTTAAAATGGGTTCCTAGGCTACTTCGAACAATACAAGCTTGATGCAGAATTGGGTTCTTCAACTCTTCTAAAAGCAATGGGATGCTTATATTTGGAAAAGTTCAATCTTTGTAAATCGCTAGCATTCTTCAAACTAATATAAATTCCGGCCTACATAAAATCTAGCCTACTTAACAATGGAAAAAAATTATAATGTAAGCAAAAAAAGGAAGAAATTGTTTCAGAAGCCAAAA
This sequence comes from Larix kaempferi, assembly GCA_027924585.1. NCBI lineage: Eukaryota > Viridiplantae > Streptophyta > Pinopsida > Pinales > Pinaceae > Larix > Larix kaempferi. The sequence goes on along the minus strand of BSBM01000372.1, from coordinate 11,872,878 downwards.
ACATTGGACGTTGAGTCTGGTCTATATCTGTTGCTAAATTACTGAACAATAGAGATGCATGCAGAAAGACAATAAAAAAGGTGAAGGGAAAGAATCTAAATGGTAACTTTTTTTTACTTCGTTGAATTGAGGACCATAATTCACTTTCATGCACCTCTATCAAACAAGTGTGTTTCCTATGCCATTTATAATCCTCCTTTATGAAAGTCTATCAGAGAGAACAATTCAACAAAGAAGTTGGATTGGATTGAAAACCAATAGCAAGTTTCTTTGTCACTCTAATTGTGTACCCTACAACAAAATTGAATGCCAATGGAAACAATATATGTTCTAATTTTTCATTCAACACTATGAATGCCACATGTACTTGGGATAGATTAAGTTTAAGCACTCCTTACATGTTACATGCTATGTTATGGTTTGAACAAAGAGAACTATCCGACTCCATGTAACTTTTGTTCTCAATAGCTGATTAAGGACCATGGCTACTTCTTCCTTATAGCCCCCCCGCCCTTAGATCTCGTTATACATACTAACTCTGTGGTATGACGGAGTAGAGGATGGGTTGTGAAGCATAAGTAAAACATAGGCATACCAAGTAGAGAGGAGATGCGTAGATGGTTGAAGTTCGTGTTCTATTCAAGACCAACCAATAAGGGAAACAAAATCAAAAGGTAAAGTAGCACTGTCATTTTAAAAATCAAGATTACAAAAACATTTGTGTCCCAATTCGTACAGTTGAATGCAGGAGTGGGCATTGGGCATTCTAAGAAAATTGCCAGCTTTCAACATTGTCCTTCACGAGATGTTGTTGCATATTCTCAATCATATTGAAATTCGATAGCTACTTGGGATTGTAAGTGTAGTAGCATCGATGGTATTCATATTAATAAATCCCGTGAATCTTAAACAGTGTACCAGAGGAAGGTGTCGAATCGACGACTGAGCAATTGGGGAAAATGGCTCATGCAATACAGTTTTAGATACAAAGTCTGGATTCTTGATCTGACTCATTAACTAGATGCATGGAGGCTGGAAGAGTGGGAACTTTCCCAAATCCCCAAGATTTTTGGTAAAGATGGGGGGCGCAATGCGCACACCTGTTTCCCGTAGGGCTATGACTGTGGCCAGTGGCAGCTTCCCGGGGAAGCATTCAGTTTCAGAGTGAAAACAATGGTCTTCCTTGTCCCCTCCAATTCAAGAAAGTTAAAGGGAGGCTAAATTCTCAAGCGATTCGATCGGGCGACAATGGAAAATAGGGCAAGGCAAGGAGCACATGGAATCATATGCGTGTACACATAACATATGAAGAAAGAAGCAATTGTTGTTGTTGCTATGGTTGGGAATCGATAAATTCCGTTTTGAACATCATCTAACGAAGATTTATGACAAACCCACTCTTGGGTCTAGGCTTCAAATTTAAATCCTTCAAGGACCATTTGAAGTTACAAATTTTCAATCAAATAATAATATTGTGTTTGAACTTTCAAGTTACAAAATTTTTAAATAATTGATGGGATCATGAATGGATAAAATGATGTACATACCTGTAAATTCATAGGATGTCAACAATCCAGTTAGCCTTGAAGTTGAGCTCCTCAAAGAAAACAAATTTCTTTATATATGTTTATGGTAGGCGGGCATTGGTAGCTTCGCTTTGCAAACTCTCCGTACTGGAGGAGATAGGCTAGGTGGAACTTGGAAGTAGCTCGACCATGATGAAATAGAGGTATAAGCAAAAGCTTGTTTGTATTCCTGTAATATTATATATTGATGGTTGGAGCCATGAAAGCATGGAATTCGAGCATTGACTTGATACAACAAAGAAAACACAAGGTGGGACTCGGGAGCTGTAGGATTTACTTGATACAATAAAGAAAACACAGGGTCTAAGGTTGGGAGCCGTAGATGGTAGGATTAACTTGATACAACAAAGAAAACAAAGGGTTGTGGGCAGGGGCCACCAGCGGGAGTGACAACCTGCAACATTACAAGAAGTTTTTGGATTGTGGAGTTTGTCCGAAATGCCAAATTCGGGGCACATTAACATAATATATTATACATTAAATACTAAATTAACTCACGAAGTCAGAAGTCACGAATTGGTATGTGATAATTGGTAACTTGGTAAGCCCGCTGCCAGCAACACGTATGATCCACCAACCATATTTAATAAAGTTGTTGTTGCCATTAAATGTGTTAAACACGCCGGTAACACGTGAACTTAGAAGCGTTCAAGACATGGGCTACACAGTGTAAGCCCATCCATGTAAACTAGTCAATGATATTATTAGAGGCCCAATGGCCCATGATCCATCGATGACCAGACACGTGGATATTGGAGAGTAACCAAGTAGCAAGTCCCACTCCCAAGTCACCTAGCTAGTAGCCGCATTCCCAATTTCCCACTGAAAACTGTCGACGGGTGAAATTTGAAGCTGCCCTTCTGTTGCAATTTTAAACAATAATGGTTAATTTAATTATTGAAGGGCTTCCCATGAAATTAATTTTTTTTTGCATGGTAAAATTTGAGGTGGCCTTCTATGACGTGTAAAATGGCCTTTGAAGGGCCCTGAAGGCTTCAAATTTGAAGCCTGATTGCTATTATCGCTCACTATTGTAAAAGCTCCCGCTGACTATTATTAAAGACTCTGATAAACCATAGTACACAGGTTAGTGGAGGAGACATGTAAAACTAGCGGGGCGTTAAACGATAAGTATCGCCCCACTATTGAACTAGGTGCCGTTTCCAAATAATGCAGAATTCTATTCAAAATGTCTCATATTAAAACATTTTCAGTTGTATGTATCTAAAAGATAATGAATTTGATTTTGCTAAATAAAATGAGCCCGATCACTCTCTAGAAAAATAAACGTAGGGTCTACCTGTTTTTTCACTAGAGTAAACTGAGGTTTGTATCACTAGCGTTGACCAAAAGTATTTAGTTCACTTCAAAGGTTTCCCATAAAATATGATCTTGTTTTGATGAGGCTGGGCAATGGTGACTTTGTTTTTCTTTTAAAGCATTTTGCATTGCTAGAGTTATATAGAATTGCATAATTTGATCCAAGGTTTCCCATGCAGAGTCAGAATTTCAACATCCAATCAAAGTTTAATGAATTAGAAGATCAAATCTTTCAAAATTTTCTCTAAGTCTTAACTGAGTATATTGAAGATTCCTATTCAAATAATTAAATAGGTTCAAGCAATTGGAACATCGGTCTGCTACTATTTGGCGTGGGAAGTCAAGTAAGCATAAATTGCTTTTTGTTGACACCAAGATTAAATTTTAACCCGTCGTTGGGCTCCCAATAAACCATGGATGATGTTTGATGAAGCTTTTTCTGTAGATAGTAGTCTGTTCAAAGATGTTGTCTATTCTTTTAGATGGTTTCTTCAGGTGTACCCAGATTCATATTCAGATTTGGGTTAGAGATTTATATAAAGAATATTATTTTGCTTTTTGTAAACTTTTATTTAGGTCCTCATAGATCATAATTAATCTCAACTGAGGCTAACCACCATCATCATCACTACATAATAATAAATTACAAATCACATTCACTTTATCCCACTTAATAATAATTTACAAATCATATTCAGATTAATGTATACAATCTGGGTGTAGAAACGGAGTTCATAAAACCAAATCTCTGTGGATTATATTGCATATAACAGGTTCAGATAAGATTTGCATGATTCCCTCTCTTTGCCGAAAATTATGGCTATTATGTTTCTTTTGTGCCGGAAATTGTCCACGAGCCTTGGGAAAATCATGGTGTGAAGTGGTGGTTCATTATCACACATAGATCCTGCCACAAAAAAACACTCCTGTATCAATAAACTTGATTTTTCTTTTACAAAGTAAAGCGACTTGATATACCTACTATTCTGCACAAAACTGTGATCTAGTGTATTCTAGGTTTTTCATGTGTGCATGAGAGCGATTGTGGCATTGAATACAATCAATCGAATCAGCTTAAACAACATGGGTTTGTGAGAGCATTCATCATCATTTAAGAACATTGAGAGAAGGGTTGAGACTGAGTTTTAGGCATGTTATCATCTCCAAATGTAATTCTGCAAATGTTTTCATTAATATAACCTAACAAAACTATAGATTGGAGAAGGAGTGAAAAGAAGAGGTTTTCACTACGGAAGGAAAACTATATTCATTAATATAACCTCTCGATTAGTTAAAATATGTTAAAAGTACCTAAAGTGCTTCCACGAGGATTCCAAAATCCTAAATTCAACTACCAGTTTTCGCATCTGCTCCACAAAGATTCCAAAATCCTGAATTCAACTACAACAAATCCAATTATCATCATGGATCCATCAGTATTGCTCGTGGAATACTTTATCAGGCCCTCAATTCTTCATGCATGAGATTTACACCTGCATGGAGTTTGGTTGTAGCCTTTCTTCTAAAAAAACCATATTTTGTTGTGATCTGTAATGTGCAATATTGAACGATAGGAGAAATTGAATTGAAGAAAACCTTATCGAAAATGTATACTGTCAAATGCCCTTCCTGCAATCTAGAAGATTTGGGAATCTATGCCTTCATGGTCCGTATCCAAATTAGTTTCTCAGTAACCGGTGTTTTTAAGGGAAATGAGTTATCAAACGGGGTGAATCCTCTGGCTTTCAAGTCTGCTACTCTATTGGTCCGGAGCTGTAAAGTGAAATGATACCAAGCATTGTACCAACATGAAGTGTCAATTTCATACAATTTAAATTCTGATAAATAAAAGCACTCATGCAAGCATTTATGTCCCATCATAAGTGCTTTAAACCAATAAAAAATCAGAATTTTGTTTTTTTTTTTTAATTCAAAAAATTATTTTAATTTTTAAAATATTATATTTAGTATCAAAATTTTGTAAACATTATAAAACATTGCAAACATTTTTGTCAGTAAAAAAGAACTAATACTAGTCAATGTAGTTTGACTTTCCAACGGAAATCATATCCTTGCCTTGGCAGGGAATAATAAATACTACTACATTTGATTTAATGATGCTACTTAGAATGCTATTATTTTTATTAAGTTTTAAAGATCATTATAGTGCCATTGTATTTATCTAGTTTTTTGGTATCACAAAGATTTCATGTGCATGCAAATAAAAATTAATTTGTGCCACATGTAATCACGATTTGCAAGCCCATTTTACTACTAGGATAAACATGTTTAACTATAGTGTGTTATATTTATCTATCATAGGTCTCTCTCTCTCTATGAACAAGTAAGAATTTGTAATAAAAGGGTTGTGGAAGATCAAACAATATTCTAAAACTTATTCAAAAGTGCTTCTATGAGTTGATAAAAAAACAAAATTCTTCCATGGAATTTTTCAAAATTGCAAAAAGTCTAGAACACTACTATGCCTAAAATTGTAGAGCCAGACATAATGGCCAAATAAAATTGTACAAGTAAAAAAACATCAAAAATTAAGTGAAGATTAACTGAACAGGTGTCCACAGTTTGCTTCCTCCCTAGAGTAGTTATCTTCATCAGGTCCCTACATTAGTTGATATTGAGGTTTCTCTAACACACCCAAAGATGTTTGTTGGATCGTTTAATCTTTGAAATGCCCGGAACCAATAGAAAGCATAGGTCAACCTATCATAGAATGTGAACCATGGGAAAATCCCATACTTATGTTGTAGTTTATATCTATGTCACTAACAAGTTTATCAATCTTTTTGTTTTGCTCCTTCTAACTGTTTTCTAGCTCCTTCATTAAATCAAAACAACCCCACATTGCAAAAATTAAACAAAGACAATTGGCCCAATCCGTGATATTTTTAAATTCAAATTTTCCAAATAAGCATAATGATCTGGACTCTGAATGAGCTCCCACAGCTTCAATTGTAAAGTTCTTTAATCTAATCAGGTCAACAAACTCTAACCATAACATCGTATTTGACCAAAGCAGAACTAAACACTTAATATGCAAGGAAGCAGTTAGAAACTTAGACCATCATAAGCACAAACATAATAAAGTCCTAATAAAGTAGCTTGTTGCTAACTTGTAATAGTTGTGGATAATAAAGTCCTAATAAAATAGCTTGCTGCTGACTTAATAATATTTGTCCAAACAGAGCATCCAGAGCAGATATGGTTCAGATTGATCAGAAATGTAAGATATAAAGTTCTTTGTAATAAGGAAATAAGAATGATTTTGATTAAAAGATAAAACAGTCCAAAGTTCTTAGATGACTGCTTTACTCTTGTTACTCATTTTTTTTCTCGTTTTCAAGTTGTGATGTTTGATTCCTATGCTTAGCTACTGCAGACAGATATATCCTACAGGCATTTGAATTTATTCACATTATCTAGATATGTCCTCCAAGCATTAGAGTATATTCACATTATCTGAAACATGTCAGATGTTTCTTAATGCATTTTATTCATCTGATCTCAACTTCAATTGAAAATGGTAAACCACTCATAAAATAGATTATATCAATCAGGTGATAATGCACAAAAAAAAAAAAAGTCTAAATGAACTGTAATATTTCCCATTCAAATTCCCGCTTTGTATTGCATCCTGATCTCATTCTCTTATTGTTCCTCTTTAAGTCTTAAAAGAGAAGTAACTAGTACAAGGAGATTAGACAAAGAAATCTGCCCAGATACAAACAGTCCATCCCCAAACCAATACGAATGGCTGCCTTTTATCACAGCAACTATTTGCCAGCACCTCCTTCAAATGCATAATCACAACCAAACCAATACAGCAAATCAAGTTGAGGCTATTTATGAGAAATGATAAGGTTCTGAGGCCTAACAGAGTACCTCTTAAGGTCAGCACTCGACAAACATTGGTGTTATTGCAATTAGAATTGACCAGATATCTGGTTATAAATGCATTGGCAGAAAACCCACTTCCTATATTGTCCACATATAATCTATTAGTGCCCTTCTTTCTACTAGAGAACTAGAGAAACGATCCCGACTGCACTAGCCAGTATGTATGAGGTTGATTTATACATTTCTGAACCTTGCCTTTAGTAAAGAGGCGCTGATGTATTTTAATCCTTCTCAGAACTGTCGTTTGCTCTGAGACATGTAATTTCCAGGGCATCTGACTCTGACTCCTCTGGCTTTGTTATCTTTAGAATTGAAAGATCTGATCAGCAGCTTTGTGCAGTGACCATTGCCTGTGTTTCATAATACAATTTTGCTGAACACAACTCCTAAACCTGACTTTTTAGATTTAGATGGATTTTGAGCAAATTTAACACATATTTGAAAAGATATTTACTGTAGACCTCCTTGACTTCTCAAATAGTTTTCACAGAAAAGATTGTTTCCAATACCCTTCACCCAAGCCAGGTTTTGTAAGGCAATATATAACCATCTCCCAATAGCCTTTATACAAAAAGCTCCTTCTACTGCAGTTCCTAATACAATGAACACTATCTCCAAAACTATCACTACCCAGATAAAAATGCCCTTTATACAAAAAGCTCCTTCTACTGCAGTTCCTAATACAATGAACACTATCTCCAAAACTATCACTACCCAGATAAAAATGCAAGAAGTATATGCCCAAACCATACAAATGGCTGTTAGTCTCACAATTCTCTAAGTTTAGAGGCTGGCATGGTATCATAAACCATTTACCAACTGCCCCTTCAGATCCAATAATCATCGCCCAACCAATAGAACAAATCAAGTTGACACAACTGACTATAAACTATAAGGTTCTGGGTCTAGAAGAGTACCTTTTTCAGGTCAGCACACTGCAATCATGGGTGTTATCAGCATTATAATTGACCAGATCTCTGGTTCGAAACTCATTGGCACCAAACCCACTTCTTTTATTGTCCACAACATACTCTCTTGTTATCTTTCTTGCTACTAGAGCGCTAGAGAATCCATCCACTTTGAGCCAGACAGTTAGTACAAGGTTGACTAATACTTCTGTAAACCTTGGCACTATAAAGGAGGTTGTCTAAGCCTTCAATGATCTATCCTCCAATCTGAGCGAGGTAGTTTTCCAGGGCATCTGAAGCCATTAATCTGACTCCCTTGGATTCGTTATCTTTAACCCTGAAAGATCTGATCAGCAGCTTTGTTCAATCTCCTTGTCTTGCATTCCAGAGTGGATTGCGTGTCACGCTACTTTCACCGACTTCCGCAGATTTTAAAGGAAAGCTTTGCAGTGGGATAAAGTCCACATCTCTAGATCAAGTCTTCCTCTTAACAAATCTCAGCATTGAACTTGACCCAAGTTTAGCTAAAAAGAAGACTACTAAGTCATCCCAAGCAGCTTTAAAATCAACATCTGCGTTGTGTATCGGCTTCCCTCCCAATCTATGAATACACCCACTCTGAACAAACTTGCAGTGAAAACTGCTAAATTTTCTAGACAGGTGATTCCTAAATCAAGAGGTAACTTAACGGAATCTGTTACTGTTTCATTTAACTCAAACAGCGATGCTAAATAGCCATCTCAACCAGCCAACCAACATTATCAGCACCAACCGCATCATGTAGTGGCCTCCCTGCCACTGCTTTAATACACCCATTTTAAAATACATCCGCAGGGAGGAGTAGTTCTCAGGCTGATAAACAGACAGGTTCCATACTGTGCTTGCAAGCTTTTACAGTAAAGTTGCAGAGAGCATATTGTAGGGCTCCAAACATGACCATCAAGTTTTCCCTATGAAACTCAAATGTTTGAGATGAAGGTAAGTGGTTCTTCTCTGGTCATCTACATATGGAGAAACAAAGTGAAGATAATAGGTGACATAAAGGCCAAACCTTACTTGATATGGAAGACAGATGGAAAGTGGTAGGGACAGGGTGAGGAAATATGAACATGAACATGAACATGAATGGTAAAGTGGACCAAAAAGTTGTGATATATTCCTTACCTCGTGGTGAGGGCTTTTGATTCCAATCGAATGAATCACATGAATAGGATTGTGAGCTGGAAATGTATAAAGAATAAAGCAATATAATACACATTTTATATAGAGAGTTTATGAATGTTTGATATTTAAAGAATAAAATCATAGCATCAATTTAAGCTTAAAGGAATTAATTATTTATTGTTTTATGTGTTTAAATAGGAACAAATTTTAAAATGTTTAATATGTTAATTTTCATTTTGTTAAAAAATAAGTATAAAATAAATTAGTAAATAATTTTTTTAAATTTGTTTATATGTATTTGGAATAATGGATTTTCCATTGATCAAAATTACTAAATTTTGTTAACGTTTTATTAAAGATATGAAACACTTAAAAGAAATATTGATAATATATTGATTACAAATAAGGTATATGTGACAAATAAAATGAATTTCGCTAAATAGTTTTTAAGATGTTATTTATATATTTGAACATGGTGGAAATGAAAGTACCAAATAAACCAAGTGGGTTAGTTTGAGTAGTTGAGTGCTTTGAGCTTCATGCAAGAGGACTTGTGGCTTATCCCCAAGGTCGGTTGCCTTTATTGCACACCTCACTTGATGTCCCTACTAAGTTAGGCATTGTAATCAGTGGGTACCATTTGCAAAATGTGGGGAATTGTGCCTATGGATTTCTCCACGAGAATTTTCTACTAAAATTAAAAGAAAGTAACAAGTCATTAAGTTTTTTGTATGCAATGAGGTTTTGAAGAGTAATTAAATTATGAAAGTGAAGTAAAGTCTCTTATATTATTAAGGGTAGGGCATGTCAAAAGGAAATGATGTTCATCCTCAATCCCCTTTTATCACAAATTTACATATTTTCTCATTCCAAGGTGATTTTGGATTAGTCCAACAATCAATTTCACTATGGAGGTTATGAGCATTGGCCTTGATTTTGAAAATATTTGTTTTTTTCTTAAATCTTCCAATGTTGGAAAAACAATAATGGTTAGGAAAATTATACAATATTTGTAGTATTTTGATTTCTTCTTATTAATTGTTTCATTGAGATAAGAGAATCCATCACATGTGTCAAATTTGTAAGCAAGGAAAACTTGCTTGTTGATTTTTTGCAAACCCTACGTTTCATACTTCATAGATGCAAGTCCATCCTCAGGGAATCATCGTGCACCAAGAGAATGAGGAAGAAATGAGAAGATCCCTTAAATAAATATCGAGAGCAAGCCTAAGGGTTTATTAGGGAAGACCGACTCTTTTAGACAGAAATAAAACCAAAGCTCATCTTTGGACCGATGTCGAGGATTGTTTAAGGTGAGTTATGATCTTCTTGCAAGTGTTGATGGGTTTCAACCCATCATTTATATTCAAAGTGTTTTCTTGCAATTTCCAAAACTTGTCTCACTCTTCTCTTGGTGTAGTACTCTTCTTTGGAAACCTTTTTTGCATCTTCTATGTGAATGTGATGAGAAGTGTTATGAGAATGTTTAGTGAGACTATATGTGTAAGCTCTATTCCTCGTTATTTTCATTGTGTGCTCTTTAAGATGACCACTTTGATGTTATTCATTTTACGGATACAAGCAATCTTGTGTATGGTCCGTTTGATGTAAGGTAAAGAGATTATTGGGCCATCCATTTTTCTTTGTGTGTATTTTCTTTCTTGATGCCAACCCCTGAGGATTGGCAGATGAAATCACTCTATACCTTTCCCCAAAACCCTGTTCTAACGCTCTCTGCACCCAAAACAGGGACATCACCACCGTTGATCTCCTACTCGATCGCGATATGGGCCATTGACTCCTTTCTCTGCTACCTTCGATACTTAGAGAAATTTCTTTTTCTCTGTTTGAAACATCAACGCTTTCCTCCCTGAGTTCTTCAAAGGTGCACCATTGATCCCTTCAGTGATCAACAGACTCAAAGGGCGCTTCACATCTGGGTTTACGCTTCGCGCAGAGGTTCCCCTTTTCAGCCTTGAACAGATTTGCAGCAAATCTAAGTACGCAGACTTCAACAAGAGCCTGCGTTCAACATATATATCTAACATTCAACATGAAAATAACTTGCAGAGGTTTAACTTCGCATATGGAACGCCCAGGCACTCGGGCTTCATAAACACACGGGGAAACAAACATAGAGGGCCAAATGCTTTTCTTCTTTACATTGGATTCATCATTCATTTCATACATTGGTCTCAGAGACAAAGACTCATAAACTAAACAGTTACAGCTTTCGAAACAACACTCTAGCTCAGAGGCTATCCTCTCCTCTGCTCTCTTCTTCTTTCTTATCTAACTAATGAAATGATAATTACATATTATATATCATAGAGCTCTCAAACAACCCGCGGATTCAAGATTTCAAAATCAACTACCAGCCATTAACTCCTGTTATATCTCATTAATAAACATAGATGCCCTTAACAGTTCGAAAATTCAAAATATTACAACATAATTCTTCAAAATCAAATAGGTTAATGTGTCACAATGCTTAGGCTGGCATAGGCGCCCATTACATAGATTTTAGGATTTTTAAACAAAATTCAAACTTAGGATAGTTTTCAGGCTAAGTAAGATGCTCCTGCATCATCCTCCCCGGGAGATAAAAAGAAAGTTCTTCACATGTTCTTCAGGGTCCGTCCCATGCCGGTAAACCTTTGGTTCTGTCATCCATATAACATCCTCAATAGGTTTCCCTTTCCACTTTACTAAATACTGATAATAGGTCCTGCTTCTAGTCTTCTTTGAAACCTTCTTGTCCAGCACAGCTTCAACTTGTGGTTGCTCCATCTGTGGCAATTGTTCTTGCCAATCCACAGTCTGTCCATCACTATCTGAAATTCCTTGTTCACCTACTTCTTTAAAAAGAGACAAATCTGCAACATTAAAAATAGGTGATATACGATACCCAGATGGTAAATCAATCTCATATGCATTAAGAGAGAATTTTCTTAAGATCTTGCAAGGTCCAATCTTTTTGAGTTTCAGTTTGTTATAGGTTCCCTTTGGAAATCTTTCTTTCTTCAAGTAAGCCATCACCATATCTCCGACTTGGAAATCTACTTCCCTTCTCCTTTCATCAGCTTTCTGCTTATACTTACTTACACTTTCCTCCATCTTTCTTTTAACATCCTCATGTAATTTGTGCATTGCAGATGCAAATTCCTCCCCATCTGAACTTCTAAACTCTTGCTTCTCTAGATTTCTGAGCTCATATACACCTCTTGGGTGCATCCCATAAACAACTTGAAATGGACTCCTTCTTGTACTTCTGTTAGGTGAGTCATTATAGGAAAACTGAGCTTGGGCAAGTTCCAAGTCCCATTACTTAGGATGTTCATACACTAAACTTCTTAATATGTTTCCAAGACTTCTATTAACTACCTTTGTTTGTCCATCTATCTGTGGGTGGTAGGCTGAGCTAAAATCCAGCTTTGTTCCCAATTTCTTCCATAATGTCCTCTAGAAATGGCCAACGAACTTTGCATCCCTATCTGATACTATACTTAATGGTAAACCATGCAATATAACAACTTCAGAAAAGAACAAGTTTGCAACATTAGTAGCATCAGTAGTTTTCTTACAAGCAATGAAATGTGCCATCTTTGAGAATCTATCAAGCACAACATAAATTGAATCATTCCCTCTCTGAGTTCTTGGCAGTCCTAAGATAAAATCCATGCTAACTGAATCCCATGGCCTGTCTGGAATGGGCAAAGGCTGATACAATCCTGTATTATGTTTCCCTCCCTTTGCATGCTGGCATACTCTACATCTTTCCACAAACTTCTTGATGTCCTTCCTCATACCTGGCCAATAATAAAATGCATTTACTTGGGCTAATGTCTTACCCCCTCCGAAGTGACTAGATAGGCTTCCACTATGCTTCTCCTCGATTATATTCTCTCTTACAGAACAATTTGGGATACATAACTTACTGATTTTTAACAACAAACCTTCTTGCAAGGTATACTCCAACCATTGGCTTCTATTACATGGAATAGGACTTACACAAGCTGCATAAATATCCTTGAAGTCTTCATCCTCTTTATAGGCTTCTCTAATGTCTTCAGATCCTACAATGCTCACTTTAAGTTAATTTGCTTGGGTTTACTTGGTACTTATTCCTTTAATTCTGTAAAGTGATTATTTAACCTTATGCTTGGTGTACTCAAACAAGCTATCAGTCCTGCGCCCTCTCAGTATTACACATTAACATAATTACATAACTATTCATTACTTGCATACATGTCTAGCCACGGTTGATACATTCACCTACTTAGACCAGCTCACATTCATCAATCATCCATTCGTGAAACACTTAACATATTATCCTCGATCTCCTCCTATGGAGAATACATACAAAAGCATTAACCAACCAACTGATAATTGAGAATTCAAACATACATAGTAAGCAAACAGATAGAACAAGCATGAACATATAGACAATGTCACTACACAAGATTTAACGTGGTTCACCCCTCGGATGGAGGCTATGTCCACAAGAACGGTTGTTAATATTGATATTTTGGGAAGGGTACAATCGTTCCTGGTCTGTGCACTCAGCTGCAGACTCTCTTCTCTCTCAGATAGGTCTCTGCACACACAGTTGTAGAGCCTTTACAATGGTTTTTGCTCAAAAGTCTAACAATATTCCAAAATGAAGAGTAACCCTTCCCTATACAAAAATGCCTTATTTATAGATCATGCCCGTAGGTCATGTCTTTACAATTCATAGGAAAAACCCTTAGGTTTCCAAAACATGGCATGGCTACCTGCCAGCCTGACTATCGTCGTCGAAAGCTTACTCTGCCTGCTTCAGGCCGTCCTGCAGGGCCACTTGTGACTCGCACGCTCCTCTGACAGCCGCAGTCCTCAAAACAATTACAACTGCATCGTGGCCTATCTCTTTCTGCCTCTTCCGCCTGCCTGTCCTTGTCAACGTAGTGGCCTAGCTTCTCAACTGCTTGCTGCCACTATTACAAACAGGTCGCTTTCTCCTTCCTTTGTCTGGCTCTTTACCAAAAATAAGTCGCTTCCTCACCCGACCTTTTCTTCTATCTTCTTACCAAAATTTGTTGCTGCGTGGGTCCTGCGCTACTGAATATGTCCAACAAGCTGCGCTCTCCGTGTTGCTATGCTTTTCCAATGCGCAACTCAAAATCATGTTTCAACAAAATTGGTACCCATTTGGGCCACACCCAACAGGCCCCTAACACTTACTTGTGGCTCGCTCCGAGCCACTCTAGTCCAGTTGCTCCATCTGTGCATCTTTTGGAATTCCTACTCGCGCAGTGAATTCTTCAACTGTCTTGATCAGCTGTGCAACTACCTGTTTCACTTCCTGCTCACACTCCTTTACTTTGTCAAGCCTCTCCTGTGAAGCAGGTTCTGAGGTCTCTTCCTTGATATGATTTTTCGATGTCCGAAGTTCTTGCAGTTTTGTTCAATGTCATCGGTCAAGGTGAGTGCTTCTTCCATTGGTGGCTGCACTCTTGTAGAGGTTTCAGCCTCCTTCACCCTTAAGTCCTCAAGTTCCCTCCTTAATGCCTTGGTCTGCTCGAAGGCTGTTAAATTTTCAGAATTTAGTTCAATCTGATCTAGGATCTTAACTGAGAGAACAACATGTACAACATATCTACAACATATCAATCATGGAGACAATAATGCAAGCACACAAGAGACACAAATATTTACTTGGGGAAAACCATAAAGGTGAAAAACCCCAATAACTTCCTCAGAGATAGATAGAGCAATGATACAACCTAAACATGAGAGATAGACATATCCGAGCAGCAGATCCGCCTCCTACATAAGTGCGCCACTCCTCCTTGAGTGCATGAGTGAGAAGTGAGTGAGTAAATAGAGTGCCTCCCGCACTCTATTTATACTTGACTTGACTTGCCTTTTACATAAATCATGTAGGCTCGAACTTAACCCAATAACATAATGCTGACTGGGCCGACCCCTAATAGGGTGGTCTAATAACCCTTTGACCCACATGGCCGAACCCCAATAGGGTGGTCTAATAACCCTTCGACCCACATGACTTATACAGGGACGACCCCAACAAGGTGGTCTAATAACCCATCAAGTATAAGTTACGACATTTACAATATAAATGACGACACTTCCGTATAGAGGAATAATACCATCTCTATAGGAGTACATACAACATACATATATGAAATACATTCCGAAGTTACATATACATCAACACTTCCTCTTAACTAGGAAGGTATTTCTCAGCACAGGTCTTCTAGCACAAGTCATCTTCTCTGGATCATCGTCACTGGATAATCATCATCGAGTCATCATCATCGTCACTGCTGCTGCTATCTCAATCAATCTCTGAATCTACTCGTCATAGGAAGTTCTACAGAGCCAGTCCTTTTTCATACTGGATGTAGGCCCACCACCTGCAGGTCTTCATCATCATTGGCCATACTGTGGAAACCTCAGGACTTATTACGTGCGTCACAAAACCTGGCTGCAGCATCCCAGGATTTTACGAGCACACAGCTCTACTTGTCGGATCTCCCAGGAGCACATTACATGTGACCCATCACAAAACCTGGCTGAAGCATCCCAGGCTGTTACGAGCACATAGCTCTACCTGTCGGATCTCCCAGGAGCACATTACATGTGATCTCACCACAAAACCTGGCTGAAGCATCCCAGGCTGTTACGAGCACAAAACTCTACCTGTCGGATCTCCCAGGAGCACATTACATGTGGTCCACAAAAAAACCTGGCTGAAGCATCTGAGGCCTTTTTCATCATGTCCAGATCTCCCAGGAGAAAATTACATGCCATAGGACAAAACCTCGCAAGAGCATCTTCCAAATATCCCAGGGCACCGAATTACATGCCATAGGCAAAATCTCGAAAGACTATGTGCAGATCTCCCAGGGCACAAATTATATGTCCTCCCAAGCAAAACCTCGAAAGAGCATTTGCCAGATGTCCCAGGGCACCGAATTACATGCCATAGGGAAAACCTCGAAAGACCATCTGCAAATCTCCCAGGGCACAAATTACATGCTTACCTGCACAACCTGATCCACGGCCACAAAGTGTCATCTGATACTCACCATACATCATCCTGATGTACACATGATCATCCTGATCATCATCACTGCAACATCCTGCTGCATGTCATCTGGAGAAGCTCGTCATCCACGATCATCCTGATCATACAATGCATCCATCTGATGCACACCAAGTATCTACCTGATATATATCATCATACATAGTGTATCCACCTGATACATAGATACATGATCCACACAATGTATCCATCAACATACATGATCCACACAATGTATCCATCAACATACATGATCTACCTGATCATACCTGATACATATCAATATACATAGTGTATCCACCTGATACATAGATACATGATCCACACAATGTATCCATCAACATACATGATCTACCTGATCATACAATGTATCCACCTGATACATATACAGATACATGATCCAAGCATCCAACATGATGCATATACAAAATACATACACATGATCCAACCGATCATATCCATCATCCAACATGATGCGTACATACATATGAATGATCCAACTGATCATATCCATCATCCAACATGATGCGTACATACATATAAATGATCCAACTGATCATATCCAACATCCAACATGATGCGTACATAAATGATCCAACTGATCATATCCAGCATCCAACATGATGCGTACATACATATACATATAAATGATCCAACTGATCATACAAAGCAGAAACTAGAATATCATCCTGATGCTCATCAACATCCAGCGCTTACATCCACAACCATGTGAAGGATCCTCCTTCCAACATTCTTGGAATGGCTTCAGCAAATGTGTCCATCACTTCTTCCCCGAAGTGTCCTCGATCTGAAGAACGCAAAGCCTCTCTCTGAAGTACTTGAACTTCACCCTGGCTAGTGGCTTCGTCAGCACATCTGCAATCTGCTCGTCCGTCGCAATGTACAGGAGCTTCATAGCTCCTCTCTGCACCATATCCCTGATATAGTGATATTTGATCTCTATGTGTTTTGACCTGTCATGAAACACTGGATTCTCGGACAGCTTCACACAACTCTGGTTATCACAAAAGATACCAGTAGCATCCAACGGGAGATCAAATAACTCAGACAGTAGCTTCCGTATCCATACTGCCTCAAAACTAGCTGAACAGGATGCAACATACTTTGCCTCAGCTGTACTCAGTGCTACGCAGGACTGCTTCCTGCTAAACCAAGAGATCACACCTGATCCCATACTGAAGCAACACCCAGATGTGCTGTTCCTATCTGCAGCACTGCCATCCCAAATTGAATTAACATAACCCTGTAGGTTAAACTTTTGATTCGCTTCATACTTGAGCCCATAATCAACTGTACCCTTCAGGTACCTCAGAACATGCTTTACATCAACCAAGTGAACACTCCTCGGATCTGTCAGGAACTGGCTCAATGTGTTCACCGCAAAGCAAATATCTGGTCTCGTGTTCGTCAGGTACATCAAGGACCCAATCATTTGACGATGCATAGAGATATCAACTGACTCAGATGAAGCATCACACAGATGCTTCAGGTTCGATGCCATAGGTGTGGCCATAGCCTTGCAATCCATCATCTCGAACCTCTTCAGGATCTCTACTGTATACTTCCCTTGTCCAAGGAAGATTCCATCACTCTGCCACACCTCCATGCCAAAAAGAAATAGTGCATCATCCCCAAGTTCCTCAACTCGAACTCGACAGCAAGCTTCCGCTGCGTGTCGACAATCAATCTATCCTCACTTGATACAAACAGGTCATCCACATAGTAGTATCGCTGGATTTCCTTCCTCAACCTTGTAGAAAAAGTTGGAATCCGCTTTATTCTTGGTAAAGCCCAAACTGGATAGAAAGCTGTCTATCCTACCCTACCAAGTTCTGCACACATATATGACTACACCATGTTGTCTTGAAATCCATCTGGTGCATCTTCTATTTCATCACTTTTGTATTTCTCAATGCTGCCAGCTGCAACATGCTTGATCTGATAGTTCCATTTGGAAGTCACAACAGAATTCCCTTCAGCTCTTGGGACCGCATCCCAAACATCATTCTTCATGATCGACGGATCATGGCATTCCATTTCTTCATCCCAGATCCTGGGAACTTCAATATCTTCAATAGATATCTTTGTTGCTGGAACAAATGTTGTAGTCCTTTTGTAGGTGAAGATATACGGTCTTTCCTACAAAACAGGTTAAATTGCATGATTAGAAACATCTCATAATTTTCAGAACAAATTCTTACACATAAATAAATATGTCATACAGTCATGCAATTATCTTAGCCAATGCTTCAATACAACATTTATCCATATCCCGTAACTTTCTAGATGCCTTCCAATCTCTACCAGAACATTGTTAAGAGTGTGCACAACTCTCAACATGTCAGCAAAGAGGTTTCATTCTAGATAAGTAGCAATGGAATGTTGTACAGTGCCATAGGCCACTTACCCATGCATATTAGTAGAATATTGTTCATCAATGCAATTATGCACAATACATATCCTAAGTCTAGGACCATGAGCATATACATCATTGAACAATTTTATTTAAACAAACAAATATGCAAGAAATGATAATTAAAATACTTATCTTTGTTTGTTCGTTGGGTGGACTCCCTCTAAGTCTTCGCTTCCTTGCAGGAGCTGCTGGAGTCCTAATCTGAAGTAGCTTCTTGTACACCTTTCTGTTGTGGAATGTAGAGAGATGGTCAACTCCCTCTGAATATCTGCATCCTTGCATAAACCACTGTAGTGTACTCCCTCTTGATCTTTGCTTCCTGGATTACCTGTTCTTGAACTCATATTCATCCTTGGTCCCTATGCATGCTTATTAGTATCATGATTGTGTTATCCTTGTGATCTCATATAAAATCATACATTCATTAGTATACTATTAGACCACAATAATCTCAAGCATGTATAGTCATGATCATTTCAAACAAAAATAATAAGCATTAGCATTCAAGGTTTATGTAGGATTCTTATGGTTAGTCAAATCATAAGAAGCATGACTCTACATATACCCGTGATTATTCAAACCTATGACTCTGCATATACCCGTGATTATTCAAACTTATGACTTCATGAATAATCATTATCAACAACACAACATTATAAGATCCTAACCCAAGGTAGGATTCTAGCTTGATATAGGAAAAACATACCTAGATTAGCATGCTAGCTAGTTATGTCTAACGTGCCCGTATAATGTCTTTTGGTTCTCTTTAGTGACTTGTGCTAGTAACCTGCATATCTCATAAGTTAACCATTGTAGAAACAAGTTATACATACCTAGAGAGTATATCTTCTATGCGATCCATGACAATGGATGAATCCTTGTATTCATGTCACCATGATCATACGTTCTTGAAGTAGAACATGATTTGTCTTTCTTGGCGTACCTTTTTGTGTTAGTAGACAACATAAACCTCATACAGCACCATAATGTATTAGTACAATCATAAGTGTCAACATCCTAACCAATGAATATCTTCTGTCATGCATTCATAATTTTGTTAAGGTGATAAATCTAAAATCAAGATTGTACTAACCGTAATAACATGAAGACAAACATACCATGAACTTAATCATGAACAAATATCGAAACATACCTCGATGAGTCATACCTGTCGAGATCACTTGTAATATTCTTATGTAAGGCCTTAGCCTCATCTCCCTCTGAAACAGGAACTTCTTCACTTATGTAGGTGACCAATCCATCTTCTTCTAGGATTAACCCAATCCACTTGATTTGCAAGAACTGGACCTGGAGCTGGATATGGGTTTGTCAGAGAAACCCCAAAAATTCAAACTTTGAATTTCAAACTTCCGAAAGGATAGAAATGTGCGCCTTGATGAGCTGATCAAGCTGGTATATTCAGAATTTGAAAACTGCAAAGTTTCACTCCTCAATTTTGCCTTTGAAACTTCCGGATTCACTGGACGTGACCTTGAACTGGGGTTTGATGAATCCCACTCTTCTGCCCAATCAAAAGGTTTGATCCAAAGCTCTAAGCTTCTATTTTTCTGAGGAGCTTCTAGCCGTGGTCTCAGATTTCAAAAATTCCCATTTTTACAGAAGCCCTAATTTTCCACTTTTCTGATCAAAGTCCCGAACTAGGGTCTGATCAAGCCCGGCCTTCTGCCCAACCAAAAATTCTGATGTTGGTATCTATATTTTTATTTTGATGAGTAGCATTCAGCCGTGGTCTCCGATTACAAAAATTTCAACTTTCTCCAAAGCCCTAAATTCCGGAAGCCATGAATGAAGGTACTAAAAAATAATTCTGTTTTGACAGAAATATGTACCTGATTGTTTCTGGTTTAACTCCGAAATTTTTGATCCACAGGGTCTGAAAACGTTTCCTGAGATAGCCCGACCTGTTATCTTTCCATCCTGACAGGTCTGACCTCAATTGGATTCTCTGAGAGAGAGTTATGCCAAGTGTCGCAACGTGACCTGTTTATGGGATAATACAGGAGAGCAAACTTGTACGGAGTGCCACGTGTCACTGTTTCAACTTCGGCCTTTGAAAAAGTTTCCTGAGATATCTCGACTTGTTGTCTTTCCATCCTGATATGTATGACCTCAATTGGACTCTCTGAGAGAGAGTTATTCCAAGTGTTGCAACATGACCTGTTTATGGGATAATACAGGAGAGCGCACTTGTACGACGTGCCACGTGTCACTGGTTCCATTTCGGCCTCTGAAAAATTTTCCTGCGATATTACAGTCTGTGTACTACCTGCAATGTTTTACAAAATTTCATTTGGAGCTTCCTAGCCCAAGTTATGACCTTTTTTCCCAAGGTCACCTGATTTTGACTCAGATCTGGAAGAGGCAGAAACCCTATATTGTACAGATCATAAATCACAAAGTACAACGAATTAGAGGTTGTCCTTTGGACACAAGGTACATGGGGATTTAAAATTCTACCTGTAAAGATTTCAGATCCGAAAAATTCGTCAAAACGGATTTATAGCGAAAGTGCTATGATGACTGGTTTTTGCTATATCAAGCCCTAGCATCGTAAGTGCAACAAGTGTCATACATGCCATATCATGCCTTCTTTCAGGCTAGCTCTGATACCATGTTAAATTTTCAGAATTTACTTCAATATTATCTAGGATCTTAACTGAGAGAACAACATGTACACCATATCTACATCATATCAATCATGGAGACAATAATGCAAGCACATAAGAGACACAAAGATTTACTTGGGGAAAACCATAAAGGTGAAAAACCCTAATAAATTTCTCAGAGATAGTAAGAGCAATGATACAACCAAAACATGAGAGATAGACATATCCGAGCAACAGATCCTCCTCCTCCATAAGTGCGCCACTCCTCCTTGAGTGCATGAGTGAGAAGTGAGTGAGTAAATAGAGTGCCTCCCGCACTCTATTTATACTTGACTTGACTTGCCTTTTACATAAATCATGTAGGCTCGAAATTAACCACATAACATAATGTTGACTGGGCCGACCCCCAATAGGGTGGTCTAATAACCCTTTGACCCACATGGCCGACCCCCAATAGGGTGGTCTAATAACCCTTCGACCCACATGACTTATATAGGGCCGACCCCAACAAGGTGGTCTAATAACCCATCAAGTATAAGTTACGACATTTACAATATAAATGACGACACTTCCGTATAGAGGAATAATACCATCTCTATAGGAGTACATACAACATACATATATGAAATACATTCCGAAGTTACATATACATCAACAAAGGCCGCCCTTTTCTGACGGACCGATAAGTCCTTCATGGATGCGTCTGTGGCATCCAATTCTTGTTGCTTTTCTTTTCTTTCTTCGTGGATACTCTACAGCTTTGGACTTTCTTGTAGTATGCTCCACACATTGGAGACATTATTTGCCAAAATATGACATTGCGCTACTGCTGCACAGATACTCTACAGTGAAGCCCTTATTGCTTCTGTTCTTGTTTCTTCTTCTTGCCTCTGTGTGTCTACTGGCTGCCGTGCTTCTAGCTCACCTATTTATGCTTGGTGGGAAGCCTTGATCCTTTCGACTTCATCTGTGTGGGAGATATCCAAGTCCCTCATCTGTTCCTGTAAATTTGTCACAGCAGCACCTATCTGTAAGATGGCTGCTTCTATCTCTGGTTCTTCTTCCACAGAGGGAACTTTGCACAAACAACAAAAACTGATCCTCTGATCCTGCGCTTTGTTGCCTGTGTGCGCTGAAGCTGATCCTCTGATCCTGTGCTTTGTTGCCTGTGTGCGCTGAAGCTCTCTTTCTTTGTTCTCGCACTCTGCTTGTATTCTTCGGTAGTTTTCTTCATGTTGCAGGCGCTGATTGTGTGAAATGATGTCGTGCTCATGCATCTCATGGGATATCTGGGTGTGCAAATAGTGAAACCCTTCAGCTGGAATCATGGCTATGTTTAGCTCCAACTGCTGCAACCGTCTCACAGTTTCCATCATATCATCTATGGGGAAGAGAATGGATGCAGTTGCAATCTTGACGATGCGTGCCCGCGATGTGAAGTCGGGTGTTCTGCGGATCGTGTCACTTGGTTCCCCTATTTGGTCATGTCGGTCGGTCTCCCGAGCAAAGTCGTGGTGGACTTGCTCCATCATCAAGACCAAACTAGTTAGCTTGTCAATGTTGTCTCGGACCTGCGCTTGCTCTGGATTTTCCCGTCTTCCTATAAAGCTAGGGAAATCTTCTAGGTGCGCAGCTGTCCATGATGCTATCATCTCATAGTCATCATCATGCAAGATTCTTTCCAATGGTTGTTACTTGGCCTTAACCTTCTTCTTTGGCGATGGGTTCTCAGGGCTTCCAGTGCCTAGCTCTTTCCTCTTGTTACCAACTTGTGGCTCTTTTGTTGTTCCGCCTGCTTCTTGCACAGGCTTGGAAGTCGAAGCACTTTGAACTTCCACGTCCTCTTTGCGGTCTTCTTCTTCTTCTTCGTCTGATGGAGTAATGAGCGATTCTGGGGCATGCTCTTTCCATTCAATAGGCCATTCCTCAATAATAAGCTCAATCATTGGTACTCTTAACTGGTATTGTCCCTTGTTGTTGGCGTAAGTAATTGATCTAGAGGTTTTCCAATGTAGACCCAGGTTCTTTGCGGTTTTAGATTTAACCAACAAAACCCCTTTTCACCGGCCCTTTCGGCAACAACCTGCACGCAGTTTGAGGTCTCACTCGAGGCGAAGCTATGGGGGTGCTGCAGAATCAGGTTTCTACAGCGAGGTGATGAGTTGACGGGACAAACCCATTGCGTAGCACGCTATGGACTTGTGCTACGACTGAGGGCCGCGTGACAACTGTTCTCGTCATGGGTTGATACTTTTTTAACTAGCAAGCTGCGCACCCAGCGTAGCCACGGATCGTGCGGGTCGACCTTACTCGTTCGATGGAACAGTGCAACAAAATTATGCACCCCACTTCGATGACAAACATGTTAAGGGTTTACTTGGTACTTATTCCTTTAATTTCGTAAAGTGATTATTTAACCTTATGCTTGGTGTACTCAAACAAGCTATCAGTCCCGCGCCATCCCAGTATTACACATTAACATAATTACATAACCTTTCATTACTTGCATACATTTCTAGCCACGGTTGATACATTCACCTACTTAGACTAGCTCACATTCATCAATCATCCATTCGTGAAACACTTAACATATTATCTCCGATCTCCTCCTACAACGAATACATACAAAAGCATTAACCAACCAACTGATAATTGAGAATTCAAACATACATAGTAAGCAAATAGATAGAACAAGCATGAACATATAGACAATCTCACTACATAAGATTTAACGTGGTTCACCCCCCGGATGGAGGCTACGTCGACAAGAATGGTTGTTAATATTCATCTTTTGGGAAGGGTACAACCGTCCTTGGTATGTGCACTCAGCTGTAGACTCTCTTCTCTCTCAGATAGGTCTTTGCGCACACAGCTGCAGAGCCTTTACAATGGTTTTTGCTCAAAAGTCTAACAATATTCCAAAATGAAGAGTAACCCTTCCTGATACAAAAATTCCTTATTTATAGATCATGCCCGTAGGTCATGTCTTTACAATTCATAGGAAAAACCCTTAGGTTTCCAAAACATGGCATGGCTAACTTCCAGCCTGACTGTCGTCATCGACAGCTTACTCTGCTTGCTTCAGGCCATCCTGTAGGGCCACTCGTGGCTCGCACACTCCTCTAACAGCCGCAGTCCTCAAAACAGTTACAACTGCATCGTGTCCTGTCTCTTTCTACCTCTTCCGCCTACCTGTCTCTGTCAACGTAGTGGCCTAGATTCGCAACTGATTTCCGCCTCTATTCCAAACATGTCGCTTTCTCCTTCCTTCGTCCGGCTCTTTACTAAAAATAGGTCGCTTCCTTGCCCGACCTTTTCTTCTATCTTCTTACCAAAATTTGCTACTGCACGGGTCCTGCGCATCAGCATAGATGCGCTACTGAATATGTCCAATAAACTGCGCTCTCCCTATTGCTGTGCTTTTCCACTGCGCAGCTCAAAATCATGTTTCAACAAAATTGGTACCTACTTGGGCCACGCCCAACAATAAAATTGGGATTTTGGAAGATTTAAATGAGAAGGGATATGGGAATTGAACCATAACATGATAATGGAGTCCGCAATGATGTAAATAAGCTAACAAAAGGGCATCTTGCAGAGATGTGGAAAATCATGATATAACAAATACCTTACAAGAATTCCTTAAAGGATTTTTTCCCTCACCTAATTAGTTTGATGGGTCTTAATAATTATTATTTTCATTATCCTTGTCTTCATCACCATCATCATCAATATCATCATCTTCATCGTCCTATACATCAACATTAACACCATCATCATCATCATATATGATCATCACAGTCAATATTATTATCATCATTGTGATAATGAAAATGACATCAAACCACCTATTCACATGAGTTTCATAAAAGATATTTGGGCTCTAACTAGGAATGTAGGCATCAATTTTGATAGATATCATCTTATAATTATCAAATCGTCATCAAGTCTATCATAATTGTCATAATGCATCATTGCCATGTTGTTAGGTTCAATCAGATGCCATTAGGGTCTCTCAAATGTTTTTAGTGACACTCGAATGCCATTAGAGCCATTTCGATGACATTAGGGTCATTTAGGTGCCATTAGGATCAATCAAGATCCATAAGTGTTATAACATGCATCATGAACATTGGCATAGACATCGTCGTCGTCATCATCGTCCTAATCATCTTCATGAACATCATACATTACATCAGTATCATCATCATCACTTTCATCGTCATATGTAATTGTGATCATAGTCATTCATGTCAACCACATTGTGATGATGAACAAGACATCTTACTACCTTTCAAGAATTTCATAAAGGACATTTTCCCTCGCTTAACTGGTCGATGGGTCTTAATAATTAGTAATTGTCATGATCCTCACTATCATCATCATCGTAGTCGTTATCATCATTTCCATTGTCCTAGACATCGAAATTATCACCATATTTATAACCAGTGTCATCATCATATATCATCACATTTAATGTCATGATTATAATCGTCATGATCATTGTGATGATGAAGAAGGCATCCAACCACCTATTAATAAAATGAGTTTCATAGAAGAGAGTTTGCTTATGATTGGGAATGTAGGCATCAATTGTAATCGTTATTATATTATAATCAAATCATCATAAACGCCATCATCTTTTTCATCATGTATCATCATCATCATCGTCATGATGTTAGGGTCACTCAAATTCCATTAAGATCACTTGAATGTTTTTAGGGATAGTTAGAGGCCTTCAGGGTCATGTTGGCCACCCCAACAACTCCCCTTGATTTTGCAAAATAAAGACTCCCTATATAAATTCTTGTAAATATTTAGCCTTTTGTTTTCTTTTATTTTTATCTTGCTTGACTTTTTTCTTTCTTTGATCCTTCACTTTTGCACTGCTGGTTCTTTAACATATCTCTCATAGCATTAGGATTTGGTGATTTGACAATCTTTGTTGTTTATATCGTTTGGATTCCCGGTTACTCATCCATGCTTGCATTACTTATTTATTTGGTTTGGTCATGATAATTAAAGGTTCATCAAATACCTTATGTCATTTACAAATCATGTATGATTTCATAAATCTTCACTCATAATTCTTATCTTTATGAATAAGAAGACACGTTCACAACTTTATTCATTCTCAAATACAAATGGTTGCATAAAATATTAAAGCAACGTGACATCATGCCTCAAATTTAAAAGGGTAATCAACTTTTGAAGTTTGAAGTGATAAGCCTCAACTTACTTCTGTCGTGTAAGTTAAATCAGCTTTCAATTACTTTAATTTTCACAACTATGACATAAAACACACAAGGCAGAAATTATGCTATATTATTTTAACCATTTGTTTTTGTGCAGGTTATGATATGAATGAATGTCACAAAACCATTTTGGAGTTAATGATGTTACTTTAAACATATGTTCTTTCCACCGCCATGAAGTCTAAAGGTTTAGAAGAAGACATGCCTACGCATTAAATTGAGCTCCAGATTTATGGTATTAAGATGACATGCACAAATGCCACCTCATGTTCATAAGTATTGTTAAAGTAAAGAAGCCAAAAGAATGTTAACTTGATAAAAGGATTGACCAGCTGCATATCATGTAATGTTTTGCTCTGTATTTTTAGACCTCAATTCATCACTAGAATCCGATTTGTCTGCCACTGCTTAGAGGTTGGATATCAGTGAATGTAATCAGATAACATGGAATCACATATCTATCACAAATATCGTTGAAAGGAGCCGCCAAAATCGTGGGTGGTTTATCATGAATTCACACAACCCTCCCAAATCTAATCCTCAAATCCAATAACCAATAGCCTCTATCCCATCAATTAAGTAACTCATATGTTGAACTAGGTTCAATTCTAGGAGTAAAACGTGGTGTTATTTTGGGAGAAAATTTAGGCGCAATACTAGGAGCGAAAACATGGTGGTGCTTTGGGAGAGAAACTAGATGTTATACTAGACATTATTGTAGACGCAAAACTTGGTGCTAAAACTACCGACAATTAGGAAGATAAATTAGGCACTAAACATGGTGCTAATCCTGGCTTAAGGCTTGGTGCAACTTAGAGAGCCAAACTAGGCACAATTCTTGGTTTAAATACTAGCGTAAAAGAGGAAGCTAAACTTGACGCTAAGCTTGGAACTATGGAGGACATTATTTCTGGCATTAAAGGAAGCAAAACTAGGTGCTATTGAGGGCGTTATGCCTAGCGTTATTCTTGGTGCTAAAGTGGATGCAATTATCGTCCATTTTAGCGCCTAATTTAGAAAAAGGACACAAAAAATGCCAAGAAAATTGCCATCTCGTGAAATAGCACCAACTTTGCCTAGAAAATGAAGAAAAATACACTAAAAGTGTTAGTGGATGCCAAAAAGGGAGCTAAAAGAGACGCTAATAACAGGGTTTTGTTTTAGTGAGGTTCCCTACTCCAAAGGTTGGAGTTCTAATTGTGAATTCTTACTGGGAGAATCCCTACCGTTGACCCTAGGTCTTTGTAATATCCCAACCAAGAATAGGCCAGAATATCAACTCAAAACTCCCAATTTTAGCATAATTTTAACTAGTAAATTTTTAATAATTTTATAGTGTGCAAGGTGATAATGTTGAATGTTGATTCACTGGTCAAGGACGATGGGAGTGACTTTAGGTTCTAGTTTTTGTATGATAAATGTGCATTAGCAATATAAAACAGAGCCAATCACTAATTCCTATGCACAAAGCATTGGAGCCTTTTACTTTTCAACAATAAGATGAATCTGATGTCTATTTCGATGCTTTCTGGGCCTTCCAACATATGCATACTAGACTTGGGAGTTTATACTAGATATGGACAAAGGTTATGTCAGGCATAAACTATGTAATACATAATGGATAAGTTTTTCTGGGGATTTGGGAGGCTATAGAGTGATTTGAGAGCAAAATTGGTCAAGGGCGCTAAGCAAGATTGCTCACCTAGTAGATTTCCAAACTCTCCAAAAATGGCTCAGATGGCTCCAAATTCCCAGGACATGGTTTTTGGTGCTTAACTAATGTCTCAGGACCCACTTACATTCAATAGAACATAAAATAGACTTGTATATAAATTTTACTGGCCAAAATGGCAAAATTAGTCATTTATTTGTGCTCAAAGAGCTAGTCTTCCAATTAATGGTTCCAAAATGCCTCGGAGGCTTACAACTATCAGTTCTGGAATTAATGGGGGTTCTGATACATCATATGGAATAGAAACAGGTTGAAATAATGGGTCTTGAACAGAGAAAAAAGAGATTTAATCATTTAGACCATCAATGCATCTCCAATGCTAGAAATCCTACATTATTGAGCAAATAGGAATGAATGAGTAGAAGGATATGGAAGGTTTCTCTGGAACTGATAGTTGACTGATATCAGAGGTATTTTCTGCCGATGAATTGCACACTGAGTGTCCTAGGCTGCATTGAAATCCTCCACTGAAATTAAGTGCCTCTCTCTAGTGAAAACCCCCAATACTCCCTCCAATGATACTCCGACTGATGCACACTCAAAGAAAGCTTATGGATCTTCAATTTTGGAATTATAGGGATTTGTATAGAATCTATTACTGTATATCTGGGTGCACTAAGTCTTATGATCTGAACTGGATTCCTCCATTGAAATGGAGCACTTCCTTCTGATGGGGTCTTCCAAGACTATCTCCAATGGACCCTGTATGATGATAACTCCCTGAGAGTTTGGATTCTTATTAGTATAGGAGTATATGGACTTGCAAATAAACTATCCATGGCTGCAAATTTTGAGAGAATATTAGAGAAAGAGAAGTAGAATAGAAGGAATGGGGATCATCTCCCATTGATTGGATAGGGTGCATCTCCTTGCCTTGAGAAGCATAAAATGCTCACACATAAAATACATTTGACAAAAGAAGTGAATAGGAGTTGCTTGGATTATTTTATAGAAGTCATGGTGACCTGCTAAGCAAGTTGACCTGCTTGGTGACCTGTGAGAACCCTTCCACATGGAAAACCCATGAATGAGTAGACTTTCCCTGCTTTTTCCTTAAAGCTTTTCTCTCCTTTATAAACTGTGCCCCCCTTTGTCTCAACATGTTTCCTGCTTTGTAAAACTTTCATGATTTGTAAACTGGCCTCCCTTTTGGAAATTGCGCCTTCCTTTTGCTTTTCTGGCTGTTTCCAATTTGTAACTTGAGCTCTCCTTTAGAAACTGTGCCCTCCTTAGCTTTTTCTGGTTGTTTCCATTTTTCTGCTTTTGGAATCTTCTTACACCTTCTCTGCTTTTCCTATTTTTCTATGTTCTTGTCTCCAGTTCCATTTTGGAAACCTTATCCTCATGAGGGTTCCCTCTTGTCCCAATTGATCTATTATTTAGGAATTTAATTAATTAAAACTAATAAAAATAATTCCTTCACTTGACTTTGTCTAAATTTAATCCTATGCATACATGATGAAATAAACTATTTACCTAGGGTTCATTTTGTCCCCTTTTACCCATGGTAAGTGAATTAGCCAAAATTGGGGACATGACAGTCCTACCTCCCAAAAATTTGATTGTCCTCAAGTAAAATATCCCAATATCTCATCATGCTTTTGCTGCGCTACTCTGATCATAATCATCTCTCCAAAAACAAACAATGCCAGGATACCATTGCTTGTATGACACTCCCATGGATCTAAATACCATCCAACAAAATCTATCAGGAAAAATAATGCCTGAATCCCACTGCTTCAACTGCAAGTTTCTAGGTAGCAATGTCATGTGTGGAAAATTGTCCTTCCATGGAATACTAGGATCCCACTGATCATACTTCATCTCACCAAACATTAGTAACAAGAAAAATTCATCATCATAGGAAATGCTAGGAAGGATGAGAACATCATACCACCACATTGGAAAATCATCCTTTCCAATGTAACTCTGAAACTTTGAGGGCCCCTCAATCAAGATATGCAACTCTCCATGGTAGGACCCAATCAAGGAAAGACTATGCACTACCAAATATGCCTCCAAAGAGTGAGGCCAAACCTCATCCACTCCAACAAGAAAGTTCTCATGTGCCACATGCACACAAGAATAAACAAATTCATCACTGTAGCTCAAATGACAAGGGTGGAAGTCCCTTATCCAATCATGAGAAAGATAGGCATCATACAAACACCATGTCCATCCAAGAATACTGATAGAATCATATAGCAGCCATAGATTCTCATGCTGCTCACTTGAAGTGTAATAGGTGTCATAAAAAACTCCATTCATGTAAGCAGTAATGCCAAACATGTGCCTTTTCATCCAAAGAAAAAGTGAAAAGACATTCCATCCAACCAAAGCGAGTAGGAAGCAAAGTACTTCCCGAAGTGAAATCAACCAATGGATCAACTCTCTGCCATTGGCCAAAGGGTGCAAGAATACATCCAAGTATGTGGATTCCCTCCACATATTCCACCTTTTGCTAGATAAATATTTCATTAACTTCTCTCGGCAACTTTCTTTCTTAGCTGCCTTCCCCTTATCATGAGCATAAATATTTATGCAGGGAGATTCCATGTCTAACATGTAATCTTCCACCCAATCCATATGTGGATGAATGGAATCAAATGGAAGCAATATGTGCCTCTGCTGCTGATCAAAAAACATGTCGGTCTTAGGAGCATCAATAAATTTACAAAAAAAACTTTTACCTCCTAGAATATCAAACTGTGAAATGCATCTATCCATGGGTGGATATAATTTTCTGCTCCTTAATACCAATGGATTTAGATCATCATGATGGTTGCTGGTTCTGGGTGAAATGCATTCATGTATCTTCTTCATCCATGAGTCTTCCTCATCTATAGAAATATCATGATATCACAGGCATGGTACTAGTGCACAATTCCAATGGCTCAACTCTCTGCCATTGGTTTCACTCAATTGGTGCAAGTGAAAGGAAGAGGCATCAAGGAATGCAAGTGGATTCCTTGGGTGTTGTTGGGAAGCAAATGGTGCATTTAACCAATCATTATGAAAAAATTTGGGAGCCTCCTGCTCCACATGTGGCACCAGCCAGAAAAATTTCTTCACCCAATGTTGATCCCCACTTGATGTGGCTGAATCTAGGACCTAGGGGAAATAACTGTGAACCAACCTCATATCTCTGCAACTCTCATTCTTCCAACTTATGGATGCATATTCTTCATTATTGGCTGGTCCAAAATAGGTGATCTCATCCAAATCCTCCATGGAAGAGTGATTCTCTCCAAGGAACAACTCAGGTTCATTATGGGAAAGATCAAGTGCTTGGTTCTCATTAGACTGCTCTGCACACTCCTCAAGCACATGCAAAATAAAATGATCCTCATGATCCACCATCTCATGAGGTTCCTCCATATGATCAAGAATGCAATTAGCCAAATGAAGATGGTTGAATTGTGTGTAGGAGGGTAGGTGTGATCTTTGCAACTTTTCATGAAGCTGCACTATCTCCATCTTAGATTCTTGGAGTGCACATGGAGTGCTTTGCAAGGAATATTGGGTGGTCATCAACTCTTTTGTGAGCTTGCAAATATCTTCTTCATCCTTCAAGTATTCTCCATGTAATGAATGCACAAGCTCATGGAGATAATTTTTGTCAGAAAGCATATCTAAGAAATTACCTTTGATTGTAGACATTGCTCTATGAATCTTCTCCATGGCTTCAAGGAAAGTTGAATCTTCCAATGAATCATCTCTCCAACAAGATATTGACACTAAAACATGTGTGTCATGGAGAATGTGTAATGCCTCTTTGATCTTCCTCTCACTCAGCTTCAAAGGCCATGCAAGGAAATTAGGTTCTGGCAGACAAACCTCCTCTTCTCTTCTCATTTTGGGATCAACTTCATGAAGTTCAATTGAAGTTTTGAAAGCTGATCCAACTCTTGATGCTGCAAAATATTCATATTTCATATCATTAACAACATAAATTAGGCCATTTGGGCCATAGAAACGTCTCCAGCAATATTCAGAATGTTTCAAATCGACCACCTTTGTATTTGAGAGGTTATTTCACGCTGAAGGCGGTCGCTTCTGGGTGGCAAGGTTATCCGGAGCTCTTCGACTCCCGTCCTCTGTATCCCCCGGGGAGTAACTGGTGTGCGCCCGATATTATGGCTTACTCTGGAGACTCTGCTGCGTCATCCCCAGACCCGCTCCTGGAACTGGAAGCCGACATCAGGGTTCTTCGCAGGCGAGTAAGACGACACGGTGAATTTATGAGGCAAATGGATCTGCAGGCTGGACAGAATGGACGAGGAGATAGGAAGTACGCGTGCAGAGGTTGAAGCAGCTTTGGAATCTCTGGAGACGAGGGTTGCAGCAGCCATTGAAAGCATGAACACTAGACTGGACAAGATGGAAGACGCTATAGCGAGGCTGCGGACAGACGGTAATCCAGAAATCGGCAAGAAATAAGCTGCTATCCTCTGACTCTTTTGCTTTTCTGTTTTTTATTTTCCTGAAAGTCCTGTTTTTGTTAATACACAGGCATCTGTAGTTAAGGAACATGAAAGTCCTGTTTTTGTTAATACACAGGCATCTGTATTTAAGGACCATAAGACTGATAGGGAGTTTACAGTTATGGAGATGTAATTCTGCTGGTGACTCTGTCACCGTTTTTTAATACAAAACCTAGCCGTTTATGTAAAAAAAAAAACAACATAAATTAGGCTGCAAATTGGGTTCTCATTCATCTCTGGCACCAGAAAAACCTTCTCTCAAAATTTTAGCCTGCTCCAATTCATGAACCCCCACACTTGAGGGCTCAACCAAGCCAATCTTCCCACTAGAAGTGGCTGCCACATCAAATTGACACAGAGGCACATAAAAATCAGAATTGAAGAATTCACCATGTGCTATGTTCTCCTCCTTAAGTGGTGGGATTATAGTGGTTTGTCCTTCCACCAATTTTTTTGATTCACACCCCATTGAGGTGTGCTTATTTTCTGCTTCTTGATGAAACTCAAGGGGTGACTGTAAATCTAATTCATGTTCATCCTTTCGATCAGATCCAAAAGATGTCTTACCACTATTGAAAATACCATCATACGTTGTAATTATTTTGGGATCACCCACAAAGACACTGGGAGTGATTTCACCTTCCACAATGCCAACAACCAGATGTTGGACTGTTGGATCTTCAGTTGTGCATGTACCTTCTTCATCTTCTTCCGATGAACAATTTGGTAATTCATCAAACTTATGGCTGCTGAAAATAGGCTGATTTATATTTGTAGGATCTTCCTCATGGTATGATGGCTGTGACGAAAAATCAGATTTCTTATCATACCTATGACTAGAATTTTCTCCTTCATGAACTGATGTCTTAGGGCATAGATTGGAAGAGCTATTTGATTCTTCTCTCTGCTGCAACATATACTTCATTTATTGGCACATATTATCAATAGTGAGGGAATCTACCCTCTTGTATTTTATCATCCTATCTACCTCAAGTTCACAGTAATCTCGAAAAGACAAGAGATCCTAGATCTCTTTCTTTAAGGCATAGTATTCCATGATATACTGGAATGATCCCTTCAGATTCTCACCACATGACATTTTTCCATTATCCCATTTAGACACAGTTATATCAGATCCTATGTCCCCTTCAAACGCATGATAATCAAGGTAATGATCTTCAAACCTTCGCAAACAATAATCTCCCACAGAGGACAACTCTTCTTCTTCCTCTGGCTCACAATCAAACTTCAATTATTGGTAGGAGCCTCATACTGCAACTTTCGAAGAATTAGATATACAATATTATTCAATAAAGGAGCTTATTTATTTCCAAAGGGGTGGAGGAAAGTGCTATGATACCACTGTAATATCCCATCCAAGAATAGGCTAGAATATCAACTCAAAACTCCCAATTTATGAGAATTTTAACTAGTAAATTTTTAACAATTTTATAGTGTGCAGGGTGATAATGTTGAATGTTGATTCATTGGTCAAGGATGATGGGAATGAATTTAGGTTCTGGTTTTTGTATGAGAAATGTGCAGAAGCAATATAAAAAAGAGGCAATCACTAAGTCCTATGCACAGAGCACTGGAGCCTTTTACTTTTCAACAATTAGATGAATCTGATGTCTACTTCGATGCTTTTTGGGCCTTCCAGCAAATGCATACTAGACTTGGGATTTTATACTGGATGTGAACAAAGGTTATTTCAGGTATCAAACTCTGTAATAGATAATAGATAAGTGTTTTTTTGGATTTCAGAGGCTATAGAGTGATTTGGGAGCAAAATTGGTCAAGGATGCTAAGTAGGATTGCTCACCTAGTAGATTTCCAAACTCTCCAAAACTGGCTCACATGGATCCAAATTATGAGGACAGGGTTTGTGGTGCTTAATTAATGTCTCAAGAACCACTTACATTCAACATAACAGAAAATAGGGTTGTATATAAATTTTACTGGCCAAAATGGCAAAACTAGTAATTTATTTGTGCTCAAAGAGCTAGTCTTCCAATTAATGGTTCCAAAATGCCTCAGAGGCTTACAATTATAAGTTCTGGAATGGTGGTTCTAATACATCATATGGAACAGAAACAGGTCTAAATAATTGGTCTTGAATAGTGAAATAATAGATTTAATCATTTAGACCATCAATGCATCTCCAATGCTACAAATCTTACATTATTGAGCAAATAGGCATGAAATGAGTAGAAGGAGATGGAAGGATGATATGGAAATGATAGGTGATTGATATCAGAGGTATTGGATGCTGATGAAGTGTGCATTGAGTGTCTTGGGATGCACTGGAATCCTCCACTGAAATTAAGTGCATCTCTCTAGTGAAAACCCCCAATACTCCTTCCAATGATACTCTGACTGATGCACACTCAAACAAAGATTATGGATCTTCAATGTTGGACTGATAGGGATCAGTAGAGAATCTATTACTGTATATATGGGTGCACTGATTCTTCTGAGCTGAATTGGATTCCTCCACTGAAATGGAGCACTTCCTTCTGATGGGGTCTTCCAAGAATATCTCCAATGGACCCTATATGATGATAACTCCCTAAGAGCTTGGATTCTTCTTAGTATAGGAGTATATGGACCTGCAAATCAAATCTCCATGGCTGCAAATGCTGAGAGAATATTAGAGAAAGAGAAGTAGAATAGAATGAATGGCGCTCATATCCCATTGATTGGCTAGGGCGCATCACCTTGCCTTAGAAGCATAGAATGCTCACACATAAAATCAATTTGAAAAAATATGTGAATAGGATTTGCTTGGATTATTTTAAAGTAGTCATGGTGACATGCTGATCAATTTGACCTACTTGGTGACCTGTGAGAAACCTTCCATGTGGGCCACTGAATGAGTAGACTTTCCTTGTTTTTTCCTTCAAGCTTTTCTCTCCTTTAGAAACTGTGCCCCCCTTTGTCTCCGCATGTTTCCTACTTTTTAAAAGTTGTATGATTTGTAAACTGTCCTCCCTTTTGGAAACTGTGCCCTCCTTTTGATTTTCTAGTTATTTCCAATTTGTAACTTGAGCTCTCCTTTAGAAACTGCACCCTCCTTAGATTTTCCTGGTTGTTTCCATTTTTCTGATTTTGGCATATTCTTACACCTTCTCTGCTTTTCCTCTTTTGCTATTTTCTTGTCTCCAGTTCCATTTTGGAAACCTTATCCTCATGAGGGCTCCCTCTTGGCCCACTTTCTCCATTATTTAGGAATTTAATTAATTAAAATTAATAAAAATAATTCCTTCACTTGACTCTGGATAAATTTAATCCTATGCATACATTATGAAATGAAATTATTTACCTAGGGGTTATTTTGTCCCCTTTTACCCATCGTCACTGGATTAGCCAAAATTGGGGACATGCCAGTCATTTTGACTCGTCAACAATGTATAACATATAAAATTGCACTTCATTAAATTCTAATCATTGGGATATTGAGTTCATTGTTTACCTTATTTTGAACCTATTAAAGATGTTAATGAAAGGAGAAAAAAAGTTCAAAGAAACCTTTAACATCAGTGCTTTCCTTTGATCAAGATGGGTATCATTGATCTATTGTAGATTCCCTAGTTCAACAAGAAAACCAATTGCATTGGTTTTTTGCATAATTGAGTGGATAACAAAGTGATCTGCTTAAATTAAGTCATTTTGATAGATGTATATTCAATTCATGAACTTATAGAGCTTCCTATAGAGAGTGAGAACATTTTAGAAATATTGCATGTGTCACATGTAACACTGGAGGTTATTAAGAGTTTCTTGGGAACTTATCGAAATAATAGAGGTATCACCATTGGATCCATATCTGACCATGTTTCTCAATTTAGAGAAAAACTAAACTCAAGCAAACTATTACATAAATGTCTCAAGGAAAACACAACTGCAGGAAAATTTTGTACAACATAAATAGGTGTAAAAGGAGAAAGATTGAACTTGCATAAACACTTTGAAACATATTTCTTAAATAATTGACACCTAAATTCTTTTGAGAAGGATAAACCATTCAATAATGGGACTCTACTAATTATGTTTGAAATGTTGTATTAACAATGCTCACAAGCCAAATGGTTGTCACCTACAAATTCTTCTATTAACTCTTGCAAGAGTACAACATTCTCACTAAAGAGAGTCTCTGTAAAGCACATGGCATACTATTCAATATTGAGTTTCTAAAAATGAAGAAAGTAATTGGACTGTGACCAAGGATTCCTTCGACTTCGATAGAGCAATACAATGATAGACTTTATTTTTTTGTGACTTCATATTCCTATCGAGTCAAATTAAATCCTATGGTCCCAATGGGGGCATATGATTTACCCTCTAAAATTTATAAGAAGATATCATTCATGAATGGGGGTAACAATTTATAGCTATGAAGGATATGGATGCAATAAATAGATATCTAAACGAACAAGATATCATGTCAAACACTATACAAGATCTAAATACATAAACTCATGAAAGGCATACTTGAGCAAGTGTTGCAAACTTGGAAGTTGGGGGCTTCATAAAATGGGGGAGGAGAGACCAAATGTTAGTAAAAGGAGAATATAGAACATGATGAGGTTCATTGTCCATCCTCATCATGATGAAGTATTCAACACTATACCAAACGGAAATGAATTATTGTTCAACTTAACTATGACTGGGAAAAATTTTAATTTGTTGTTTGTTAGAGTTGTAGAGTAAGAGAAAATTCAAGATGAATATATCACAACCGAAAGGGGACACAAAAACAAGTCTTCAAAAGATAGACAGATATATTAAATATGATCTTTTGTTGGGGATAAAATACAATAAATTGTATATGAATTGACTTCAAATATGACAATTGCAGGAAGATCCCACCTTTAAAGACATAAAGGGAATGACCAAATGAAATGTAAGTATTATTTATTTGAGGAAGACATGAGCAATATTTATTGATACAAGAAGTAGTGCATTAGTAAGTTGTTGAATTCTTTGAAAAAGGAAAATATGAAAGTACTAGATAGGTAAAGGTCAGAGGCTTTATTTCAATAAGATCCTTGTTGCATTGAAAGGCATTAGATATACAACTTAGTTTCATAGATATGATATCATGTACATATGTGAGTAATGCTTATGTCATCATATCTTGGCTTAAAAAAAGTATAATAATTTTAACAAACATTAATAATAATGCTATATGTTAGCCATATATATATATACATATATATATGGAAGCAAGAGATTTGATATATACACCTCATGTAAAAACCACTATAGAGAAATAAAAAGAGAGATACCATATTTCAACATAAATATAGATACCAAACACACACACACACAGATATATATATGTGTGTGTGTGTGTGTGTGTGTACACACACACATTGTAATGTTCCCATTCAAATAAATTCATTAGGAAAATTCCACCAATCCTATTAGTTCCCTAGGTTGGATGGAGACATTGGGATTTGGAATAAGGGGGCTAATCAAGAATGTTTGGACATTAGAGTAGCATAAATATTTAATAAAGGAGCTAAATAAAAAAATACAAGGGAAAATCAAAGTGGCAATTGATCATGAAGACACATGGAGGATGTGGGACCCACACAAGCTAGAATTTATATGACACATGGAATCCTCCTCTTGTAATTTCGAATCCATGGGAAGCATAATGTTATTGGAATGAGTTGGAAGGCTCATACACTTGGAAATATGAATAATAGGTCAAATTGGTATGGACGTGTAACTCACATGGAAGAGGAAGAGTCAAATGAGAGGTTCTTGGACACTTGGGCTAGATTCCCTAACATCTATGACAACAATGATGAAGATGCTATGACATATATGAAAAATTGCAGACCTGATGGTTGACATATGACCAATATGACGTGTCAGACCTAAAAATATCATCTAAGTGAGCGCTCATGGGAGTTAGAGAATGCCAAGAGATTCCTACACGAATTGGTGGAAGGTTGAAGGCTAGGAAGTGGAAGACATGTGGCACAACTTGGATCACTCCCTAATTCGAATTGGCTTGGATTCTATGGATGGAATTGGAACCTTAGAAGACTAAATATGTTTAAAAAATACAAGGATGAAGTAAGAGAGAGGATTTTGGTCATTTTCAGAATTTGCATTTGTGAAGAGAGCTAGTGGAGTGCTTCTCTACTTGCCTTAGCCAATTTCGAGGGTGAAAGATTCCCATCCTAGTTGGTAGTGGGAAAGGCCATTCATAAATTTCATGAAAGATTAAATGGAGTATTTGTTTGCAGGTGTAAGCTACATGGAATCTCATGGTAAATCTTAGTTCAGCTCATTCCTCCAACCATTTCCAGTTTTCTTGGCATATTCATGATCCTTGAGGAGAGGCGCATTGGGTGAGCTATTGTTCTCTTTTGGGGAGCTTATAATGCCACATTTATTTTTTCATATGATGTAAATTATCTGTTATTCACATTAAGTACTGTATAAAGCCGAGAATTCAAGTGAAATGATGTAAATCTGATCATTAATGAACAAATGGTGCCATTTTCCCCACTAGGTTGATGTATGCCAATGAAATGTTGATAAATTCGAATGGATAAGTTAAAAAATGATTCATTTATGATGTACGGAATGTTAATTATGTGTCATACAAGTTTTATGTTCAGTGTATAATATTTTGGAGTCAAATTTTGCAATTTCATAGCATTTGGAGAAGATTGCTTATCATTTCCCGCAAGGTCGAAACTAGTATTTTGTATTTGATTGGAGAGGGTTGTAGAAGGCTTAATAAAATGAATGGTGATGCATATGAGACCTTAAAAGTTTCCCTTATATTTCCTCTACCTATTTTCAGAAATTAGAGAGGGTTTAATAGCTTTTGGATAGCCATCTTCAGCACTTACCCATGGGGAATTGAACCCCAAATTGCTAGTAAAAATTCCTAACTTGACCAGAATCTTGAGGAGGTTTGAAGAAGTATTTTGAAGGTCCTAAAGCATCCATGAACCTAATAATAAAGTCCTAATAGCATTAATATACCTCCTTAAAACAATTGGGAGCATTTGGAGCCATTGGGAGACCTAGAGACCAAAACTAGTTAAGGGTCGAATTGGTGGAAAAGTGAAATTTTTACTATTTTAATAAAATTCAAAAAAGGGACATTACAAGTGGTATCAGAGAATGGTCTTGGCACCTGATTTTTTTAACCATTCATGAATACAAGGAGTCAAAGAAATAATCCACCACCCTTAGAACCTGAAATTGAAGGTGTTTTTGTTGAAGAGGAAGAAGTAGGAGAAGAAGTGCATTTTGTTGAAACCATGGCTAGGGATGAG
This sequence comes from Larix kaempferi, assembly GCA_027924585.1. Classification (NCBI taxonomy): domain Eukaryota; kingdom Viridiplantae; phylum Streptophyta; class Pinopsida; order Pinales; family Pinaceae; genus Larix; species Larix kaempferi. The sequence goes on along the minus strand of BSBM01000372.1, from coordinate 11,833,050 downwards.
AAGGAAACAAATTTAGAAGAGAAGGAGGAATTTACTAATCTATTGAAACCATTATTTGAAAACATGAACAAACAGATGATGAAAGGATTCAAATTGTTGGCTAGCCAACTTGGAAGCAAATGAGTAATAGGAGGCAGCAATAGTTCACATTCAGAAGAAAAGAAGACAATGAGTGAGCATATTTTCTCAAGCACATGACCCCATAATAGACCTAATGAATTTCAGAGCACACCAAGGCCTACTACACCTAAATTTATTGTTCCCAAATAAGAACCTAACACCCAATTTGATATTAATGCAATGGTGGTAGAATGGGAAAAAATGAGTGAAGATTGTAGAAGGACTCTACCATTTGAACAATACTTTACTGTTTCAAACAAACTCAAAAACAAGGAAGATAATAGGGCTCTATTCCAGAAAAAAGAATTAAATTGTGCAATTGGTAAAATGCCACTTCCCACTTTTGATGGTTCCTCTCAGAGTTCTGCTAACACTTGGGTGCAAAAACTAGATCTGTATTTTCAGCTGAATCCAATGGTGGAAGAGGATGCCTTAAAAATGACTATTTTGCATCTAGAAGGAGATGCCAATGAATGGTGGTTCCATGGTATGAAAAATTTGGGACATGATCAAGTTACTACCTATGGAGAATTTGTTGACAGGGTATTAGAGAGATTTGAGCAAAAGGACCCAGAATTACCTTTCAAAGAACTAGCCCAATTGAAGCAAGTGGGAACCCCTGCTGATTATATGATGGAATTTCAAAAATTATCAGTCAAGGTGGCTGATGTATCTATGGGAAGGTTAGTATTTATGTTCACTGAAGGTTTGGATGAACCCTTAAATTTTTTAGTTAAATCCCGCAAACCAACTACATTAAAGGATGCTATGAGCTTGACTAGAGATCTCCAAAATGTACTTCCTAGAACAAGGTTCCCCCCCAAGCCTAACTTCAGATTTGAAAAGAAGCCTTGGAAAAGAGATGCAATTGAAAAGAAGCCTTGGAAAAGAGATACATTTTAAAAGAATAAGAAAGAGGGACTAAATAGGGAAGAAATTAGAAGAAAAAAATTGTGTTACACATGCTTTCAACCATGGGCACCGAGGCATAAATGCACTAAGGGAAAAGCACAATACATTGAAGTATTTTCTAGTAATGATGAGTATGAAGGGGGTATGGAGGAGGAATGCCATATTTCAGATCAGGAAGAGGGGTATGATACAACAGAAGAAGGGAACAAGAAGAAAATCATCCTTCACCTGACAAAGCAAGGATGACAGTACTTTCAGTAGTGCCTCGTTACCACACCACTCAGTGCAAGGGAGTGGTACTAGGACAAAGGGCCTCAGTATTGGTAGATGGAGAAGCCACACATAAATTTATTGATGCAGACATGGTAGAGAGAAGAAAGATACCTACTGAACCATTCGATGGCTTCATAGTCATCATTCCAGGTCACAACACTATGGAGTGCAAAACATGGGTTCCAAAGCTGCAAATCACCATAGGTAATTACACTTTTTTTTATAGATTTTATGTGGTTGATGTTACTGATACTAATATGGTTTTGGGAGTGAAATGGTTGTACTCTATAGGGTAACATACAATGAAGTATCAGATTCCTGAAATGAAATTCCAAGATTCGAAAGGAATACAAACGGTTGTAAGAGGGCAGCACACCTATCTGAATCAAGTGGTGACTTCACATAGTATGAGGTCTATATTGAGGCATGGATATATTGAATGGGATGCTGAATGTTTCATCACCTTTCCCAATCCTAACATAAAGGTTGTTGAACACCCAAAGGAGATAGAGCAACCTGTAAAAAAATATGAATTTTTTTTAGAGATCTTCCACATGGTAGACCACCTGATAGGGGGTTGAGCACAACATTGTTTTGGAGGAGGGTACTTCACCCATCCAAATACCACCCTATAGACATCCAAAAAAATTCAGAGATGAAATTGAAAAGGCCATCCAAGAACTCCTAGAGTTGGGACTCATTAGACCAAGATCTAGCCCTTATGCTTCTTTAGTAGTGTTGGTGAAGAAAAAAGATGGAAACTTGAGGATGTGCATAAACTTTAGAGCTTTGAACAAGAAGACAATAAAAAATAGGTATCCTATTCCTAGAATTGATGAGCTCATGGATGAGATATTTGGGGCCAAATATTTCTCCAAAATTGATCTTAGATCAGGTTACTATCAAATTTGAATGAAGGAAGAAGATGTGCAAAAGACTGCTTTTAGATGCCACTATGGCCACTTTGAGTTTCTTGTTATGCCTTTTGGATTAACTAATGCTCCAGCCACATTCCAAGCATGCATGAATAAGATTTTTTGTAAGCAGCTCAGAAAATTTGTTTGGTTTTCTTTGATTACATTCTCATTTACAGCAAAACTTGGGAAGAGCATTTGCATCATTTAGAGGTTGTGCTGAAAATTTTGCATGAACAGTCCTTGTTTGCTAAGTTGTCTAAATGTGAATTTGGGATGAAGGAACTCTTGTATCTTGGGTACATTATTGGACAATAAGGATTGAAAGTGCACATGGAAAAGATAAGGGCTATCCTTGAATGACCATCACCAAAAAACATCACAGAATTAAGAGGCTTCATTGGAATATGCACCTATTATAGGAAGTTTGTGAAAGGATTCTCCAAATTGACTTCTCCACTCACTGATTTGACAAAGAAAGTTGCTTTCAAGTGGGATGAAGAGGCTGAAAAGGCCTTCCAAAAAATGAAATAGGTAATGAATAGTTTTCCAATACTTGCATTACCTGATTTTACTAAACCTTTTGTTTTGGAATGCTTCAGGTGAAGGGATAGGGGCTGTCCTAAAGCAAGGCCAACACCCTATAGCCTTTGAGAGTAGAAATTTGTAGGCACATGAAAAGATTTACTCTATCTATGACAAAGAAATGTTGGCCATCATGTATGCATTGGCCAAGTTTAGACAATACTTGGTGGGAAACAAGTTTGTGGTGAAAACTAATCACAACAGTCTAAGGAACTTCCTCACCCAAAAAGATCTCAATGAAAGGAAACAAAAGTGGGTAAGCAAGATCCAAGATTTTGATTTTTATATTGAATATGTGAAAGGGAAGAATAACATTGTAGCAGATGCATTATCTAGAAGACCTTCTTTTTCTCTCATGGACATTGCAAAGGATTGGAAAAACATGCTAATGGTTGAAGCCAAGAATAGTTTTGCTTGTGATGTGTTATATGGGATAAAAGGGGATGAGAACTACAAGATTTTGAATGGGATGATATATTATAAGGGAAGAATTTATTTGGTTCAAAATTCAAAACTCAAGTACAGGATTTTGCAAGAAGCACATGATTCTCCACTAGCTAGCCATCCGAGGATCTTCAAAACTTATAGGCAATTAAGGAAAAGGTTTTTTTAAAAAGGGCTGAAGGATGATGTTCTGAAATATGTGAGTGAATGTAAGTTATGTCAACAAAAAAAAACTGAACTCACATGCCCAACTGGTTTATTGCAACCATTTCCCATTCCAGAAGAAAAATGGGAGAGTATCTCAATGGACTTCATCACTGGTTTGCCCAAATATTTGGGCAAGGATTGCATATATGTGGTAGTGGATAGGCTGACCAAATTTGCTCTTTCTTTGTTTTTACATCATCTTTTAGTGTTGCACAAGTGTCTGATGTTTTTTTTAAATAAATCTTCAGATTGCGTGGGCTCCCCAAGAGCATTGTAAGTGATAGAGATAGTAGATTCATGGGTGCTTTTTGGCAAGAACTTTTCAGATTGGTGGGCACTCAATTGACTCCAAGCACAATCTATCATACACAAGCTGATGGACAAACAGAGAGAGTGAATCAATGGTTGGAGGGGTACCTAAGGAACTATGTGGGAGAGCAACAAAAAGCACGGGTAAAATGGTTACACTTGGGTGAGATTTGCTACAACACCACTTTTCATATGTCAATAGGAATGTCTCATTTCAAAGCATTATATGGTTATGAAGCACTTACTTTTTTTGAGAATATCTTTGGTGATAATAGAGCCCCAAAGGCTAAATATTGGGTGGAAGAGAGCCAAGAAAATTTAAAGCTTTTGAAAGACAACTTGCAGGTTGCTCAAAATCAGCAAAAAAAATATGCAGATCAACATAGGGAAGAAAGGACCTTTCAGGTAAATGATTTGGTATATTTGAGGTTGCAACCATATAAAAAAACATCCTTGAAAAAGAATGGAGCATAAAAGCTAAAACCAAGATACTATGTCCCATACAAGGTAGTTCGGAAGGTTGGGTAGGTAGCATATGAGTTAGAACTTCCAGAAGGAAGTAAAATCCACAATGTATTTCATGTTTCATGTCTCAAGAAGGCTACAGGTTAGCAAATTGTCATTTCAGAAACACTCCCTCCTTTGGATGATGAAGGTCAGCTCACACTTGTTCCAGAAAAAATTTTGAAGACAAGGGAAAGAAGATTAAGGAACAGAACTATCAAAGAGTACTTGGTACAATGGAAGGATCTACCAAGTGAAGATGCCACATGGGAAGAAGAACAAATTTTGCAGCATCCAAATCTGGAATTGCTTAAGGACAAGCAATCTTGGATGGGGAGGACTGTAATGTCCCCATTCAAATAAATTCATGACAGGAAAATTCCACCAATCCTACTAGTCCCCTAGGTTGGATGGAGACATTGGGATTTGGAATAAGGGGGCTAATAAATGATGTTTGTACATTAGAGTAGCATAAATATTTAATAAATGAGCTAAATAAATAACTACAAGGGAAAATCAAAGTGGCAATTGATCATGAAGACACATGGAGTATGTGGGACCCACACAAGCTAGAATTTTTATGACACATGGCATCCTCCTCTTGTAATTTCGAATCCATGGGAAGCCTAATGTTATTGGGATGAGTTGGAAGGATCATACACTTGGAAATATGCATCATAGGTCGAATTGGTATGGAAGTGTAACTCACATGGAAGAGTAAGAGTCAAATGAGAGGTTCTTGGACACTTGGGCTAGATTCCCTAACATCTATGACAACAATGATGAAGATGCTATGACATCTATGAAAAATTTTAGACCTAATAGATGACATCTGACCAATATGACATGTCAGAACTAAAAATAGCATCTAAGTGAGCACTCATGGGAGTTAGAGAAGGCCAAGAGATTCCTACTCGAATTGGTGGAAGGTGGAAGGCTGGGAAGTGGAAGACATGTGGCACAACTTGGATCACTCCCTAATTCGAATTGGCTTGGATTCTATGGATGGAATCGGAACCTAAGAAGAATAGAGATGTTTATAAAATACAAGGATGAATTAAGAGAGAGGATTTTGATCATTTTCATAATTTGCATTTGTGAAGAGAGCTAGTGGAGTGCTTCTCTACTTTCCTTAGCCAATTTCGAGGGTGAAAGATTCCCATCCTAGTTGGTAGTGGGAAAGGCCATTCATAAATTTCATGAGAGATTAAATGGAGTATTTTGTTGTAGGTGTAAGCTACATGGAATCTCGTTGTCACTCTTAGTTCAGCTCATTCCTCCAACCATTTCCAGTTTTCATGGCATATTCATGATCCTTGAGGAGAGGCGCATTGGGTGACCTATTGTTATCTTTGGGGGAGATTCTAATGCCCCATTTATTTTTTCATATGATTTAAATTCTCTTTTATTCACATTCAATACCGTATCAAGTCGAGAATCCAATTGGAATGATGTAAATCTGATCATTAATGAACAAATGGTGCCATTTTCCCCACTAGGTTGATGTATGCCAATGAAATGTTGATAAATTCGAATGGATAAGTGAAACACTGATGCATTTGTGATGTATGGATTGTTAATGATGTTTTATTCATGTTCAATGCATAAGATTTTGGAGTCACATTGTGCAATTTCATAGCATTTGGAGAAGATTGCTTATCATTTCCCCCAAGGTCGAAACTAGTATTTTGTATCTAATTGGAGAGGGTTGTAGCATGATTAATAAATTGAATGGTGATGCATATGAGACCTTAACATTTTCCCTAACATGTCCTCTTCCTCTGTTCAGAAATTCGAGAGGTTTTAATAGCTTTTGGAGAGCCATCTTTAGCACTTACGTCCCATGGGGAATTGAACCCCAAATTGCTAGTAAAAAATCCTACCTTGACCAGAATATTGAGGAGGTTTGCAGAAGTCTTTTGAAGGTCCTAAAGCATCCGTGAACCTAATAATAAAGTCCTTATACCATTCATATACCTCCTGAAACAAATTGGGAGCATTTGGAGCCATTGGGAGACCTAGAGACGAAAACTAGTTAAGGGTCGAACTAGTGGAAAAAGTGAAATTTTTTACTATTTTAATAAAATTCAAAAAAGGTACATTACACACACACACACACACATATATCGACAATAATCAAAATTATATTTTCATGTATCCATATTTGCGAAAGTTTGGAGTTCTAAGTTCCATTGAGTTGAGTGAGACCACAACCAACCGATATCCATCTTAAATGATAAATATGTTTACAACTCAAAGGATTTGATCCCTTCTAGTGCTTGATAGATCTGAGGTTAACATGGATCTATGCTCATGGCTAAAACCTATGGAGCAAGGGGCGACTTCTACCAATCATGAACACAAGTGCAATGCTAATTCTAGAAACTAAAATTCAATATTGAGGATATTGTCGCATCTAAGATGCCATACAAACATGGATTCAAAAATGATCTAGAAGCTCAAACCGATACATGAGGATGGATCCAATTAGGTGGACCCTTCCAGTGATCCTTCCCCTTTAAATATTGATGAAATTTTTAATAGATTAGATGGAACTCGGAATGTTAGCAACATATTGGATGGAGTGAAGGAATAATAAGTTGTTGTGGAAAATTAGAGCATCATGGGAGATTCAAGGTTCCCCATTTGATCAAGATGCACAAAATTTGAAGGCGTCTTTAACTGTAGTTGATACTGAAATTAAGCAACATATTGGGAAGGATAGCGCAACTCAAGGGAGCAATACACAGATTTTTTTTAAGATTCTCATTTTAAGCTAGGATATGTACAATCAATCATTTCCATTATGTAGCGAAAAGAAGTTGAATTTGCTATTGGAAAGCATGGAAGTTTCTACTTGAAATACATGTTAAAAGTAATGTAAAAGTTGAGAGACATGCCTAAGTTAAGTCTTGGGACATCTACATTCAAATAAAATGAGGTATTATTCTAAGGGTTGCATGGTTATTGATCGAGCAAAGTTAGACCCTCTTTCATTGGTTTCTTCCTAACAAGACTTGGAATTCAAAACACGTTAATCCCATCACAAGGTCTAAGTTGGAAACAGAAGTTTGGAAGTGTTTTATTTCATGGGTGATTCCATGAAGATGGGTAACTCTTTTTGGCCAAATATGACGGTGAAAAATGGAAATTTTATCCATGTATTAAATTGAATCCCTCGAAACTCATATTTTCCAAATGAATTTTGACATGCGGTTGAAAAATGAAATGTAGAGAATTATGTTGGTTTTCCAATGATATTTTTTTCGAAATATACCAATGTCATTTATCATGTCGAATTTTCATTTAATGAAACGTGTGTACTTAAAAATTTGAAGAACAATTAACAAGTAGTTTGTGTTCGTGCACAATAATTTAATGTTAAAGTAATAATTTAAAAAAATGAAATATGTGAACATGATCTAGATAGAATGCACTAGGGCTTACATATTTTTCTTTTATTTTTTCTCGAAAAATTATATTTATTATTATTTTTCAAAACTAACCAATGAATATTTCAGTCGCATTTTGCACACATGTGTGTTCGTGCACGGAATCTTTTGATTTTTTACATAATTTGCAAAACTAAAAATACCCTTTTGAAGAGGATGTGTTTATCTAGGGCTTGTGTATTTTTTCAAATTTTTTGGATGTGTATTTTGAATTTTGTGAATTTATCTTTGAGCTCAATCGAAGTTGTCGGCAGGGTTTTTTAGGGCAAGTTTTAGTAGAAATTTAAAAACAAAAGACATATGAAGATAAAAATTCATAAATTTTATATATTTGGATAGAGGATTCGTTGACGAATCCAATGGTATCAAGTCCACTCATTAATGAGCATTTAATGACATGTTTTATCTATGTGGAAGGCAGAAAAAACTTTCATTCTACAGTGAAAAGGGCTCTCGACCTATTTTTTAAGCCCTCGATCGAGCTATTTGCTCGATCGAGGGTTTTAAAATACCTTGATCGAGGGTTTTAACATACCTCGATCGAGGGTTTACCAACACCTTGATCAAGGGTTTAACAACATCTCGATCGAGGTATTTTAAAACCCTCGATCGAGGTATTTGCTCGATCGAGGTATTTGCTCGATCGAGGGCCTAAAACGAGCCTTTTTATGTTTTTGAAAAGCTAGATCTAGCTTTTCAAAAGATCGATCGAGATTTTAAAAAGCTAGATCGAGCTTTTCAAAAGCTAGATCGAGCAAAAGCTAGATCGAGCTCTTGTTTCAACCCTCGATTGAGGTTTTTTCAAACCCTCGATCGAGGTATTTTTGAGCCCTCAATCGATCTTTTAAAACCTCGACTGAGGGCTCTAAAATACCTCGATTGAGGGTCCGAAAAACAATTTTTTTTCCATTCCATCCGCCAAAAATGGTGAACCACCTTCGTGGAGTCACCCTCATATAAAGTCCAATTTTGATTATGAGTTGAAGGATGATAAATTTCCTTCAAACCCACTGAACTAGTTCTAGAGGGCACTGGAGGAGACAATAGAAAAAATGAATGCAAATGATAAAAGAGAGAAGCACAAACTAAATTTTTTGGAGTTCACAAAAGCCATAAAGAAGAAAGAGGAGTTGGGAAAGGTGGGTGAATTATCCCAAATGGCATTTGTAGACTCATTTAAAGTTTGATCTAAGTTGTAGAATTTCCCCATGTTATTCAAGTTAAAATAAAATAAAATAAAATAGTTAGAATAGAATATTCAAAAATATATTAGATGCTAGCCCTGTGGGGTAGCTCAGTCGGTTGGAGCCTTTGGGACCAAGCCTTCACGAGGTTGAGGTCTAGGGTGCTATTCTTTGGGTCTTCCGGGGTTAGGCACCCAAGTTTGGTGCTGGGGATAGGATCTGAAATAGCCTAACAAGGTGAGGCCCCTTCAGGTGGGATCCTTGGATTGATTCTCCGTGGATGTAGTGACCCAATCGGGCATGAACCACATTGAAAAAAAAATTAGATGCTGCGAAAACTATTGTTGTTTAGGAAAAGATAATGAAATTGCAGATCTCCAAAAGAACCAAGTAATTAAAGAGCTTAGATAAAATTTTGAATTTTAGGCTAAGGCCAAGGGAAACCAAAGTGTGGCATCCTTGTTGAATTACTATATGCCTTCTTGACTTCTCAAATACATTTCACGGAAAATATTGTTTCCAATACCCCACTTCACCCAAGCCGGGTCTTGCAGGAAAATATATAACCATCTCCAAAAATCCTTTATACCAAAATCTCCTTTTACTGCACTTCCTTATACAATGAACAATATCTCCCAAATGATCACTACCCAAATAAAATTGCAAGCATTCCATACCCAAACCATACAAATGGTTGTTATTCTCACAATTCTCTAGGTTTAGAGATTGGCATGCTATCATAAACCATTTACTAGCTGTCCCTTCAGATGCAATACTCATTGCCCAACCAATAGAGCAAATCAAGTTGACACAATTGATTATAAACTATAAGGTTATGGGGTCTAGAAGAGTACCTCTTTCAAGTCAGCACATGGCAACCATGGTTGTTACCAGCATTATAATTGACCAAATCTCTTGTTAGAAATTCATTGGCACTAAACCCACTTCCTCTATTGTCCACGACATATTTTCTTCTTGTCCTTCATGCTACTAGAGAGCTAGAGAATCCATCTACTCTGAATGAGACAGTTAGTACAAGGTTGAATAATACTTTGATGAACCTTGGCACTATAAAGGAGATAGTCTAAGCCCTCAATGATCGGTCCTTCAATCTGAGGGAGGTAGTTTTTCAGGGCATTTGAAACCATTACTCTCAATCCTTTGGATTTGTTATCTTTAGCCCTGAAAGATTTGATCAATAGATTTGTTCAATCTCCTTTCCTTGCATTCCATAATAGATTTCATCTCACACTATGTTCACCGATCTCTGCAGATTTTAAAAGAAAGCATTGTAGTGGGATAGAGTGCACATCTCTAGATCAAGCCGTCCTCTTAACAAATTTCAGCATAACACTTAACCCAAGTTGTGCTAAATATAAGACTAATTTGTCATCCCAAACAACATTAAAATCAACATCTGGATCGTGTATCGGCTTCCCTCCCAATCTATGAATACACCCACTCTGAACAAACTTGCAGTGAAAACTGCTAAATTTTCTAGACCTGCAATTCCTAAATCATGAGGTAAATTAACGGAATTTGTTACTGTTTCATTACTCAAACAACGATACTAAATATCCATTTCAACCATCCCACCAACATTAATATCACCAATCGCATCATGTATTGGCCTTCTTGCCACTCCTTGAATAGATCCATTTCAAAATACATTCGTTGGGAGGAGTTCTCCCTACCTGATAAACATACTAGTTCCATACTCTGCAACAAAGTTTCAGTTTCAGAGATCATATTGTATTGCTCCAAACATTACCATCAATATTTCCTCCATTGTTTGACGAAACCATGCTTGGGATGTTCTTATCTCAACAAGAGATGGAGAAACAAAGTGAATATAGTAGATTAGTAGGTGGCATAAAGGGCTAAATTTTAATTGATGTGGAAGGTAAATGAAAAGTGTTAGGATTTTTTTTACTATGCATGTAAACTCTATCTACCCCACCACTATTTGACTTGGGTAACCACTTTATCTGACAACTAGAAAACCATAGACCTGCCTTAGCCTTAATGTTGGTGAGGGCACCCCATGGGAATAAAACCTACCATGAATGAATATGAATGAGTGGATCTAAAGGCGAGGAAATATGAATATGAATCGTAAATTCGACCAAGAACTCGAGATATATTCATGAATCACATAAAATAAAATGGATTGAATAGGATTCTAAAGTGGAATTACATAAATATTGAATATATGATTATATGGTAAAATGTATCAAAAATATGAAAAAATAATGAAGTGGGTAGAATATAAGTGGGGGTTAAAAATATTATCACATCTAAATTTAAAGGAAAAATGTGGGGCGAGAAAGAATTAGAGGAAATAAAATTAAGATATTATAAGGAGGTCATTAACCATAATCTGAAAGATCAAAATTATCTCTCTGTTTTAACTAGTTCGAAGAAAAAAATTAATATAGCCAAGATGAGAACAAATTCTCATGAGCTTCATAGTGAAACAAGATGCTGGACAGTTCCTAAAACACCATGGGTGGAAAGGATTTTCCATCTATGTGAGACTATGAGCATTGAGGATGAAAGTCACTTTATGTGCGTACACCTACATTAGATCGTAGTTTCAAAATGTTTGTTACAATACAAACCTCTCTAACCTTCTAACTTGTCAAAACTATGACAACTTAGGAATGCTTCCTTTTAAGCTTTTTGAGCATAAAAATACAATTTTACAACAATCCAAGTAATCCTCTTAACGTTTCATAAACCTAAGTTGATTTCAAGTATGGATATTCATAGTAATATGAAAATATATGTTGATAGAAGAAAGCATATGAGTATTATTTTTTATTTTATACATACTTTATGTATAAAGATGAATGTTTGACGTTTAAAAATAACTTATGAGTATCTAAAAGGAGTTAATTATTTAGTTTTGGGATTTAAATAATATTAATTTAAAAAATGTCAAACTAATCAAAATTATTAATTTGTTTAGGTATTATATTATTTTATATATTTTTAAAGATGTCAAGTTATTAAAAAATATAAATGATGGCGATCATTATTGTTTTTAAAGATTAACGAGTTTTATTTGACAAATAAAAGGAATTTGATTAGATATTCTTCAGGATGTTATTTATATATTTGAACATGATGGAAATGAAAATATCGAAGTAACTTAGTAGATTAGTTTGAATGGTCAAGTGCTTTGAGCTTCATGTAGGAGGTATTGAGGCCGATCTCTCATAGTAGTTACCCCTTATTGCACACCTCACTCGACATCCCTAGCGGGTTAGGCACTAAAATTAGTGTTGATGGGTTTATAGTAGGTACCATGTGTGAAATGTGGGGAATTGTGGTGTGGGATTTCCCCACAACATTTTCCTTGAAAAATAAAAGAAATTACCAAAGTCATTAAGATTTTCTTAATTGAGGAAGTCTTGATGAGTAATTAAGTTATGAAAGGGTAAAAGTTATTCTTATATTATTAAGTATAGGGCAAGTTAAAAGGAAATGTTGTCCATCCTCAGCTTTCTTTGTATCACAAACTTTAGATATTTTCTCATCCCAAGGTGTTTTTGAATTAGTCCATTAATTGGTTTCACTATGGATGTTATGAGCATTGGCTAAATTGTGGAAATATTTATTTTGTTCTTGAAGCTCTTAATGTTGGAAAATTAGTTATGATTAGTGAAATTAGGCAACCTTTGTAGTATTTCAACTTCCTCTTATTAATGATTCGTTGTGATTCTAGATCTTGACTTTAAAATGCATAGGGATGTAAGATTGAGAATTGTCGATATTAGGTAATTTGATTGTCTTCTTTTATGTTCCAACAATTAAGTCAATCTTTAGAATCTGTATCACAACCTCTTTAAATCTTGCGTCGGATACTAATATTTATTAAAGCAGTAACATGGAGCCTATCTTTGCCCAATGTAAGCAATTTATGTTTGTAGTCCAACTATCTATTCATAGCTTTTGAAATTACAACTAGCTTCAATAAAGAGAATTAGGCTAATTTGCTCAATTTTATTCCAAGTGACATTAGAGATGCTACAAGTCCAAACTTCATAACATAAAGAAAAACTGGGATAACTAAGTGTTTAAAATGATTTTTTAATATCGATACTAGAGTTAAAAAATTATACATATTTTTTTTTATACCACAATAAGATTTCCAACTGTTCTCTTCTTGACAACGTGGTCCCAATTCAAATGAGAATTGAAATCACTACCTAAGTACTTGTAAGAATGCACATATTCATTGATGTCATCATCATACAAAATCAAAGGATAAATTACTTTCTTAGATTTAATTACCATAACCTTAGTTTTATAGATATTAATGGTAAGTTCATAATTTTACAGAATTGTAGGAGAACGTTGAGTTGCTTGGGAATATATTTAATAGTTTTACAAGGAGAAAAATATTATTAGTGTCAAAGAGAAGGGCGGAAAACATTCCTAATATATTAATATCAATGCATTCTTGCTCTTCTAAACATTGCTTAGTTTTATCAATATAGATACAAAATAGAGTGGTAGAAGGAATCACCCTTGCTTAACACCAATATTACAATTAATGTACATTGATCATCATTATTACCTATCATCCTATCTATAACCATTTCATAGAGCCTAATCATAACACTGTCGAGATTGAGAGGGATCCCAATTTATCCCATTATTTTCCGTAGCTTGGTTCTAGGCACACTGTCGATATTTTCTAAAAGCAATGGAACAACAAATGAGATATTCTTTTTTTGTCTACTAGAATCAACAATAACTCTAAGGAAGACAAGGTGATTAATTGCAGCATGATGGACGTTCTTGATACATTGTGTTCTTCATCCCTTTTATTAATGTCCTCAAGATTTTCATTTATTTTCTTTCAAGAATCAAGCCAAATAAACGTTCTTGATACATTGTGTTCTTCAGCCCTTTTATTAATGTCCTCAAGATTTTCATTTATTTTCTTTCAAGAATCAAGCCAAATAATTTTTCTAGAAGGGGGGTAATCATGATAGTTTAAGAAAGGTCATCCTGGTTTTTGGATTTTAAAATAGGGAAAATTAAACTTTTAGGGAATTATTTCTTGACTTGATTGTAAATATGCTTAATATGAGGCACCAAGTTCAAAGTCCCAAGCTTTGAGATCTCAACTTGTTATTCTTCAATGTTTTTAGGTTTTCCATTAGTGAGGCAATCAATGCCATATTTTTATCCTCAATTGAGAAAACCTTAGTGCAATGAGCAGTTGGGGGGACACATAAAATTTGTTAATGTAGCAATTCAGTCATTTGCGTTAATATCACCCAATTCTTTATCTTTTATAAGGATCATGCTAACCCAAAATATTTTAGGATCTCTTTTACATAACTCTACAAGTCTCTCTTGATTTTTGGTTAATTATTGTTTTTTTTTCTTTTTTATTAAGTACTTATAATATTTAATCTTATTTGTCCTTTTGATCTCATTAGATTTGCTTCTAATCTCCCTCCTTTTAATACGTTCTAGGTCATATTAATGGTTCAAAAGATTATGTTTTCCTTTAATACACCATTTTTAAGAGTACTTTTCTAAGCACAAAGTTAGGTTTAAAGTGAAATTTTCGTTATAAAAGTTAATTTGTTTTATTTTTCATATCATATTTGAATAACTCTTATAAATTTTTGAGAAAATGGGAAGCTTTTTCATTGTCAAAGAGGACTTGATTTCCATTATTGTGCAAAGTGGTTTCCTCAAGGGTCATATCTATATTTGAAGTTACTATGTGTGAACAATGAATCTTCGAGTGTGGTTCATCATCTTTAAATTTATTTCTCAAAGGTATATTGATATGGCATAATCAATACACTTCTACCCTTCCTATGAATCCAAGTCATATGGTTAGAATCATGCTCATGTTGGAACTCATTACAAATGACCAGGTCATGGCAAGAATTCATCCTAAGAAGCTTAGTGACATGCAAGTTCATTCCTTATCATTTGAGCTTCTTTTATATTTAAGACTTGATTGACATCATCTCTATCCACAAAGCATTGAGATTAAAATTATGAGTGATAATATTGGATTGAGCCCTACTGATTTTAGCATTAAAATTTCTCAGAAGAAGAATATCCCCTTTAGCTTTCACAATAACAATATCATTCTCTAAGTTAATAAAATGGTGGTCCACAAGATTAGGCTTCTTGTAAAAGGTAGAGTTGAAAGGGGCAAAGTAACAAATAGTAAGAAAAATGATATCATTGTATACAAAGTGATATTAAGTCAAATGTATTGGTTATAGGGATTGATTTTATATGCCTTAATATTTGAATTAAGCTCCTTCTTCATGTAGAAATAGATACCACCCATTGTTTTGTGTATTTACCTTTTATTCCAAATTGAGAAAATAGTATACCATTTAAATTGAGGATATGCATTTCTTCATGCTCCCATGTTACAATGAGCAATATAATATTAACTTAGGTATGTATGCAACTTAGCTTAGGACTCTTAAAGAGAATCTGATGATTCGTCATAATGAACCTGAGTTTTATTTTTCCTTATTTGTTACTGTACAAGTTATCCTTTATTACTACTCTTCTAGTCCTTATTATTGCACATTTTCTTGTTTTCCTAGCATATTTGGTTTTTAGGACTTCCTTTCTCAATTCAATTTCATCTTGAAGGATAAGGCCTTCATTTATGAATACCTCATCGTTTTAATATGGAAAATTTTCCAATAATGTTTCATTTATTTTCCATTACTTTCAATACTACATCTTATCTTCAATATTTTGAATTCTCTTTGCTTTCAAAATCCCTAGGTTTCATTTTTTTGTATAATGTCTAATGAGTTGGGTAGAACATATTCATCAATTTTCTCCTCTAGCTCAACCATGATAAGCTTTAGAGTTAGTGCGTTGTGTTTGTGATCAAGTTTGAGAAGCTTATGCATTTCCTCCTTGATTGTTTGGATGTCAATGTTTGTCTTTTGGAATGGTGAGGAACAAATCCTCTCCTCAAGCTCCTTAATTTTGAAGTCAACAATAGTGGTATGACTAGAGTTAGAAGATTATTTCTTTAAAGCCATTAACATGGAGACACCAATTGGAAAGTTTTCCGAAATTTTAATAAATAGAAACTCATATTCCTTCACTTAATATTATGTTACAAAGTTTTATAACAAATTTCTACATATTATATTGTTGATCCCCTCATAGGAGTAATGATGAAGTTCTTCATTAACACCCAATTTCATTTATAGATAAAAATAATCATGTTCCTTCTTTTTTCCCTACAACTTAAGTTTGTGCTTAGTAGACATCCAAATTATCACTATGGTTTGAGAGTATGTAACCACTCTTTTGTCGGTTTAGAAGAAGACTAAACACCCTAAGATTTTGATTTTTTTTATTTGCAATGTGGGATGGGTCAAAATAATATATTGTATACTAACACCTATGTTATTTAATATTTTGTATAATTATAATACAATGGTGAATACCTACAAAAATGTTTTTGTTCTTTTTATTAATTTTTTTATATGTTCTTCAAATAATACATTGCCAAGCTATCTAAATTTTTTCTTTATGAAGGCTTCTTGATATTGTGCTTTTTCTTGTTATGGATTTAATCACATCCTCAATATTATCGCCGTGGATTTCACCACATCCTCAATATTATTGAACATACGCAAGATCCTTAACTTGTATTCCAAGTATTATATTCATGTACCCAAATGCATATTACAAATCACCATACACTTCAAATTTGAAAGACCTATTTAGCAAAAACAAATCTACTAAAATTTCAATTTTATGCATGGACATTTTTTCACTCAATTAGTTAAATCTCTTATATTTATAGAAATAAAAGTCAAAAGAAAAATAATTATAATTTAATTATTCTAAATTTAATAATAATAAAAATTCTAACAACTTAAAAAAAATACTTAATTATCTTTATGAATATCCTATGTATATAACTAATAACTCATATCATTTTGGTTTTAAGTGACTGCCTTACTATAATTCAATGATTTTTTTAAAAAGTCACTCTAATTTCGCCATTTTCCAGTGAATCGTGAAGAGGTCACTCTAGTTTTACAATTTTGCCAATACATTATTTCCAAAAACAATTTAGTCAAAGAAAGGTTTGTGTTTACCATAATAACAATGAGCCAGAGTTTCCAGCAAAGTGCTTGTAGGAAGGAATTTCTAGTATAAATTAGCAATATGAAGATTGTGATGGGCTAGACACTACAACTTGAAAATTATGACTTGGACATGACAACTTACAGGGATGTTAATAAAGGCTTGCAAAGCAGAGATCAACTTGAATGTGATCAAGCATTCTGTATCTTACTATTAAATAAGAATTTTGATGTAATTTTATATAATGTAATTAACATAAATATTGAATGACATGTTGCAATTATGATGTTAAAATGTTATGGGATCGAGGTTGAACCATATGCTCATCGTGTATGTAGCATGTTTTGTGAAAAGTTATAAACTAAATTATGATTATGTTTCATTCTTCTTGTATGTAAAGATCTCTATAAATTCCCTTTTCTTTCACTTTTTTTTTATATATAACAAGAAAAAGTTGCGTTGTAGCAAATTCCCTGCCATAGGTGCCCATGCATCAGTTTTTACTCGAAATTTAATTTATACCAATGGGAATCTAATGTGTACCTGCAACTAGGCACGTAAGCCAACCATATTCTTTGGAAACCCATTCCAGAGAATATTGCCAAAATTGGAGGTTGAACCCTCGAGGTCGTGGTCACACAAAAAGAAAACCCAACTCACCAAATGCCACGCATTGGCCCATAAGACTCTTCTATACATCGATGGGAATAGTATCACAAAGTGTCCAAGAAGGAAGGATGAAAACAACTTCTTGCATTAAGTCTCTTATCAATCTTGGATAGAGATCAAGGGCAGGTTAAGGAAATCGAATTGTAATGGAAAACAAAAAAATGGATTCTTGAGTCTTGATGTGAGGAAGGAATCATAACTGAGAGAATCATGGAAGAGTTCGGTGTTTAGACGAGGAGAATGATTCCTAGATTGAAGAAATTGGTTTCTGTATTTTTGGTAGTGGAAAGAAGATTCAAGGGGAATCTTGGAGAAACTCATTGGAAGAGAGGCATCAACTAAGGGTCAAATTACTTAGATTAGAGAAATTGATTCCAATGAGGAAATCAACTAAGCAGATGAGCTCAAAATTCCTTCAAGAAAAACAAGTTAGAAAATGAAGTCATTATGCCGAGAAGGGAAATGGACTCAGTAATATGAATTCGATTTCCCAAGTGAATAACATCAACAAAACACCCACAAGTGTGGTGGATAAAAACTCTTAATAGATGATGACCAATGTCCAATGGTAAAAAACTGTATAGTGGAGAAGTTGTGTGACAATAGTGGATGCTTGCAATAAGAAGTTAAGTCGTTGAGCAACAATGTTCCACACTCGCGGATCAAGCCACACAACATTGATGCCACATAGACTAAACAAAATTTAGTTTTTGAAAAAGTTGTTTTGACTCAGTCGAAAGATGGAAGTGATTTTTGAGAGATAGGATAGACTCAGTGCCAAAGATAGATTTGAGTTTCCAAGGGGGAATCAACTTGCACAGGGATTCAAATAGCTCAATGTCACAAACCGATCAGTTGAGCAAATCATTCCAACTGGAAAGAGATTCAGTTTCCTCAGTTAGAAAAATCGGTCATCTTGAAGCAAAATCAAATTGTTGAGTGATCAATCAACCCAATAGATTGACCAAGAGATGCAGTCCAGTGGACTTGGAAAAAGGAAATCAAGTAATTCAACTACGATTGTTTTCAACTGGAAGAGATGAGTTTCCTGTTGAGGATAAATGCTTGAAATTCCATGAATTCTTTTAAATATTTGTAACTACCAACCAAAGGTTTGCAACGTTGAATCAATGTTAAGTATTGAACCAGAGCCATGCAATATTTTGGACCTTGTTCAATTGGAAATGCAGAGCAATGCTTGAATTCCACTGGAGTCTTGACAACAAGGAAATATTGGTGCATACTTCCATACTTTTTCCAATGAGTTGTTGAAGGAAGAAAAGCTACAAGCTAGTAGCCATGAATAGATCAATGCCTCTATGAGAGTTGTTATCTATTGTAACATGAACTGGGGATTCTCATCCAAGTGAGGAAATGCAAAATCTGAAATGAAAATTAATCCAAGGTATTGTACAAAGAGAACATTGGTCCTTCTTGGGAAATGGTACGATAGTCCCCAAAATCAAGTAATCATTCTAATGTTTTGACCTAAACACTATTGAGAAGATATAAAAGACATGATTAAATATGGCTTGGTTCAATTGCTTTGGGAGGGCAAGACTTTCAAACATAGAGAGAATGATGTAATCATCCTATAGTTATAGAGTTTCTGACACAGGAGGAACCCTTTGTAATTTGCATTTTTTGAATTCATAAAGTATTAACCAAGCCCTTTATTTGTTTATGGGTTTGCGTTATTGGGTTTTCAAGCTAATTTTTAGGTTTGTGAGAAGATTGTTTTTTTCTTGCACTACAAATCTAGTTCGATAAACAATAGCATTAAGATGCTAAAGCAAAGTCTCAACCTAATCACACAAGATAAATGAAACGAAACTAGAAAAAGCAAACAAATATAACTTGGAAGCCGTATTGGTGAAAAAAGTTAGCCTTAGACTGATCCATTATGTATGATATTGTTATCAGATCATTGAGTTATCAGATCATTGACTTCTTGACCTGAAGGAGTTGTAGCAGCACTACCATGGATAAATCCTTGAAAAGAGAAAGCCTCAAAGAGTTGCATACATTAAATTAGAATATTTAGGACAAGAATCTAGAGTTTAGGTTTTTTTTGTAGTGACCACAGGGTATAATATCAATAAAGACCTACAATTTAGGCCAAACATATAGTGGAGGATTTCCTCACTACATTAATGAAGAAAATACCTAAATTGCAAGGTTAGGTTTCACTAGTGACTCATGATAAGGAAAGCATGGCACAAAAATACCATGGAAAAGTTGCAAGAAGGATTGGCAACCAAGGAGGAGTTTTGTCCCGACTCTAAGAAATGTTAAAAGGGATAAAGAAAAGGAAAAACCCTATACTATAAAAAATACTGCCACAGTAAGAGATCCTTGGACAAGACATAACATACATGTCAAGGAACTTCCTTTATCATGTGAATCAACAAACGAATCTATCTATAGAATCGATTTTAAAATGTTAGAGAAAGATGTGCAATGTAGACCAAATCCTCCGCAAGGATGCCCAAGGAATGAAGAAACCAATAGCAATTGATTATTGGCATCAACATGAAGTTATTGTATACATTAATAGCAAAATAGTGATAAACGTTGAATGCTCCAAAGTTGTCCAATGTAGAGAACCTCTCGCTACAACTAGATAACATACATAATTCTTGCCAAAAAGATTAAGTTTGTGAAGGCCATGAAGGATCACAATGAAATCACTTTGAAGGAAGAGCATCTAATATTCGACGAAGGTGGAAGAAGGCAACTTGAGAAAGGGAGGAAGACACTATAACAAGTTTGAACAAGCTCCGATCGGGATAAATTTGAGATCCTTCAAGCAACCAAGGTTGTACCAGTGCTTGGGAATCCAAGTGATAAAAGGTTAAAGGCAGCAGCGACCCTTTATCGAAAACTTAGCAATTAGTATGCTGATCCATCTCTGAGACTTATCAGTTAATAATATGACCCATCTTGTCTCGGAGACTTAGAAGTTAGTACACCGACCCATCTCAAAGACTTAGCGATTAGTAAGATGACACATATCATAAACTTAGCAGTTAGTAGGCCGACCACATTCATTATCTTATTGGAATTTTTAACAGTAAAATATGCACTCATTTATCCCCATGTAAAAAATTCTTTCCTTGTTTACTCATCGGAGGCTTAAGAATTATGCTGTTGATTCATCTCGTTGGTCTAGTATTTTTATGGCGTCGACCCTTACTTACACACGGTGGTGATTTGAATTTTAAGCACGCTTGAATAGAACTAAGCATGTGGTGTACTTGGTTTAATATGCTTCCTGAATTATTGCTACTTTGGTCTTCAACTATATTTTGCAATGAACATCCCATAGTATTACAGGTATGAGAAGAAGCTCCATTGCTCTTGATTTTCATGTGCATGGATTTCTCTACAGGCGACAGTGTCTACTGTTGAATTTCCAAGTGCTGAATGAGAGAGGGGGAAGTCATAACTATTACAAATGAAAAGGAGGCGTAGATCAGTGGGAAAATTGCACTTGTTGATCATTGGTAGCCACAACTACTTCCATATGGTATGGAATGGATGACATCGAGAGCACTCAAGAAATGATTGGTTTTTATTCTAAGGAGTCTCTGTCCAAAGGATTGAAAATTTATTTGATTATGGCAATATATATTGGGTTTAAGAGTGCTTTGATATGGGACTTAAATTTGGAACCTACAATTCTCTGCAAGATTGGGAATAGATAGGCCCCTTGGGTAGTTGTCTCAAAAATAATACACTATTTTATGGGAGTAGATAGGCCGCTTTGGGCTTAGTGCATTGGCCATTGGCAGTGTGAACCCGATCATTAAGACTGTCGTGAGATGAAAAAGTTGGATGGCTGGAATATTCGTTATGAAACCGCTTAAAGTGTTCAAAAAGTCTTTGACAGAGAGGTGATTCATGGATCATAAGTTGATACCTTTGGATGAATTTCTTGATAAAAAGATCAATGTGATCCGAAAAGAAAAATAAGAAATATTTTTCATTTAAGGTGGTTCCTGCATGGTTCATCCAATGGGGAATTGACCACCCTTGGCGAATACTGATGTCGAAATTACATTACTGGAAGCATAGGTGGCCATTTCGAGTCAACAGGGAGTGTGAACCCAAAGAGAGTAGCCACTCTCCCCTTTTCCCTTTGCCATTTGTAATTTGCCTTTATTTCTTGGCTTTCAAGACGCTCTAGAGACTTCACCATTTAAAGGATGTGTTGGTTGTTATATATCAGACGACCCTGGTCTTTCATGCGATCTTTTCTGCGTCTGCAACGTGGGAAGATGTTATTTGCTTGATGCCTATTCATTTGATTTTCTTTCATAATTGTTTGATATTGTTGCCACTTTACTTAGTTAAAGCAGGCAAAAGAGGGAATAGAGTTCATGTGTAGTTATCGGATCGAATGCATAGACATACACTTCTTTTCCCAAGCAGTCTTGAATGATTATTCCTTATTTGGATGCGGGTGAACTACATTGTTGGGACCCACCATCGCCTTTTTATCAAGAGGTAGTTGCAATCAGATGGTCGATGGGCAGTACGTTTCCAAATATGAAAGGTGGGCCTTGACTTACAATTGTGTGTATTCGAGGGCCTTGCCTTACGATTGATTTGCTTCAGGGCATTGACTAGAAGGCAAATATGGAAAGAACATCTCATTCAAATATCAAAGAAAGCAAACGAATTGGTAAGTTCATTCAATCAAAACAACCCCACATTGAAAAAGCAAAACAAAAACAATGACCCAATGTGTGCTATATTTAAATTCACATTTTCCAAAATAATCATAATGATCTTAGTCTAGACTCTGAATGAGCTCCCACAGATTCAATTGTAAAATTCTTTAATCTAATCCGGTCAACAAATTCTAACGATAACATAGTATTTGACCAAGTCAGTTAATCCAAACCAGAACGAAACACCAACTATGCAAGGAAATAGTTAGATCATCATAACCACAAACATAATAAAGTCCCAAGACAATAGCTTGTTGCTAACTTAGTAATATTTGTCCTTAACAGAGCATCCAGAGCAGATATGGTTCAGATTGATCAGAAAGGTAAAATATAGAGATCTTTGTAATGAGGAAATAACAATGATTTTGATTAAGATAAACAGTCATAAATTTTTTGAGATAACTTCTATTTACGATATGCCTTCTTGACTTCTCAAATACTTCACACATCACATAAATTATTATTTCCAATACCAAGAAAATATAGAGCCATCTCCCAAAATCCCTTATATCCAAGGCTCCTAGTGCGCTTCCTGATACATTGAACACTATCTCCAAAACTATCACTACCCACATAAATATGCAAGCAGTGCATGCCCAAACCATACCAATGGTTGTTATTGTCACATTCAATAATCATCGCCCAACCAATAGAGCAAATCAAGTTGACACAACTGACTATAAACTATAAGGTTCTGGGGCTTAGAAGAGTACCTCTTTAAGTTCAACACATATGGAAATTATGGGGTTGTTAACATTATAATTGACCAGATCTTTGGTTAGAAACTTACTGGCATCAAATCCACTTCCTCTACTATCCACAACATAATCTGTTATTGTCCTTCTTGCTACTAGAGAGCTAGAGAAACCATCCACTCTGAACCAGAAAGTTAGTACAAGGTTGATTAATACTTCTGTGAACCTCGACACTATAAAGGAAGTAGTCTAAGCCTTCAATGATCTGTTCTCCCATCTGAGCGAGATAGTTTTCCAGGGCATCTGAATCCATTACTCTGACTCCTTTGGATTCGTTATCTTTAGCCTTAGAAGCTCTGATCAATAGCTTTGTTCAATCACCTTGTCTTTCATCCCAGAATAGACTGCATCTCACTCTACTTTCACCAATATCTGCAGATTTTAAAGCAAAGCATTACACTAGGATAGAGTCCAAAGCATTACACTAGGATAGAGTCGACATCTCTAGATCAAGTCTTCCTCTTAACAAATCTGTAATAAAAATGGCCAGTTTGCTGAAAAATTAAAAAACCTGTCACCGTTGCACTCAACCCAAGTTGTGCTAAAAGGAAGACTACTTAGCTATCCCAACGAGCTTTAATATCAATATCTGCATCAGTTATGGGCTTACCTCGCAATCTATGAATACACCCATTCTGAACGAACTTGCAGTTAAAACTGCTAAATTTCCTGGACAAGTGATTCCTAAATCAAGATGTTAATTAACAAAATCTGTTACTGTTTCATTTAAACTCAATCAACGATGCTAAATAGCTATTTCAACCAGCCAACCAACATTATCATCACCAACCACATCATGTAGTGGCTTCCCTCCCATTCCTTTATTACAACCAATTCAAAATACATTCGTAGGGAGGAGTTGTTCTCCCATCCTGACAAACAGACTGGTTCCATACTGTGCTAGCAAGATTTTACAGCAAAGTTGCAGAGAGCATATTGCAGGTCTCCATAACATGACCATCAAGTTTTCCTTTTGACTCCATTTCTTGATGAAACTCAAATGTTTGACATGAATGTAAGTGGTTGTTCTCTTGTCAACATCTGGAGAAACAAAGTGAAGATAATAGATGGCATACAGGGGCCAAACCTTTCTTGATATGGAAGGTAAATTGAAAGTGGTGGGAAAACGTTCATTGCATGAATATGAATGTAGGTGGGTGACAGGGTGAGGAAATATGAACATTAACATGAATGGTAAAGTGGACCAAGAAATTGAGATATATTCCTTACTTCATGGTGAGGACTTTTGATTCCAATTGAGGGATCACACAAGTAAAATTTTGTTAACATTGTATAATTTTTTAAAGTTTTTTTAACATGTATTTAAAATAATGGTTTTTTTAAAAGTAATTATTGATTTGTTTAGATATTGATTAAAGATGCTAAGAAGTTAAAAGAAATATCTATAATGATAATGACTACAAGTAAGGTTTATGTATGAAAGGAATTTCACTTCATAGTTTTCAAGATGTCATTTCTATATTTGAACATGGTGGAAATGAAAGTACCAAAGAAACCTAGTGGGCTAGTATGAGTGTTTTGAGTTTTTTCACTCAGGTCGGTTGCCTCTATTACACACCTCATTCTATGTCTATACTAGGTTAGGCGTTGTAATTAGTGTCGACGGGTTTACATTGGGTACAATCTGTGAAATGTGGGGAATTGTGTTGAGGGGTTTCCCATGATATTTTCCTTCGATAATTAAAAGAAAGTACCAAGTCATTAAGATTTTGTATGGGAGGAGGTTTTGAAGAGTAATTAAGTTATGAAACCGAGGTAAAATTATGTCTTGTATTATTAAAGGTAGGGCAAGTCAAAAGGAAATGATGTTCATCATCAATCTCCTTTGTATCACAAATTTACATATTTTCTCATTGTGCTTTTGGAATAGTCCATCAATCAATTTCACTATGGAGGTTATGAGCATTGACCTTGATTTTAGAAATATTTGTTTTTTTCTTAAAGCTCTCATGGTTGGAAAAATAATTATGGTTAGACAAATTATGCAACATTGAGTATTTCAATTTCCTCTTATTAATGATTGCATTGTCATCTAAATGTTAACTTCAAACTTCACATGGGTGTAAAATTGAGGATTGTCGATATTAGTAATTCAATTGTTTTCTTTGATGTTCCAGTAGTTTACCCAAGCCTTGGAATCTATAGCCCAACCTCTTTAAATCTTGCAGTGACGACTAATCATACTATTAGAAATAACATAAACCCTATCTTAGTCCAACTTGAGCAATTTGTGTTTATAGTCCAAATATTCCATCATGGATTTAGGCTATACAAAAGTACATCTAACTTCAATCAAGAGAATGGGGTTAGAAGCATTGCATTTAATTTTAAAATTATAAGTTATGAAGTGTTTTGATATTGCTTAATTTTATTCAAGTCTCAAAAGAGATGCTATAAGTCCAAAGTTCACATCTTTTGAATAATAACTAGGATAACTAAGTGCTAACATTTTTTCTTCTTCTTATCCCAATCCTAAGGCTCAAAATTTCTACATTTGTTGTTAATACTGTAATAGACTTTCCAAACACTAATGATTCTCTTCTCACTAGTGTGGCTCTAGTTCAAATGGGAATTGAAATTGTTACCTAAGTACTCATAAGAATGCACCTCTTCAAGGTGTCACAACCATACAAAATCAAAACATAAATTATTTTGTTAAATTTGATTATCATAATTTTGGTTTTATTGATATTGATGGTAAAATCATGATTTTTATAGAATTGTAAGAGAGCTTTGAGTTGTTTGTAAAAATATTCAAAAGTTTTTGCAAAGAGAACAATATCATTAGCATCCCTCTCCTAAACATTATCCAATTCTATAGATATAGATACCAAATAAGGTGGTATAAAGGCCCATCTTTGCTTAACACCAAATATTATAATTAATGTCCATTAACTATCATTATTGCATCTCATATTATTAATAACCTTTTTGTAGAGCCTAATCACACCATCATGGAGATTAGAAGAGATCCCAATTTCTTCCTTTTTTTTTTCTATAGCTTGGATTTAGGCACAATGTTTGAAAGATTTTCTAAAAACAACAAAAGCAACAAATAAGATATTGCTTTTTGTCTATTACAATTCTCAACAATAACACTAAGGATGGAAAGTTAGATCAATAATAGCATGATGATTCTTTATACATGCATGTCCTTTAGCCCTTTTATTATTGTCTTAATTTTTTTGGAAAAAAGGGTAACATGATAGTTCAATAATTGGACTAGTCATCTTAGTTTCTAGATGTGAAAATATGAATAATTAAAATTTTAATCCATTTTTAGGGAATACTTTATTGATAACTTGATTCCAAAGATGTTTTATATGTGGCATAAAGATCAAACTCCCAAATTTTATGATCTCGGTTTATTATCCTTCATGTAACTACTCTTTTGTCGGTTTGGAAGAAGACTAAACACCCTAAGATTTTGATTGTTATTATTTGCAATGTGGGATGGGTTAGAATAATATATTGTATACTAACACCTATGTTATTTAATATTTTGTATAATTATAATACAATGGTGAATACCTACAAAAATGTTTTTGTTCTTTTTATTAATTTTTTTATATGTTCATCAAATAATACATTGCCAAGCTATCTAAATTTTTTCTTTATGAAGTCTTCTTGATATTGTGCTTTTTCTTGTTATGGATTTAATCACATCCTCAATATTATCGCCATGGATTTCACCACATCCTCAATATTATTGAACATGAACAAGATCCTTAACCTATATTGCAAGTATTATATTCATGTACCCGAATGCATATTACAAATCACCATACACTTCAAATTTGAAAGACCTATTTAGCAAAAACAAATCTACTAAAATTTCAATTTTATGCTTGGACATTTTTTCACTCAATTAGTTAAATCTCTTATGTTTATAAAAATAAAAGTCAAAAGAAAAATAATTATAATTTAATTATTCTAAATTTAATAATAATAAAAATTCTAACAACTTAAAAAAATACTTAATTATCTTTATGAATATCCTATGTATATAAATAATAACTCATATCATTTTGGTTTTAAGTGACTGCCTTACTATAACTCAATAATTTTTTTAAAAAGTCACTCTAATTTTGCCATTTTCCAGTGAATCGTGAAGAGGTCACTCTAGTTTTACAATTTTGCCAATACATTATTTCCAAAAACAATTTAGCCAAAGAAAGGTCAGTGTTTACCATAATAACAATGAGCCAGAGTTTCCAACAAAGTGCTTGTAGGAAGGAATTTCTAGTATAAATTAGCAATATGAAGATTGTGATGGGCTAGACACTACAACTTGAAAATTATGACTTGGACATGACAACTTATAGGGATGTTAATAAAGGCTTGCAAAGCAGAGATCAACTTGAATGTGATCAAGCATTCTGTATCTTACTATTAAATAAGGATTTTGATGTAATTTTATATAATGTAATTAACATAAATATTGAATGGCATGTTGCAATTATGAGGTTAAGATGTTATGGGATTGAGGTTGAACCATATGCTCATCGTGTATGTAGCATGTTTTGTGAAAAGTTATAAACTAAATTATGATTATGTTTCATTCTTCTTGTATGTAAAGATCTCTATAAATTCCCTTTTCTTTCACTTTTTTTTTATATATAACAAGAAAAAGTCGCGTTGCAGCAAATTCCCTGCCATAGGTGCCCATGCATAAATTTTTACTCGAAATTTAATTTATAGCAATGGGAATCTAATGTGTACATGCAACTAAGCACGTAAGCCAATCATATTCTTTGGAAACCCATTCCAGAGAATATTGCCAAAATTGGAGGTTGAACCCTCGAGGTCGTGGTCACACAGAAAAACAACCCAACTCACCAAATGCCACACATTGGCCCATAAGACTCTTCTATACATCGATGGGAATAGTATCACAAAGTGTCCAAGAAGGAAGGATGAAAACAACTTCTTGCATTAAGTCTCTTATCAATCTTAGATAGAGATCAAGGACCGGTTAAGGAAATCGAATTCTAATGGAAAACAAAAAAATGGATTCTTGAGTCTTGATGTGAGGAAGGAATCATAATTGAAAGAATCGTGGAAGAGTTCGATGTTTAGACGACCAGAATGATTCCTAGATTGAAGAATTTGGTTTCTGTATTTTTGGTAGTGGAAAGAAGATTCAAGGGGAGTCTTGGAGAAACTCATTGGAAGAGAGGCATCAACTAAGGGTCAAATTACTTAGATTAGAGAAATTGATTCCAATGACGAAATCAACTAAGCAGATGAGCTCAAAATTCCTTCAAGAAAAAACAAGTTAGAAAATGAATTCGTTATGCCGAGAAGGGAAATGGACTCAGTAATATGAATTCGATTTCCCAAGTGAATAACATCAACAAAACACCCACAAGTGCGGTGGATAAAAACTCTTAATAGATGATGACCAATGTCCAATGGTAAAAAACTGTGTAGTGGAGAAGTTGTGTGACAACAGTGGATGCTTGCAATAAGAAGAGAAGTCGTTGAGCAACAATGTTCCACACTCTCGGATCAAGCCACATAACATTGATGCCACATAGACTAAGCAAAATTTAGTTTTTGAAAAAGTTGTTTTGACTCAGTCGAAAGATGGAAGTGATTTTTGAGAGATAGGATAGACTCAGTGCCAAAGATAGATTTGAGTTTCCAAGGGGGAATCAACTTGCACAGGGATTCGAATAGCTCAATGTCACAAACCGATCAGTTGAGCAAATCATTCCAACTGGAAAGAGATTAAATTTCCTCAGTTAGAAAAATCGGTCATCTTGAAGCAAAATCAAATTGTTGAGTGATCAATCAACCCAATAGATTGACCAAGAGATGGAGCCCAGTGGACTTGGAAAAAGGAAATCAAGTAATTCAACTACGACTGTTTTCAACTGGAAGAGATGAGTTTCCTGTTGAGGATTAATGCTTGAAATTCCATGAATTCTTTTAAATATTTGTAACTACCAACCAAAGGTTTGCAACGTTGAATCAATGTTGAGTATTGAACCAGAGCCACGCAATATTTTGGACCTTGTTCAATTGGAAATGCAGAGCAATGCTTGAATTCCACTGGAGTCTTGACAACAAGGAAATATTGGTGCATACTTCCATACTTTTTCCAATGAGTTGTTGAAGGAAGAAAAGCTACAAGCTAGTAGCCATGAACATATCAATGCCTCTATGAGAATTGTTATCTATTGTAATCTGATTTGGGGATTCTCATCCAAGTGAGGAAATGCAAAATCTGAAATGAAAATTAATCCAAGGTATTGTACAAAGAGAACATTGGTCCTTCTTGGGAAATGGTATGATAGTCCCCAAAATCAAGTAATCATTCTAATGTTTTGACCTAAACACTATTGAGAAGATATAAAAGACATGATTAAATATCGCTTGGTTCAATTGCTTTGGGAGGACAAGAGTTTCAAACATAGAGAGAATGATGCAATCATCCTATAGTTATAGAGTTTTTGACACAGGAGGAACCCTTTGTAATTTGCATTTTTTGAATTCATAAAGTATTAACCAAGCCCTTTATTTGTTTATGGTTTTGCGTTATTGGGTTTTCAAGCTAATTTTTAGGTTTGTGAGAAGATTGTTTTTTTCTTGCACTACAAATCTAGTTCGATAAACAATAGCATTAAGATGCTAAAGCAAAGTCTCAACCTAATCACACAAGATAAATGAAACGAAACTAGAAAAAACAAACAAATATAACTTGGAAGCCGTATTGGTGAAAAACGTTAGCCTTAGACTGATCCATTATGTATGATATTGTTATCAGATTATTGACTTCTTGACCTGAAGGAGTTGTAGCAGCACTACCATGGATAAATCCTTGAAAAGAGAAAGACTCGAAGAGTTGCATACCTTAAATTAGAATATTTAGGACAAGAATGTAGAGTTTAGTTTTTTTTTGCAGCGACCACAGGGTATAATATCAATAAAGACCTACAATTTAGGCCAAACATATAGTGGAGGATTTCCTCACTACATTAATGAAGAAAATACCTAAATTGCAAGGTTAGGTTTCACTAGTGACTCATGATAAGGAAAGCATGGCACAAAAATACCATGGAAAAGTTGCAAGAAGGATTGGCAACCAAGCAGGAGTTTTTTCCCGACTCTAAGAAATGTTAAAAGGGATAAAGAAAAGGAAAAACCCTCTACTATAAAAAAAACTGCCACAGTAAGAGATCCTTGGACAGGACATAACATACATGTCAAGGAACTTCCTTTATCATGTGAATCAACAAACGAATCTATCTATAGAATCGATTTTAAAATGTTAGAAAAAGATGTGCAATGTAGACCAAATCCTCCGCAAGGATGCCAGGGAATCAAGAAACCAATAGCAATTGATTATTGGCATCAACATGAAGTTCTTGTATACATTAATAGCAAAATAGTGATAGACGTTAAATGCTCCAAAGTTGTCCAATGTAGAGAACCTCTCGCTACAACTAGATAACATACATAATTCTTGCCAAAAAGATTAAGTTTGTGAAGGCCATGAAGGATCACAATGAAATCACTTTGAAGGAAGAGCATCTAATATTCGACGAAGGTGGAAGAAGGCAACTTGAGAAAGGGAGGAAGACACTATAACAAGTTTGAACAAGCTCCAATCAGGATAAATTTGAGATCCTTCAAGCAACCAAGGTTGTACCAGTGCTTGGGAATCCAAGTGATAAAAGGTTAAAGGCAGCAGCGACCCTTTATCGAAAACTTAGCAATTAGTACGCTGATCCATCTCTGAGACTTATCAGTTAATAATATGATTCATCTTGTCTCGGAGACTTAGAAGTTAGTACACCGACCCATCTCAAAGACTTAGCGATTAGTAAGATGACACATATCATAAACTTAGCAGTTAGTAGGCCGACCACATTCATTATCTTATTGGAAGTTTTAACAGTAAAATATGCACTCATTTATCCCCATGTAAACAATTCTTTCCTTGTTTACTCATCGGAGGCTTAAGAATTAGGCTGTTGATTAATCTCGTTGGTCTAGTATTTATGGCGTCAACCCTTACTTACACACGGTGGTGATTTGAATTTTAAGCACGCTTGAATAGAACTAAGCATGTGGTGTACTTGGTTTAAAATGCTTCCTGAATTATTGCAACTTTGGTCTTCAACTATATTTTGCAATGAACATCCCATAGTATTACAGGTATGAGAAGAAGCTCCCTTGCTCTTGATTTTCATGTGCATCGATTTCTCTACAGGCGACAGTGTCTACTGTTGAATTTCCAAGTGCTGAAGGAGAGAGGCGTAGATCAGTGGGAAAACTGCACTTGTTGATCATTGGTAGCCACAACTACTTCCATATGATATGGAATGGATGACATCGAGAGCACTCAAGAAATGATTGGTTTTTATTCTAAGGAGTCTCTGTCTAAAGGATTGAAAATTTATTTGATTATGGCAATATATATTGGGTTTAAGAGTGTTTTGATATGGGACTTAAATTTGGAACCTACAATTCTCTGTAAGATTGGGAATAGATAGGCCCCTTAGGTAGTTGTCCCAAAAATAATACACTATTTTATGGGAGTAGATAGGCCGCTTTGGGCTTAGTGCATTGGCCATTGGCAGTGTGAACTCGATCATTAAGACTGTCGTGAGATGAAAAAGTTGGATGGTTGGAATATTCGTTATGAAACCGCTTAAAGTGTTCAAAAAGTCTTCGACAGAGAGGTGATTCATGGATCATAAGTTGATACCTTTGGATGAATTTCTCGATAAAAAGATCAATGTGATCCAAAAAGAAAAAGAAGAAATATTTTTCATTTAAGGTGGTTCATGCATGGTTCTCCAATGGGGAATTGACCACCCTTGGCGAATACTAATGTTGAAATTACATTATTGGAAGCATAGGTGGCCATTTCGAGTCAACGGGGAGTGTGAACCCAAAGAGAGTAGCCACTCTCCCCTTTTCCCTTCGCCATTTGTAATTTGCCTTTATTTCTTGGCTTTCAAGACGCTCTAGAGACTTCACCATTTAAAGGATGTGCTGGTTGTTATATATCGGACGACCCTGGTCTTTCATGCGATCTTTTCTGCGTCTGCAACGTGGGAAGATGTTATTTGCTTGATGCCTATTCATTTGATTTTCTTTCATAATTGTTTGATATTGTTGCCACTTTACTTAGTTAAAGCAGGCAAAAGAGGGAATAGAGTTCATGTGTAGTTATCGGATCGAATGCATAGACATACACTTCTTTTCCCAAGCAGTCTTGAACGATTATTCCTTATTTGGATGCGAGTGAACTACACTCTTGGGACCCACCATCGCCTTTTTATCAAGAGGTAACTGCAATCAGATGGTCGATGGGCAGTACATTTCCAAATATGAAAGGTGGGCCTTGCCTTACAATTGTCTGTATTCGAGGGCCTTGCCTTACGATTGATTTGCTTCAGGGCATTGACTAGAAGGCAAATATGTCATTAAAATATATTTAAAATCACAAGCTAGTTAAATAACAAACCACAATAAATCTCTTGTATGACAAAATATGATCGCTTATATTTTTTACTATCTCATAAAATTATTATTAATAAAATTTAATAAACCTTTTAGAAATCTCAACTAAAATATAAATGTGGTTAAGATCTAAAGTAACGGGTAAGAGAAGGTATCTTTTATTATTATTTTTGCTTTCTCTAAGGCAACTTAACTTTATATGTATTTTATGTTAAAATTGTAAGCTAAAATATAAGTGTGGTCGAGATCTAATGTAACAAGTAAGGGAATGGTCTCTTTTTTATTATTTTTTATTTCTCCAAGGCAACTTAACTTTTTATGTTTTTTATGTTAAAATTGTCAACTAAAATATAAGTGTGGTCGAGATCTAAAGTAACGAGTAAGGGAATCGTCTCTTTTTTATTATTTTTGTTTTCTCCAAGGCAACTTAACTTTATATGTTTTCTATGTTAAAATTGTCAACTAAAATATAAGTATGGTCGAGATATAAAGTTACGAATAAGGGAATGGTCTCTTTCTTATTATTTTTTCTTTCTCCAAGGCAACTTAGCTTTAAAAGTTTTTTATGTTAAAATTGTTATGGTTCAAATAATAAAATCTAAATTAAAATTTAACAAAAAAAAATTAAACAACATGGATTGAATATTGAATATTAGTTTTTATTTGTTTCATGTAATTGAAACAATTACGAGAATGGCCAGTGTCATGACACTTGCTTTATAAAGTAAAAAAATGTTATTTAAAAAAATGTTTTATAAGGAAAAATAAGTTATTGAAAAAATGAAATATTATACTTTATAGGGAAACTTTGATTTTATATATTTCTTATAAAAAATAAAGTTGTATAAATCATTAAGCCCATTCACGAGCTAATCTGTCTCCTTCTACTTAACCCCTTATTCCCGCCTCACTCATGCACTAGGGAAAGAATAAAAAAGAAAAACAAGAGAAAAGCAAGTGATTGCTATTATCGCTCACTATTGTAAAAGCTCCCGATGACTATTATTAAAGACTCTGATAAACCATAGCACACAGGTTAGTGGAGGAGATGTGTAAAACTAGCGGGGCGTTAAACGATAAGTATCGCCCCACTATTGAATTAGGTGCCGTTTCCAAATAATGCAGAATTCTATTCAAAATATCTCATATGGCTATTATGGCTATTATGTTTCTTTTGTGCCGGAAATTGTCCACGAGCCTTGGGAAAATCATGGTGTGAAGTGGTGGTTCATTATCACACATAGATCCTGTCACATAGAGCCTTGGGAAAATCATGGTGTGAAGTGGTGGTTCATTATCAATAAACTTGATTTTTCTTTTACAAAGTAAAGCGACTTGATTTTTCTGCACAAAACTGTGATCTAGTGTATTCTAGGTTTTTCATGTGTGCATGAGAGCGATTGTGGCATTGAATACAAGCAACCGAATCAGCTTAAACAACATGGGTTTGTGAGAGCATTCATCATCATTTAAGAACATTGAGAGAAGGGTTGAGACTGAGTTTTAGGCATGTTATCATCTCCAAATGTAATTCTGCAAATGTTTTCATTAATATAACCTAACAAAACTATAGATTGGAGGAGTGAAAAGAAGAGGTTTTCACTACGGAAGGAAAACTATATTCATTAATATAATCTAACAAAACTCAGTCTGATTTCAGCTTGGTCTCGATTAGTTAAAATATGTTAAAAGTACCTAAAGTGCTTCCACGAGGATTCCAAAATCCTAAATTCAACTACCAGTTTTCGCATCTGCTCCACAAAGATTCCAAAATCCTGAATTCAACTACAACAAATCCAATTATCATCATGGATCCATCAGTATTGCTCGTGGAATACTTTATCAGCCCTCAATTCTTGGTTTAGAAGAAGACTAAACACCCTAAGATTTTGATTTTTTTTATTTGCAATGTGGATGGGTCAAAATAATATATTGTATACTAACACCAATGTTATTTAATATTTTGTATAATTATAATACAATGGTGAATACCTACAAAAATGTTTTTGTTCTTTTTATTAATTTTTTTATATGTTCTTCAAATAATACATTGCCAAGCTATCTAAAATTTTTCTTTATGAAGTCTTCTTGATATTGTGCTTTTTCTTGTTATGGATTTAATCACATCCTCAATATTATGGCCGTGGATTTCACCACATCCTCAATATTATTGAACATGAGCAAGATCCTTAACCTGTATTGCAAGTATTATATTCATGTACCCAAATGCATATTACAAATCACCATACACTTCAAATTTGAAAGACCTATTTAGCAAAAACAAATCTACTAAAATTTCAATTTTATGCATGGACATTTTTTCACTCAATTAGTTAAATCTCTTATATTTATAGAAATAAAAGTCAAAAGAAAAATAATTATAATTTAATTATTCTAAATTTAATAATAATAAAAAATTCTAACAACTCAAAAAAAATACTTAATTATCTTTAGGAATATCTTATGTATATAAATAATAACTCATATCATTTTGGTTTTAAGTGAATGCCTTACTCAATGATTTTTTTTAAAAGTCATTCTAATTTTGCCATTTTCGAGTGAATCTTGAAGAGGTCACTCTAGTTTTACAATTTTGCCAATACATTATTTCCAAAAACAATTTAGTCAAAGAAAGGTCAGTGTTTACCATAATAACAATGAGCCAGAGTTTCCAGCAAAGTGCTTGCAGGAAGGAATTTCTAGTATAAATTAGCAATATGAAGATTGTGATGGGCTAGACGCTACAACTTGAAAATTATGACTTGGACATGACAACTTACAGGGATGTTAATAAATGCTTGCAAAGCAGAGATCAACTTGAATGTGATCAAGCATTCTGTATCTTACTATTAAATAAGAATTTTGATGTAATTTTATATAATGTAATTAACATAAATATTGAATGACATGTTGCAATTATGATGTTAAGATGTTATGGGATTGAGGTTGAACCATATGCTCATCATGTATGTAGCATGTTTTGTGAAAAGTTATAAACTAAATTATGATTCTGTTTCATTCTTCTTGTATGTAAAGATCTCTATAAATTCCCTTTTCTTTCACTTTTTTTTTATATATAACAAGAAAAAGTTGCGTTGCAGCAAATTCCCTGCCATAGGTGCCCATGCATCAGTTTTTACTCGAAATTTAATTTATACTAATGGGAATCTAATGTGTACCTGCAACTAAGCATGTAAGCCAATCATATTCTTTGGAAACCCATTCCAGAGAATATTGCCAAAATTGGAGGTTGAACCCTCGAGGTCGCGGTCACACAGGAAGAAAACCCAACTCACCAAATGTGACGCATTGGCCCATAAGACTCTTCTATACATTGATGGGAATAGTATCACAAAGTGTCCAAGAAGGAAGGATGAAAACATCTTCTTGTATTAAGTCTCTTATCAATCTTGGATAGAGATCAAGGACCGGTTAAGGAAATCGAATTGTAATGGAAAACAACAAAAATGGATTCTTGAGTCTTGATGTGATGAAGGAATCATAACTGAGAGAATCGTGGAAGAGTTCGGTGTTTAGACGAGGAGAATGATTCCTAGATTGAAGAAATTGGTTTCTGTATTTTTGGTAGTGGAAAGAAGATTCAAGGGGAGTCTTGAAGAAACTCATTGGAAGAGAGGCATCAACTAAGGGTCAAATTACTTAGATTAGAGAAATTGATTCCAATGAGGAAATCAACTAAACAGATGAGCTCAAAATTCCTTCAAGAAAAACAAGTTAGAAAATGAAGTCGTTATGCCGAGAAGGGAAATGGAATCAGTAATATGAATTCAATTTCCCAAGTGAATAACATCAACAAAACACCCACAAGTGTGGAGGATAAAAACTCTTAATAGATGATGACCAATGTCCAATGGCAAACAACTTTGTAGTGGAGAAGTTGTGTGACAACAGTGGATGCTTGCAATAAGAAGAGAAGTCGTTGAGCAACAATGTTCCACACTCGTGGATCAAGCCACATGACATTGATGCCATATAGACTAAACAAAATTTAGTTTTTGAAAAAGTTGTTTTGACTCAGTCGAAAGATGGAAGTGATTTTTGAGAGATAGGATAGACTCAGTGCCAAAGATAGATTTGAGTTTCCAAGGGGGAATCAACTTGCACAGGGATTCGAATAGCTCAATGTCACAAATTGATCAATTGAGCAAATCATTCCAACTGGAAAGAGATTCAGTTTCCTCAGTTAGAAAAATCGGTCATCTTGAAGCAAAATCAAATTGTTGAGTGATCAATCAACCCAATAGATTGACCAAGAGATGGATCCCAGTGGACTTGGAAAAAGGAAATCAAGTAATTCAACTACGATTGTTTTCAACTGGAAGAGATGTGTTTCCTGTTGAGGATTAAGGCTTGAAATTCCATGAATCCTTTTAAATATTTGTAACTACCAACCAAAGGTTTGCAACGTTGAATCAATGTTAAGTATTGAACCAGAGCCATGCAATATTTTGGACCTTGTTCAATTGGAAATGCAGAGCAATGCTTGAATTCCACTGGAGTCTTGACAACAAGGAAATATTGGTGCATACTTCCATACTTTTTCCAATGAGTTGTTGAAGGAAGAAAAGCTACAAGCTAGTAGCCATGAACAGATCAATGCCTCTATGAGAGTTGTTATCTATTGTAATCTGAACTGGGGATTCTCATCCAAGTGAGGAAATGCAAAATCTGAAATGAAAATTAATCCAAGGTATTGTACAAAGAGAACATTGGTCCTTCTTGGGAAATGGTACGATATTCCCCAAAATCATGTAATCATTCTAATGTTTTGACCTAAACACTATTGAGAAGATATAAAAGACATGATTAAATATGGCTTGGTTTAATTGCTTTGGGAGGACAAGAGTTTCAAACTTAGAGAGAATGATGCAATCATCCTATAGTTATAGAGTTTCTGACACAGGAGGAACCCTTTGTAATTTGCATTTTTTGAATTCATAAAGTATTAACCAAGCCCTCTATTTGTTTATGGTTTTGCGTTATTTGGTTTTCAAGCTAATTTTTAGGTTTGTGAGAAGATTGTTTTTTTCTTGCACTACAAATATAGTTTGATAAACAATAGCATTAAGATGCTAAAGCAAAGTCTCAACCTAATCACACAAGATAAATGAAACGAAACTAGAAAAAACAAACAAATATAACTTGGAAGCCGTATTGGTGAAAAAAGTCAGCCTTAGACTGATCCATTATGTATGATATTGTTATCAAATCATTGACTTCTTGACCTGAAGGAGTTGTAGCAGCACTACCATGGATAAATCCTTGAAAAGAGAAAGACTCGAAGAGTTGCATACCTTAAATTAGAATATTTAGGACAAGAATCTAGAGTTTAGTTTTTTTTTGCAGTGACCACAGGATATAATATCAATAAAGACCTACAATTTAGGCCAAACATATAGTGGAGGATTTCCTCACTACATTAATGAAGAAAATACCTAAATTGCAGGGTTAGGTTTCACTAGTGACTCATGATAAGGAAAGCATGGCACAAAAATACCATCGAAAAGTCGCAAGAAGGATTGGCAACCAAGGAGGAGTTTTGTCCCGACTCTAAGAAATGTTAAAAGGGATAAAGAAAAGGAAAAACCCTCTAGTGTAAAAAATACTGCCACACTAAGAGATCCTTGGACAAGACATAACATACATGTCAAGGAACTTCCTTTATCATGTGAATCAACAAACGAATCTATCTATAGAATCGATTTTAAAATGTTAGAGAAAGATGTGCAATGTAGACCAAATCCTCCGCAAGGATGCCCAGGGAATGAAGAAACCAATAGCAATTGATTATTGGCATCAACATGAAGTTCTTGTATACATTAATAGCAAAATGGTGATAGACGTTGAATGCTCCAAAGTTGTCCAATGTAGAGAACCTCTCGCTACAGCTAGATAACATACATAATTCTTGCCAAAAAGATTAAGTTTGTGAAGGCCATGAAGGATCACAATGAAATCACTTTGAAGGAAGAGCATCTAATATTCGACGGAGGTGGAAGAAGGCAACTTGAGAAAGGGAGGAAGACACTATAACAAGTTTGAACAAGCTCCGATCAGGATAAATTTGAGATCCTACAAGCAACCAAGGTTGTACCAGTGCTTGGGAATCCAAGTGATAAAAGGTTAAAGGCAGCAGCGACCCTTTATCGAAAACTTAGCAATTAGTACGCTGATCCATCTCTGAGACTTATCAGTTAATAATATGATCCATCTTGTCTCGGAGACTTAGAAGTTAGTACACCGACCCATCTCAAAGACTTAGCGATTAGTCTCGGAGACTTAGCGATTAGTAAGATGACAAATATCATAAACTTAGCAGTTAGTAGGCCGACCACATTCATTATCTTATTGGAAGTTTTAACAGTAAAATATGCACTCATTTATCCCCATGTAAAAAATTCTTTCCTTGTTTACTCATCGGAGGCTTAAGAATTAGGCTGTTGATTCATCTCGTTGGTCTAGTATTTATGGCGTCGACCCTTACTTACACACGGTGGTGATTTGAATTTTAAGCACGCTTGAATAGAACTAAGCATGTGGTGTACTTGGTTTAATATGCTTCCTGAATTATTGCTACTTTGGTCTTCAACTATATTTTGCAATGAACATCCCATAGTATTACAGGTATGAGAAGAAGCTCCATTTCTCCTGATTTTCATGTACATCAATTTCTCTATAGGTCAATAGTGTCTATTGTTGAATTTCCAAGTGCTGAATGAGAGAGGGGGAAGTCATAACTATTACAAATGAAAATGAGGCGTAGATCAGTGGGAAAAATACACTTGTTGATCATTGGTAGCCACAACTACTTCCATATGGTATGGAATGGATGACATCGAGAGCACTCAAGAAATGATTGGTTTTTATTCTAAGGAGTCTCTGTCCAAAGGATTGAAAATATATTTGATTATGGCAATACATATTGGGTTTAAGAGTGCTTTGATATGGGACTTAAATTTGGCACCTGCAATTCTCTGCAAGATTGGGAATAGATAGGCCCCTTAGGTAGTTGTCCCAAAAATAATACACTATTTTATGGGAGTAGATAGGCCCCTTTGGGATTAGTGCATTGGCCATTGGTAGTGTGAACCCGATCATTAAGATTGTAGTGAGATGAAAAGGTTGGATGGCTAGCATATTCGTTATGCAACCGCTTAAAGTGTTCAAAAATAATTCGATAGAGAGGTGTTTCATGGATCATAAGTTGATAACTTTGGATGAATTTCTCAATAAAAAGATCAATGTGATCCGAAAAGAAAAATAAGAAATATTTTTCGTTTAAGGTGGTTCATGCATGGTTCAGCCGATGGGGAATTGACCACCCTTGGCGAATACTGATGTCGGAATTACATTACTGGAAGCATAGGTGGCCATTTCGAGTCAACAGAGAGTGTGAACCCAGAGAGAGTAGCCACTCTCCCCTTTTCCCTTCGCCATTTGTAATTTGCCTTTATTTCTCAGCCTTTAGGATGCTCTAGAGACTTCACCATTTAAAGGATGCGCTGGTTGTTATATATCGGACGACCCTGGTCTTTCATGTGATCTTTTCTGCGTCTGCCACGTGGGAAGATGTTATTTGTTTGATGCCTATTCATTTGATTTTCTTTCATAATTGTTTGATATTGTTGCCACTTTACTCAGTTAAAGCAAGCAAAAGAGGGAATAGAGTTCATGTGTAGTTATCGGATCGAATGCATAGACATGTACACTTCTTTTCCCAATCAGTCTTGAACGATTATTCCTTATTTGGATGCAGGTGAACTACACTCTTGGGACTCACCATCGCCTTTTTATTAAGAGGTAGCTGCAATTAGATGGTCGATGGGTAGTACGTTTCCAAATATGAAAAGTGGGGCTTGCCTTACAATTGACTTTCTTCGGGGGCCTTGCCTTACGATTGACTTGCTTCAAGGCATTGACTAGAAGGCAAATATGTCATTAAAATATATTTAAAATCACAAGCTAGTTAAATAACAAACCACAATGAATCTCTTGTATCACAAAATATGATCGCTTATATTTTTTACTATCTCATAAAGTTACTATTAATAAAATTTAATAAACCTTTTAGAAATCTCAACTAAAATATAAATGTGGTCAAGATCTAAAGTAATGGGTAAGAGAATGGTCTCTTTTTTATTATTTTTGCTTTCTCTAAGGGACTTAACTTTATATGTATTTTATGTTCAAATTGTAAACTAAAATATAAGTGTGGTCGAGATCTAATGTAACAAGTAAGGGAATGGCCTCTTTTTTATTCTTTTTTATTTCTCCAAGGCAACTTAACTTTATATGTTTTTTATGTTAAAATTGTCAACTAAAATATAAGTGTGGTCGAGATCTAGAGTAACAAGTAAGGGAATGGTCTCTTTTTTATTATTTTTGTTTTCTCCAAGGCAACTTAACTTTATATGTTTTCTATGTTAAAATTGTCAACTAAAATATAAGTATGGTCGAGATATAAAGTTACAAGTAAAGGAATGGTCTCTTTCTTATTATTTTTTCTTTCTCCCAGGCAACTTAACTTTAAAAGTTTTTTATATTAAAATTGTTATGGTTGAAATAATAAAATCTAAGTTAAAATTTAACAAAAAAATATTAAACAACATGGATTGAATATTAGTTTTTATTTGTTTCATGTAATTGAAACAATTACGAGAATGGCCAGTGTCATGACACTTGCTTTATAAAGTAAAAAAATGTTATTTAAAAAAATGTTTTACAAGGAAAAATAAGTTATTGAAAAAATGAAATATTATACTTTATAGGGAAACTTTGATTTTATATATTTCTTATAAAAAATAAAGTTGTATAAATCATTAAGCCCATTCACGAGCTAATCTGTCTCCTTCTACTTAATCCCTTATTCCTGCCTCACTCATGCACTAGGGAAAGAATAAAAAAGAAAAACAAGAGAAAAGCAAGTGATTGCTATTATCGCTCACTATTGTAAAAGCTCCCGATGACTATTATTAAAGACTCTGATAAACCATAGCACAGAGGTTAGTGGAGGAGACGTGTAAAACTAGCGGGGCATTAAACGATGAGTATTGCCCCACTATTGAATTAGGTGCCGTTTCCAAATAATGCAGAATTCTATTCAAAATATCTCATATTAAAACATTTTCAGTTGTATGTATCTAAAAGATAATGAATTTGATTTTGCTAAATAAAATGAGCCCGATCACTCTCTAGAACAAGAGCCACAAGGTGGCGATGTCCCCGACATTGCTAGTGG
The DNA here is from genome assembly GCA_027924585.1 of Larix kaempferi. Taxonomy (NCBI): domain Eukaryota; kingdom Viridiplantae; phylum Streptophyta; class Pinopsida; order Pinales; family Pinaceae; genus Larix; species Larix kaempferi. The sequence goes on along the minus strand of BSBM01000372.1, from coordinate 11,791,105 downwards.
GGGCATTAGCAAGTGTATATGAAATTGTCATTAAGTGATAAAAGCGATTTTTTTGGCAAAATGATTTTTCTTTTCTTCTATTTTTGTGAGTTCCATAAAAAAGTAGTCAAGTAAGGTAGTAAATAACTTCTAATTTAAATGGCTATATAAAATGCAATATAGAAGAAAAAAAGAGGCAGCTCTTTTGCATGATAAAAAAGTGAGAGAATAATTTCCCAACTTGAATAGAAAATTGTAATTGTATATCTATTACATACTTGCATTTACAAGTGATGGAGTTTATTAGATTGGTCAACAATTCTTATTTCTATAACATACCCACATAGTATTATAGAACATGAAAATAATATTCTTGCTATGCGACAAGCATTTTGTTTGAAAAGATGCCATAAATTTAAATAATGTTTGGAGAAAGGAATGTTTCAATGTGTTAGTTGTCATGTAACATATTTTGTAACTAAAAAAGAAAAAAATGTTGGGGGAATTTTTGTTGTTGTTGTTTGTTTTTCTATTTTCTTTTTCTTTCTCAAGAAAGAAATATGTATACTTGCAATTCTAAAAGAATTTAAAGTGCATCATGTGTTAACGTGGATACAATAGTATAAATGTGATTTACATTGAAAGGCCATGAACTATTGTGTCTACCAAGCAAATATAAAGAGACATCAAAACACTTCAAATTTCTTTACAATATTCATGTTAATGCATTTTTCTGTTTAAAATCTAATTAAATCTACATTTTCCTTAGACTACCAAAAAAAAGCTAAAATCCTGAAATCCTTAGAAATTTTGCAAGAGAAAAATAGGTCGACCAATGAAGTCTGATTATGAATGGAGTGAAAACCATGTGGATGCCATTAAATCCCCTTCTTTTTTTAAAAGACACAAAATAGAAACATTTATATATATAAAAAATCCACACATATTTGCAATACTTTTAAAATATGTATTTACAATAAATCGATTAACTTATATATATATATATATATATATATATATATATATAATATCAAGTTAATTATTTGGTTTAATATTATGAAGCATTGTACAATTTGTTCTCTTAAGCTCGTTATGTTCTCCACTACTGAAACTAGGGATGTGAATATATGAAGGTAAGTTCTTTATGTGGGATTTGATACTTAGGGATGTGAATATATCAATCGTTATGTTCTTCACTAGTAGAATTAGGGATGCGAATATATGAAGGTAAGTTCTTTATGTGGGCTTTGATACTTAGGGATGCAAATATATGAAGGTGAGTACTTTATGTGAGCTTTGTATTATAGTAATATTTTCCTCTTAGTCATGGAGAAAGGTGGTTGCATTGAAGACATGTGAATATCCTTTTGCATAAAAACATGTGAATATCCTTCAACTCCAGTTGAAGTGGAAGACATGTGAATATCCTTCAACTCCGGTTGGAGTGGAGTGGTGTAAGGAATTTCAACCATTAGAATATAATATATAGATAGAGTTCGCTTAGTGCCTGTAACATACCATCATTGTCCAATAGAGTATTCAGGCTATAATATAGCTGACCGATCTATGTAACAAATTCTAAATTAAAACCCCATTATTTTTCAAAAAGCTCTTTCCTTTATCTTGTTCTCTAAATTTTATGAATTACCATCTTAGCTTTATGAAAGGAAGGCCTAAAGTACTCTCACTTTTTTTTAGATACCATGATAATGATAAGCATATGACCTTCATGGCCTATTTCATGAAGGAACTCAACAAATTTAAATTTTACTGTGCTTTCAACAACTCTCTGTGTATATGAGCAGGATTTTTCAACAAAAATATTCCCCTATAAAATCCGAAATCATGAAAGGAATGAACAAATGCCAAAAACATAATAAGATATAGTGTTAACAGTGTCATCCTTTTAAGTGGATTTGACAAGATCTTACCATGCAAAGCTCACAGATAGCTTGTCAAGCAGGTATCATCTTTATAGGGCCAAGAATAGATTTCAAGATCCAGTAATCGGGTTTGATTGAAAAACGAAGACCCTCCATTAACAATCCAACATATTTTCAAATATATTTGCGACTATTAGATTTTATTGCCTCTATACAATTTGGTGCCAAAAACAATCCAACATATTTCCAAATATATTTGCGACTATCAGATTTTATTGCCTCTATACAATTTGGTGCCAAATTCTGATGGAACAGAGTTACACTGGAACACTATCCATAGAAGAAGACATACAAGTGTTTTCAGATTCTTATAATAGATTCTTATAATACAATGATACATAAGCACAAGGAAGGAGATATAATAAGAAGATTGATAGTCGACACTGTATAGTGTATGATAGATTTAAAAGTGCATTTTTTAACAGCAACAATATTCTCATGTTGGTTTTCATCATCTAACTGAACAACTCCATTAATGATCCATAATACATTCTAGGAATCTTGATCATATTATGTTTAACATTAAGGCAAAAGTTGTATATAATGGCATCACTCCACAACTAATCTGTCTTCATATCAATAATCAATATCTTGCAGGACTACTTCACATCCTGCAAAGAAGCAGACTGTACCACTTAGCTAATCAATCATGTACAACGAATGTATAAACAAGCATAATGAATCCCTGAACTCTGTACAATCTCCATATTTATTGGCTCATGGGATTTTTTCATACAAATAACGATCAGGTTTATTTGTTCTCCTCCATGACAGCTTTAGACTTCCAGACAATGTCCTTTAGCCCAGATGAAAGATTTTTGTAAAACTGCAGTAGAAAAAAAATATGCATCCACCATGAGTAAAAAATCAAAGCAATATAAAATAGATTATACTCGAGGATCAAGCAACCCAAGGAAATGAATTTAAATATCAGTGAAGTTTACTATGAACACTCAAATACTTATTCAGTAGGGGCATATATGAAAGAAATGCGTCGCAACCTTGTGAAATTCCAACGTGTCACCTGCGGATTTACAAACCTCGACCATGAAAAGAGAAGGAGCTACTTCAAATACCTGAAAAAAGACCAGCTCATACTCAAAGGGCCAAGACAGGGATTTTTGAAGTTATAGGATTTGTATATGATATGCAGTAGTGTCCTTGAATGCAGTGTGCATAAATTTATCAAACATATTACTACCTCTGTAGCTACTGATAAGTGCCCCTTCCTTCCAGTCTCGGCACCTTGCAGCTTCATCTGAAAGCAGGTGAAATAATAGGTATTAGAACTTAGATGAAAATACATTCAATTTAAATGTAGCCAGACCTAAAAGAAAATCTAAAGAAACCGAGAAACAAGTTCTAGATAGATAGGTACGTCTAAAACTGACATAAATGAGAATGGAGTTAAGAGTTCCATATCCCAATCAGGCAACTTGATGTCTATGAGATTATTATCACCTTATAATTCTTCCTTTTCACAGTAAATCCAAGAGGTCCAGCAGCAGCTTCAATTTTTGATATTATTTCTTTGGCAGGGCGTTTGGATGTGAACCTTGTCTCTCGCTTAACAAGGCCCTAATAGCAAGACAACATTTCCATCAACCACATCAGTGAATTCCCCAAGTATTAATGAAAGAGAAGTGGATAAAACCGTAGAAGCACGCACAACTTGAAGTTCTAAACATTTATCAACATCGGCCACACATTTCTTTTGCAAATATCTCAAAAATGCTATATACCTATATACAGTATCAAAGAATAAGCTACTTGACTTTTGTGGTTAGCAGGTCATTCCTATTGCCTAACAACGATTGAATCAATCACAAGGAGTCAAGCATAGGACAGACAGAATGGTGTGACAGATGGAAAAGAATATAATTACTGTCCTATACAAGGCATGCATTCACAAAAAATGCTTTCAAAGAATAGTTCTTCAGAAGCTAATATTTCGAATATGAGGTTTCAGTTGCAAAATCAGATGTGGATTTGCATTTCAAGGAAAAGCAAGTTTTCTAAAACCTCATTATAATCTATGATTTTCTATAACATACCATATGCTTTTCAAACAAATTGCCGAGGTTGAGATCTTGTGACATAGAGATAGGTTCAAATGCATTCATCAACACAGACTGTGTATCTTTCTTTTCTGAGACAAGATGGTCCTGATTATAAGAAGTAGCAAAAACTTAGTCATTGTTTCTTGAATACTCAGAAATTGAAAAATAACATTTCACATACAAAATCTTACTTCCAAGTCATTAAAAACAGCATCCACATCATCCAGACTTATTTCCTTGTCTTCTTGGAACTTGGGCGGCTTGTAACCTTTCTTAAACCAATCATTCTCTAAAATCTCAGGTACTGTAATACGCTGCCAACAGAGGATATTAATGTGCATGTCAGTTTATTCCAAAGCTCATTTCAAAAATAAGTGCAATCTCATCGCTTACTCAAAAATTCATGATTTTTTAATCTTTTCAAATTCTTCTGCTAGCAAGTATGAGATGGATATAAAAACAGTGAAGGTAATCCAGTGGACAAGCTGAACATATCTGCAACATTACGGAATACAACTCAATACCAGTTCACTTACTGTCTTTGGCTTTGGATCCAAAATCCTTGAAATCAGTTTTTTTGCACTAGAAGAAAACCATGAAGGACAGGTGAAATCGGCTTTATGAATCTACAGTTCACTACTATCATGTCGGTCATTGAGGTTTTTTTCATAAATGCTAAAAAGAGAAGTAAATACAGCAAAAGGATGCATCTTTGCATTGATCTGGCCTTCTTACTTTTTTATATAGTGTCAGAAGATTTGTCTTGTCAAAAGGCAAGTAACCTACCATCAAAACAAACAGACTAACCCCACATGACCACAAGTCTGCAGTTGCACCATCATAACCTTTATCATTGATGACCTGCATAAAACAAGGCGACAGATCTCAATTTATAGTCTGATGCTAACAAAACTGCCATGCAGTCAAACAGGGTAACCTGAATGCCCTATTTTATTTGGCAATTAATGTGAAAAAAAATTGACGATACCTCAGGAGCAACATAATTTGGTGTTCCACAAGTAGTATGAAGTAACCCATCCTCCTGCAATTAAACAGATTAAGAAGATCAGCTATTTACATTTATTCTTCAGAATGCAGCAAAATCCATCCATAACCTTTATCAATCATAATATACTACAAAGAAAAATCTATACTTTTAAATAGGTTTTGATAATGTAATTTCTGAAGTTACAAGCCACTCAGAAAAACAATAACTAAACAATGGATGACCGAATATTCTTATCAACAAATAATGGGGGAGCTGCAATAAATACAAAGTGCATTTTTCATTTGCTGCATATAATGGATCTGAAAGCCAAAAATTTAAAATTAAAGATAGTTATCGGTATGCACTAAGAAAGCATCATATGATATGGACTGAAAGCCAATTCTTCAGTTTTCACAGGATAATAAATTTTATCTTTGGAAACACTGCAGCTTCAACAATTGCCAATTTTATGAAATACATGCAATATACTTTGCAGTCATGTTCTAAACATCACAACAAGTAAAAATTCATATTTCACTTTTCTGTAAAGCTTGAAAGTACAGATCAATAATGTCAAATAAAAAGCTACAGTACACCTAATGGTCGAATTTGAGTGTTTACTAACCACATGCTTACCCTAATTTGCTGAGGCAGGGCACTCAAACCAAAATCAGAAACTTTGAGATTTCCATGGGCATCTAGAAGCAGATTTTCTGGCTGCAAAACCCATAAGTAGTACAAACCAGTTAAAGTACATGATATTGTCTATTGAGAGATCTTACAAAGGAAGTCGAGGTTTTGGAGTTGGTTTCAATGGATAAGGATGAATTGAGAATGAACAGGATATTAACTCATTTCCAGGTCACATGTTACCTTCAAGTCTCTATGGGACACACCCCTACTATGGCAGTAGTCCACAGCATTGATGAGTTGCTGGAAGTATTTTCTTGCTTCATCTTCTCTTAATCTTCCATGGTTAACTTGCCATTTCAAAAGAAATGAGCTTTTAACAGCAGGAACATAAAACAGTGGATATCCTAGTCATTTAAATGACATCCAAACAACAAATCCAAAACATATTTGTCAAAAGACAGATGGCTACCAAGTGCTTGAAGAGCTGCATAGCTCTTGATGGTTGATAATCTAAGCAAGAAACTATAACTGAACCAACATATAAAGCAATTTGCAGCTGTCGATGGTTGAAAATTGAATTAAGCAATTATGATTGAAAATTGAAGTGATCTAAGCAGTGCAGTGCAAAATACTAAGATAAAGCTTTTGCATGTATCAGGTCTTCTCGTTTCAAGGGAGGATGCATCAATGGATTTCAAATTACAATTCCATTGATGAACATGAATATGTTAACATGATTTCCCTGATGAGAATGCTATGCTATTGGATTAACAATCCATCACAAGATCATATCAATACGAAGAACACTTTAAATTCAACACTGGAAGAAAGAACAATTGTTTTGTTCTTCAAAATTTTCTTTTATCTCAGATACCGCGTTCTTGAATATCGTATTGAATATCCCCAAAACCACCCAACGAACTCTTTTCAGCTGCTCTTGTGAGAATCCTTCACGCTCGTTGGCCGCAATGAAAACCCTAGAAATTATAACGGGCAAAAGGCGCACGGTTTTGTAGGAGGGGAGAGGAGTTTGCCAGGATGGCGAAGCACAGTTTAATAATGGTATTGCTGTGGACTGTATCCGAGCGGGCTTCCACACCTGCTAGATGGCATGATGCCCCTGAGCCTTTTGACATGAACACTAACAGCGCATGCTAGACTGAGTTGTAGTCAACCAACCAGCAGCAGTTATAGGTCATACAGAATGGTGTGGTCAAGACATAGAGAGCTATTCTTTCACCTTTCGCTGTAGCACCCCCTTGGCAGCACATTACCCAAAATTTCCAACATATTTTTTATATTTGTTTATTTTACTATTTACTTTGACATGTGCCATTTCATTCTCATCAAAGAGAGAGTACAAATGGCAGTGCCACCTCAGTAGTGTGTTCATCTATGTGATTCATGGGGTGTGAGAGGGAAGATTTTCATACATGTGGTTCATGGGGTGTAGGAGGGAAGATTTATAAGGCTCTTAGGTAGAAATCCAGAAATCTTGAAATGCTGCTAAGTACGCTGAATGCTGAAAAGCATCCGAAATATAATTTCTCCATGTGAGGTCCATGTGAGGTCTAGTGGGGTTGATCTCCAACCAAACATCCTGAAATGGAGGTCCTACTTTAATTTAATGTTAAAATTTAAGTTAACATTAAGAATTAAGGTTAAAAAATAAATAGCAATCCAAAAGAGAGATTGATTGTAATTTGTCTGTGGATTTTTCTCCAAGGTGGATTTTCAACCACTATTGAATTGTTACCTCATGTCGATTTTTACTTATGGTGAATTTCAACAGTGGTTTATTCTCTCAAAACCACCCAGATTTGAGAAGGAGGTTCCAATTGAGTCTGAGTTTTAGTGTGTGACTGAAGCCCTAATGCATTACTCCTTAAACCTGGACACCCAACACAAAAAATTTAATCCTGGATTAAAAAGGATCCCTGAACTACTTGAGTTTATTTCTGGATGCTGCACTCACAACCGCAAGGACTCAATTTGTTAATGATACATTCATTCAGGATTACGTGCAGATCACTCTAATGCAGCACCTACAGGGTCCTGTTCTCTGCAAGCGATTCATGAAGGAGCTTAAAATTTATAACAAGCTTTTATAAAACTATTCCATGTTGTGGGTTCTTTGTGGTATTTCACATCAGTTTCAGAGGTGTACACTGCACTTAGGCTTTCATATACTTTCAAGAGAGAAGACTCAATATAATTCAAAATTTATAAAACTAATCCAAAATTTGTAAACCATGACCATGTATGAATAAACAAAGAAGGATGAAAAAGAGAAAAACTGAATAGGAATACAAAACTGACATGCAAATTCTGATTTTTCCACATTCTTATCAAAACAATTTTTATCTTATGCATACTGTTCAATATGGTTTATCCCAAGCCATTGGCTACATTGGCATTATGCTTTACATTAATGCAATATACAAAAGTCCCCAAGCTACAACCCAAGGCTTAATGCATATAAAATAGCAGACTAAAGCAATATTGCACAGTCAATGGGCTAGCTAAACACTTTTAATACCACTCCTAGATTAGTCTTTAAAGGCTTACAGATCCTGCTAACAAACCTTTCTGTCTGTGATTTTAATCTATTAAAGAGGTTATAAATTACAAGCTAATTTCCAAACAAGGTCATCTTTCCACACAACAGCTAGGGAAGCTACTAAAGCAAATAATCAAAGATGTAGAAGTCATATCAACATGTCTATCATAAAATTGAAATAGATCAATCTTGCTACTACTAGTAGTAATAAGTCAAGAGGATAGGGTTACAGCTCACCACAACATGTTCACCCTAAGGGACTAGAATTGTACGGATTTTTTCCACCCAACGAAGAGCTAAAACTTGAGCTCACTCTGGTGTTCACTGTTTAGAGCCTTCTTTTCGGAATACAATCTCTCATAGTGAATGCACCAAGAAAAATAAAACAAGGAAACCAAGTATGCTGCATGCACTAATGCAATCAACAACAGAGATCCATTGGTCCATTCATTGTACAATGGTAAATTTCATTTGAGCATTTCCAAAGCAAAACACATGAACCCCTCCAAAGCCAAACAAGGTAAAAAGACATCCACAAAAATAACAACTCCATCCAGGGCAACAGAGACCAATGTTCCTTAGGCAAGTAGAATCTAATTCACCAATGCAATGCAACCAGTTTTCAGTCAGCTACGGAAGCTACCATGGGCCCAGGCCCCAAACATCTCCTCAGTATGACAAGTATCCTACATTTCCTCTGACCATCTCATGTACAAGCGAGAAAAATCAAAGAGCCCTGGCAAAACAATTTGCAAAACAACCCCCGATGACATCCCCATTCCCATTCATGTTCTTACAAATTATGACACAATCTCCCTTCTAGTCTATCACATGCAACAAAATATTTATTACATTGTGCTTGCAGCCATATTTCTGTACTATCATTCTAATTGTGTTATTAAAAATGAAAGCATTTCTTGACAAAGACAAATTATGAAATAAATGAAATAGCAAGCTGCCTCTTTGCACTACCTTACAAAAACAGAACGGGCAAATCTCCAAACAACATAACAGTCGGCCACTACTGGACAGACAATGAACTAGCACGAACTTGTTAAAAATAAAACAGCTGACATTTCATTGAATAAGTTGTCACTTACCGAAGATTTGCATGCCCACTCTTTCAGGATTAAAAATTGCAAGGAAAATGCAAAATCAGTTCATGGTTTCTGTTTTACACCAAAGACATACCTCTGCAACGAACAGCAAAGACGTACCTGTGCAAGCAACCCATCGTTGAGCTTCCACCAAAGACGCGAGAGACAGCAAACTGGAAACGAGAAACTGCAGATGAACCCGGTGAATGACAACCGCAACAACAACCAGAGCTCCCGAAATGTGCAACAGAAACCACCGAAACAGAGTACAGACCCAAACAAGTTGAAATGGCTATCAAAGGCGAAGATACGAACACTGGCAAGCTATAAAAGCACGAACCAGCCACCATGGCCATGGCCATACTGAAATAAAGAAAAATCAGAACGACCCCTGCGCAGTCTTTGACGAAGCCCTCACGAAACCCACAGAAACCCATTCTTGTACAAACCCTTTGAAAGACGCAAGAAGAAACCCTCTTAAAAGATCCCGAGCCCACAAATGTCCGGACAACAGGCGAAAACGCTACTGAAAAGACGCCGAGCCAGCCGTAAACCCTCGTCCGGCATAAGAAAAATCAGAATGGCCCCTCGTCCGAACGCTGGCAAGCTATAAAAGCACGAACCAGCCACCATGGCCATGGCCATACCGAAATAAAGAAAAATCAGAACGGCCCTTGCGCAGTCTTTGACGAAGCCCTCACGAAACCCACAGAAACCCATTCTTGTACAAACCCTCTGAAAGATGCAAGAAGAAACCCTCTTAAAAGACCCCGAGCCCACAAATGTCCGGACAATAGGCAAAAACGCTACTGAAAAGACGTCGAGCCAGCCGTAAACCCTCGTCCGGCATAAGAAAAACCAGGGCAAAACCCCATACCTGGAACAGGCGAAAACCATAGGCCTCGAAAAACTGAACACTGCAAACCGAGGACAACCCACCATGCCGAAATTTAACACACCATGACGCCATCCCGCCGCCGGCTCCTGGGGCGCAAGAGCCAAGGCAAACGTCACCATGCACGGCGCCAATCAAGCCACAGAAAAATAGCAGCTAAAAAATTTCGAAAATGCCCGATTTTTGTAGAACAAAGGTTTCAACCATAACCAGAGCCTCCATTGACGAACAGTAGCCCTGCTTAATAGCCCCGGATGAAAAACTAGATGTCAGGGACATAAAAATAAACGTAGGGTCTACGTGGTTTTTTCACTAGAGTAAACTGAGGTTTGCAACACTAGCGTTGACTAAAAGTATTTAGTTCACTTCAAAGGTTTTCTCATAAAATATGATCTTGTTTTGATGAGGCTGGGCAATGGTGACTTTGTTTTTCTTTTAAAACATTTTGCATTGCTAGAGTTATATAGAATTGCATAATTCGATCCAAGGTTGCCCATGGAGAGTCAGAACTTCAATATCCAATCAAAAACTTCAATATCCAATCAAAGTTTAATGAATTAGAAGATCAAATCTTTCAAAATTTTCTCTAAGTCCTAACTGAGTATATTGAAGATTCCTATTCAAATAATTAAATAGGTTCAAGTAATTGGAACTTCGGTTTGCAGCTATTTGGCGTGGGAAGTCAAGTAAGCATAAATTGCTTTTTTCTGGCACCAAGATTAAATTTTAACCCGTTGTTGGGCTCCCAATAAACTATGGATGATGTTTAATGGAGCTTTTTCTGTAGATAGTAGTCTGTTCAAAGATGTTGTCTATTCTTTTAGATGGTTTCTTCAGGTGTACCCAGATTCATATTCAGATTTGGGTTAGAGATTTACATAAAGAATATTATTTTGCTTGTTGTAAACTTTTATTTAGGTCTTCATAGATCATAATTAATCTCAACTGAGGCTAACCACCATCATCATCACTACATAATAATAAATTACAAATCACATTCACTTTATCCCACTTAATAATAATTTACAAATCATATTCAGATTAATGTATACAATCTGGGTGTAGAAACGGAGTTCATAAAACCAAATCTCTGTGGATTATATTGCATATAATAGGTTCAGATAAGATTTGCATGATTCCCTCTCTTTACCGAAAATTAATGTACTGTGGATCTTGAATTTGAATTATGGCTATTATGTTTCTTTTGTGCCGGAAATTGTCCACGAGCCTAAGCTAAGGATATCTTGCATATATGATTAAATATTTGTCCTTTAGTAATTAGATTGTGATTTGGTGACCTTTAATACATATAACAAGTTCTCTTGGTTGTATCCACTTAATAGCGAACTATGTGAAACTTGATAGTGTTGTAAATGTAACTTTGGAAGATATTCATTTGTATTTTATATTTATATTATTATTGTATTTTATTTGTACCTTTTACGGAGATGTTTTTCCTCCGTTCGGGGATGTCATTATTATGTTTGCTCATGCAATATTATTGAGGTAAAACCTCCATTGTAAGTCAGGGCATTAGATACCCTAAAGTCAAATGTAAAATGTATTATTGAGTCTCCCTAGGACAGGTCGGCCCCATTAGGTAAAAAGGTCACCCACACATAAAGTATAAATAGAGAGCTTTCTCTCTCATTTGGACATACCACTCACTCAAGTTCGCATAAGCAAGAGAGAGAAGACAAGTTCGCTGGAGGAGAAAGAGAGAGAGTTGCAGAAGACTTCTTATTTTTGGGTTTTCCATTTTGTGATATTGTATTAGTGACGAATCTATCTTTGAGGAAGTTGCGGGGTTTTCTCCTTTTTGGTTTCCCTGAGGAAAATTAATGTGTCTATTGTGTTTTGTTGTGCTTGTCATTCTTTTAATTAAAAATCATAGTTAAATTGAATTAAAATACAAACTCTAACATATAGCATTAGACTTCGGGCAACTTATAGCCTTGGGAAAATCATGGTGTGAAGTGGTGGTTCATTATCACACATAGATCCTGTCACAAAAAAACACTCATATATCCATAAACTTGATTTTTCTTTTACAAAGTAAAGCGACTTGATATACCTACTATTCTGCACAAAACTGTGATCTAGTGTATTCTAGGTTTTTCATGTGTGCATGAGAGCGATTGTGGCATTGAATACAATCAACCGAATCAGCTTGAACAACATGGATTTGTGAGAGCATTCATCATCATTTAAGAACATTGAGAGAAGGGTTGAGACTGAGTTTTAGGCATGTTATCATCTCCAAATGTAATTCTGCAAATGTTTTCATTAATATAACCTAACAAAACTATAGATTGGAGGAGTGAAAAGAAGAGGTTTTCACTACGGAAGGAAAACTATATTCATTAATATAACCTAACAAAACTCAGTCTGATCTCAGCTTGGTCTCGATTAGTTAAAATATGTTAAAAGTACCTAAAGTGCTTCCACGAGGATTCCAAAATCCTAAATTCAACTACCAGTTTTCGCATCTGCTCCACAAAGATTCCAAAATCCTGAATTCAACTACAACAAATCCAATTATCATCATGGATCCATCAGTATTGCTCGTGGAATACGTTATCAGGCCCTCAATTCTTCATGCATGAGATTTACAGCTGCATGGAGTTTGGTTGTAGCCTTTCTTCTAAAAAAAACCATATTTTGTTGTGATCTGTAATGTGCAATATTGAACGATAGGAGAAATTGAATTGAAGAAACCTTATCGAAAATGTATACTGTCAAATGCCCTTCCTGCAATCTAGAAGATTTGGGAATCTATGCCTTCATGGTCCGTATCCAAATTAGTTTCTCAGTAACCGGTGTTTTTAAGGGAAATGAGTTATCAAACGGGGTGAGTCCTCTGGCTTTCAAGTCTGCTACTCTATTGGTCCGGAGCTGTAAAGTGAAATGATACCAAGCATTGTACCAACATGACGTGTCAATTTCATACAATTTTAATTTTATTTAATTTTAAATTCTGATAAATAAAAGCACTCATGCAAGCATTTATGTCCCATCATAAGTGCTTTAAACCAATAAAAAATCAGAATTTTGTTTTTTTTTAATTCAAAAAATTATTTTAATTTTTAAAATATTATATTTAGTATCAAAATTTTATAAACATTATAAAACATTGCAAACATTTTTGTCAGTTAAAAAGAACTAATACTAGTAAATGTAGTTTGACTTTCCAATGGAAATCATATCCTTGCCTTGGCAGGGAATAATAAATAATACTACATTTGATTTAATGATGCTACTTAGAATGCTATTATTTTTATTGAGTTTTAAAGATCATTATAGTGCCATTGTATTTATCTAGTTTTTTGGTATCACAAAGATTTCATATGCATGCAAATAAAAATTAATTTGTGCCACATGTAATCACCATTTGCAAGCCCATTTTACTACTAGGATAAACATGTTTAACTATAGTGTGTTATATTTATCTATCAGAGGTCTCTCTCTCTGAACAAGTAAGAATTCGTAATAAAAGGATTGTGGAAGATCAAACAATATTCTAAAACTTATCTAAAAGTGCTTCTATGAGTTGATAAAAAAACAAAATTCTTCCATGAAATTTTTCAAAATTGCAAAAACTCTAGAACACCACTATGCCTAAAATTGTAGAGCCAAACATAATGGCCAAATAAAATTGTACAAGTAAAAAACATCAAAAATTAAGTGAAGATTAACTGAACAGGTGTCCACAGTTTGCTTCCTACGTAGTTATCTTCATCAGGTCCCTACATTAGTTGATATTGAGGTTTCTCTAACACACCCAAAGATGTTTGTTGGATCGTTTAATCTTTGAAATGCACGGAACCAATAGAAAGCATAGGTCAACCTATCATAGAATGTGAACCATGGGAAAATCCCATACTTATGTTATAGTTTATATCTATGTCACTAACAAGTTTATCAATCTTTTTGTTTTGCTCCTTCAAACTGTTTTCTAGCTCCTCTTGTTTAACTTTCGGCTTCTCCAGAAGATATTCTATTGATTGCCTCATACCCTCCAGCAGGGTGTTTATCCGATAATTTTTTTTTTAATCTGATCATTGCCCTCATCTCCCACACGATTTTGGTTCAAGGAATTGGCCATTACAAGACTGAAATTAAAGGTAGAATCCCTCCAATACAAACCACATATAGGAAAAACATCAAACAAATGCCAAATAACTTCAACAGGGATGTTTGACTCATGAACAATTGAGTGCCCAAAAAGGGCCACTCCATCGCTACATGTTGTGATAACCTTAAAAAAGTTCCATATAATGCCAAATACTTAACTGCCATAATGATGACACTGAGGGACCAAAACAACCAATGTAGAGCATGCAAACTTGCATCCTTCCAACACTAGGCACCTCAAAGGAATTATCTCTAGAGATCGGAAACAATGAGCAGAAATCGAACCCGCTTGCCTACCATTAGAACCACTTTCGAAGATCAACGAACACATAAGTAATATCCCGCCTATATAGCAGAGAATACGTACAAATGCCATAAATGAATACATGCCGAGAGAAGCAAAGATTTATATTACTTATGCACAAATGGTCTGATCCCTGTTATAATGGAAGTTCTAAGTGGAAAAGATTTATATTTCCTCGTTTCTCCTTAACTGAAATAGGTCTGGGTGTCATAATCCCGGCCATCCTGCAAACTATCCCACAAAAAACAGTAAATCCAGAATTAGAAAGCTCTTTATTTCCTTTAAGAATGACAGTGTTGCATAATGAATAATAGCATAATTACAGCAATGACAAAACATTTAGATCAATTGCTGTGAGCCAATTCCTGTGAACACCTAACCGAACAGAAATCTCTAGGCTGCTGAAATTGATCACAGGAGTTCATTTAGTTGTAGTAAACAAATCCACAAAGATGCAGCTGTGAATATCACTTGAAAGTATTTGAGGCATATGGAAGGAACATGTCATCCAAAAATCAAAGAAAGCAAACGAATCGCTAAGTTCATTAAATCAAAACAACCCCACATTGCAAAAATTAAACAAAGACAATTGGCCCAATCCGTGCTATTTTTAAATTCAAATTTTCCAAATAAGCATAATGATCTGGACTCTGAATGAGCTCCCACAGCTTCAATTGTAAAGTTCTTTAATCTAACCAGGTCAACAAACTCTAACCATAACATCGTATTTGACCAAAGCAGAACTAAACACTTAATATGCAAGGAAGCAGTTAGAAACTTAGACCATCATAAGCACAAACATAATAAAGTCCTAATAAAGTAGCTTGTTGCTAACTTGTAATAGTTGTGGATAATAAAGTCCTAATAAAATAGCTTGCTGCTGACTTAATAATATTTGTCCAAACAGAGCATCCAGAGCATATATGGTTCAGATTGATCAGAAATGTAAGATATAAAGTTCTTTGTAATAAGGAAATAAGAATGACTTTGATTAACAGATAAAACAGTCCAAAGTTTTTAGATGACTGCTTTACTCTTGTTACTCATTTTTTTTCTCGTTTTCAAGTTGTGATGTTTGATTCCTATGCTTAGCTACTGCAGACAGATATATCCTACAGGCATTTGAATTTATTCACATTATCTAGATATGTCCTCCAAGCATTAGAGTATATTCACATTATCTGAAACATGTCAGATGTTCTTAATGCATTTTATTCATCTGATCTCAACTTCAATTGAAAATGGTAAACCACTCATAAAATAGATTATATCAATCAGGTGATAATGCACAAAAAAAAAGGTCTAAATGAACTGTAATATTTCCCATTCAAATTCCCGCTTTGTATTGCATCCTGATCTCATTCTCTTATTGTTCCTCTTTAAGTCTTAAAAGAGAAGTAACTAGTATAAGGACATTAGACAAAGAAATCTGCCCAGATACAAATGCAAGCAGTCCATCCCCAAACCAATACGAATGGCTGCCTTTTATCACAGCAACTATTTGCCAGCACCTCCTTCAAATGCATAATCACAACCAAACCAATACAGCAAATCAAGTTGAGACTATTTATGAGAAATGATAAAGTTCTGAGGCCTAACAGAGTACCTCTTAAGGTCAGCACTTGACAAACATTGGTGTTATTGCAATTAGAATTGACCAGATATCTGGTTATAAATGCATTGGCAGAAAACCCACTTCCTACATTGTCCACATATAATCTATTAGTGCCCTTCTTTCTACCAGAGAACTAGAGAAACCACACTAGCCAGTATGTATGAGGTTGATTTATACATTTCTGAACCTTGCCTTTAGTAAAGAGGCGCTAATGTATTTTAATCCTTCTCAGAACTGTCGTTTGCTCTGAGACATGTAATTTCCAGGGCATCTGACTCTGACTCCTCTGGCTTTGTTATCTTTAGAATTGAAAGATCTGATCAGCAGCTTTGTGCAGTGACCATTGCCTGTGTTTCATAATACAATTTCGCTGAACACAACTCCTAAACCCGACTTTTTAGATTTAGATGGATTTTGAGCAAATTTAACACATATTTGAAAAAATATTTACTGTAGACCTCCTTGACTTCTCAAATAGTTTTCACAGAAAAGATTGTTTCCAATACCCTTCACCCAAGCCAGGTTTTGTAAGGCAATATATAACCATCTCCCAATAGACTTTATACAAAAAGCTCCTTCTACTGCAGTTCCTAATACAATGAACACTATCTCCAAAACTATCACTACCCAGATAAAAATGCAAGAAGTATATGCCCAAACCATACAAATGGCTGTTAGTCTCACAATTCTCTAAGTTAGGCTGGCATGGTATCGTAAACCATTTACCAACTGCCCCTTCAGATCCAATAATCATCGCCCAACCAATAGAACAAATCAAGTTGACACAACTGACTATAAACTATAAGGTTCTGGGGTCTAGAAGAGTACCTTTTCCAGGTCAGCACACTGCAATCATGGGTGTTACCAACATTATAATTGACCAGATCTCTGGTTCGAAATTCATTGGCACCAAACCCACTTCTTTTATTGTCCACAACATACTCTTTTGTTATCTTTCTTGCTACTAGAGCGCTAGAGAATCCATCCACTTTGAGCCAGACAGTTAGTACAAGATTGACTAATACTTCTGTAAACCTTGGCACTATAAAGGAGGTTGTCTAAGCCTTCAATGATCTATCCTCCAATCTGAGCGAGGTAGTTTTCCAGGGCATCTGAAGCCATTAATCTGACTCCCTTGGATTCGTTATCTTTAACCCTGAAAGATCTGATCAGCAGCTTTGTTCAATCTCCTTGTCTTGCATTCCAAAGTAGATGGCGTGTCACGCTACTTTCACCGACCTCCGCAGATTTTAAAGGAAAGCTTTGCAGTGGGATAGAGTCCACATCTCTAGATCAAGTCTTCCTCTTAATAAATCTCAGCATTGCACTTGACCCAAGTTTAGCTAAAAAGAAGACTACTAAGTCATCCCAAGCAGCTTTAAAATCAACATCTGCGTTGTGTATCG
This sequence comes from Larix kaempferi, assembly GCA_027924585.1. NCBI lineage: Eukaryota > Viridiplantae > Streptophyta > Pinopsida > Pinales > Pinaceae > Larix > Larix kaempferi. The sequence goes on along the minus strand of BSBM01000372.1, from coordinate 11,773,491 downwards.
GCTTCCCTCCCAATCTATGAATACACCCACTCTGAACAAACTTGCAGTGAAAACTGCTAAATTTTCTAGACAGGTGATTCCTAAATCAAGAGGTAACTTAACGGAATCTGTTACTGTTTCATTTAACTCAAACAGCGATGCTAAATAGCCATCTCAACCAGCCAACCAACATTATCATCACCAACCGCATCATGTAGTGGCCTCCCTGCCACTCCTTTAATACACCCATTTTAAAATACATCCGCAGGGAGGAGTAGTTCTCAGGCTTATAAACAGACAGGTTCCATACTGTGCTTGCAAGCTTTTACAGTAAAGTTGCAGAGAGCATATTGTAGGGCTCCAAACATGACCATCAAGTTTTCCCTATGAAACTCAAATGTTTGAGACGAAGGTAAGTGGTTCTTCTCTGGTCATCTACATATGGTGAAACAAAGTGAAGATAATAGGTGACATAAAGGCCAAACCTTACTTGATATGGAAGACAGATGGAATCCCGTGAGGAAATTATGAACATGAACATGAATGGTAAAGTGGACCAAAAAGTTGTGATATATTCCTTGCCTCGTGGTGAGGGCTTTTCATTCCAATCGAATGAATCACATGAATAGGATTGTGAGCTGGAAATGTATAAAGAATAAAGCAATATAATACACATTTTATATAGAGAGTTTATGAATGTTTGATATTTAAAAAATAAAATCATAGCATCAATTTAAGCTTAAAGGATTTAATTATTTATTTTTTTATGTTTTTAAATAGGAACAAATTTTAAAATGTTTAATATGTTAATTTTCATTTTGTTAAAAAAATTAAGTATATAAATAAATTAGTAAATAATTTTTTGTAAATTTGTTTGTATGTATTTGGAATAATGGATTTTCCATTCATCAAAATTACTAAATTTTGTTAATGTTTTATTAAAGATATGAAACATTTAAAAGAAATATTGATAATATATTGATTACAAATAAGGTATATGTGACAAATAAAATTGAATTTCGCTAAATAGTTTTTAAGATGTTATTTATATATTTGAACATGGTGGAAATGAAAAGTACCAAAATAAACCAAGTGGGTTAGTTTGAGTAGTTGAGTGCTTTGAGCTTCATGCAAGAGGACTTGCGGCTTATCCCCAAGGTCGGTTGCCTTTATTGCACACCTCACTTGATGTCCCTACTAAGTTAGGCATTGTAATCAGTGGGGTACCATTTGTAAAATGTGGGGAAGTGTGCCTATGGATTTCTCCACGAGAATTTTCTACTAAAATTAAAAGAAGGTAACAAGTCATTAAGTTTTTTGTATGCAATGAGGTTTTGAAGAGTAATTAAATTATGAAAGTGAAGTAAAGTCTCTTACATTATTAAGGGTAGGGCATGTCAAAAGGAAATGATGTTCATCCTCAATCCCCTTTTATCACAAATTTACATATTTTCTCATTCCAAGGCGATTTTGGATTAGTCCAACATTCAATTTCACTATGGAGGTTATGAGCATTGGCCTTGATTTTGAAATTTTTTTTTTTTTCTTAAATCTTTCAATGTTGGAAAAAACAGTAATGGTTAGGAAAATTATGCAATATTTGTAGTATTTTGATTTCTTCTTATTAATTGTTTCATTGAGATAAGAGAATCCATCACATGTGTCAAATTTGTAAGCAAGGAAAACTTGCTTGTTGATTTTTTGCAAACCTACGTTTCATACTTCATAGATGCAAGTCCATCCTCAGGGAATCATCGTGCACCAAGAGAATGAGGAAGAAATGAGAAGATCCCTTAAATAAATATCGAAAGCAAGCCTAAGGGTTTATTAGGGGAAGACCAACTCTTTTAGACATAAATAAAACCAAAGCTCATCTTTGGACCGATGTCAAGGATTGTTTAAGGTGAGTTATGATCTTCTTGCAAGTGTTAATGGGTTTCAACCCGTCATTTATATTCAAAGTGTTTTCTTGCTTCTCAATTTCCAAAACTTGTCTCACTCTTCTCTTGGTGTAGTACTCTTCTTTGGAAACCTTTTTTGCATCTTCTATTGTGAATGTGATGAGAAGTGTTATGAGAATGTTTAGCGAGACTATATGTGTAAGCTCTATTCCTCGTTATATTCATTGTGTGCTCTTTAAGATGACCACTTTGATGTTATTCATTTTACGGATACGAGCAATCTTGTGTATGGTCCGTTTGATGTAAGGTAAAGAGATTATTGGGCCATCCATTTTTCTTTGTGTGTATTTTCTTTCTTGATGCCAACCCCTGAGGGTTGGCAGATGAAATCACTCTATACCTTTCCCCAAAACCCTGTTCTGACGCTCTCTGCACCCAAAACAGGGACATCACCACCGTTGATCTCCTACTCGGTCGCGATCTGGGCCATTGACTCCTTTCTCTGCTACCTTCGATACTTAGAGAAATTTTCTTTTTCTCTGTTTGAAACACCAACGCTTTCCTCGCTGAGTTCTTCAAAGGTGCGCCATTGATCCCTTCAGTGATCAACAGACTCAAAGGGTGCTTCACATCTGGGTTTACGCTTCGCGCAGAGGTTCCCCTTTTCAGCCTTGAACAGATTTGCAGCAAATCTAAGTACGCAGACTTCAACAAGAGCTGCGTTCAACATATATATCTAACATTCAACATGAAAATAACTTGCAGAGGTTTAACTTCGCATATGGAACGCCCAGGCACTTGGGCTTCATAAACACATGGGGAAACAAACATAGAGGGCCAAATGCTTTTCTTCTTTACATTGGATTCATCATTCATTTAATACATTGGTCTCAGAGACAAAGACTCATAAACTAAACAGTTACAGCTTTCGAAACAACACTCTAGCTCACAGGCTATCCTCTCCTTTGCTCTCTTCTTCTTTCTTATCTAACTAATGAAATGATAATTACATATTATATATCATAGAGCTCTCAAACAACCCGCAGATTCAAGATTTCAAAATCAACTACCAGCCATTAACTCCTGTTACATCTCATTAATAAACATAGATGCCCTTAATAGTTCGAAAATTCAAAATATTACAACACAATGCTTCAAAATCAAATAGGTTAATGTGTCACAACGCTTAGGATGGCATAGGCGCCCATTACATAGATTTTAGGATTTTTAAACAAAATTCAAACTTAGGATAGTTTTTAGGCTAAGTAAGATGCTCCTGCATCATCCTCCCCGGGAGAGAAAAAGAAATTTCTTCACATGTTCTTCAGGGTCCGTCCCATGCTGGTAAACCTTTGGTTTTGTCATCCATATAGCATCCTCAATAGGTTGCTCTTTCCACTTTACTAAATACTGATAATAGGTCCTGCTTCTGGTCTTCTTTGAAACCTTCTTGTCCAGCACAGCTTCAACTTGTGGTTGCTCCATCTGTGGCAATTGTTCTTGCCAATCCACAGTCTGTCCATCACTATCTGAAATTCCTTGTTCTTCATCTTATTCACCTACTTCTTTAAAAAGAGACAAATCTGCAACATTAAAAATAGGTGATATACGATACCCAGATGGCAAATCAATCTCATATGCATTAACAGAGAATTTTCTTAAGATCTTGCAAGGTCCAATCTTTTTGAGTTTCAGTTTGTTATAGGTTCCCTTTGGAAATATTTCTTTCTTCAAGTAAGCCATCACCATATCTCCCACTTGGAAATCTACTTCCCTTCTCCTTTCATCAGCTTTCTGCTTATACTTACTTACACTTTCCTCCATCTTTCTTTTAACATCCTCATGTAATTTGTGCATTGCAGATGCAAATTCCTCCCCATCTGAACTTCTAAACTCTTGCTTCTCTAGATTTCTGAGCTCATATACACCTCTTGGGTGCATCCCATAAACAACTTGAAATGGACTCCTTCTTGTACTTCTGTTAGGTGAGTCATTATAGGAAAACTCATCTTGGGCAAGTTCCAAGTCCCATTACTTAGGATGTTCATACACTAAACTTCTTAATATGTTTCCAAGACTTCTATTAACTACCTCTGTTTGTCCATCTATCTGTGGGTGGTAAGCTGAGCTAAAATCCAGCTTTGTTCCCAATTTCTTCCATAATGTCCTCCAGAAATGGCCAACGAACTTTACATCCCTATCTGATACTATACTTAATGGTAAACCATGCAATATAACAACTTCAGAAAAGAACAAGTTTGCAACATTAGTAGCATCAGTAGTTTTCTTGCAAGCAATGAAATGTGCCATCTTTGAGAATCTATCAAGCACAACATAAATTGAATCATTCCCTCTCTGAGTTCTTGGCAGTCCTAAAATAAAATCCATGCTAACTGAATCCCATGGCCTGTCTGGAATGGGCAAAGGCTGATACAATCCTGTATTTTGTTTCCCTCCCTTTGCATGCTGGCATACTCTACATCTTTCCACAAACTTCTTGATGTCCTTCCTCATACCTGGCCAATAATAAAATGCATTTACTTGGGCTAATGTCTTACCCCCTCCGAAGTGACCAGATAGGCTTCCACTATGCTTCTCCTCGATTATATTCTCTCTTACAAAACAATTTGGGATACATAACTTACTGTTTTTTAACAACAGACCTTCTTGCAAGGTATACTCCAACCATTGGCTTCTGTTACATGTAATAGGACTTACACAAGTTGCATAAATATCCTTCAAGTCTTCATCCTCTTTATAGGCTTCTCTAATGTCTTCAGATCCTACAATGCTCACTTTAACTTCTTCTAACAGCAAATTAACTCTACTTAGAGAATCCGCAACTCTGTTTGGCTTTCCACTAGTGTGCTTGATCACAAATGTAAAGTTCTGCATGAACTCTACCCATTTTGCATGTCTTTGGTTCAACTTAGGCTGACTGTTAATGAACTATAGTACATGATTATCAGAATATAAAACAAATTCCTTTGGCATAAGGTAATGTCTCCATTTTTTCATTGATTGAACAACAACATACAATTCTTTATCATAAGAAGAATATTTCTGTTTAGCTTCATTCAACTTCTCACTAAAATATGTTATGGGTCTCTTCTCCTGAGTTATGACAGCTCCTATGGCAGTTCCACTAGCATCGGTTTCAACTTGGAAAACTTTATCAAAATTTGGTAAAGCTAACACTGGTTGTTCAGTAACCTTCTTTTTCAGCACTTTAAAGTTTCTGTCTGCTTCCTCTATCCACTTAAATGGCTTTCTATTTCCTTTGATAGTATCTATAATAGGTGCACTTATCTAACTGAAATTCCTTATAAGTTTCCTATAAAAATTTGCTAGACCAGGGAAACTCCTTACCTCAAACACACTACTTGGAGTAGGCCAATCCAATATAGCCTGTACCTTCTCTGGGTCCATTCTTAATCCATTTCCTGAGATTACAAATCCCAAATACACCAAGTCTGTATGCATAAAACTACATTTCTTCAAATTTATCAACAACTTCTCCCTATGTAAAGTTTCCAGTACCAATCTAAGATGCTTCAAATGTTCCTCTTCACTTTGACTGAAAATTAATATATCATCTAGGTATACTATTACAAACTTCCCTGTAAAATCTTTTAGGACTTCATTCATCAACCTCATAAAAGTACTAGGTGCATTATTAAGCCCAAAAGGCATAACTAACCACTCATACAACACATCATTGGTTTTAAAAGTTGTTTTCCACTCATCTCCCTCTCTAATCCTAATCTGATGATACCCACTCTTCAAATCTAACTTAGTAAAATACTTTGCTCCACTTAAACAGTCCATCAAATCATCCATTCTAGGCAAAGGAAATCTGTACCTGCTTGTTATTTTGTTGACAGCTTTGGAGTCGGTGCACATTCTCCACCCTCCATCTTTCCTTCTCCTTTGTACAGTAGGTACTGCACATGGGCTTAAGCTTTCTTTCACCAAACCCTTCTCTAACAATTCCTAAACCTGATTTTTAACTTCTTCATTTTCTTATGGTGTCAACCTATATGCTGCTTTGTTAGGTAGGCTTGCTCCTAGTATCAAATCAATGTGATGACTGATACTTCTAACTGGTGGTAACTTACTAGGCAATTCATCTACAACAATTTCTTCAAATTCATTAAGCATATCTTTAATCCCTATAGGCAATTCATCTATTTTTGTGGTATTTAGGATTACCTTGGGTTTGCCAACAATGGAAAAGTGCATTTCTTCCTCCTTCTGAACTTCTTGCAATAGCTCATTTCCACTCATCATCAACACTTTAGATTTTGCTGCTTCTTGAACTTTCTCTGGCTGCAATGGTAACAAATTTTGTCTTTCTCCATCCTTCTCCACATAATAGGTATTCCTTCTCCCATCATGAATAGATTTCCTATCATATTGCCAAGGCCTCCCCAGGAGTATATGGCAAACATCCATGGGCATAATGTCACATAACACTTCATCCTTATAATCCCCAATCTGAAATTCAACCCTACACTGTTCAGTCACTAAGATTTGGTGTCCCTTCTGCAACCAAGAAACTTTATAAGGTGCAGGATGCTTCCTTATCTTCAATCCTAGTTTTTCTACCATCTCAGTAGAGACTAGGTTATCAATGCTTCCGCTATCTATGATAACTTTGCAACATTTACCTTGAGTTTTACATCTGGTTCTAAATAAGCTTTTTCTTTGTGGTGGCTCCTGCAATTCTTTTTCTGCATTAACCAATACTCTCTTTAACATGAGACTCTCTCCATCCTCTGCTGCATTATCTTTTTGTCCTCCCTTATAAGATTCTACTCTACCTTTTGCAATGTGTGCACTTCTTTGAACTTGCTTGTTCTATGGGCAATTGTATGACTTGTGTGTAGGATCTCCACATATATAGCACTTCATAACTCTGTTTTCTCCTCTTCCTACTGTGCTAAATCTTCCTCCTCTAAATCCACCCCTCTGAGTGTTCTGATTACTTGAGCTTCCAGCCTCATTCTGATATCCTTGAGACTTCTCACTTCTGTTCTGAAACCCTCCATGATTTCTATATTCTTGAGTTCTTCCACCTCTATTCGAGAACCCTCTACCTCTCACTGCACTTCCTCTTCCTCTGTTTTTTTTATTTTGTTTTCTTACCAACTTCTCCTCCACTTTAGTGGCTACTTGGTAAGCTTCTTCCACACTCATAAGGTTCAACAAGCTTATCTCATCTTGAATTTCATACCTCAACCCATTAACATACTTTGCCACTCTTTCAATATCAGTTTGATTTTGTCCTGAGATAATACATAGCTTATAGAATTCTTCGGTGTATTCTTTAACTGACATACCTCTCTGTCTTAAGTTTTGCAGCGGTCTCACAAGGGTTAGTTGGTAGTCCTTGGGTAGAAATTGGTTTTTAATCTTACCCAACATCTTGTCCCACTTCTTGATTTTGTTCTTCCCTTGTCTTTCTCTTTGTGCTTGTAGGTCATCCCACCATATGGATGCATATCCTTTTAACCTTGTAGCTGCATATTTTACCTTTTTCTGTCTTCTACCTCTTCAAAGTCAAAGTATTTTTCCACTGCACCAATCCAGTCTATTAATTCTTCTGCATTTAGGTTTCCTTCATACATTGGGACTTCTAATCTTGGTTTATGGCTGGTTGCTATTAACATTCTCAATGCCTTGGTTTCTTCATTTCGAACTTCTGCAACTTCCTCTTGTGCTTCTTTTTCATTATCACTGATATCAAACATACAAGGGTTTCTCCTTTCCATGGCTGCCATCCTTGCTTCAATCCTTCTCATTTGTTCCTCTGTAACTGGTTCTCCTCTTCTTCTTCCTCATCCCCAAGATGGAACTTCTTGTTCTTGTCTTTCTCTTCTTGGTGGCATCTTCACTTCCATGTTTTCTTCTTGCAAATCCTTCTCCAAACCTTCCACAAAACCTTTTAAGCGCTCTGATACCAAACTAATGCCAACCCCTGAGGGTTGGCAGATGAAAACACTCTATACCTTTCCCCAAAACCCTGTTATGACGCTCTCTGCACCCAAAATAGGGTCGTCACCACCGTTGATCTCCTACTTTGCCGCGATCTGGGCTGTTGACTCCTTTCTCTGCTACCTTGGATACTTAGAGAAATTTCTTTTTCTCTGTTTGAAACACCAACCCTTTCCTCCCTGCGTTCTTCAAAGGTGTGCCATTGATCCCTTCAGTGATCAACGGACTCAAAGGGCGCTTCACATCTGGGTTTATGCTTCGTGCAGAGGTTCCCCTTTTCAGCCTTGAATAGATATGCAACAAATCTAAGTACACAGACTTCAACAAGAGCTTGCGTTCAACATATATACTCAAACATTCAACATGAAAATAAATTGCAGAGGTTTAACTTCGCATATGGAACGCCCAGGCACTTGAGCTTCATAAACACATGGGGAAACAAAAATAGAGGGCCGAATACTTTTCTTCTTTACATTGGATTCATCATTCATTTCATACATTGGTCTTAGAGACAAAGACTCATAAACTAAACAGTTACAGCTTTCGAAAAAACACTCTAGCTCACAGGCTATCCTCTCCTCTGCTCTCTTCTTCTTTCTTATCTAACTAATGAAATGATAATTACATATTATATATCATAGAGCTCTCAAACAGCCCGCAAATTCAAGATTTCAAAATCAACTACCAGCCATTAACTCCTGTTACATCTCATTAATAAACATAGATGCCCTTAACAGTTCGAAAATTCAAAATATTACTACACAATGCTTCAAAATCAAATAGGTTAATGTGTCACAACGCTTAGGCTGGCATAGGCGCCCATTACATAGATTTTAGGATTTTTAAACAAAATTCAAACTTAGGATAGTTTTTAGGCTAAGTAAGATGCTCCTGCATCATTTCTGGATTTGTGGATAGCCTTCTTGGCCTATCCATCATGGTAACTGTTCTTTTGAAAGGTATTCTGGAGGTGTGCCAATACTTATTTCAAGTGATCAATGTATGATATTCTTATAGTTTTGGTGGCGAGGGTGTGTGTGATTCCTTGTTTCTTAGCAAGTTCGTGGTGAGAATATTCATGATGGTATCTATCTGTAGGTGTAGGATTTCTATAGACCCTATGCCCAATCTTCCCATCACCTTTTTTTTAGCATTACATCTAGAAAGGTAGTTGATTGTTTTCCTCTAGTTCAATGGTGAATCGATGTGCTCTGAGAAGTTGTTGAGGTGTTCCAAGAATTCATCAAGCTTCTCTTTACCATGTCTCCATTTTGCAAAGATATCATCAACATATCTTTTCCAAGCCTATGGTGTGTATGGTGAGGATTTTATGGCCCTTATTTCAAAATGTTCCATGTAAATGTTAGCTAAAACTGGAGAGAGTGGGGAGCCCATTGCAAAGCCATGAGTTTGCTCATATATTCTTCCTTTCTAGCTAAAGTATGTTGACTTGAGACACACCTTCACCAATTCTACAAATTCTCATTGTTTTCAAAATCCCTAGGTTTTCAATTTCTATTTTTTTGTATGGGTAGAACATATTAATCAATTGTGTCCTCTAGATCAACCATGACAAGGTTTAGATATATTCCATTGTGTTTGTGCTTGAGTTTGAGAAGCTTTTGCATTTCCTTCTTGATTGCTTGGATGGAAAGGTTTGTCTTTCGAAATGACGAAGAACAAATCCTCTCCTCAAGCTCCTTAATTTTGAGGTTAACAATGGTGATATTACTAGAGCTAAAAGATTATTTCTTTAAAGTCATTATCATGAGGATGTCAATTGGTAAGTTTTCCCAAATTGTAATAAACATAAACTTATATTCCTTGCATTGCATAATTTTATAACAAAATTTTGCATATCATATTGTTGATCTCCTCATAGGGTTAAGGTTAAGTTCTTCATTAACACCCAATTTTATTTATAGATAAAAAATAATCACATTCCTTTTATTTTCCCTTCCATTTAAGTTTGTGCTTAGTAGACATACAAATTATTACCATGGCTTGAGAATCTATGCCCTTTTACTTTTATTAATTTTAAAATATAAATATGAAAGACTAATATGAAGTTGGATAATTAAAGTGGAAACAATATGAAATTATTTTGTATAGGAATATATTTTTAGGATGCCATTGCATCACAAACTTGGTTCTTGGTTGTATTGTAATTAGTGGCATTTTTGTTGATATTATAATTAGAAGGTGGCCTTCGTAATTTCTAATTAATGTGGCATGATTATAAAGTGGCTTAGTGGTTCCTTATTAATGTGGTATTTAAGGTTAATTAACTTATAACTAATTGTTATATAAAGGGGATTTGTATCTCATTATAACATATTATGTGAGATTATTTATTTTTTTGATCTCCTTTGTTCAACTATCACATGATATTTCCAAAAGATAGAACACTTTAAGCAATCTTTCACACAAATATATCACAGATCAACACATCAATGTTTTTACGTGGTTTAAACCCTTGATGAGGGAAACACTCCATAACCCTAGCCAAATAGCTACTTGAGGAATTATTATTATGCAAAGAAAAGAATATTACAATTGAGCTTCTCATAATCGATCAACTAGCAAATGACCCTCCATTGTCTTTAAATAGAGATCATGGACCAATTAGGTGTTAAACCACATATCAATGGTCCATAAGATCGAGGAGAAGATGAACCATCATATCACTTTATGTCAAGAACATATCGTGACTGTTGGATTACATTCATGGGAAACTACTCTGAGAGTTTACCACAAGATTATTCCTTAGAAAAAAAACATGTCTATGACAAAGAAGTTGATGTGACCATCATTTTAAGCACTTTTTTCTTTTGGACCCATTCCAAATTATTGGATATAAAGATCAAGTGAAATTTCCAAACATTATGCATCTTAAATTGGAAAAAGGTTAAATGCCCTAAGATTTTTTATTATTATTATTATTATTATTTTCAATGTGAGAAGACCCAATAATATATAGTATAACTAACACCTATGCCATTTAATACTTTGTATAACTATAATATAATGGGGATACCTAAAAAAATGTTTTTTCTTTTTCTTTTTTTAAACCCCTTTTTATATGTTCTTGAATTATTGAACATTGTCAAGTTATCTCAATTTTTTCTTTATTAATTATATTTTTAGTATTGAGCTTTTTTTTTTCATAAATTTCATCACATCCTTCTCATTGTTATTTATCTTTTTGTGTGTTGCAAGTATTATATTTTGCAGTCTAATACATGTTACAAATTAATAATAATAAAAATACTAACAACATAAATTAATTATCTTTATGAATGTCTTATGCATATAAATAATAACTCATATTGTTTTAAAGCCCCAAGGGTTAGTTCAATTGGTAAGACATACAAACACTCTCTCGGTACAGGGGAGGTCACGAGTTCGAGCCTTGAGTCCTAAGGGGTTAGGCCAAACCGTTATTGTTCGCTCATGGTTTACCATCCTTACCATCCACGAAATGGTAAATCGTTTCTACAGGAAAAAATAACTCATATTGTTTTGGTTTTAAGTAAATGTCTTACTACAACTTACTGATATTTTTAAGAAATCACTCTAGTTTTGCAATTTTCGAGTGAAAATTCCACTCTAGTTTTACAATTTACCAATGCATTATTTCCAAAAACATGTTATGCAATTTTTCAAGTAAATCTTGAAAAAGACTGTGGTAAAACAATTTATATCTTACTACTAACCAAACACTTTTAATAATTCTTTTAATAATTTTATATATGATGTAATTAATATACAATTTTGAATGACATGCTACACTTATGGTGTTAAGATGTTATCACATTGAGGTGTTAAGATGTTATCACATTGAGGTTGCATCATTTGCTCATCTTATATGTATCATGTTTTGTTGAAAAACTATCAACAAAATTCTGATTCCCTTCTCATTCTTCTTGTATGTAAAGATTTATATAAATTCTCCTCTTTCCTTTTTGTACGTATGATGACAATTTGTCTATATAATGTGATGTATGATAGAGTATATTCCTTTTTTATTTTTTGTTTTACATTATATTTTGGTTAGCTGTGAATCAGGAGTGTAAAGTGAACCACTTGTTCATCTCAGGTTATTGAAAGTGTCATCAATAATACACCCAATATTTTTAATTACTAAATACACATCTAAGGAGCTTTAGATCACACCAATCATCTGCAACATGCTTTTCGTACAATAAAAAATATTTTTATGTAAGAACCACACTTAATTAAGGATCAAATGTGCAATTTGCAATCTTGCTCAAGTGTAGTGCTTCAAAAAAAACTATGAAGTGTTTTATATGGAAATAAAGCTGGCGTTGATACTGCATTTAAACTTATATTCACTATAATTGAATTTTAAATGGTCCATTTTATAATGGGAGTTCTAAGTGGAGAGTTTATATTGCCTCGTTTCTCCTTAACTGAAATAAGTCAGGGTGTCAAGTTATTTCCCATCACAACCCCGGCCTTCCCCTAAACTATCCTACAAAAACTATAAATACAGAATTGGAAAGCTCTTTATTTCCTTTAAAAATGAGATTGTTCATATTGGACAATAACATAATTACAGCAATGACAAAACAGTGCAATGAGGTTAAACAGTTCGATCAATTGCTGTGAGCCAATTCCTGTGAACATTTAACTACAAAAACTATAAATCCAGAATTGGAAAGCTCTTTATTTCCTTTAAAAATGAGAGTGTTGCATATTGGACAATAACATAATTACAACAATGACAAAACAGAGCAATGAGGTTAAACAGTTAGATCAATTGCTGTGAGCCAATTCCTGTGAACATTTAACTGAACATAAATCTCCAGACAGCTGAAATTGATGACATGAGTTAATTTAGTTGTAGTAAACAAGTCCACAAAGATGCAGCTATGAATATCACTTGAAAATATTTGAAGCATATGGAAAGAACATCTCATTCAAATATCAAAGAAAGCAAACGAATTGGTAAGTTCATTCAATCAAAACAACCCCACATTGAAAAAACAAAACAAAACAAAAACAATGACCCAATGTGTGCTATATTTAAATTCAAATTTTCCAAAATAATCATAATGATCTTAGTCTAGACTCTGAATGAGCTCCCACAGCTTCAATTGTAAAATTCTTTAATCTAATCAGGTCAACAAATTCTAACGATAACATAGTATTTGACCAAGTCAGTTAATCCAAACCGGAACGAAACACCAACTATGCAAGGAAATAGTTAGACCATCATAACCACAAACATAATAAAGTCCCAAGACAATAGCTTGTTGCTAACTTAGTAATATTTGTCCTTAACAGAGCATCCAGAGCAGATATGGTTCAGATTGATCAGAAAGGTAAAATATAGAGATCTTTGTAATGAGGAAATAACAATGATTTTGATTAAGATAAACAGTGATAAATTTTTTGAGATAACTTCTATTTACGATATGCCTTCTTGACTTCTCAAATACTTCACACTCCACATAAATTATTATTTCCAATACCAAGAAAATATAGAGCCATCTCCCAAAATCCTTTATATCCAAGGCTCCTAGTGCGCTTCCTGATACATTGAACACTATCTCCAAAACTATCACTACCCACATAAATATGCAAGCAGTGCATGCCCAAACCATACCAATGGTTGTTATTGTCACAAATCCTCTTCAGATTCAATAATCATCACCCAACCAATAGAGCAAATCAAGTTGACACAACTGACTATAAACTATAAGGTTTTGGGGCTGAGAAGAGTACCTCTTTAAGTTCAACACATATGGCAATCATGGGGTTGTTAACATTATAATTGACCAGATCTTTGGTTAGAAACTTACTGGCATCAAATCCACTTCTTCCTCTACTGTCCACAACATAATCTCTTATTGTCCTTCTTGCTACTAGAGAGCTAGAGAAACCATCCACTATGAACCAGAAAGTTAGTACAAGGTTGATTAATACTTCTGTGAACCTCGACACTATAAAAAAGGTAGTCCAAGCCTTCAATGATCTGTTCTCCCATCTGAGCGAGATAGTTTTCCAGGGCATCTGAATCCACTACTCTGACTCCTTTGGATTCGTTATCTTTAGCCCTAGAAGCTCTGATCAATAGCTTTGTTCAATCACCTTGCCTTTCATCCCAGAATAGATTGCATCTCACTCTACTTTCACCAATATCTGCAGATTTTAAAGCAAAGCATTACACTAGGATAGAGTCCACATCTCTAGATCAAGTCTTCCTCTTAACAAACCTGTAATAAAAATGGCCAGTTTGCTGAAAAATTAAAAAACCTGTCACCGTTGCACTCAACCCAAGTTGTGCTAAAAGGAAGACTACTTAGCTATCCCAACGAGCTTTAATATCAATATCTACATCAGTTATGGGCTTACCTCCCAATCTATGAATACACCCACTCCGAACGAACTTGCAGCTAAAACTGCTAAATTTCCTGGACAAGTGATTCCTAAATCAAGAGGTTAATTAATAAAATCTGTTACTGTTTCATTTAAACTCAATCGACGATGCTAAATAGCTATTTCAACCAGCCAACCAACATTATCATCACCAACCACATCATGTAGTGGCTTCCCTCCCACTCCTTTATTACAACCATTTCAAAATACATTCGTAGGGAGGAGTTGTTCTCCCATCCTGACAAACAGACTGGTTCCATACTGTGCTAGCAAGCTTTTATAGCAAAGTTGCAGAGAGCATATTGCAGGTCTCCATAACATGACCATCAAGTTTTCCTTTTGACTCCATTTCTTGATGAAACTCAAATGTTTGACATGAATGTAAGTGGTTGTTCTCTTGTCAACATATGGAAAAACAAAGTGAAGATAATAGATGGCATACAGGGGCCAAAACTTTCTTGATATGGAAGGTAAATTGAAAATGGTGGGAAAACGTTCATTGCATGAATATGAATGTAGGTGGGTGACAGGGTGAGGAAATATGAACATTAACATGAATGGTAAAGTGGACCAAGAAATTGAGATATATTCCTTATTTCATGGTGAGGACTTTTGATTCCAATTGATGGATCACACAAGTAAAGTTAACTGAATAGGATTTTAAGGTGGAAATGTATAAAGAATATGAAAAGCAGAATATATATATCCTTACTTTATGTAGAAATAAAATCATATATAATAAAATAATCTATATATTAGTAAATAATTTTTCTTTAATTTTGTTAACATTGTATAATTTTTTAAAGTTTTTTTTAATATGTATTTAAAATAATGTTTTTTTTAAAAGTAATTATTGATTTGTTTAGATATTTATTAAAGATGTTAAGAAGTTAAAAGAAATATCTATAATGATAATGACTACAAATAAGGTTTATGTATGCAAGGAATTTCACTTCATAGTTTTCAAGATGTCATTTCTATATTTGAACATGGTGGAAATGAACGTACCAAAGAAACCTAGTGGGCTAGTATGAGTGTTTTGAGTTTGATCACTCAGGTCGGTTGCCTCTATTGCACACCTCACTCTATGTCTATACTAGGTTAGGCGTTGTAATTAGTGTCGACGAGTTTACATTGGGTACAATCTGTGGAATGTGGGGAATTGTGTTGAGGGGTTTCCCATGAGATTTTCCTTCGATAATTAAAAGAAAGTACCAAGTCATTAAGATTTTGTATGGGAGGAGGTTTTGAAGAGTAATTAAGTTATGAAACCGAGGTAAAGTTATGTCTTGTATTATTAAAGGTAGGGCAAGTCAAAAGGAAATGATGTTCATCATCAATCTCCTTTGTATCACAAATTTACATATTTTCTCATTGTGCTTTTGGAATAGTCCATCAATCAATTTCACTATGGAAGTTATGAGCATTGACCTTGATTTTAGAAATATTTGTTTTTTTCTTAAAGCTCTCATTGTTGGAAAAATAATTATGGTTAGACAAATTATGCAATATTGAGTATTTCAATTTCCTCTTATTAATGATTGCATTGTCATCTAAATGTTAACTTCAAACTTCACATGGGTGTAAAATTGAGGATTGTCGATATTAGTAATTCAATTGTTTTCTTTGATGTTCCAGTAGTTTACCCAAGCCTTGGAATCTATAGCCCAACCTCTTTAAATCTTGCTTGGACTACTAATCATACTATTAGAAATAACATAAACCCTATCTTAGTCCAACTTGAGCAATTTGTGTTTATAGTCCAAATATTCCATCATGGATTTAGGCTATACAAAAGTACATCTAACTTCAATCAAGAGAATGGGGTTAGAAGCATTGCATTTAATTTTAAAATTATATGTTATGAAGTGTTTTGAATTTGCTTAATTTTATTCAAGTTTCAAAAGAGATGCTATAAGTCCAAAGTTCACATCTTTTGAATAATAACTAGGATAACTAAGTGCTAACATTTTTTCTTCTTCTTATCCCAATCCTAAGGCTCAAAATTTCTACATTTGTTGTTAATACTGTAATAGACTTTCCAAACACGAATGATTCTCTTCTCACTAGTGTGGCTCTAGTTCAAATGGGAATTGAAATTGTTACCTAAGTACTCGTAAGAATGCACCTCTTCAAGGTGTCACAACCATACAAAATCAAAACATAAATTATTTTGGTAAATTTGATTATCATAATTTTGGTTTTATTGATATTGATGATAAAATCATGATTTTTATAGAATTGTAAGAGAGCTTTGAGTTGTTTTTAAAAATATTCAAAATTTTTTGCAAAGAGAACAATATCATTAGCATCCCTCTCCTAAACATTATCCAATTTTATAGATATAGATACCAAATAAGGTGGTATAAAGGCTCATCTTTGCTTAACACCAAATATTATAATTAATGTCCATTAACTATCATTATTGCATTTCATATTATTAATAACCTTTTTGTAGAGCCTAATCACACCATCATGGAGATTAGAAGA
This sequence comes from Larix kaempferi, assembly GCA_027924585.1. NCBI lineage: Eukaryota > Viridiplantae > Streptophyta > Pinopsida > Pinales > Pinaceae > Larix > Larix kaempferi. The sequence goes on along the minus strand of BSBM01000372.1, from coordinate 11,756,719 downwards.
GATCCCAATTTTTTCCTTTTTTTTTTTCTATAGCTTGGATTTAGGCACAATGTTTGAAAGATTTTCTAAAAACAACAAAAACAACAAATAAGATATTGCTTTTTGTCTATTACAATTCTCAACAATAACATTACAATTCTCAACAATAACACTAAGGATGGAAAGTTAGATCAATAATAGCATGATGATTCTTTATACATGCATGTCCTTTAGCCCTTTTATTATTGTCTTAATTTTTTTGGAAAAAAGAGTAACATGGTAGTTCAATAATTGGACTAGTCATCTTAGTTTCTAGATGTGAAAATATGAATAATTAAAATTTTAATCCATTTTTAGGGAATACTTTATTGATAACTTGATTCCAAAGATGTTTTATATGTGGCATAAAGATCAAACTCCCAAATTTTATGATCTCGGTTTATTATCCTTCAATGTCTTTAGGTTTTTCATGAGTAAGACAATCGTTACCAAATTTTATATCCTTAATTAAGAAAACCTTAGTGCAATGATGAATGCCTGGGTGTCCTTAGAGAATTGAGGGGTAGATAAGGTTTGTTAAAATAAGTGTTTGAATGGTTTGTGCTAATATTACTCTATTCTTTAGCTTTGATAGAGATGATGCTATTAAGGATCTCTTTAATCTGATTTTAAAAGTCTCTCTTGATTATTGGTTAATATTGATGTTTATTTATTTATTAAGAACTTATAATAATTTTTTTATTAGTATTAGTTTTAATAGAAGCACTTCTAATATATCTTATTGTAATTTAATACGTAGGTCAGACCAACTATTTAAAAGATTATGTTTCCTCTAATGCAAATTTTTTGGGAATACTTTTCTAAGCATAAAGCTAGATTTGAAGTGAAATTGCCATATAAATTTTCAATTGTGTCATTTTTCATATCATATTTGTGACAATTCTTGAGGAAATGGAAATCTTTTCTATTGCTTAATGACTTGATTTCTAGTATTGTGCATATAATTCTCCTCAAGCTCGGGCCATATCTATATTTAAAGTTATAAAGATGGACACCGATACTAGTTTAGTTCATTATCTTGATTTATTTCCACATCATCAATTTTATTTCACAAAGGATTAATGATGCCATGATCAATGCCACTTCTACCCTTCACATAAATGCAAGTAATAAGGTGAGAGATAGGTCAATGATCCAAACCATTACAAATGACGATGTCATGGTAAGAGGTCATCCTAAGAATATTAGTTCCACAATGAGTTTGTCTCAATATCTTTTATGCTTTGTTTGCATTTAAGGACCAATTATCACCATCTTCTACCCACAATGGGTTGGAATTGAATTTATGAATTATAATATCGAAGAAGAAGAATATCCCCTTTATCTTTTACGGCAGTGGTATCCTTCTCTTAGTTAATAAAATGGTGGTCAAATGCAATATTAGGCTTCTTGTAGAAGATAAAGCTAAAAGGTGCAAAGTAACAAATAGCAAGAAAAATTGTATCACTATATACATAAGTGATATTAAGTCAAATATAGTTACATGGATCATTTTTATAAGTGTTAATATTTGAATTAATCTCCTTCTTGATTTAGCAACAAATACCACCTATTCTCGAAGCATTGGCTTTTTGTTCCAATTTCATAAATTATATACTACCTAAATCAATGATATGTATTTCTTCATGTTCAAATGTTTCAATGAGATTATAATATCAAGTGAGATAAGTATACAACTTAGCTTAGGACCCTTCCTCCAAGGGATTGCAACAATACCTCATTAGGAACCTACGTTTGATTTTTCCTTATTTGTTACTTTGCAAATTATCATGTATTATTTCTCTTTTATTCCTTATTATGTCAAACTCTCTTGCTTTCATAGCATAATAATTTGATTTTTTGGACATCCTTTCTCAATTTGTCTTGGTCTTGTAGGAATAAGGTCTTCATTTATGAATATGCCCAATACTTTTAAGTTGTAAATTTTAATATCTACTTTCAAACTTATACACCTCTTACCTTCAATATTACCAATTCTCTACTTTCAAAATTCTCCGTGTTTCAATTTTTATTATCTTTTGTATAATGCCTACTGAGTTGGGTAAAACATCTTCATTGGTTATCTCCTCTAGCTCAACCATGATAAAGTTTAGAGATAGTTCCTTGCTTTTGTGCTTGAGTGCAAGAAGCTTGTTCATTTCCTCCCAAATTGCTTGGATGCATATGTTTGTCTTCAAGATTGGCGAGGAACAAATTCTCTCCTCAAACTCCTTCAGTTCAAGGTGTTGTTGGTATGAATAGAGTTAGAAGATTGCTTCTTTCAAATCGTTGATTGATTTTTCATGAAGATGCCAAATGGGAAGTTTTCCCAAATTGTAATAAACAAAAACTTGGATTCCTTCACTTAATATTATGCTACAAAGTTCCACATGTAACATGTATCATATTGTTGATCTTCCCATTAAAACTAATAATGAAGTTCCTAATTAACATCCAATTCCATTTCTAGATAAAAATAATAATGTTTCTTCTTCTTCTTTCCCCTTTAGTGTAAGTTTATGCTTATTAGGCATCCAAATTATCGCTATGGCTTGAAATCCTATGCCTTCTTACTTTTATTAATGTTAATATGAAATATTAATACAAAGTTGGATAATGAAAGTGGAAAATATACAAAAATTGTTTTCTATAAGAATATATTTTTAAGATGTCATTACATCAAAGAACTGGATCTCTTGCAATTAGTGGACATGGGTATCATCAATGAACATAGGTATCATCAATAATTTTAAGATGTCATTGCATGAAAGACGTGGATCTCTTGCTATTAGTGTGCCTGAGTGTCACGATGTAAGGCCTTATTTAATGATTTGGTTCTCTTACAATTAGTGGACATGGGTATCATCAATGTAAGGTTATCATTAATATAATACTTAAATGAGATGGATATGCAATGTTTTTTTTAAAGTTCTCGATGTTTCGATCCCTGCTCTAGAATCATCTTCAAGAGACAATGATGTCCAAAGGACTTTAAATACCAAAAACACTTAATAGAGTTTTTCAAGTCGGCTAAGAAGTGGGCATGAATTTATGGGATTTTTTTTAAGAAGATATAGTACATGATTCTAGGTTTCACTTAATTTCATTCCATCTTCTTTGTTGAAACACCCCAGATTCATCTCAGTCCCTATTTACTCTCTTACTTTTCTCTTGGTAAGGTGTTTCTGCTTAGTGATGATCATTGCAGATCTGGTGTCTTGTTTTGTAGGAATGTTCGACTAAAGATGATTTATTATATCTGTCATGCCTTATATCTACCATATGCACTTTTAATCTTAGATCTGCATTGATATTTATGAGTGTTTTGGTCATTAAATTCCTTTGGACATCATTATCTCCTGAAGATGATCCCATAGTAGGAACCAAACCATCAAGAATTCTCAAAACAACAATATCGATCCATCTTGTTTAAGAAATAAGATCATGCATAAACATGATTTACACTCAAATTAATATAATAATTAGAAAACAACCTTAGTGCTCTTTAACGAATACAACACAATTATCATAGTAGCTTTTAATGCTTCTTAATTAATGCAATGATTAAGGTTTGTTAATATAGAACAACTTTCTACATAAGATGGTATTTTGTCCCATTGTAATACATTATGTGTGACATTTTCTTTAATCTTTAGTTTTATTAAGAAAGTGAGGTTACCCATCAATCTTTGTGTTTTTCGTGTTTTCTTACATATTCACTCTACTTTACTAATAGCAATTAACTTCAATATTTTTATAAGAACATAACATCAATGATAAATTTTCCTATCTCTATTAGCATCTATTTAGTAGCATCCACCTATGACAAAAAATTTGATGTGACCACCCTTTTCTTTTGGACTCATCCCACATTGTTTAGCACAAAGATCAAGTGAATTTCCAAAAGATTAAGTTTCTTAAATGTCATTTTATATAGGATTTAAAATTATATCTGGGTGGGTAGGGTAAGAATCATTCCTCCCAACCACCCAAATTACATCTAATGGACATTTTTTATTATCATATATATGTATATGAATGACAACATCACTTTTTTTTTCTTCAGAGTAGAGGACTTCTATTTTATAATTTCTACGACATGTCACTCGTTTAAGATTCTAACACTCTCATTCTAAGAATTGAATCTGGATTAATGATGAAAAAATATCACCAATTTATCGTTTAACCACAACTTAGCTGACGACCACATTTTCAATTTATTGAATATAAACACAATATTGAATATGTGTTGTAATTTCATGTTTCTATAAATATAGAAACATTAATATTTTTATTTAATTGATTAAATCTCTTATATTTATAAAAAAAAAATTGTAATGAAAATTATTTAGATGTTTTAATAAATACCTTTATGAATTTCTTATACATATACATAATAATTTACATTATTTTGGTTTTAAGTGAATGCCCTATACATATAATAATAATGTTTTTTTAAAGATAAGTTAAGTCTTGAGTTCAGAGTAAATACTCTAATTGTATTCCAAATAAAAAAAAATTATGTATATATTATATAATGGGTACCTTTAGGAAGGCCTATGTATATAGATAACAATTCACATTATTTTGGTCTTAAGTGAATTCCAAACACATAATAAATAGTGTTATTTTAGATAAGCCTTGAGTTGACAATAAATTCTCTAACTGTATTCCGAATAATAGAAAATTATATATATATGTATGTTTTAATGGGTACTTTTATGAATCTCTTATGCATATAAATAATAATTTACATGATTTTGGTTTTAAGTGAATGTCTCATATAATAAATAGTGTTTTTCTAGTTAGGTTAAGTTTTGAGTTGAGTTTCAAGGGTTAGCTCAAGTGGTCATGAGTCAAACGTGAGATCTCTCTTCCCAAAGTTGGGGAGGTCACGGGTTTGAATCTCTTGATACCCTCAGGGTTAGGATTTGTAATCAGGTATGCCGATTTACCCTATTTACCATCCATGAATCATGGGGAAGTATCGAAATGTTTTTTGGGAGGTAATTCCTTGGAAAAAAAGTTAAGTCTCGAGTTAACAATAAATACTCTAATTGTTTTCCAAATTGCATAAGAAAAATCAAAATATATTCAAGAGATTATCATTATACAGGTTTCAAAACTCCATAAAAAATGTTATATATTAAATAGGAACAAGAGAGATAAGGGAAAGAGGTGTACAAGTGCATAAGGGATGTGGTTTCCCACACACTTTCCTTGTACAATAGTTGTTAATTAATTTATACAACTCTATTTCATGTTGACACAACTATTACTAACTAGATCTCCTACTCATTGGGTAAAAGAACCTATAATAGCTTGTACCTGAGAGGAAAACCATGATATTTTTTTAGATTTTGATTGAAAAGGTGCTAAAGAGGTTGAGAATGTTTGTATGTAAGGTCTATGACAACGTGATGTCTCTTACAAAAAATTTGATGTTTCCATGATTCTTTATGTGGCTTAATATAATTATGTCTATATTGATAATGTACCCTAGTATCCATTGCTTAATTACTTTGTTACAAGGGAACAATGAACGATATTGTATAGTCTTCGATAAAATAAGCATGAGTCGCATGACTAGTAGATCTAACATATCTACAAGCTTGCTTGTATTTTTTTTCCTCTTCATGTGTTGGACATCATTAAAGTGTTGTTGGTGGTAAAATCCCCTTAAGAAGGGCAATAAATCCTTTATTGGTAACCAACACAAGCTCTATTTGAATGTTAATTAGTCATCAGAATGGGTAGTATAAGAAACAAGATATAGTTGCAAAGCAACTTAGTCCCTGCTTAGGGATATATAAAATGATTAACATAGCTAATGATTGACCTAGCTACTACACTAAATATCCTAGTACTCCTTCTGGGTCAATGGCTATCTTCAGCTGTAAAATTAGACCACCACTCTAGCCACTGATACCAGACTCTCGGTAGTTGCCACGGCTCCTCGCGCTAATTTTTCCACATCTATTTTAATTTGATGAAGCAGAAGCAACATTATAGTTCTCGAAAGCAACTGGAACAGGGAGCACGCATTGGAGGATTGATTCTAGGTATAAGAATACAAAGTTGTGTTGGATACAAAGTTATTAAAGTTTAAAAATAATAGGTAATAAATGTTTGGCATGATTATAGGATGACTGATTGTGAAATCAAATATATTTTTGTAGTTATTATAAGATGCATAATATTTTTTTTTACCATTAGTTAGTTAATTCACAAATTCACAGCAAAGAAGAATTGGTACCCAAGCTACTTGCTTTCTCGTCTTTCTCGACTAATGGACATGAATTAGTACCCAAGCTACTTGCTTTCTCATCTTTCCCAACTAATGGACATGAATTAGTACCCAATCTACTTGATTTCTCATCTTTCTCTACTAATGGACATGCTGTTCTTGACCAACTCCCAAAACAATATTATAATAGAAAAAAACAGTGTACATTAAATGATACTATCAAAACATTAATATGCACAAACCATTGTCCATTGTAGTTTAAGTAAGGTGGCAGGGCGTCGATAGGTCTGATGCATAGGTTAACCAGGGCTATTTCCCCACCAAAGTCTGATTTCCAAATGCTAGTCCCACCAAGGCGTATGAATCTGAGTATCCCAAGGTTAAAGTACAAAGGTTATCTATCTGTCTAGTTTCGTTCATCAGCTCAATAGTAAGTAAGCCGTGACCTGTTAATTGAGAACAGGCGATGCATGTATCGATGGTGGTTCATTAAATTGTTGACCCAACTAAAACAACTTTGATTATTCATTATATATGTGAAAACGTGAAAAAGTGAATCACACGCCCACCTCTCTCTCAAACACTTGGGAGGTATGTTTTGACGTATATAGATTTAACGCTATTGTAAACCTTGCTCTATCAATATACCTTTGCAGACACCACCTCCTCTGTTGAGTGATCCCGGCCAACAATTATAGAGAAACGAGCAGATAGTGGATGTACTTCATGTAAAGGTACGCAATAGGTAGAAGGCGCGCAAGCAATAATGATTCCTATCTAACGACCTTCCTTTTTAAAACTTAGACACTTTATCAGTATTTGAGCGCTCCAATGTTCTGAGTGTGTGCAACAGCAATCTTGGTCCAGTGCTATAGTGCTTCAAGCTTTCTAGCCAGGTATTATAATTTTTTTTTTCCTTCTGCTTACTTTTTTATTAAATTCATAATGGCCCTTGGGGTGGTGGTATGCATTTACCATGTTCCTAGTGTTCCCCTGTATATTCACAAGATCATAACAATAAAAAGAATATTGTTATATTTTTCATTGTAAAATAAAGAGAAAAGAAGTCAATTAGTTAAATCAAATTAATAATAAAAGCATATATATTCTATTTATGCAATGCAGGTTATCTTACACAAACCTTAGAGGCTTTGGCTTCTTAGACTAAGTTGGAGTATGGTCCTTGAAATAATTTTGTGGTTTCATGAAGTTTTGTCCTTTTGAGCCTGATCCCAAGCTTGAACTTGTTCTTCTACCTTTCACTATGCCACTGGTTGTCTCCTGTTACCTGCCATCAAGTCCTTAACAAAACACTCTGAATCTATATGATTATATAACAGGAATTTCCTGTGCGTCTGAAATTTCCTGGATGTAAGACAAGTGTTTGTCAAGAGAATTCAAGAAATATTTGTTCCTATGTCTATTTGAATAAATAACCTTAATTCTATTTTCTTAAAATATTGTATTAATGATGTAGTGCAATATTGTCTTAAAAGATCATATTAATGATGTAGTGCAATAGTATTGATAAAGGAAGAAATCTGGTGCCAATATGCTGAGATTATATTCCAAATTAGTGGCAAACTCCCTAGTGAATATGATTTCATTTTGTCATGCATTTTAATGAACGTTTTTGTGAGTTGTTGATAGAATTAAGCTTTGCCTCAAAGTCCCATTATTTAGTATCATAAAATGTTTATGTTACCTGCTGCATGCAACCAACCACCAGTAAACCAGACTTTCAATACTGGAAAACAGACCTTAGCAATTATTGTACGCCCTTACAAACTACCACTTTACTATTTACCCAATGCAGTGAGAGAGTCTTCCTTTCGTTATGACTCTGCCCTTATACCTACAAGTGAAAGTGATCAAAAGGAAGAGAAATATTGAAGTGAATCGTATCCTTGAGTATTTGATCCCTGATCCTTTGAGATTTCAGTCTTTAAAACCTACGCTCATTTCCTGAGAGAAGTGTTTATGCCTGTCTAGTTCAAAAACAACACAATCAAGTGACTTTTTGAGCAATGGGTTGTGGATGGCCGTGGGCCTTATTGATTGATGTTCCTCATCCTTATCCCGTATATATGGTGTTTAATGCTAGGGTGTAAACAGTTTATCTTCTTGTCACTTATGGTTGTCCACTTGAAGAATGAAGTCAAACTTTTATAAACCAAACCTTGCTACTATATCGTGAACAAATATCATCCAAATATTATTAAATAATTCATATTATTAAGAAGTAAAAAAATAAAGGAATTATTTTTTACAGAACAAATGGAAATCAACCACCTAAACAGAAAACCCCTTCCAATTAGATCATCTATGGCTGCATAGAAAAAGATTCTTCACGCCAAGTTCCGATCACTAATAATTTGAAAATAGGAATTTGCTTTTATTTTAATATTCAAAAAGAGATTTTTCACGCCCACATTCCATCAATGATAATAAATGAAGCAATTAGTCGTTTTCATTTTGAAGTTGGAAATAAAATAAGGTATCGTTTTAATAAATAACTAAAAATGAATGAAAAGTATTACGATTATTTAATAGACCTGGGAATTCGAGGGAGCCTATATATGTGTCGTTAAAATTTGGCACAAAATAAGAAAATCCAGTACCAAAGCATGCAAACATGTTGAAGTTTGTATAACGTGTGAAATTTGTCCTGCATGCATTTTGTAACTGCCATAGCTAGTCCCAGCTTCCTTGCCACCACCCTGACTAGTAGCAACAACATCAATGGGATTAGTATCCGAGCAAGCAGCAACTAAGATAGCATGGAAAATCCTAGAGAGCAGGGTGCCAGAAGCCGAGAAAGGGAGGAAGGATAACAAAGCTGCACTAGTGCATCTCACCCATAAAACAATCGAATTGGAGTAGTTGGTTGTTCCCTTTCAAATTTGGTCATTCAAACAACCAACTTCATAGGGTTCCCTGCAATGGAGAGATTTCAATTGATCTGTCCAAAGGTACTACATACATAAATCCCGTAAAAAGGTACTACATACATATAATTGAATCCACAGAGGTATGTGGATCCACACTAGGAAAATCTTGTGTTTTGAGTGGAAGAATCAAGTTTTCTAGGAAACAAGTTAGTGGAATATCGCCTTTAAGTTTTTTTTAAATCTAGGAAATATCTTAAAAAAACCATAGATATGAATTCTATGTTTAACTTCTGGTGCAGTATTATATCAGACCCCAAGACAATCAATGTCTCTCTTAAGGAAATATCTAAAAAAATAGAGATATTCTCGTTGATAGGCTCGATGACTCTTTAGTGTTGTCACGACTCCATTAAAGCAACACTTTCTGAGCCATTACAAGGAAAATAGTATGAAGGTTTATTATTTTGAACTAGGTAATCTTAGGGCCAAAATGTAACTCCATAGTTATTAGTTGTACATGTCTTCACTTATGGTTTGGGAGGTTAACATGGATCTCTCTTTAAATTTTAATGTTAAAATTTAAGTGAAATATAAGTTCTTTAATACAAGTTAAATTCCATCGGTGTCTATGAGATTGATTTTAGGATCTTCTTTAATGTTTTTTCCCTTTTTGTCCAGAAACACGGGTTTACAGGATAGAAATATTTCAGGCTTCGCAAACATTTCACAGTTTCAACTTAAACACGAGATTTCCAAATGCTAGTACGACATTTTCAAAATCCAGATTTAGTCACAAAATGTTTAGTGACATATACAAGCCATATTCCATCCATTTCAATCCCCAAACGCCAAACGACGTTTCGGGTCTCCTCTCTAGGCGTTTCTTATAATATAGGTCTATATATTCTATTTAGTGGAGATCTAAATACTGGGGGATTTTTATTTTTACATACTAAGGGATCATGGTAGCAGATTCTTTGCAACCTTTTTTCTATAATAAGCTTTGTTCTTTACTTTAAAATTACCAAAATATTAAGAAATCCTAATTCAAAAATTAAAAATCTTACATCCCACACCAACCTTTTTCTCTAATAATCTTTGTTCTTTACTTAAAAATTACCAAAATACTAAGAAATCATAATTCAAAAATTAAAAATCTTGCATCCCACCGTTTGCCCTTCCAAGACATGAAGGTCTTTGATCCATTACCTGTGTCAATTATTACAAATTTACACGGCCATAGGACGCTCGGCGTCAATTCTTTTTCATCTCTTTCATAATCTAAGTAATGAACATAGTAATTTTCTTACTTTGACTCAGAACCACCAAGTTTTTCTCACGCATTCACAAAAGTACTGAGAATACAAATCCCAAACAAGCGTTACACCAGGGTGGCAACCCTAAAGATTATATAATACAGCTAAATATTTGACCAGACAAAAGGAGAATGCTACCTAAAGTATACATGAACATTCACCTCTATTTATAGAAACATGCATACAATCATATAAATATAAATATATGGCAATGTGTGTGTAAATGTATTTCCAAGGGGTTTAAACTAAAACAAACATACATGATGCTTGGTAAGGCGTCGCCTAATAGCATGAGACTTCTTGGGATGCAAGTCAAGAGGTAAGTACTTATTTTTCTTGTATGCTTATCTCAATGCAGACATATGGTTCTGAGAAATCAAGCTTAGAACCTGGGCTATTGATAGTTGTTTGACGGACAATCTACCAAGAGCGGACTCGAGGCCTAATCTCCCTAGCTTAATGTAAGACTAGAACAAATAGGACGGAATATAGAATACTTTCCTAGATCTAATTAGAGATCAAGTGGATAGATGCTTTACCTTTCAAATCGTTGATCCTTTCTCCTTGATGTTTGTCCCAAGCTTGATGGTCTTCAGATCTCAGTTGCAAAACCTGTCAAGACAACACAAAACAACACAAGCAGTAAAATGTACCTACACAATAATATATCTTAGTAAGCAATTAAGCAGGAAAACTACACAAAACATCATCAATGCAACAACGTTTGGTGGAAAGCATTTATATTACTGTATAATAAGGGAAAGTACATAGAAGGAAGTGATTACAACCAAGACTTAACGTAGCAATCCTTCTCCAACCAAGCCAATTCCAAAGCCTCCAAAGGAAGTGTGGATCTCTCAAGGGATGAGTAGAGATCTCTCCTAAGCTAATTTCACTAGCATCTAGATACTATAGACATCCTCCTTTTGGAATGAGAATGAGCTTCACTTATATAGGACTAAGAGGATAGGATAGGTATAGATATGGTAGGAGAGAGTTAGGGGATCTCATCAAAGGGCTATGGAACTGAATGCCAGCTCCCCTATAGGATAGGTATAGGGATCCACATCATTCTCCTCCAAGAATGGGCTCGAATATGATCTTTTATCCAATTAATTGACATCGTCGCGGGCTGCATTAGGACAACCTGCGACATTGCATGTTGCACAAGGGTGCACCTGTGACGACCTATAAAAATGGGTCAGTTAAGCTCTCCAGTCATGGGAAACTTCAGGGATGTTTACACTGAGTCTTAGGGTAGCAAGATTTAGGTGTAAAAGAATGCCCCCCAAAGCATGAAACTGTTGAAAATGGACAGGTGAAATGCTTTGACAGAAGGAATGGCAATGGATTTGTCGGACGAAGGATGCTGCTGCAGTACAACTGACTCTGAGTACACAGTCTCATACGACGCCGACCAATACAATGCAGATCCATGGTAGTAATGACCGACTGAACACAATCATGGCTACTAGACACAAGCGTAGATCCATGATTAGATGATGACACAACCACGACCAATACAAAATTGGATCCATGTAATATGACTCAAAACAATCTCCATCGCAACCTGGGTAAAACATGACTCCCCAGGGTCTTCAAGTTGAACCCGCAATGATACGAATATATCCATGTGATTACAAATGTCTTGACGTTGAACATGGTAGAAACCACTTGATTACCGGTCATTGATGTATACCATTAACAAGCGCGAGGGAAATCACCATTAATGTCAATGATCCCCAAGGTATCACAGTACATATCATCAAGCGTGAATAAATGAGCTGAAGTCGAATGCTGGATGAAATCTTTCAATCAAGAGTCAATGATGTAAACTCACATCGAAAGTGAGTTAACCTGCCATTGAGGCATGCAGGCCCAAGGTACTCGATTGGTTTCTAGATTCAATCCTCGGATGATGTGTTGAAGTTGACAAGGATGAATCCGTCGAAAGAGGGCCATGATGAATCCCCCATCATCGACACAAAACACGATAATAGATGTTTGAGTAGATCAGATGGTACAGTAACATACATGACTGACTCAAAGTAAACCTGACATTGTGGAAGGTGTACTGACTGCAAATGATGAGTGGTGAAAGTATTCTTGAACATGGGCATGGCATGACTTGGCAGTATTGACATGACGAGTACAACACCAACTCCTAATGCAATTGATGGTGGAAGTATTATTTGGATGAACCAAAGGAATAACAAGACTTAGGAAGTGGGAAAAACTCGAGGACAAACGGATGACCCAAGTACTGTATGCAAATGCAAATGAGTGCCATGTTTAAGAACGACTAGGTACTGCCATAGACAAAAAGTGTAGCATAAAAGCTTTCCTTTTTCCCCATCATGACTGATGAGTGCCTCATGTGTTTTTTAAGAGTTTGATGAGGGTAACCAGATGCTCGGTATAGCTCATCTAATAGATGAGTCCAATCCCTAATATTTTCCGAACCTGGGAGAGGAGGGGTTCATCCCATGGCGGGCCCTTCAATGTTAAATTTTAACGAGTCCATAGAAGGTAAACTCGGTCGTCATTTCATGTTTAGAGAGTCTGAAAAGAACTAAAAAAGACTCCAATGGTCCTTTTTCGTAAAGTTAGCCCTTTCGCCCAAAAAAGGGTAAAAAAACGCGGGAGAGGACTCTTCCAGTCATGATTGGTTGGAGTATTCCTTTTTCATATTTCGAGAGCCTGAAAAGAGCTTAAAGATAGACTCCGGGGGGGTTCCTTTTCCATAGGAGTTTAGTGAGCCTGGAAAAGTGATAAATCATAACTCAGTGACTTATTCTCATGGTTTTAAGAGCACAAGAAAGAACAAAGAGTAAGCTCATCATCATTAAATAATTGAAATATCACGGGTGAAAATAAAAACAAAACTATTCAATGGGTTGTTCATACCTGAGATGATCGCTACGATGCAAGAATGGCACAAATGAAACACTTAACGTCTCTTGCATACTTGAAAACTACGTCAAATAGTCAAATGGGTGTTCAAATGCGGTAAAATAATCCAAACTATAGCAAATAACCCATAAAGCATCTAAATTTGAAAAAGAATATTCCCTTTTTGTTTATAAAATAGGAAAAATGACCAAAAATAGTTACCATTGTCATTTGCCAAATTTGGGGAGAAGAAAGTGCCATTTGGAGCAGATTTTCATTCGTCAATTGTCGGAGATACGATTGACCATTTCACGTACTGTCAGGAGCAGGTAAACCTAAATCCCAGCCAGCATCTTTCTAGTGGTTTACAATTTCAAATTTTGTTCATTTTTTAGGTATTTGGGTTGATTTGTGAGGGGATTTTGCACCCTCAGGTCGTCGCAGGTCTCCCTTACGGGAACTACAACGAACCCGGGTCGTCGCAAAACCCATAAGGACTTGTTGCGATGATGTCATTCTGTCAACAAAGATGGGGTGCGACGGCGGAAACGTCCATCTCCAAAACCAAACCTAGCCCACAAGAAAAAAATTGAATGGTTTGGGTGAGCTCTAATGGTGTTTAAATGCTTCCTTTGACAGGTTTGTGGCCTTCACCATGGTTCTAGAATGGCGTGAACGTGAACACGAAGTGGAAGATGTACAAGCTGCAAATGATCCATTGTGTGTGAATGCATTGAGGAACTGTGGGTTGTTGAAATTCTTCTAGGTCCAGGGCATGAGGGCCCAAGTCCTACTACTGGATCACATGCTCCGAAGTTGGGATGCAGCGCAGCAGTACTTCATGATCGAGGAGCATGTACTGACTATAGATGTTGATGACATATATTTCTTGACAGGACTATCCTGGAGGGGGGATAACGTGTCTCTCACCGGATCACGAGGGAGTGACCGGATGGTGGATAACTTGATTGCCCAACATTGTACTCCACATGCTAGTGCCTCTATTGGGAAAATTTCCATTAAAGAGGTTTGAGAACGTCCAATGCATGTTATACTCTTCACTATAGTGAGGATAGCAGGGATCCAAGCGGCTCATCTAGCTACCAAGTCCCAAATGTTATATGCAGAGGACTGTATGTCTCCAAAGGTGTTTAACTGGTGTGAGGGACTCCTCACCAACCTTCGAGCTCAATTGACTAAGTGTCGGCGTGGTGAACTCAAGCAGTTCGGCTACAAATAAGTAATGATCTCCTTCTTTCTAGAGCGGGTCCCTCTCTTACGCCTGCAGGTGGCCTTGGATGATAGAGATGCCAAGGATCCTCATATGGCTTGATGGACGGAGGTGATGGCCCGCCATGGTGATGGGGGTCTGATCATCGGATACAGTTCCGGATTCTTCACCTAGATGGAAGGCCAGCTGCTCATGATTGAGGACTACCCGTACAGTGGTACGGACTTCAGGGAGGATCCAGACCTCGTGTTTCCTGAGGGAGCAGAGTGGGGAGAGAACGGTAAGAATAATGACCCTTGTAATTTTTCATTTTGTGTATTTATAATTGTTTTGGGTAGTGCTGATGAGTTAATAACATGTGTGTGCAGATGTGGATCCTTCACGACCGGTGGGAATTTCACTTCTCGCGAGGAGGGGAGAAGCACCAGTTGTAGCCCCAACTATGCATGATGCCATCGTAGAGATGGAGGATGTCTATGAGAACCTCACTAGGTTGACATTAGACATTCTGGATCCAGAAATGCATGAGTTACCGAGGCCCATGCAGACATACACAGTTCGCATGACCTTGCGTTTCAGTGAGCTGCTCCGCGAGGTGGCGAGAGCGGTAGATTGCTTCCACGGCCAGCAGGCGAGAACTGCGAGACCTAGGGGTGCACGGACCAGGCGCTAGGCCCCATGATATTATATATGTACTGAGAGATTTGTGAGCCTTAGATTTTGTACTACTGAAAGCTATCAGGCTTCAGATTTTGTATAGACTTATTGAAAGCCATCATGCTTCATATTTTTGTATCAGCACTACTTTATCTTGATTTATATATATATACAAACATTTTGGCGGATTTATACATTTGTGTTCCATATGAGATCTTGTTTATGTGTTTGCTTATACAATGAATTATTTACATGTTATGTTTGTTTTTATAGTTCATGAAAATGCTATGTATGTGCAATGTTATACCAATCTAAAATGAAGTTGTCCATTGAGTTGGCAACTGCGTTCTCGTCTCGTGGGACGTGCAGGTATTGAATATAATCAAGGGACCTTTTCAGAAGATGGACCCGTCGGAAAAGACAGAGTAGGGTAGGGTCGCAGATGGCGTAAACCCAGTTAAGATGAGAGACCACCAGTTGAGAATCCAAATGGATGACAACGTGGTCCATACCCAAAGAAATAGCGTCGGTTAGGGTTCCAATGACTGCCTAATATTTCGCAGCATTGTTGGTTGCAAAACCTAGACACATTCCTCCTAAGCTGATAAGCTCGCCAGTGGGAGAGTAAAGCACCCAGGCTGTCGAAGCAAGGTTATGGGTATGTCGGCTAGCGTCGTCTGCGAATCCGTAGCAAGTTTCCATTTGCACACGCAGACGAAACATGGCATAAGTAACGAAACAAGACCTAAGCATGCAAAAAATCAAAGCGTCACACCACACAAAACACACTCCATGTACAATATATACAAAGTAATTATGCATGAAAGACTCAGGCATAGTACCTCTTCAGGTAAAGCCCATTGTGGGGCTCACCTAAAGATATCCCTTCATAGTCTTCAAGCTCAGAGGCTCCCTTCTCTAGGACACGCTTCACTATGTAGGGTCCATGCCACATGGACTCAAACTTTCCTGCCCCCAACTTATCATGTCTTTGGTCGTATGTGAGGACCAAATCACCCTCGTTATAGGCGCGAGGTTCTACCGACTTGTCATACTGCACTTTGATGCATTTCTTATGTGTGTCGTTGGTAAGAGCGGCATCGCGGCGAGTCTCATCGAGTTTTTCTAGGTAGAGGAAGTGTTCTTCCTCAGCAATAGTGTTAGGGAGAAGTTCAACTGCGAGCTTGAGGGACAGAATCTCGCACTCAATCAGTAGGACAACCTCCAATCCATCAACTAATTGGAAGGGGTTAAATCCAATGGCGGTCTTGACGGAAGTTCGATAAGCCCGTAGTGCGGAGAAGAGCATATTATGCCAGTTGGACTTGTGCATACCCACCATGCATTGGATCATGGTTTTCAAGACATTGTTAATGGCTTCTACTTGTCCATTGGACTGTGGGTAGTACAGTGTTGAGTTTTCATGGAGAAAACCCAATCTAGTGCTCAATTCGTCAACCATATGGTTCATAAAGTGAGAACCATGGTCGGTAACTATAGCTTGAGGAACTTTGAACTGCGCTATAACATGATTAAACATGAAGAGTGCAGCGGTTTTGCCATCATTCATGTATGTAGGAATAGCCTCGGCCCACTTTGTGAAGTAATCCATGGCTACTATGACATAACCATGCCCCCGGGCCGAGGTAGGCTTACAGTGCTTGAAGTCAATGCCCCATTTAGCGAAGGGGCCAACGACAATAACCGGGTGTAACGGGGCAGGGTGGGTGCGCTTCTTAGTTTGGAAGTGTTGGCATGGAGGACATTTTCTGATGGCCTCAATACAATATTTAAAGATAGATGACCAATAATATCCTGCATGAAGTATTTTTTGGGTTGTAGCCATCCCAGAGGCACCCCAGAGAGATGAATGCCACACGCCCTAGCGTGACAGTCATTTAATACGTGTTCAGCTTCGTCATGAGTGAGACAACGTCAGAGAATAGAATCAATACCACGACGGTACAAAGTATTGTTGATGATTAGATAGTACTTTGCATGGTGGCAGATTTGACGACGGTTGTCCCGCGAGAGTTAGGGGCTGAAATGTTGGGTCTAAAGATATAAAGTGATATGTCCATACCACGGATCAAACATGATGATGAGGAACAATGATTCATCTGGAAGAGAATCATTGGGCTCAAATTCGACATCAGCTCGGGGAAGATCACAGATCAGCTCGGCAAACACCAAAGACTTTTTGGATTTGGCCTTTTCGAATAGGAGATCAAATTCCTGTAGTATCACAATCCGGTGTGAATACTTTCCCCCAATCACTTGACGTGTCAAAATGTGGTACATGGGGTTCGAATCGGCAATGATGGTGGTGGTGCAGATCAAGATGTAATGTCAGAACTTTTGGACTGCAATGACTGCCGCGAGAGCGAGCTTCTCGACATGTGAATAATGGGTTTCGGAGTAGATGAGACCCTTACCTAGGTAGTAGATCACATGATCCCAGGCGTTGTTGTCTTCTTGGACCAAGACCATGGTGATCATGGTGGCAGAAGCAGCAAGATAACGGATATAATCAACGGTGGCAGAAACGTGATAGCATATTTGAGACTATAGAAAGATTGTTGCGCTTGATTGTCTCAAATGAACGAGACGTCTTTCTTAAGTAGTCTCATGTAAACCTGCGTCTTTTGCATGAAATTACAGACAAAACGCCTTAAATAATTTTCCTTCCCTTGCAAACTTTGAAGTTCTATGATGTCAGTGGGAGGTGGGAGAGCGATGATGGCTGCCACCTTCAAGGGATCAATGCGGATCCCATCTTTCAAGACAATGAAACTGAGGAGGTGTCCAGACTCGACGCAGAAGATGCACTTGTGAGGGTTCAGGAAGATGTTATACCGCCTGCATCTGAGGAATACCATTGTCAGATGGTCAATGTGGTACTCACGCTGCCGTGAATGGGCAGGTAGATCGTCCAAGTAAGGTTCCACAAAGTCCTTCACATCGTGAAATGCATACGACATGGCTTGCTGGAATGTGGCACCAGCATTTTTAAGGCCAAAAGGGAGCTTGCGATAAGCAAATGTACCCCAAAGACATATGAAATCTGTCTTGTGTTGATCAGCAGGGTGGATCTCAATCTGGTTGTAGCTGGAAAATCTATCCATGAATGAAAAGATGACGCTTCCTGCACAATTGTCGATGATTTGGTCGATAAAGGGAGTCGGGTAATTGTCCTTAGGACAAGCCTTGTTAAGATCCCGATAATTGACGCAGACGCGAATGGTACCCTGCTTTTTAGCTACAGGGACGACGTTTGAGACCCATTCTTTCACTGAGATAGGGTAGATAAAACCAGCTTTCAAGAGCTTTTCAATCTCGACCTTGATTGCCACAGTCTTTCGAGGGTGCACCGGTCGCAACTTTTGTCGGATTGGTTTAGCATCAAGATAGGTTTGAATTGTGTGTGAAACAATAGCGGGCTCTATCTCGGGAATCTCCTCATAAGTCCAAGCAAACACGTCTCGAAATTGCTTGAACAAGGCCGTGAACATTGTAATTTCTTCAGGGGAACACTTATGGCCTAAACGAATGTGTTCCACTACACCAGGAGTAACCGATATGTCGACCGAGATGGTAGGCTCAATGCTGGCCAAGTTTCCTTCAGAGTTTGTTTGACACGTGAGTATCGAGGACTGAGAGCCAAGGTAGAAATCCGATGTAAAGATGGTGGTGATGCTATTCTCTACAGTATCCGATAAAGGAAGGAAAGACGATCGATGATGGAGGTATTCCCACGGAGGGTCATCCGCACTCATGATTTCCATAATGGACTCATTAGACTGAAAATTCTGGAGCAAAGGATTGGGTTGGGATGATGTTCGCTGTAGAGAACAGAAAGTGGAGGCCACAGCTAAGTGGTCCTCTGGGGATGACTAGATAGCCTTGTAAGTGAATTTAGCGGGTGAAAGAGGCATAGTGTCTCCAATCAGGTGTGTGGTGGCTTCATCAGGTACAAGCCATTGATCAGTAGAGTTGGGGATAGATGAAATTCGAGAGGAGATCATGTTCACCGTGGTAACATGATTTGGGGGATCCGAGGTTGGAAAAACACCCATAAGGGATGATTCCTTGATGAGGCCAACCCCCACGCTCTCATAAGGGTGCGAAGATTGTCCAAGTAATGGAACATTATCGCCCGGATGAGTAGCGGTGTCAGGTGTACAGAAATCCAGTTGTTCAACGGTAACAATTCGGCCTTGGTGGGGGAATTGTACCATGCGAAAGACAGATGATGCGACCACAGTTATGGTGTAAAACCAATTATGACCAAGCAGAATATTATAATCTAACGGGGTAGCGACCACTTCCACATTAATGGTTGCAGTCTTTCCCCCCAACTCGACTGCTAAAGCTTGTAACAACCCATGAGGTCGAAAGCCACGTTCGTTGAATGCTTTCAAGGTGGTAGGAGAACAGTTCAACTCGGGAGATCCAATGGCTCTCCAACATGAATCGACATGACTGAAGTAGAGGAACCTTCATCCAAAATGGTATGATGGATTGTCTTCCCAGCAATGTGTGTGGCAACTTGAAATGCCAGCTGATGGGAAAGCCCCAGTTTAAAGTATTCCAGCTGGAACATGATGGTATTCGAAGACTTCGGATCAACCGTGCCAATGGCAGCGAGGAGAGTCTTGCGCTGGTTAGGAAAGTTCTGCAAGACCTCAAGCGTCGACATAGCACAAGGATCTTGTGCCAGGTCCTCTACAATATTATAGTTCTGAGTGGCCCGAGCATTGGGATTGAAAACAACTTTTCGAATCGTGCTCTTGGGTGGATGCAACACTGACTCTAAAGAGGGATTCTCAATGGTGAGAGAAGCATGCGGTACGGTGACATCGGGAATCGAAGTGGAAGCTTTTTCAGTATTACTTCCAACGGGTTCCTTTGGCGGGACGGATTCATATGAACGGGAACGCGTGTTCAAGTTGACGGTCTCACTGTGCATCATGAGAACATGCACAGTGGAGGATGCTTCTCCTTGGGAAGGAGAGGTGTGTACTATTAGTTGTTGGTTTTGAGTGGGGAAGAGATCATTGAGAACTGCGGTAGTAGAGTTTCCCTTAAGAAACTTCTGAACTTCGTTTCAGTGGGGACATTATTTTGAGAAATGGTCTCCACCGCACAACAAACAAGGATACTTTAGCTTCCTCTTCTGTTTGGTGTCTTCCTGAGTGGGTTTGAGATCCTGTTGTTTAGAATATTTCTTAGGTTTCCCCTTGTTCTTCTTCTTACCACCGGACTTCTGAGATGAAGCTGATTGCACAGAATTCACTTCTTCGGTGGAAGTAGTAACAGTGGATTTGGTAGTGTTGTTGCCAGCCTATGGTGGTGATGGGGAAGAACCTTGGGGGTTCGACGAGCCACCAGTTTGAGTAGAAGGCTAGGAGGTAAGGGAACCAATGATGCCATCAGCTTGTGGTCCCTTGGGTGGTTTCGCGGGATCATATGTAGGGCGAGGTGCATCAGGAATGATTTCATACAATGTGCTGGATTGAGCTTAGACCAAGTCTAAGTAATGGGCACAGGCAATAGCCCGTTCCTCAGTGGTGGCTCCTCCCATAGCTACGTCTTGAGCTACGATGGGTAAAAGCGACTTTGTGAACCAATCAGCTAAGAGTTGGTTCGAAATATGGGCCTTAATAAGACATCGTCTTCGTCGCCATTCATGAATATGATTGGAAATATGAGTGGCAGTGTTCTAGCGAAGGGAGGTCAATAAGTCCGTACCAGTCTCATAGCGAATGGACAACTGGAAGTGGGTTAAAAATGACATAGAAAGAGATCAAAAGTCGGGAAAAGAATTGGGTGGTAGTTCAATGTACCACTTGGCAGCTGGGCCGGTGAGAGTCCGTTGAAATAACCTAAGACGGATCGAGTCGTCCATTAAGGAGTTGGATGAACACCATAGATGGTATGTCATCACATGGTTTTTGGGATCCTCACCAGGCTTGCCATCAAATTTGGGGATATCTGATGGTAACTTAACTGGAATGGGTGGCCAATTATGCCCATGGAAAATGGGATCGTTCGTCATACGAGACAAGTCGAGTAAGTCCAAAGTAGCCAAAAATGGCAGTTGTTGGTTCAATTGGGGGTACTGATAGTACTGATAAGGCATGTATGGATCGATAAGACCTTGAATTGACTGATTGTAGGGTGTTCCTGGAGGAAACTGACTGTAAGGGGGTGTGCCACCTGGACTGTAAGTAGGTCCGCCACCATAAAAAGGTGGTCCATTACCATAATAAGGTAGCTCGTTACCATAAGGTGGTTGCCCGCCTCCGCCGCCGGGAGGGGGTGGGCCGCCTCCAAATGGTGGGGGTCTGCCACTACCACCGGGATAGGATGGACCTCCACTACCTCTTCCAGGAGGAGGTGGTGGTTCGCTGCTGCCACTGGGATAGGGTGGGCCGCTACGGCCTCCGCCGGGAGGAGGTGATGGTCCACCACCACCGCCAGAAGGGTAAGGGCTTCCTCCGCCACCTCCACCATAGTAGGGTGGTCCTCCACCGCCACCACCATGATGGGATGGTCCTATACCACCACCACTAGGATGGGATGGTCCTCCACCACTGCCACCAGGATGGGATGGTCCTCCACCACCACCACTAGGATGGGATGGTCCTCCCCCATAAGGTGGAGGTCCGCCACCATCAAGGGTAGGCCATGATAGCCGGAATGAGGTGGTCCTCCGCCAGAAGGTAGAGGTTCACCTCCTCCGGAGTTGTGTGGGGGCTCGCTGCCTCCAACGGGAGGTGGGGGTGGACCAAACGGGGGTGGTGGGACTTGAGGGACTGTAGGTGGGGGGCCATGTTATAAAACATTTTGCTGCCCCCGTAGAGTGTATGGACTTCCGGGGTAGGGTACCCCATAGAGTGAATTTCCAGGATTGAGTTGTCCCGACACAGGGTTAAGATAACCTGGATACGCTTGACTCCATGGTGGTTTAATTACATTGGATGGTCTCCCAACATGGGATAATCCCGTAGTGGAAGGTCCGGCAGGTAAGGAATTTCCAACGGAAGGACCGATGGGAACCCCTCCTCTAATATTATGGTTAAGAGACGGGGGTTTCCCCCCAACAACAAATTGCTGACGACTAATCAAAGGTTGACCCAACACGGGTTGTTGATTATCTACTGTAGTATTAACATTACCGGTAAGGAAGGTAGGGGGTAAATAGTATCCTCCCCATGATTTTTTGGGTGGGGGAGGAGTAGGTAATGTAACCGTGGTAGTAACAGGTGTGTTGGATTGTTGTCCTTCAACAGGTTGAGTCATTCGAGGTGTAGAACCGGTCTCCTGTTTGATGGGTGAATGTGCAGGAAGTGATGGTTAACTAGGTTCAGAAGTGGTCACATGTTGTGTGGATGATTCTGGTGAATAATAAGATAAAAAATGACTTGGGAGTGGTTGATAAATAGGTAATGCCAGGTCTTCAACCCTTCGTGAAAGACTTTGTCTTCGAAATTCATCACCCATGGTACGTAATCGATCCAAGTGATCACGAATGGGTCCGAAAATCTCGTCAGGAGTAGCCCAACTAGGTGGGGATGAAATGGAAAAATGAGCCACTGGGTGGCCTAGAGATGATGTCCAATAAGCTGCATCTGGACCAACAGCTGTTGCAAGGTCATCCTGGGGTGGATTTAACCATTCCACCGATCCAGGCTCTCCCGGTAAAATGGAAGGTAGGTCTTGTAAAGTGGAATTTTACGCCTCTTCACCCTGTGGGGGGTTGGAGGCAGGTGAATTTGGAGAAAACATATGTGCTCCAACATTCAAAGTAGGGTTTTCGACTTCAGGTGACACGACCGTGGCTTGTGGGTCTATCCTTACCTTCGAAATTACCTCCTGGTTAAGGGGATATTCGGGCGATAAGTTTTGAATCCTACGGGACCTTCTCTAAGGAAAGTCAGCTAGAGTGATTGAAACAAAATTTTCTCCTAGGGTAATCTAAACAAAAGAAAAGCAGTCTAGAAAAATCCTACACAAACTAAGGCCGCAAGTAAACTTATGTGATAGGAGTGGATTCAAAAGTTTGGAACCTCACAATATTGTCAAGGCTTCGCAAATCGCTATATACCGCAGGGTCCAACAGTAAAACGTGACAAGGAGGATTGGGACCGTACCCTTTCCTGAATACCCAACTACCTAGATAGTACGTGCGTAGTAATCTCCCCGAGTGCTGTTCTCAGTGTATTTCTCTGCCAAGACGACCAAATGGTTAACTCAGTTGGTTTCAGGAATCCTAATGGTGTCTCCCGATATACGCAAGGTACGTGGGAGCTCAAATCCGTAGTGGTGCTATCTAATTCACAATCGTACAACACGATACCTTCCTAGATACTATCGAGTACGTGAAACACCTTTCTATATACGCCAAGTACGTGAAACACCTTCCGATATACGCCAAGTACGCAAAGTACTTGGTGGGTATGTGAAAGAGCTTCGATATACCTGGTTGGTATGTGAAAGAGATTCGATATACCGATAAGTACGTGGAAGACTACAATACCCCTGGAATACAGTGCTGGAAAGTAATGACAACTGCCACGTTTTACGATGCCGGAACACGTCTCTAACTTAACACACAAGTTACTAAAAATTTTACCCTAGTTCTATCATTAATTTTATCTGGATGGTTAGGTGAATGCATGAGGTGAGTACATAAATGTAAGCATAATGCAAGCCCTAACTACATGCAAAAAATGTACTTTTCTTTTGATGAACTCTATATACGGGAGGGGGAAACTTCTTTCCAAGTGATTTTACCAAAACAACACAATGCAACACAATCCCAAAATCTATCAAATTTGATAAAAAAATAATCTTTTCACTTTTTTCGTTTTTCCAAGCAAAACTTAAAAAATCAACAAGCGTTACAACCAAATCCAAACATTTTCTTTTGTCTTTTCAAATAAAAAACTAAGAGATGAAAAGAGAGAAATTTCGTATCTAAAGCACTCTAACTTTTCAATTTCACTATAATGGCTTAAAAGCATAAAAAATCAAGAATGCATACAATTTATCCAAACATGGAATCACTTTTGTAAAAACTTGATCTCACTCGAATTTTTCAAGAAAATTAATGGTTCATAATTCCCAAAAAGTACAAATGATTAATGTTTTCTCTCAAACTTCCAAAAAGACTAATGAATGACCAATTCCAATGCATGAAGCAATTTCTACAATAATTTTCAAATGTACTTGAAAACAGTCAAAATGATGCACTTTTAATTTTCCAATGGTATGCCAAGATTATGACTTGATAACAATGATATTTTTAAGCACAAAAACTGAAAGAAAGTTGATTTGCTGCACTCTAGACACTCAGGAAATTCTGAAACAATGACAAGCACTCATATGGACTAAAAACACTTCAAAAACACTCAAAACACTCACTCAAACAACTTAATGCAAACAAAGCTAAATGACAAGTGCAAAAAGAAGTTTGGGATCAAATCCAATGCATAGATCGGATCAGGTGAGGAGATGAGGGAAAACAAGGTTAAGTGGATGAAGGTGGGGAAAACCAAAATGTCCACCACTACCAAACTCAAGCTCGTTAAAATGGGACCCAATACAAATCCACACAAAATCCAAACACTTTCAACACACAAATAAAAAAAGGGTCTCTAACTGGATCTTGCAGCACAGAGGGGGTCTGCACACCAAATCAAAACTCAAATAAAAAATGGAGGGGGGATTCCCTTGTACCAATTTTAACAGATCGGCACAGTCTGTGTTTAGACACGGAGTGACCGTCGCAGGTCACCAGTGCGAGGATTACGACGATGTCACGGGACACTAGTGGGGAAATTGCGACGACAGAGAAGCAGAGTGCAAAAAGAATGACAGATCGGTGCTCTAGTTCCATTGTCCAGGTGCGACGGGTGAGATCCAAACTCTAGGGTCAATAGATCTCCAAGAAATGAGCAGTAAAATGGTCCAAAGATTGTGAGTACAGACTCATAGGAGGACAACAGACCCTTCAAAGTGAAGATCTGATGGTGAAAAAGACTTAGGAGGCAAATGAATTGGCTTGCACAAGAAATCAAATGAAAATGGCATTCAAATTGAAAACTAAAACCAATGTTCTTCCCTAGTATGGTCGCCAGATTTGTTTGACAGAAAATCTACCAAGAGTGGACTCGAGGCCTGATCTCCCTAGCTTAATGTAAGACTAGAACAAATAGGACAGAATATAGAATACTTTCCTATATCTAATTAGAGATTGAGTGGATAGATGCTTTACCTTTCAGATCACTGATCCTTTCTCCTTGATGTTTGTCCCAAGCTTGATGGTCTTCAGATCTCAGCTGCAAAACCTATCAAGACAACACAAAACAACACAAGTAGTAAAATGAACCTACACAATAATAGATCTAAGTAAGCATTTAAGCAGGCAAACTACACAAAACATCATCAATGCAACAACATTTGGTGGAAAGCATTTATATTACTGTATAATAAGGGAAATTACATAGAAGGAAGTGATTACAACCAAGACTTAACGTAGCAATCCTTCTCCAACCAAGCCAATTCCAAAGCCTCCAAAGGAAGTGTGGATCTCTCAAGGGATGAGTAGAGATCTCTCCTAAGCTAATTTCACCAGCATGTAGATACTATAGACTTCCTCCTTTTGGAATGGGAATGAGCTTCACTTATATAGGACTAGGAGGATAGGATAGGTTGAGATATGGTAGGAGAGAGTTAGGGGATCTCACCAAAGATCTAGGGAACCGAATGCCAACTCCCCTATAGGCTAGGGATAGGTATCCACATCATTCTCCTTTGAGAATGGGGTCGAAGATGCTCTTTTATCCAATTAATTAACATCGTCGCAGGATGCATTAGGACAACCTGCGACATCACAAGTTGCACAAGGGTGCACTGCGACGACCTATAAAAATGGGTCAGTTAAGCTCTCCAGTCATGGGAAACTTCAGGGATGTTTACACTGAGTCTCAGGGTAGCAAGATTTAGGTGTAACAATAGCCTCACGACCTTGCTGCAAAAACAAAACAAACCCACATCATTTTTTTAAGGGTTTTCAGATACATCCATAGAAGACATGAAGCATAGAGAAATATGCATGAAACAATTGCAAAATAAACCCACATATTAGATAGCTTGTTGGGGGATCCTCCAGTAACCTTCGCAACCATGAGCAAGGCAAGCTCGGCCTTGAGCTCCTTGAGCTGATTTAACAACTCTTCTTTGGTATTATTATGGAGCTCATGAACCTTAATCATGGCTGTAAAAAACAAATAATAAAGAATATATTAGCAGAGAAAAACACCCTCAGATAAACTAAAACAGTTCTAAAATAGGATCCATTGGATATGAAGGGTTTCAGACTGCATATTCAATGAAGATCAATAGTGGATTTTTAGCTCTGAATGAGACATGCAACCTTCCACGCAAGGACTATGATAGACTTAGGGATGGAGGCTTGGAGGATGACAGCGCACACATGCATGAAGATGAAGTAGCGGGATGCAAATGCTTTCTTGCCACCGACTGACATAATTTACCTTACCTTAACACCTGCTTGCCTCAGTATGAGGCCAAATAAGGAGTGCAAACCACTGATTGGTCCGAAGAAAAATTCATACAAAAAACTTAGCTTAAATTGCATTGGTTTTCGTGAAGATTAATCCATTTTACAACAAGCTGATTCCTATAGTCCCTAATGTCGCTTGCGGGAAGGGACTAATAAGAATGAGAGAGGGTTTTGTGTATGACGATGATAGCAGAAGAGCTGAGTTATTGAAGATTGTAAGTAACTTTATGAGATGAGTATTTTGGTAATTATTTAAAGAGTGGGATTTTTCCTCAGTTTTAAGGTTTTTCCCATTGTGGGTGTTTTCCTCAGTTTTAAGGTTTTTCCCACTATAAAATTGTTGTCTCAATTGTCATGGGATGTTCATATTTTTCCTATTTATTATGAATATATGAATGCTAATCTAAGTTTTGGTAGCAATGCAATTAACAATAGATGGATTTATTAATAATAATTAAGGTTTGGACTGTTGTGACTCCTTAGTATCTAACATTTTGTGGGAATTCTGATGAATCCATATTCCTTGTCACAAAAAATGGAATCATACCACTAGTGATAAATATCTAGTATCCTTTAGGTGAAATTCAATAATAGTTTTGGGGTGCAAGCTGTCACATCCCCTCCCATTGATCCAACTCAAGGAAGGGAACATGACTAAATCTGCGCTTCTAAAATTCTAGCCCCATGATCATTTTTTTTCAAATACATATCAAGTAAGAATACATGTGCAGATGTATAATTCAAATAATCACAACGGAAGAAAAATTCTACTACACATCTATCATGCAATTGCCATCATAACTAAAAGCATGCACCAATTAAAAACATTGCATAATGATATACAAAGAGTACTTATCTTGAAATGAAGTAGTCCTGAGCAACTGGCTATGCAATTGCAACGTTCCACCCAACCATAGGCTAGTTGTGCTCATCAATCTCTCAATGCAACTGCCACCCCAGAGTTGGGCATGATTTCCACAAGGAAAATGGAACAACAACTAACACATAGCCAATTCTATACACATTTCAGCCAAGCTAGTCTACAACTGGGTTTATCAAACTGTTAAGCTAGTACACACCCAACATAAGGAAGTATTCCCTTCACTACTACACAGTCCCTTAGGCCATACCTTCCCGTCTAGTGCTTTTTAGGGTATGCATAGAAAAATAACCAAAGCCCTTTGATATTTTTGTGAGGCTACACTCTTCACTAGGTTTATCAAGACAATTCTAACTCTTTTCCACTCCTAGTTTCTTACACACAGTTCAATACAAAACAAGGAATACACATAAGCCAATTCATAGCTATCTCCACACACACAACAAATACAAAAGTTGGGAATGATAAAAATGATTTTCAACTGTGGGATGTAAAAAAAAAGTATGTCCATGGATTTCTCAAATCATGGCACCTAAAAACAAGTTGTGAGAGGGGAAAATCGACCACAGGGAGGAGAACGATTTCTCCCATATGCATATGAACATTCAAATGGCCAAAAGTGATCTCTATGGACCCCCAAATCGAACTCCCTTCCTCCCAGTCGCTTTGCAACACCAAAAACACTCTTTTCCCAACTAGAAATCAATGAAACATAGGAAAAACGTGGAGGAAAAACGCCCCGCAAGAGAATTGTGTGAGAGAGCCAAATTGGTTGATGAATAATGGCTTGGCAAACAAATTCGTGGATTTTTTCTTTCCCAAGGAGCCAAACACATTTTTCCAAAATTGGTGACTTGCCCATACACGAAATTTGGACATCCATACCTCTCCATTTCCCAAAACAATAACTACCTCAATCACCTCTTGGAAGAAATAAATGATTGGGTGCATAAGTAAAAATGGGTAGTTGATGGTTTATGGGTTCTCTCGTTGACACTTGGCTTGAAACTATTGGTTCAAGGGTTTGAATATTTTCCCTCCCTATCCCTCATAAAAATCATGCCCCCATACTCTTGTTGAATTGCATAGCTAGTTGTGGGTATTTTTATTAAAATACATATTTACATGATATTTACAATTTCTATCATGCATGGCTAGCATGCAAACCACATGCATCGATTTTTAAATGTCGATACGTAAAACGATAAATCGATGGAGGGGCCTTAGCCTTGAGCTTCTCAACACAATCTTTATAATGATATTACATTATTTGCAATTTTAATGCAACGGGGTCAAAATCGGGATATTACTCAAGTCCATTTAAAGTAGCAATAGGGTTCTCTCCATAGAAAAAGAAGGCATACAGAAAAATGTTGTTGAGAGTCCATAGCCAAGAAATGATGGATGGAATATAGGGAGAATAAAACAATGAGGAACATTAGGAGGACCAATTATAGGAAAATCAACTTACATAAGAAGAAACACCTTTCAATGAACCTCATAGAACCAGAACAGAAAAAAAATCAGTCATGCAAACCTTGACCACGTGAAAATATCATTATTGAAATTGCCAACAAAATATTGGAAATTACTTTTTGGAATACCTTGGATATTATATCCCATGGGGGGTACTATCTACTATGATGGTACTATCTACTTTGATAAGGAAGCTTGCTTCTTTAGAAAAGGAAGAAGGAAAGTAAATGTATATTTAGTCAAAAGAAACAAAAAAAGACATTGTCTCTTTAGGAAGAAGGAAGAGGGTCATTGAGGAAAAAGTTAATAAAATAAATAGGGATGAACCAAGGCTAGACCACATCCCAACATGGAGCATATATACATGATGAGAAAATAAGAAATACCTAATAGATAAGGGGAAAGGAAAATGGAATCTAGATGGTCATGGATTTACAAGAATGCAAACATGAAAACCAAGAAACATGCTCACATTATTCATAAAATCTATTCAATATTACAACAATGAAGGCTAACTAGGAAAATAAGTATGATGGAGCTGACCCACTCAAACACCTCAAACGACTTAAGGAAAGTATGGAATTTACATTCGAAAATGAAAAAGTAAAAGAATTCCCATTGTACATTTGGAAAGATACCATTTCAATGGTGGATGGCACATTTCCATAACACAAAGTTAATAAGTATATTTATACATGATCTCGTTGTTGGAACCTCCAGAATTGTTGTTTGGGTCCCTTTGCACCCACACCATTGAGGCCTTCACTTGACCAACTTCTTCAAACTCCTTCTTGGATATAGGGAAGTAACATCAATGAATAGACCTCACTCAAACAAGAAGACAAGAATACTCAGGAACATGGGTTTCTGAGGGGTGTGGACATAAAAAATCGAGAATAAGGACTAAATTTTCTAGCTTTACCTTATAACGGATGCTTGATTCCCTTATCTCTTCCATGAATGTGTCTTTTATACTTTTTTGAACATGGTTGAGATAGTTGGAGAGATGGTTTCTAGAAGTTACCTCCAAAACTACTTTTCCAAACATCCAAATTTGCAATTCTAGAGATTTTTTATACTTTTTTGGGTATTTTTAGGGCACACGATCCTTGTAGGAAGGAAAGGAGCGTGCACACACAGCTTGCATGAAGGAAAGGTGCATGTTCCCTCAAAATCATCTTTTTTCAATTAAAATTGGGTTGGAAGGGGTTGATAGGCTATCCTTGGGTGGAATCAGATCTTATGGATGGCCCTAACATCTGATTGAAGGGCACTTGTCATAATGATTTGGGACTCTTTAGATTACATTAGGGAAATTTAGATCTTGGTTAGGGATAATTAGATGTTGTTTCGAAGTATCTGATGCCATTCATGCCACCCAAGTGTTGTTAGGGCCATTAGGGTGCCATTAGGGTCATTGAAGTGTCAATTTGTGCTATAACAAAAGGTGAAGCAAGTAAAGAATCAAAGAACCTAAGAATATATGCTAATTCATATTTTACTAGGTTTTATTAATGGATTTGTCTATACATGGCGTTATCATCAAGAACAAACAAAGGAAACTAAAGATTGGACAATGATATTAGAGAAACTTTAGGAATACCTTAATAAAGTTCCCATATATACCAATTCTATTTTACATCAGGTTATCACAAAAATGTGCAAGTTTCTAATGGAATTACATAACTCTAAGGGAATGAGAAGTTTATTTTTAGTACATCAACAAAATAAAAAGAGAGGCATGTTTCAACATAATATAGAAAGGAACAGTTTGGAAGCTTTAAGATCAACTTAGAACCTATAGATAAGATAAATGTGAATGCAAGAGGTGTGAAATTCCACAGGTAGGATCACAAAGCTGAACAAACCTCACTAATTTCACAAAGCTTTTATAGAAAGAATTAAGAAGAAAAGCTGTAAAATTCACTCATGAATTGAAACTTAGATAAAAAAATTGTTGTTGCTCTATTCTACAACAAATAGTTGGTAAACAAAATATGATACAATACAGAGAATTCGATAGCCTCAGATGGCATTTGAATTCATCTCAAGTGGCATACTTAGTTTGCATTGGAACCATCACCCGAAAAGGTCTAGTGACCACTAATGATGAATGGCTGGTCAACTGAATTTGGTTGGTGCATGACTGAGTCATTAGGGCTAGAAAATAGGGAAGGAGACTCCAAAGAGGTGCATAATTGACTTGTAGTGGTCAAAAGAGGCACTCGATCCAGGAGGATCCAAGAAGGCAAAATTTTGAAGTCCTCCAATCTCAGCCAAACTAGCACTAGATCGAAGTGCTCGTCGAGACGATTCCAACGTCGTTCGTTTCACCTCAAACAGACTCCGTATGAGAAAGTTATCGCGTTCTGTTCTATAAGGTCAACAGGCAAATTTGGCAAAAAGAGGTGCCACGTGGCACCACTGACAAGGTGACACGTGGCATCTATACTGTACAAACATGGTGATGTGGCACCACTCAGAGGATGACACATGGCATCCATACAGTACGAACCAATCACAAGGTGACATGTGGCATGATGACATGGCATGCTACATGGCATGCTGATGTGGCATGATGACATGGCATGCTGATGTGTCATGCTGACATGGCATGCTGATGTGTCATGATGACTAGCATGCATGCATTTGTGCTTGAAATGAGTTTTAGGACATTCATGCATTTATTCATGAGAAATTGTAAAATGATTAATATTTGAAGTGAGTGGAAAAATTACTCACATATTACTCATTTATTTTATTCCTTGAGTTGTTATGAAGTTAATGCATGGTTGTAACCAAAAACAAACATGCCATATTTGTAAAGAAGTTGTAACAAGTTGGTTTATGGTTGAAAAAACCAACATGCTATTTAAAAGAAGGATTTTGGTATGTAATGGATTATTGTTGGATTTTGTAAATGTCATTATGGGGAAGTAACTAAATGTGAAAACCCATGGACATGTGGGCATGAACCGTATTTTGGTTTATGTTCTTAAAAGCCCAACCACATGAAAACCAACTTAGGGAAGTTGTAACCAAGGCCAAGATAGGCAAATTAGTTGCAACCAAAGGAATCCATGAGAGTCATGTGAAGAAGGGCAAGCCAACCTATATAAACCCATTCAATTGCCATTTCCCACTCATGCTTTGGAGTAGAGACTTTGTAGCTAAAGGAGAGAAGGGAGATTGTGTAGCTCTGCAGGAGGAAGGTACGAGTGTTTATACTCGTTTTACACCGTCTTCAGGCTTCGGAGTTGCTGGAAGCAGTCTTGTTGTGTTTTGGGCAGCGGTTCTCTTCCTGGCCATTGTCGCCAAGGTATCATTGTATTATTGCCATGTATTTTGCCTTTATGCTGAGATTATAGATCGGCCCTCCTATTGAGAAGCAGGCCCGGAGACGTAGTCCATCCTGGACGAACTCCGTTATCAACTTGTTGCCTTTATGTATGTATTGTCTATGCTGTTTGGTTCTCTTCTTATGGATTTGTGAGCTTCATTCATGTTCTTTATGCAATTCATGTTAACGTCATAGAGTAGCAAAGATCTTGTTTTCGGATCATGTGGTATCAAAGCAGGTCTATTTGACGTTGGATTGTGAGTGTGGATGCTCACGAGGGCTAAACTGCAAGCTGGTGAGGGTACATTAGAGCCTTACAATTCCGAGATCGGACGTGCACACCGAAGGAGGAAGATGGATGCTAATGATGCCCGCATCGAGATGGAGGCAAACTTTCACAAGGTCTTCTATATGATGGCCGACAAGGTAGACAAGTTGTTTGCAGACTATGAAGAACGCATGGCAAAAGAAAGAAAAGGCAGTGAAGTAAAGAAGGAAGACAAAGAAGTGAAGGACGAAGGCAACGCTTCAGTTAACCAAGGGGAAGGTGGCGAAGAGCCTCCTGAGCCTCCCTCTTCACCTTCAGCTTCAAGCACAAGTTCAAGTGCTTCTTCCTCATCTCATTCTCAGCATTCCAAGGTTCCTCACAAAGAGCCTCAAAAGAAGCCCTTATTGAAGCTCGATGTGAAGTTTGATTTTCCCATGTTCAATGGGGAAGCAAATGCAGAGAAGTTAAACAATTGGATAAGGCAAATTGAGGTCTATTGCCGAGTCCAGCAGATCGAAGAAGAAGATGTGAAGATTCAGTTGGCTTCACTTTGGCTGACAGGCACCGCACTTGTATGGTGGGAAAGCAAGCTTCAGCAAGGTAGCAAACAAATGGGTAATCTTCTCTCATCGTGGTCTGCTTTTATTTCTGCTTTACGTAAGCAATTTTATCCGTTGGGTTATGTTTAGAAGGCAATGATGGATTGGCAAAGTTTTAGACAAGGCAAGGGTCAGAGTGTTCAGAGTTTTACTGAAGAATTTAGAAAGAAAGCTTTAGAATTGAATATTGCTTTAGATTCTCCTGACACTCTTTTGAAGTACATTGGTGCTCTTCATCATTATCTACGCCATACTTTGCTGTTGTTGAATCCTACTAGTGTGGATGAAGCAAGTGTTCAGGCTACTCATCTTGAGAGCAGGGGGAATCATTTGCAAGAAGACCATCAGAAGAAGCCTTTCAAGCACAACAACAACCACAAGATCAAGGAAAAAGACAAGAGCAAGAAGACAGCTACTGCCAAGAAGGAAGGAGGAAAGCTCCATTGCAACCATTGTGACACTGATGGGCATGATGAAGAAAGTTGTTGGAAGTTGCATCCTGAACAGAGGCCAAAGCATTTTGGAGGCAAAAAGAATAAAAAGACCGTTGCAACAGCGCAACAAGATTTGGGTTCCGACTCAGGTGATGAAACCAGGATTACAGCCGTGGGAATGCAAGGTAACAAAACTCCTCATACTGGTTCAAGTTCTACTTATGTTTCTAAAGAAAATGATAAAAGAAGAAGTGAGTTGTTTCACATCAGAGTTGTGTCTAAGCATACAAAGATTGAAACATTATTTGATCCGGGTTCTCAAGTAAATTTGATCTCAGAATCAGTTGTTAAGAAGTTGGGCATACAGACTAAACCTCACCCCAAGCCTTATCCTCTTGGATGGGTATGTGATAATGCTAAGCTACAGGTAACTAAGCAATGCAGGTTAAGGTTTGCAATTGCTCCAAAGTTGATCGATGAGGTGGACTTAGATGTTGTTCCTCTTGACATCTGCGGTATCATATTTGGAAGCCCATACTTGTATGATCGACAAGCAGTATTCTTTCGTCATGAGAACAAGTACCATCTCACCAAAAATGGGGTGGAGTACATTGTGAGAGCTCACAGTATGAAGGCTAACACCACTCTTGTTAGTGCAGGACAGATGAAGAGACTTATCAACACTAATAAGAGATACATGCTCATGGTTGTGAGAGAAAAAGATGCAGAAGCATCCGATGCTTTCAAAGGTTGTGATCCTTCTCATAAGAAGGCTATGATTGATATTGTGGCTAACTATGATGAAATATTTCAGGAACCTACAGGTTTGCCTCCCAAAAGGGAGATTCAACATGATATTCATCTCCAGCAGGATGCCCCTCTTCCTAATGTGGGCATGTACAGGTTGTCCGCAGTTATCAAGTACAAGAAGGGTACTAGTAATAAAGTGGCAGATATGCTTTCTAGACCTTCTATTGTTGCATCTATTGTCTTGAAAAATGCTTCTTTATCCCATGAAAGTTATATTGAGCAGTATGCTACTGATGATGATTTCAAGGAGGTTTATGAGAAGCTAACCAATGGCACACAGGTGGAAGACTACTATTTGCAGAGAAAGTTTCTCTATCATTTGGGCAAGTTATGTGTTCCTATCAGTGAAAGAGTCCATGTAATACGAGAAGCTCATACTTCTCTTGTATCAGGGCATTTTGGGGTAGGTAAGACTTTGGCTCATTTGCAAAGACTTGTGTATTGGCCTCGCATGAAAGACATTGTAACAAAATATGTAAAGGGGTGTGTGATGTGCTCTATTTGTAAGCCCACTAATAGAAAATTGGGGCTGTACTCACCACTTCCTGTTCCTTCCCATCCTTGGGAAAGCATTTCCATGGATTTTGTGGGGGGTTTGCATATGTCTAGGAGGGGTCATGACTACTTGTATGTGGTCGTGGATAGGTTTAGCAAGATGTGTATTCTTATGCCATGTAAAAAGCAGGTCACTGCAGAGCAGGCTGCTTCTCTTTTCTTTCAGCATGTATGGGTTCACTTTGGACTTCCTACGTCCATTATCTCGGATCGGGACTCCCGATTCCTTGGAGAGTTTTGGACAAAGTTATGGTGTATGATGGACACCAAGCTGAAGAGGAGCACTGCTTTCCATCCACAGACTGATGGACAGACAGAGGTAGTCAACAGGACAGTTGTCCATTTGCTTTGAGGCTATTGCAACAAGCATCCTAAGTTATGGGATGAACAGATCCAGTATGTGCAGCATGCCTACAACAGGGCTATGCATTCCTCCACTCAGAGCTCGCCATTTGAGACATGCTTTGGGTACTTGCCAAAGAATCCATTGGACTTGACTTATGGGAGAGAGGTTGATTCAAGCGCTTCCAAGGATGAAGACAAAGCCCGCAGGTTCATTCATAGAGTTCAACAGGTACATCAAGCAGTGCAAGAGCAGTTGGAGAAGAGTCAAGCCCAGTACAAGGCTCGCCATGACAAGCATAGAGTTGATCATCAGTTTCAGGTCGGAGATCAAGTGTGGCTTCACATCAGCAAGGAGAGGATGAAAGGAGAAGGCAAGAAGCTCAAGCCCATTAGATATGGTCCCTTCACCATCTTGGAGAAGATTGGGACGAATGCTTTTCGCTTAGAGCTACCGCCATACATGCAGATCTACTCAGTGGTGAATGTGGAGAACTTGAAACTCTATGAGCCTCCCATGATCATGGATGAAAGGGAGAATGTCTCATTGCCATCAGTTGATGAATTTGCTCCTAAGTACATGGATGAGCTAAAGAAAGATGTCATCTTGGACAGAAGGACAAGGACTTCTCACAGAGGTGATGTTGATTATCTTCGAGTGGGCATCAGAGGCACTCATCCAAGCAAAGCCAAGTGGATTGAGAAGGAGAAAGTGAGGGAGCAATTCCCTCACCTATCTGTTGATTAGTAAAGGCTTTTGGAGGCCAAAAGCTTCTCAGTGGGGAGGAATGATCCAGGAGGATCCAAGAAGGCAAAATTTTGAAGTCCTCCAATCTCAGCCAAACTAGCACTAGATCGAAGTGCTCGTCGAGACGATTCCAACGTCGTTCGTTTCACCTCAAACGGACTCCGTATGAGAAAGTTATCGCGTTCTGTTCTATAAGGTCAACAGGCAAATTTGGCAAAAAGAGGTGCCACGTGGCACCACTGACAAGGTGACACGTGGCATCTATACTGTACAAACATGGTGATGTGGCACCACTCAGAGGATGACACATGGCATCCATACAGTACGAACCAATCACAAGGTGACATGTGGCATGATGACATGGCATGCTACATGGCATGCTTATGTGGCATGATGACATGGCATGCTGATGTGGCATGATGACATGGCATGATGATGTGTCATGCTGACATGGCATGATGATGTGGCATGCTGATGTGGCATGATGACATGGCATGCTGATGTGGCATGGTGACATGGCATGATGAAGTGGCATGATGACTAGCATGCATGCATTTGTGCTTGAAATGAGTTTTAGGACATTCATGCATTTATTCATGAGAAATTGCAAAATGATTAATATTTGAAGTGAGTGGAAAAATTACTCACATATTACTCATTTATTTTATTCCTTGAGTTGTTATGAAGTTAATGCATGGTTGTAACCAAAAACAAACATGCCATATTTGTAAAGAAGTTGTAACAAGTTGGTTTATGGTTGAAAAAACCAACATGCTATTTAAAAGAAGGATTTTGGTATGTAATGGATTATTGTTGGATTTTGTAAATGTCATTATGGGGAAGTAACTAAATGTGAAAACCCATGGACATGTGGGCATGAACCATATTTTGGTTTATGTTCTTAAAAGCCCAACCACATGAAAACCAACTTAGGGAAGTTGTAACCAAGGCCAAGATAGGCAAATTAGTTGCAACCAAAGGAATCCATGAGAGTCATGTGAAGAAGGGCAAGCCAACCTATATAAACCCATTCAATTGCCATTTCCCACTCATTCTTTGGAGTAGAGACTTTGTAGCTAAAGGAGAGAAGGGAGATTGTGTAGCTCTGCAGGAGGAAGGTACGAGTGTTTATACTCGTTTTACACCGTCTTCAGGCTTCGGAGTTGCTGGAAGCAGTCTTGTTGTGTTTTGGACAACGGTTCTCTTCCTGGCCATTGTCGCCAAGGTATCATTGTATTATTGCCATGTATTTTGCCTTTATGCTGAGATTATAGATCGGCCCTCCTATTGAGAAGCAGGCCCGGAGACGTAGTCCATCCTGGACGAACTCCGTTATCAACTTGTTGCCTTTATGTATGTATTGTCTATGCTGTTTGGTTCTCTTCTTATGGATTTGTGATCTTCATTCATGTTCTTTATGCAATTCATGTTAACGTCATAGAGTAGCAAAGATCTTGTTTTCGGATCACTCCTACACTCAATCTCAGTGAAACTAGGTGTAACAGTCAGTTAACAAGGAAATCAAGGGGACAAGGTGCCTTTATTCATGGAACTGACTATACTGACTCCTAAAATCATGCATGAAGGTGCATTTACACTTCTGTGATGTGGATAAGGCGCTCTGAGTGGATAAGGAGGTTAATGATGACCAAAATGAAGCACTAGGGGGTAAAAAAGAAGGACTAGGTGCTAGGAGACTCAACTACCAATGCATGGAATGCATGACTGATGCATGGAATGCATGCATGCATGCAAAACCAAGGTTGATATGCTTAGAATGTTCCAACAAGTGGGAGTAATAACACAAATATTATTATAGCCAAAGAATGGGAAGACCCAAAATACTTGGAGATAGGAAATTATTGGGATGCGAAAAAAATAACAGAAGAAATAACTTTGTTCGTAGAGTTTGCATATGTATTTTTATGCAACATACCATGACCTTACAAGAATACCAAAAGATTATAGCAAACTTTAAATCCAACTATAACTTAATGCAAATTAAATAAGACAAGACCATACAAATGAATCCACGGTATTAGAAAAAACACATGAAGAACTAAACAAATTATTGGATGCAAGAGCAATATACCAAATTGAAGAAAGTGAATGGGTCTTTCCCATAGTGGTGGGAAAGAAGAAAAATGCCAAACTCAGAATTTGTGTAGACTTCAAGAAATTAAACCAAATCACGACTAAAGATTTGTTCCCAACCCCCTTTTATAAGGAAATACTGGAAGCTATGGAAAGTGAAGATTTACTCATTCTTATATGGTTACTTGGGTTACAATCAAGTCTCTATGGTAGAAAAGGATCAACCTATTACCCACATTTTCTATAGAATGGGAGAGCATTTTCATATGAAATAAATCCTTTCGGACATGTTAATGAACGAACATGCTTTTCAAGAATCAAGAATCATATTGTAATTTTTAGGAATTCTATTCAGATAAAATTGGAGGTATATTTGAATAACTGACACTTTTTGGATGCATGAACAATCTTACATTAGACTTAAGGATGATGCTCAATAGGTGCGGGGAGATAAGATTCTCTTTGAATATGAAAACATGTTAATTCTTACAACATTTAGGAAAACTTATGGGGAACGCAGTCTTAAAATAAGGTGTAATGGTAGAACTAGGTGAAGTTCAAGTTATTAAATCCCTTGAACCATTGAACAACCCGTCTAGAGTCAAATCTTTTCTGGGTCACATTGGATACTATAGAAAATTTTCTAAACAAGATGCTAAAATAACATCATTGATGGAGATGCTACTAAAAAGGGAAAGAGCGTGACCGCTTATCAGAATAGAAAATGGAGAGAAGCCAAACAATTGAAGGATTTTTCCCCTATGCTAACCTATTTTAGGTACAAGTAGCACCATGATACGTGGAAGATGTGTTATATTTTCTACAACAAAGAAAAGCACCTCAAGGGATGAACAATACCCAAAGAAGAATTCTAATACAATAGGAAATCAGATTCCAATACTATCCATATTGTTGTACATACTAGGAATCAATAGGTCATGAGAAGATGTGTTCATTCATTGGAAATTGATCAACTAACTAAAGAATCCCACTCATAGATGGTAAGGGGACATTATTCAAACAATAAGACAACCCGAAAGTTAGTATGTGTAATATTATTGTGGCCAACATTATCTAAGGATTGTTTCAATAAAGTGAGGAAATACCAAAATTGTAAAAAAGTAGCAGACAAACCCCAAAAAAGAGGTTATAATGAGTTAAACCCCATGCTTCCAATGCATCCTTTTGAACATTGGGGGATATACTTTATATGGAAATGTAAACCAACTAAATGAAGATATTTTAAGTGCATTATTGTGGAAATGAACCTATTTACTAAGTGGGAAGAAGAAAAGGAAATAAATATAAAAACAAATAGAGGTAGCAACTAAGATTTTGTTTGAATTAGTTATCTATGGGTTTGGATTCCCTATTCAAGTTGCATTTGATTAGGGTATTACTTTTACTATTAAATTCTTAAAAATCCTAATGAATAATTTCAAAGTGATACATCATAAAACTAGTCCCTATTCAAGATGAAATGGATAGGTTGTCTGAGGGATATTTCTCTATTCTAATCATAGGTTCCCAGTTAGAGGTTTGTGATATCATTGATAGAGGAAAAATATATCTGTTATCATTAGTTTCAAGATTTGATTTTATGAATAAAATGCATAAGATAGAGAAGAAATACCTATCAAATGAAGCCATGTTATAATTCCCATCATCAACTAATCAATGAAATATCCAATAGAAATTGAACTCCTTAATACTTGCACACAATGCAATACAAACATACCCTTCTCGTTCCTTCTTTATCATTTCATGTAAATAATATGAATTTAAAAGTACAAACCCTAACTAACACCAATCATGTTAATTCATCACCAATTCAATGAAATTCAAATGCAAGAAACATCACAATGAATAAGAACATGAATTTGGTGGGTTGGGGGGGAGGTGGGGGGAGAGAAGAAAGATCTATACTAATAGTTCAAAAATTAACAACATAAATTATATACTTGACTTTGTTGTTGTAGCTTCTTCACCTGAGTCTAGGTTATTCCAACCTTGATCATGTATACAGCTCTCAACACAAGGACTATTATCAAACTTGAGTATGGGAGCCATGGAGTGGCTCTAAAAACCCTAAGAGGATCAAGGTCAAAATTGAAGATAAAAAAGTTTTCTATTAAGTGGAAAGGGATTAAGGGTTTCATAACTGAAATTATTTCTACAACATAAGGATGTCTGGTGAATGATAATTCTATTCACTCTATCCCTAACTAACCACGAACCCTCCATATATATGTTTTAGAGTTTGTTCAAACATTTTAGTGATGGTGTAAAATGAATATGGTCTATGGGTTATGGATGAGATGAAAAGCTAGGGAAATGTTGTAAAACATTAGCATAATATACCATAAAGAATATTAACTACTTAGGTTTTTGAGAGTATGGTCTAGCATAATGGAAATATGAAGGGATGAGTATTTCTTTGTGATGTAGACTATACAGACTCTCGATCCTAAATGGGGAATAAGCGGCATTGGTGCCAATGTGAAATAGGGTACTAAGTTAGGGTAACCCATGAAGGTGGAGCACTACCACTAGGTAAGTGCATGATGCAATATGGATGAGTGGTGCAATTTGTCGAAGCGTCTGGAAAACCTAAAGATATATCTAGCCGATATCGAATATGGAAAATAGAACATAAGCAATTGAGATATGAAGTCTAAATGCAAGTTTGAAGAAGTATAGTTAA
Source organism: Larix kaempferi (assembly GCA_027924585.1). Classification (NCBI taxonomy): domain Eukaryota; kingdom Viridiplantae; phylum Streptophyta; class Pinopsida; order Pinales; family Pinaceae; genus Larix; species Larix kaempferi. Next base: position 11,715,624 of record BSBM01000372.1, on the reverse strand, counting down.
TGAGATGCCACCAATGATGTGTAAAATGATGTGAATAACTTGAAATTGTTATTGTTGGAAGTAAATTACGTGCGGAAAGTAAAAATGAAAAAACCTTGAGAAAATTGATAAAGATAAATACTTGAATTTTGAGGTTTGTGTTAGGAACCCATGTCAACCCTTCTATTTACTTTGTTAGTATATTGTTGTTGGACACATATGCTTTGGAAGTCGTCTCATAGTATTTGTTGATCCATAGTTTGTATTACTGTTGTTGGATGCATATGCTTTGTAAGTCGTCCCATAGTAATTGTTGATCCATATTTTGTATTGGCCCATGGTTTGTATTGACACATGGTATTGGCGCCTAGACTTAGTATATAAGTTTGTGTTGAGACCAATGAAGGTACCGTGAAGTTATTTGTATTGAGCTTTCTCAAAGGAGGTTGCCCCCTCGAAGTGGCCTATGACCAATATAAAAGTGATTATGAGTTCTGTTATTTCTGCTATCGTGTGTGTTTTCATTAATTAAATATTACAGGTTCTTCACATCTGGTATCAGAGCACTTTCTTGGGCTTGTTGGGTGGAATTTCTACCAAACTTTTTTCACATCTGTTGCAAGTTCGGATTTGGGAATAATCCCTATCCGCTTAACTATGGGAAGTACTTGGGCATAAGCCCTAAAACTCATTGTGAGGAGTACCACATGAAACCCAAAGTAATTGGCCCATTGAGAGGACCTGCCAGCAAAAAAAGAAACGACCCCTACTTGATTGACTAGTTCCCACCCGTGAGGTAAACCAAGAGCTGTCATTTGTGGCAAAGCGGTTATCAATTTTACCTGAGCCGTGGAGTGAGGGTACTGCCCCAATACGCAAGCCGTCAAATAGCATTGGTGGTCGAGTGAAACCCATGAACTGTTAGGAAGCCGCACATACCTGGGGTCCATATCTATTTTCAGCTGAACTGTTGCCGATCACTGCCGTGTCGTTTCAGATCCAGCCATTTCTAAAAGCCGTTCCAGATCCAGCCGTTTTCGATATCTCCCTTGTTTTCTCCATATCTCCTTTGTTTTCACTCTGTTTCCCTTGAAACTTCCCTGGAACCCCTGTAATACCATTCTGCATCTTTCATTCTTGAGGACCCTATCCCAAATTCCACTTCCCAAAGCCCGAAATCCCACATTTGTCTATTTTTAGGGTTTGCCATAACTTCCTCGGATTTCACCCAATCACCTTCAAATTTTACCATAGAGTTCCTTTCCTAATTCTGCTTCTTTGTCCCTCTTTGCCAAATTTTCCCATTCTTTCACCCTGCTTCTAAAATCCTCCTTTTCTGCTTCCCTGTCCATTCGACAGTGTCCAAAACCTAATCAAACCCCAATTACCCTTCAGATTTTTTCTCAAATCTAGATTTTCCTTTACTGAAACAGTTTTTGTTTTTGTTTTTCTACCCACTCAAGAAAAAGAAAAAAAAACTCTTGGTTATGGTTGTCACCCGCGCAGGAGCAAAAGCCATGGAAGAAGCACTTGCAGCCATCCAAGCCAAACTCCAGGATCTTGATGAAAAATTTCTCGGCCTCCATCTTGAGCATTCAGGCATGAACAACAAATGACAGTCCGAGTCTTCATCAGACAATGGGTTCTCTTCTTCCAACAATTTTCGTGGTCCAAAGCTTGATTTTCCTCGCTTTAATGGCATTGATCTGACTGGATGGATCTATCATGCAGAACACTATTTTAGTCTGCATAACACTTTTGATGTCCAAAAAGTTCCACTTGCATCCTTTCATTTGGAACAGGACGCCCTTCAATGGTACCGTTGGTACATCAAGGCTCATGACGAGCCAAAATGGACAGATTTTTGCCAACTCCTTTTGCAACGATTTGGTCCTAGTGCTTTTGATGACTTCACCGAAGCACTCACTAGTAAACTTCGTCAAATTGGCACTGTGAGAGAGTATCAGACAGAATTTGAGAAACTACCCAACCACACAGTAGGATTGTCTGATGACTTCTACAGGAGTTGTTTTATCAGTGGTCTTAGTGATGAAATCCGCTTAGAGGTCAAAATGTTTTGTCCCAACACAATGATGGAAGCCCTAGGTTTGGCTAAGTTGGCAGAAGACAAGATTGCTGCCCAATAGCACTCCAAACCCACTTTTGTTCCCTTCCGAAATATGGGTTCTCAATGACCTCCCATCCCTCCAGCTCCTCGACCAACTCCTATCAAGCATTTGTCCGAAATAGAGATGCAGGCAGGTAGAGAAAAAGGGATTTGTTATAATTGTGATGAGAAATTCACTCGGGGACATAGATGTGTTCAACAAAAGCTCTATCTCTTGGATGTGTATTCTCCACCCACCTCTGAAATTGGTGAAGAAGCTCTATATACACCGGATGATCAGGTCGACATTCAGGAGCCGCCTATTGACCCCCCATCTCAGGAAGACCACCCAGAGATATCTCTCTATGCTTTATTTGGCGTCACCACCCCCCAAACAATGCGGGTTAGGGGTTACTTCAAGAAGCTTCCCCTTACAATACTCATCGATTATGGTAGCACTCATAAATTCATTGACCCTCGAATCGCCAAACAGGCTGATTGTTTTGTCCATCCTTGCTCCAACTTTGAAGTCATGGTTGCCAATGGGGGCACCTTACCTTGCAAGGGAAAGTGTCACAATGTGCGTATCTCTCTGGAAGATTATAACCCGCGCTCTAACATGTTTGCCTTGTCCTTAGGAGGATGTGATGTGGTTTTGGGCGTTCAATGGTTACACACACTTGGCCCCATCTTATGGGATTTTGCTGAACTTTGGATGCAATTTTCAGTCAATGGGACACAACACAAATTTATGGGCTTACAACCAGGGTCTCTCCGCATCATCAGTTCACATCGCTTGGAAAAGATCCTTAAGAAGAATTCACATGGTGTCATCGCTTAGCTCCATTCCATTCACATGCACCCGCCAACGGTCTCCACTACTTTATTGGATAGATATGCAGGTGTCTTTGTTGCACCAGTGGGCTTGCCGCCTTCAAGAGACCTTTCTGGTAAGCATTTAGCCGCATCTACATCTCAGCAGGACATGATGGCTATTTTACATGCAGTACAGAAGTGGCAGCCATCCCTATTAGGGAATTATTTCTACATCAAGACTAATATCCAAAGTCTGGAACATGTTTTGGAACAACGGGTCTCCTCCCCAGCACACTGGAAACGGGTTATCCAACTCATGGGTTATGACTATGCGATCACTTACAAGGAGGGTAAGGATAATATGGTGACAGATGCTCCTTCTCACAAATTTGATGATCCAGTTTCTCTTACAACTATTTCTCTGCTTGTTCCAAATTGGTTGCAATCTGTTCAACAGGGCTATCTCTTCTATGAACTCCATGCTTTTTCATCGGCAGGGCACTTTAGGTTCCTCAAAACCTATGACTCGGAACAATGTAACTTCTTTTGGCAGGGATTGAAAATGAAAATTCACAAGATGTTGGTTGAGTGTGATAATTGCCAGGTCAACAAGGGTGAAACGACACTCCTTTCAGGACTGCTCGAACCCTTTCCCATCTCTACACAGATTTGGACAACTATTTCTATGGATTTCATAGAATCACTCCAGTGGTACAATACCACATCTAAAAGGACACCATATGAAGCAGTTTATGGACAGGCACCGCCAGTTCTTCTTCCATACATGCTCAACAGCTCCCCAGTTCAAGCAATTGACTCGATTCTTCGAAACCGCGACCAGATTCTTCTCATTCTGCAAGACAATCTTCACATGGAAAGAATTCCACTGAAACAACAAGCCGATCAACACCATTCTGAGCGCACTTTTCACACAGCTGATATGGTCCTTCTTTGTCTACAACCTTCCAAACAATCCTCCATGAAACTCAAAAGGCGCCAGTGGGCCGGAATGCAACCCGAGGATGCTACAGGGGAACCACTGCTTCAGATTTTGAATCAATTTCCACATCTAAAGCTTTGAGAACAAAGATTTTTCTGAGGGAGAGGGGATGTTAGGAACCCATGTCAACCCTTCTATTTACTTTGTTAGTATATTGTTGTTGGACGCATATGCTTTGTAAGTCGTCCTGTAGTATTTGTTGATCCATAGTTTGTATTATTGTTGTTGGACACATATGCTTTGTAAGTCGTCCTGTAGTAATTGTTGATCCATATTTTGTATTGGCCCATGGTTTGTATTGACACATGGTATTGACCCATGGTATTGGCGCCTAGACTTAGTATATAAGTTTGTGTTGAGACCAATGAAGGTACCGTGAAGTTATTTGTATTGAGCTTGCTCAAAGGAGGTTGCCCCCTCGAAGTGGCCCGCGATCAATATAAAAGTGATTCTGAGTTCTGTTATTTCTGCTATCTTGTGTGTTTTCATTAATTAAATATTACAGATTCTTCACAGTTTGTTCTCACCTAATTGATTTCTTAAGTGATGTGAGAAAATTTGAAATGGCAAACCATGACTTAAATATAATTGTGATAGTAAAGTTTTATTCACCAAGATCACTTATGACCATAATACAATGAGTATATTTGGGATAAAGCTTTTAGTTCCTTTATTTGTGTAAGTGTGAGAGTAGAAACAACTAACCTAGAGGTGAATGTTAAATCTAAATTGTTGATTAAAAATAGATTTTGTAAAAGAAAATGATGGCAAGTAATGAGTGATAACCATAAAAGTTCTTTCCATACCGAATTATTTATTTTTATTGACTTTAGCAATTTAAAGTAAACAAATCAATAAAAGATGCGTGAAAATCAAAGAAGAACCAAGATATAGATCTAGGTGCCATGTAAATTAATAAACCATCCAAATGGGAAGTACTAAGGAGCATGATTACATCTCCTACCTACCAGATGAGTTAATTACTAAACAAAAAAAAATATGATCAAATAATTGAGATACAACAACTGACTTGAAGAATTAAAAACTATCCACTAAACTTCATAAAGAAATTGCCTATGGCCAAAAAGCTAAATGGGAAAACTCACGTTGGCCACCACAGAGATAGTCACAACAATCGTGCAATGAAAAGTGGTTTGGGTCTCACAGCTTTAGGCCTACACAATCCACATAGAAATTAAAGGTTATGTTGCATGGGTCTCATGAAAGAGAGGCTTTGAATGTCAGGTCTTTAAAAATGTTTTTTTTTACTTGTTTTGTTTTGGTATGTGAGGGGTGAAATGAAAAATACAATAATGATCTTAGAAGACATGATTATTTCCATGAAATAGATGATGCTTGATGATGAAATAAGCAAAGTATTTGACGTTTCCTTTATTTTGATTTTTTTTTGTATATTTTTTATTTTGATTTTAAAAAGAATAATATAATATGGATATGTTACAAATAAGGAGATGGGTGCCCAAAAGAGGGATTAAGTAGATCATAATTGCTTGCATGGATAGATGAATGATAGATGGAAGAAATTAGGGGTGGGGCCCTAGGAGTAGGTGTTTTTAATGGGATAATGAGTGATGGTATAAAATGCAGATGGTTTGCATGTCATGCATGAGATGAAAGACCAATGAAATGTAACAAAGCATCATCATAATAAGTCATAAAAAGTATGAACTATTTAGGAGTCTAGGAGTATGGGCTAACTTAATGATAAAAGAGAAGGATGGGGCTTTCTTTCTTATGCGTAATATATGGACTCTTGATCGTAAAGTGTGAATAAGTGGTATAGTTTCCAACGTGCAACTAGGTACTATACTAGGGAAACCCATGAAGGTGGAGTACCATTGCTAGGAAAGTGTGTTATGCAATGCAAATTGCCCAGGTGGGTAGAAAACTTAAAGGTATATCTAGAAGGGATCGACTATGGAAAATGCGACATAGGTAAAAGGGATATGAAGTCTAAATGCCAGTTTGAAGAAGTATTTTTGTTAAGAGACCACCAACGATGTGTGTAAAGTTATGCCTTTGGTAGTGTTCTACATACACACAAAGAAAATCAATGGTGTGAGAGTGCTCAATAACTAAACACAAAATTCTGGATACTATGCAATGGTCCTTCTCTAGTGTAACAAAGGATTTGAAGGGAAATACGAGTTCCTAATGGAGGCACTAAATGAAGGAAGCTAAGGAACAATGAATTCCTAGGGAAAACACTCCTTGAAAGAGATCGACAAACCAGAGGTTCCCAACAATAGTAATTCCTGGAGAAGCCATTAGAAAAGGGAATGAGAAGTTCTCAAAATAACCCATATAGCATTAACTTTTTTTTAAAATCCATTTCTTGATAAAAACTAAATATATGACATGAATGTAAGTGGAGGTTCTTATCTCAACTAAAGATGGTGAAACAAAGTAAAGCTAATATGTGACATAGAGGGACCAACTTAATTGATATGAATGGAAGGCATATGGAAAGTATAGTAAAGATAGTGGGTGACGGTGATTTTCCATATGGAGAAGGCTTTTGATTCCAATTGAATCATTAACATTAATATTTATATTCTATCTACTTTATTATCCTCATATTATTTATACTTTTCCACCTTATAATTCTATTAAATCTACTTTATTTATGCGTTTCATTCAATTGGAATCGAGGATTTCTCTTTATATATTAATATTACGCACCAGGATGGATGTTGGATATCTAAAAAATATTTATGAACATCACTTTAAGGTAATTTCGAACTCGTTAAAAATAGAATAAATTTCAAATTGTTAACTTGTTAAATTTCATTTTATAAAAAAGTTTTAAGTATAATTATATAATGTATATAGAAGCAAATAAATTTGGTTTAACACTTTTTATGTGTTTTTGTTAAATAATTAAAATAATAATTGTTTTAATATATTAATTTTATGATCATTATTTTTTTAAGGAGAAATAAGGGTATTTTTGAAAAATAAAAGGAATTAGACTATATATTCTTCATTATGTTGTTTTTATATTTAAATGTGGTGGAAATGAAAGTATTAAAGGAATTTAGTGGGCTAGTTTGAGTAGTTAAGTGTTTTGAGCTTCATATAAGTGGTTTTGGGATTGATTGCCTCTATTGTGTGCTTCACTTAATGTCCCTACCAAGTTAGGTGTCACAATCAATGTTGATGAGTCGACAATGAGTACCATCTGCAAACCGCAGGGAATTGTGTTTGAGGGTTTATCCATGAGGCTTTACAAGGAAAATACAAATAAAATACCAAATTCATAAGATTTTCATAAGTGAGGAGGTCTTGAAGAGTAATTAAGTAGTGAAACTGGGGTAAATATATGTTTTATATTATTAATGGTATGACAAGTTAAAAGGAAATGGTGTTCATCATGAACATCCTTTGTATCACATAATTTAGATATTTTATCATCCCAAGGTGTTTTTGGATTAGTCCAATAACTAGTTTCACTATGAAGGCTATGGGCATTAGCCCCGATTTTGAAATATTCATTTTTTTCTTGAGACTTTTAATGTTGGAAAAATAGTTATGATCAACAAAATTAAGTTGTCTTTGTAGTGTTTCAACCTACTTTTATTAATGGTTTTGTTGTCATTCCAGATATTAGCTTTTAAACTCCATAGGAGTGTAAGATTGCGTATTGTTGATATTAGTAATTTGAGTGTCTTCTTTTGTGTTCCAATAGTTAAGTCAAGCCCCAAAATCTATAACTCAACCTATTTAAATTTTTGGTGGCTATTAATCATACTTTGACATAGGGGCATTCTTACTTTCCTTTAGGTAGAAACGGGTCCTTTCTTCCTTGTAATCTATAATTATATTTTATTTTCATATATTAATATAAACATCATTTTTCCCAAACAAAAAAATAGATTTATTGTAACATGGGCATAGCGATCCTATGGGATATTCTTATAAGATGAGGGATGCAATAGAAAAAAACTAGAAATACCACGATCTTAGTTGGTGCCAGAAATTTTTAAGGTCTAATGTTAAAACTTAGAAATTATCAGTTAATCCTCAATTTCAATATATAATTTTTGTAGATACCTGCATTGTGTTATTCAAAAGAGTTAATCATACTCTATAACTTAGTCTTTAGTGTAGAGTTGATCCTTTCTTGCATGTTGAAGTAAAATCTTTTATAGTAGACAAGAGGGTCCATACCCATATGGTCAATCAAATTCCCTATTGCAATGACACTGACTTGGTTTTATTCCATATGTGTCATGAGTTGACCAACCTATCAAACATGTGATGATAATGCATATCTAAGAGGATGAAGGGGAGGAATTTTTACATCTCGCTACTAACAAATTACTAAGCCCAGTTCGTTTTCCAATTTGGACTAAGCCATGGGCCTTTGTTAATTAAATTTTCAGAGAGGATTCCTTTATTTGGAATGCATTTGAATGGAAATAATGATAGAGCTACATTCCTTAGATACGAAATAGTAGCAACATAGGGTGCAACAATAAATTCCACCATGGAGGCATTGAATCTTGCAATAAATCAAAGTATCTCATCCCATATTGGGTAGTGCCGCACCATCAATGACTAGCCTGAAATTCATGCAAGCACTTTCAAATATTCATGAGAACAATGATGATAGGTCTGATTTATCTATTGGATACTATTTTTTCATGTAGATATTATCTATTTATCCCAAATATATTTCTTGTATATATTTGATTTGTTTATCCAAGTGGATTTCTTGGATAGATATGATAATATTTTTAGTGTATTTCTGTCGATATTTCCGATGTTTAGGCATCAAGTCTGTTGCCTAAAAATCCTCAACCAATGTGTATAACACCCCCAATTCCCTATAACACCACCCCACAGTACATATTTCCCCACTTCAATTAAAAAATACCTTTCCTCCCCTTAATATGGAATAGTATACCATTTTTAACAATTTAAAAATCTAGTTCATGAATGAATGTGATAATATATTTGTTAACATGTGAATTTCTGAATTTCTAGTGCTTTCAATCCATTTGTTAGTGAATCCTTTGTTGATACCTTGATTTAAAAGATGGTTAATATTAGGCACCAAGATCAAACTCCTTAAGTTTAAGATCTCAACTTGTTATTCTTCAATGTCTTTAATTTTTCCATTAATGAGGCAATCGAGTATTTTATATCCTTAATGGATAAAACCTTAATGTAGTGATGAGTGACTTATGTGTCCTTATAAGATTGAGGGGACACATAAAAATTCTCAAGGTAGGAGTTCTAGTGATTTATGTTAATATTACCGGATTCTTTAGTTTGTATAGAGACGATGTTATCACAAACTCTCTTATAATCTCTTGGATAACTATACAAGTCTCTCTTGAGTTTTGATTAAATACTGGTATTTATTTTTATTTTTATTAAAAGCTTATAATATTTAGTCTTATAATCATATTCCTTTCATTATAGGAACTTCTAATATTCATTCTTTCCTTCTTGCAATTTTATATTCTAAGTCATACCAAAGATTCAAAAGGTTAGGTTATCTTCTAATACATAACTTTTGGGATTACTTTTGTAAGAAAAAATATAGTTATCCTTTAATAGTGCTCGCTCTTTTATACATAATTTTTGGGATTACTTTTGTAAGAAGAAATATAGTTATCCTTTAATAGTGCTCGCTCTTTTGTTCCTTATTATTGCATATTTTCCTTATTTTTTAACATATTTGATTTTTTTGGACTTCTTTTCATTTTTCTTGGTGTTATAAGATAAGATCTTTATTTATGAATAAGATTTTCTATTTTAAGTTGGAAACTTTACCTATAATGTTTAGCTTCTTTTTTAATCTACCTTTATTTGAATTATACACCTCTTACCTTTAATATTATTAATTGTCTTTGATTTCAAAATCCCTAGATTTTCAATTTCTAATTTGTTTTTCTATTTAGGAAAAGATAATGAAATTGCAGATTTCCAAAAGAACCAAGTAATTAAAGAGCTTAGATAACATTTTGAATTTTAGGCTAAGGTTAAGGGAAACCAAAGTTTGGCATCCTTGGCCATGGGATGAGTAACCACTAAACAAGACATTCAAATTCCATCTCTCAAAAGAGTATTTCACCATAATCTCATAGGGGAATATCTAATGCGGAGAGCCATAATTATATAAACGCATGCAAGAGTGTGATAATTAAAATGCAACAAAATTAAACAATCATGGATTAATAGATTTCATGGCAACAAAATGCCAATATTTAGAGTTATAAATACACACACCATGCAATTTCATATATTTCAATAACCAAAACTAACATTAATTCCGTTAGGATACTCCTATACTCCATCCTAGTCCCACCAGTATTTTGATCATTTACATTTTTCAGTCATGCATGCACTTTTAGGGTTTGCATGCATCCCAGTCATCAGTCCAGCACCTATCCCTCAGTTAGACAGCCCCCAGGAGCTTCTCACTATTCAGTTTTAGCCCTCCAGTTGCTTAATGCGCCCTTCTTCCTTGATTTTAGGGAGCAACTCGCCCTTCTTCACCTACCAGTCCAGTTGTCTTCAGTTTACACTCAGTTACACTCAATTACAGTCAGTTACAGTCAGTTACACTTAGTTACACTCAGTTACACCTACCAGAGTTAGTTTGACTGATGGTTGACAGTTACTTGAGCATTGATGACTCCACTGATGATGATGAAGACTTCCAGTTGTGCTCTAATGATCATGAGGACGCCTAGTTGTGCTCTGATGACACTCTATTGATCTTATGATCACTCTGAGAGGCTAATTCAAATTGCCACCTTAGGCATTCAAATCCTCTCTACAATTGTACTATTTATTTGTCCATATTGTGATTAATTAACTAGTGTGTGTGAAGTATTATTGCTTCTATCCGAGTTCTACTATACCATATTATTCTGTTGCTCATTATACTATATTGACCACTCTTCTTCTATTTTCTTGCTTAATCATAATCATTCTCTTGTGAGGTATACATCATCTCTTAGATCTGCTGTGAAGATTTTCACAAATTCATTGATTTGTAAGCAAAGACATAACACTTATCTTTTAATAGAAGATAGTCCTAGAAATTGGTTGTGTATGAATATTTCTCCACCCATATGTAAATATCCATTGTAGATACCACAACCAAGCTAGAGTATGATACCACTAGGGAAAAGGAACCAAGTTATAGGCTTCTGTCTCACTCAAACTAACCTTTTTCTCTCATGCCTAATCAATTTTCTCATTACAAAGCACTCCAGGAATCTCATCTAGCCATCAAACAACTATGTCACTCTCTCAGCCATTTCCCCATAAAACACAAGGAATATCTTATCTTTCCTTGCTCAATAATCCCTCAAAGATATTCTTCCCTTCTAGTACTTTTCAATGTAGGAAGAAAGAATCCAATCTATTGAATGCCTTCTAGCCAAAAAACATGCAAAATAACACTTGGATCTCAATCATCCAGTGAGAAACAAATACAGAGTGGGTGAAAGATTCCTAAATTTCCCATCCTCTATGCTCTTCTAGAACCATCTATTACTCATCCTAGTGCTATAATTTTCTCTTCATGGTGTTCACTTGGTCAATTTCCAAATTGGTTGATGGTTAGAAATGGAGAACACAACATGAGAAGTCTAGAGCATGAACATGAGAATGAATGCATGAAAAGAAAACAACAAATGAGAAAGTTGAGGGAAACGATCACTAACATTCCTCTTGACAAGATAAATGAAGTACTCTTACACTTCCCCATGATGATTTCGCTCAATCCATCCTTTAATAACTATGCGAGAATAATTCCCCACCAAACTCTACATGCATTTAATGATTGGGTTTCTAAGTGAACAAAGGTAAATGACTTTATTTAAGACATATGGTCGAAATAGGATGAGTTTGTAGGTTGATAGTTGGCAATATAAAAGTTACTTTCCCATAGTCCCCCTTTTCTCTTCCCTTCTGGCAAAATTATAGGCAATCTCATGCTCTCTATAGCCACCTTTTACCATTATACATTATACTTTAACATAAACATTTCATAGCTTGGGTTCGACCTAGAAATCCTACCACATGTTCCATAAAATTATATTTACATCATCTATATTCCTATCCATTCACTAGTTGGGCCTTTGCATCGAGATTCGAACTAGGAATTCATACTAGCATATTTACAACATTTACATATGGGATCATTTATTTAAGCTCACAATTTGACTCCCATCATTATAACCACACATTTACGGTTTATACATAATCTAACCCAATAGTTTCCAAGAGCCAAAGATTATTACACAAACTAATTATGGAGCAATGATAGAATTTAGAGGAGATCAATAACTAAAGTGAAGTAGAATCATTCTTCAGAGGAAACCAACCAAAGACTAGCCATTGGAATTTGAATCCATTGCCCATGTTTGTTTCATGTGGCAATTAGATGGTAATTAGTAGGTGGTAAGGTGATGATGTAGGTTTCAACTTGGTGATAGTCAAGAGATAAACATCAGAAGCCATCCTTGAGTTAACGGATTGCTTTCTTATTGCAACCCAATGAATTTTTGGATCAATCACTCTAGTTTTGCAATTTTGCCAATGCATTGTCTCAAGGGCTAGGCATGTTATTCAAAGAAATGGTTGTGTTTATGACAACGACAATGGGCCAGAGTTTGTAGTAAGGTGCCTACAACAATTAATTTTTGATATAGTATAGAAACATGAATATTGCAATGGCCCAAAGACTACAAGTACAACTTGCAAGCTACTACTTGGACACAATGCTATCAGAATTGGTCCAATTTTTCCAAAATTGGTCGGTTCGACTAGTTTAAAGGTCTAACCGGTCTAAATTGAGGCGCGAAACTGGAAATGGCCATTTTAATACTGAACTAGTTGGTTCTATACCTATATTATCCAGTTTCATACGGAACCACTCTGTAATATCCCTGACATGAAAATTTGTTCAATTTTGGCCAATTTCAAACCTTGGACTAGTGAAACCCAAGCTGTCCCAAATGATCCCAAAATGATTTAGAATTATATCTGGAAGGGATTGAGGGGTATTGGGACATCCTAACGCATCTACTGGACACTTAGAAACTTGCTAAAGACGTTTATGACTTGCATTAGTCAAGGAGGAATGAAAGGGAAAAATACTAGTAAATTCGATGTTGAAACCCCGCCACTAGTCACTGACTCTTGGGATTTCCAAATGATGTACGAACCTCCCTAATTTATGAACAGAGGCTTGGATTGGATAAATTTATTCATTGAAAACCAAAATGCAACATTTATCATGATATACAACTTGTTATTGTACCCATCAAATAGAAAGTTGTAACACATAGATATTGCTTGGAAAATGTAAACAATGGCCAAGGAAAATGTTGCATAAACTTTAATCAAATTTCCAAGGGTCCTACATAGATAATTTGGTCATTAATAGTACATCATAGGCTGATACAAAAGCTTCAAAAACTCAGAGAAAGACTAATACAAAACAGATGTATAACTACTACAAAAGTCCTTTAGAAAGTATAGAGGAAAACTAACTCGAATGAGACGTTTGCTTGGAAATTTTAGATGATATACATGATATTTCGAGCTATGGATCAGATATGCAACTCAACACAGTTCCATACATCAAATCCTACATCAATGTATGTTAGGAACTTGTGTCAACCCTTCTCTTTACTGTGTTAGTATATTGTTGTTGGACGCATATGCTTTGTAAGTTGTCTCGTAGTATTTGTTGATCCATAGTTTGTATTGGCCCATGGTATTGACCCATAGTATTGGACGCATATGCTTTGTAAGTCGTCCCGTAGTATTATATGTCCCATGATATTGACCCATAGTATTGGGCATAGACTTAGTATATAAGTGTGTGTTGAGGCCAATGAAGGTACCATGAAGTTATTTGTATTGAGCTTTCTCAAAGGAGGTTGCTCCCTCGAAGTGTCCCGCGATCAATAAAGCGATTTCGAGTTTTGTTATTTTTTCTATCTCGTGTGTTTTCATTAATTAATTATTGCAGATTCACATATGGTATCAGAGAACTTTCTTGGGCTCGTTGGGTGGAATTTCTGCCAATTTTTTTTTTTGCATCTGTTGCAAGTTCAGATCTGGGAATAATCCCTATCTGCTTAACTGTGGGAAGCACTTGGGCATAATCCCTAAAACTCATTGTGAGGAGTTGTTGAGATATTGTAACTTCAAAGAATATTATATTTGTACTTTATTATTCCGGAGATGATTCATTCCTCCGTGAAGATCTTATTGTATATCCGGATATGTTTATTCCTCCGTCGGAATGTGGTAACTTGGGTTATTAGACTTCCCTAGTGGGGGTCGGCCCTGTATGTGTTATGTGGGTCAAAGGGTTATTAGACCACCCTAGAGGGGTCGGCCCAGTCAGTTATAATGGGGTATTTAACCTAATGGTTAAATACGAGCCTACATGTACTTGTGTAAAATACATATCAGAGTAGTGTATAAATAGAGGAGGTGTGTTCCTCATTATACACATTCACTCACTTGAGGATAACATACTTGTGGAGGAGAGGTCTGCTATTGTGGAGGAGGAGATCATGTATCAGGGTTTCATCTTTGTATATTGCTGGTCATCTATATTGAGGAAGCTTTGCTGGGTTTTCTACCCCATGAGGGTTTCCCAGGATAAATCTCTGTCTCTTGTGTTTATGCTGTGCTTGTTGTTTCTTCAGTGATCCTGTATATGCTATTATTGTGAAATGGAATGTAATGCTTCTATTTTCTGTCTTAGCATCTTGAATTTTAACAGGAGTACCATAGGAACCCAAAAGTAGCTGGTCCATTGAGAGGACTTTCTAGCAAAAAGGGCAACGACCTTACCTGATTGACTAGTTCCCACCCGTGAGGTAAACCAAGAGCTGTCGTTTGTGGCAAAGCGGTTATCAGTATTACCTAGGTCGTGGAGTGAGGGATACTACCCCAATACGCAAGCCGTCAGACAGCATTGGTGGCCGAGTGAAACCCATGAACTGTTAGGAAGCCGAACACACCTGGGGTCCATATCTATTTTTAGCTGAACTGTTGCCGATCACTTCCGCGTCATTTCAGATCTAGCCGTTTCAGATCAATTCTGAAATTCGTTCCCGATCCATCCATTTCAGATCTATTCTGAAATTCATTTCAGATCCAACTGTTTTCGATCCATTCGGCGTCGTTTCAGATCCATCTGTTGCCGATCCCTTCCGTGTCGTTGCAGATCCAATTGTTATGATCCCTTCGGCGCCGTTGCAAATCCATTTCTGGAAAAAAAAAGTATAAAATTCCATTTTTTCTCCATATCTCCCTTGTTTTAACTCCATTTCCCTTGAAACTTCCCGGACACCCCTGCAATCCCATTCTGCATATTTCATTTTTGAGGACCATATCCCAAATTCTACTTCCCAAAGCCAGAAATCTCACATTTGTGTATTTTTAGGGTTTGCCATAACTTCTTCAATTTTCACCCACTCGCCTCCAAATTTTTCCACCGTGTTCATTCCCTATTTCTGTTTATTTGTCCCTCTCTGACAAATTTTCCCATTCTTTCACCCCGATTCTGAAATCCTCATTTTTTGTTTCCCTGTCCATTCGAAAGTGTCCAAAACCTAGTCAAACCCCAATTACCCATCATAGTTTTTCCCAAATCCAAATTTCCCTTTACTAATTAAATCAGCTTTTGTTTTTGTTTTTCTATCCATTCCCCCCAAAGAAAAAACTCCTGGTTATGGTTGTCACCCGTGCAGGAGCAAAAACCATGGTGGAAGCACTTGCAGCCATCCAAACCAAACTCCAGGATCTGGATGAAAAATTTATCGGCCTTCATCTTGAGCATTCAGCCATGAATAACAAACGACAGCCCGAGTATTCATTAGACAATGGGTTCTCTTCTTCTAGCAATTTTCGTGGTCCGAAGCTTAATTTTCCTCACTTCAATGGCACTGATCCGACTGGATGGATCTATCATGCAGAACAGTATTTCAGTCTGCATAATAATTTTGATATCAACAAAGTTCCACTTGCATCACTTCATTTGGAACAGGAATCTCTTCAATGGTACCGTTGGTACATCAAGGCTCATGAAGAGCCAAAATGGACAGATTTTTGCCAGCTCCTTTTGCAACAATTTGGTCATAGTGCTTTTGATGACTTCACAGGAGCCCTCACTAAACTTCACCAAATTGGCATTGTGAGAGAGTATTAGACAAAATTTGAGAAACTAGCCAATCACACAAAAGAATTGTTTGATGAATTCTATAGGAGTTGTCTTATCAGTGGTCTTAAGGATGAAATTTGCTCAGAGGTTAAAATGTTTTGTCCCAACACAATGATGGAAGGCCTAGGGTTGGCTAAGTTGGAAGAAGACAATATTGTAGCCCAACAGCGCTCCAAACCCACTTTTGTTCCCTTCCGAAATATGGGTTCTCAACGACCTCCCATCCCGCCAGCTTCTCGACCAACTCCTATCAAGCATTTGTCTGAAACAGAGATGCAGGCATGCAGAGAAAAAGGGCTTTGTTATAATTGTGATGAGAAATTCACTCGAGGACATAAATGTGTTCAACAAAAGCTCTATCTCTTGGATATGGATTCTCCGCTTGCCTCTAAAATTGGTGAAGAAGCTCCAGATACAATGGATGATCAGGTCGACATTCAAGAGCCACCTATTGAACCCCCATCTCGGGACGACCAACCAGAGATATCTCTCCATGCTTTATCTGGCGTCACCACCCCCCCAAACAATGCGGGTCAGGGGTTACTTCAAGAAGTTTCCTCTTACAATACTCATTGATTCTGGTAGCACTCATAACTTCATTGACCCTCAGATCGCCAAACAAGCTGATTGTTTTTTCCATCCTTGCTCCAACTTTGAAGTCATGATTGCTAATGGGGGCACCTTACCGTGCAAGGGGAAGTGTCACAATGTGCGTATCTCTCTGGAATGTTATAACCTGTGATCTGACATGTTTGCCTTGTCCCTATGCAGATGTGATGTGGTTTTGGGTGTTCAATGGTTACGCACACTTGGCCCCATCTTATGGGATTTTGCTGAACTTTGGATGCAGTTTTCAGTCAATGGGAAACAACACAAATTTATGGGCTTACAACAAGGGTCTCTCCGCATCATCAGTTCACATCGCCTGGAAAAGATACTTAAGAAGAATTCACATGGTGTCATCGCTCAACTACATTCCATTCAGATGCACCCATCAACGGTCTCCACTACTTCCTTTGATAGATATGCAGATGTCTTTGCTGAACCAGTGGGCTTGTTGCCTTCAAGACACCTTTTCGGTAAGAATTTAGCTCCATCTACATCTCAGTTGGAAATGCTCCTTTGTAATGAGGAGATAACAATGATTTTGATTAAGAGAAAATAGTTTAAGTAGAAAATTTGAGCATCACACCCAGCAATAGAAAAGTCCAGATTATCATAAACCTAAAGAAGTATGTTAGGGTTAGATTATTATGAGATCGTGCACAAGGTTTCTCATTGCCTTTCTTCTTGTTACTCTTTTTATTTTCTCGTTTTCATGTTTTGATGTTTGACTTGTATGATTAGCCTATTGCAAATATATATATCCTCCAGCCATTTTAGATTATCTAGATATATATTTCCAGGCATTATATTATATTCACATTATCTAAAACATGTCAGATACTTTTTAAGATTATATTCACATTATCTGAAACGTGTTAGATGTTTCTTAATGCATTTTATTCATCTGATCTCAATTTCAATTGAAAATGGTAAACCACTAATAAAATATACTATATCAATCAAGTGATAATGCAAAAAATGTATAAATGAACTATAATTCCCATTCAAATTACAGCTTTGTATTGCATACTGATCTCATTCTCTTATTATCCGTCTAATTCTTGAGAGAAGCTACTACAAAATAAGTATAAGGAGATTAGACAGAGAAATCTGCCCAAATACAAATGTAAGCAGTCCATGCCCAAACCAATACGAATGGCTTCCTTCTATCACGATATCACGACAACTCTAGGTTTAGAAGGCGTCATGGAGTGCATACCATAAACTATTTGCCAGCATCTCCTTCAAAAGAAATAATCACAGGCCAACCAATAGACCAAATCAAGTTGATGCTATTAATGAGAAATGATAAGGCTCTCAGGCCTAACATAGTACCTCTTAAGGTCAGCACTTGCCAAACATGGGTGTTATTGGCATTAGAATTTGACCAGATATCTGGTTAGAAATGCATTGGCAGCAAATCCGCTTCCTATATTGTCCATATATAATCCATTAGTACCCTTCCTTTCACCAGGGAACTAGAGAAACCATCCTGGACTAAACTAACCAGTGTGTACAAGGTTGATTAATAATTTGTGAACCTTGCCATTAGTAAAGAGGCGCTAATGTATTTTAATCCTCATAAGAACTCTCGTCTGCTCCGAGCCATGTAATTTCCAGGGCACGCTCTGGATTTTTTATCTTTAGACTTGAAATATTTGATCAGCAAAAGCTTTGTGTAGTCACCATGGCTTGTGTTCCATAATACAATTTCTCTGAACACAACTCTTAAACCCAACTTTTTAGATTTAGATGGATTTTGAGCAAATTTAACGCATATTTGAAAATATGTTTACTATATGCCTTCTTGACTTCTCAAATACATTTCACAGAAAATATTGTTTCCAATACCCCACTTCACCCAAGCCAGGTCTTGTAGGGAAATATATAACCATCTCCCAAAAGACTTTATACCAAAAGCTCCTTCTATTGCACTTCCTGATACAATGAACAATATCTCCAAAACTATCACTACCCAAATAAAATTGTAAGTAGTCCATACCCAAAGCATACAAATGGTTGTTATTCTCACAATTCTCTAGGTTTAGAGGTTGGCATGCTATCATAAACCATTTACCAGCTGTCCCTTCAGATGCAATACTCATCGCCCAACTAATAGAGCAAATCAAGTTGACACCGTTGACTATAAGCTATAATGTTATGGGGTCTAGAAGAGTACCTCTTCAGTTCAGCACATGGGAGTCATGGTTGTTACCAACATTATAATTGACCAGATCTCTGGTTAGAAACTCACTGGCACCAACCCACTTCCTCTATTGTCCATGGCATATTTTCTTCTTGTTCTTCATGCTACTAGAGAGCTAGAGAATCCATCTACTTCTGTGAACCTTGGCACTATAAAGGAGATAGTCTAAGACCTCAATGATCGGTCCTTCAATCTGAGCGAGTTAGTTTTTCAAGGCATCTGAAGCCAATCCTCCAACTCCTTTGGATTCATTATCTTTAGCCCTGAAAGATCTGATCAACAACTTTGTTCAATCTCCTTGCCTTGCATTCCATAATAGACTGCATCTCACACTATGTTCACCGATCTCTGCAGGTTTTAAAAGAAAGCATTGTAGTAGGATAGAGTGCACATCTCTATATCAAGCCGTCCTCTTAACAAATTTCAGCATAACACTTAACCCAAGTTTTGCTAAAAAGAAGACTACTTCATCATCTCAGGCAGCATTAAAATCAACATATGGATCGTGTATCGGCTTCCCTCCCAATCTATGAATACACCCACTCTGAACAAACTTGCAGTGAAAACTGCTAAATTTTATAGACATGCGATTCCTAAATCAGGAGGTAAATTAACGGAATCTGTTACTGTTTCATTACTCAAACAACGATACTAAATAGCCATTTCAACCATCCCACCAACATTAATATCACCAACCGCATCATGTATTGGCCTTCTTGCCACTCCTTGAATAGATCCATTTCAAAATACATTCGTTGGGAGGATTTCTCCCAACCTGATAAACAGACTAGTTCCATACCCTGCAACAAAGTTTCAGAGATCATATTGTATTGCTCCAAACATTACCATTAAGATTTCCTCCATTGCTTGATGAAACCATGCCTGAGATGTGCTTATCTCAGTAAGAGATGGAGAAACAAAGTGAAGATAGTAGATTAGTAGGTGATATAAAGGGCTAAATTTTAATTGATGTGGAAGGTAAATGCAAAGTGTTACGATTTTTTTTACTATGCTGGTAAATTCCAGCTACCCCGCCACTATTTGACTTGGGTAACCACTTTATCTAACAACTAGAAAACCATAGACCTGCCTCAGCCTTAATGTTGGTGAGGGCACCCCATGGGAATAAAACCTACCATGAATGAATATGAAAGAGTGGATCTAAAGGCGAGGAAATATGAATATGAACATAAATGGTAAATTCGACCAAGAACTCAAGATATATTCATGAATCACATAAAATAAAATGGATTGAATAGGATATAAAGTGGAATTACATAAATATTGAATACGATTATATGGTAAAATGTATTAAAAACATGAAAAAAAAGTGAAGTGGGTAGAATATAAGTGAGGGAATTACGACAATGTCACTTTTCAAGACATGGATAACGTTAAAAATATTATCACATCTAAGTTGAAAGGAAAAATGAAATGTGGGGCGAGAAAGAATTAGAGGTGAAAAGAAAATTAAGATACTATAAGGAGGTGTGCGTACACCTACATTAGATCGCAGTTTCAAAATGTTTGTTACAATACAAACATCTATAACCTTCTAACTTGTCAAAACTATGACAACTTAGGAATGCTTCTTTCAAAGCTTTTTGAGCATAAAAATACAATTTTACAACAATCCAAGTAATCCTCTTAACGTTTCATAAACCAAAGTTGGTCTCAATATATTTTAACTTCCATCCTCATCATCAAGTATGGATATTCATAGTAATAAGAAAATATATGTTGATAGAAGAAAGCACTTATGAGTATCTAAAATGAGTTAATCATTTAGTTTTGGGATTTGAATAATATTAATTTTCAAAAAAATGTCAAACTAATCAAAATTATTAATTTGTTTAGGTATTTATATTATTTTACATATGTTTAAAGATGTCAAGATATTAAAAAATATATATGATGGCGATTATTATTGTTTTTAAAGATTAACGAGTTTTATTTGACAAATAAAAGGAATTTGATTAGATATTCTTCACGATGTCATTTCTATATTTGAACATGATGGAAATGAAATTATCCAAGTAACTTAGTAGATTAGTTTGAATGGTCAAGTGTTTTAAGCATCATGCAGGAGGCCTTGAGACCAATCTCTCATAGTGGTTACCCCTTATTGCACACCTCACTCGACATCCCTAGCGGGCTAGGCACTAAAAATAGTATTGATGGGTTTATATTAGGTACCATGTGTGAAATGTGGGGAATTGTGTCATGGGATTTCCCCACAACATTTTCCTTGAAAAATAAAAGAAAGTACCAAAGTCATTAAGATTTTCTTAACGGAGGAAGTCTTGATGAGTAATTAAGTTATGAAAGGATAAAACTTATTCCTTATATTATTAAGTGTAGGGCACGTTAAAAGGAAATGGTGTCCATCCTCAACTTTCTTTGTATCACAAACTTTACATATTTTCTCATCCCAAGGTGTTTTTGAATTAGTCCATTAATTGGTTTCACTATGGATGTTATGAGCATTGGCTCAATTGTGGAAATATTTATTTTGTTCTTGAAGCTCTTAATTAGTTATGATTAGTGAAATTAGGCAACCTTTGTAGTATTTCAACTTCCTCTCATTAATGATTCGTTGTGATTCTAGATCTTGACTTTAAAATGCATAGGGATGTAATATTGAGAATTGTCGATATTAGTAATTTGATTGTCTTCTTTTATGTTCCAACAATTAAGCCAATCTTTAGAATCTGTATCACAACCTCTTTAAATCTTGCGGTGGCTACTAATATTTATTAAAGCAGTAGCATGGAGCCTATCTTTGCCCAATGTAAGCAATTTATGTTTGTAGTCCAACTATCTATTCATAGCTTTTGAAATTACATCTAGCTTCAATAAAGAGAATGAGGCTAATTTGCTGAATTTTATTCCAAGTGACATTAGAGATGCTAAAAGTCCAAACTTCATAACATAAAGAATAATTGGGATAACTAAGTGTTGAAAATGATTTTTTTATCCCAATACTAGAGTTAAAATTTATACATATTTTTTTATACCACAATAAGCTTTCCAATTGTTCACTTCTTGATGACGTGGTTCCAATTCAAATGACTATTGAAATCAATACCTAAGTACTTGTAAGAATGCACATATTCATTGATGTCATCACCATACAAAATCAAAGGATAAATTACTTTCTTAGATTTAATTATCATAACCTTAGTTTTATAGATATTAATGGTAAGTTCATACCTTTACAGAATTGTAGGAGAACGTTGAGTTGCTTGGGAATATATTTAATAGTTTTACAAGGAGAACAATATTATTAGTGTAAAAGAGAAGGGTGGAAAACATTCCTAACATGTTAATATCAATGCATCCTTGCTCTTCTAAACATTGCTTAGTTTTATCGATATAGATATAAAATAGAGTGGTAGAATGAATCACCCTTGCTTAACACCAATATTACAATTAATGCACATTGATCATCATTATTACCTTTCATCCTATCTATAACCATTTCATAGAGCCTAATCATAACACTGTCGAGATTGAGAGGGATCCCAATTTCTTCCATTCTTTTCCATAGCTTGGTTCTAGGCACACTGTCGAGATTTTATAAAAGCAATGGAACAACAAATGAGATATTCTTTTTTTGTCTATTACAATCAACAATAACTCTATGGAAGACAAGGTGATTAATTGCAGCGTGATGGACGTTCTTGATACATTGTGTCCTTTAGCCCTTTTATTAATGTCCTCAAGATTTTCATTTATTTTTCTTTCAAGAATCAAGCCAAATAATTTTTCTAGAAGGGGGGTAATCATGATAGTTCAAGACAGGTCATCTTGGTTTTTGGATTTAGAAATAGGGAAAATTAAACTTTCAGGGAATTCTTTCTTGACAACTTGATTGTAAATATGCTTAATATGAGGCACCAAGTTCAAAGTCCCAAGCTTTGAGATCTCAACTTGTTATTCTTCAATGTTTTTAGGTTTTCCATTAGTGAGGCAATCAATGCCATATTTTTATCCTCAATTGAGAAAACCTTAGTGCAATGAGCAATTGGGGGGACACATAAAATTTGTTAATGTAGCAATTCAATCATTTATGTTAATATCATCCAATTCTTTAGCTTTTGTAAGGATGACACCAACCCAATATATTTTAGGATCTCTTTTACATAACTCTACAAGTCTCTCTTGATTTTTGGTTAATTATTGTTTTTTTTTCTTTTTTATTAAGTACTTATAATATTTAATCTTATTTGTCCTTTTGATCTCATTAGATGTGCTTCTAATATCCCCTCTTTTAATACGTTCTAGGTCATACTAATGGTTCAAAAGATTACGTTTTCCTTTATACACAATATTTCAGAGTACTTTTCTAAGCACAAAGTTAGATTTAAAGTGAAATTTTTGTTATAAAAATTAATTTGTTTTGTTTTTCATATCATATTTGAATAACTCTTATAAATTTTTGAGAAAATGGGAAGCTTTTTCAATTTCAAAGAGGACTTGATTTCCATTATTGTGCAAAGTGGTTTCCTCAAGGGTCATATCTATATTTGAAGTTACTATGATTGAACAATGAATCTTCAAGTGTGGTTCATCATCTTTAAATTTATTTCTCGAAGGTATATCGATATGGCATAATCAAGACACTTATACCCTTCCTATGCATCCAAGTCATATGGTTAGAATCATGCTCATGTTGTAACTCATTACAAATGACCAGGTCATGGCAATAATTCATCCTAAGAAGCTTAGTGACATGCAAGTTCATTCCTTATCTTTTGAGCTTCTTTTATATTTAAGACTTGATTAACATCATATCTATTCACAAAGCATTGAAATTAAAATTATGAGTTATAATATTGGATTGAGCCCTATTGATTCTAGCATAAAAATTTCTCAAAAGAAGAATATCCCCTTTAGCTTTCACGATAACAATATCATTCTCTATGTTAATAAAAAGGTGGTCCACAAGATTAGGCTTCTTGTAAAAGGTAGAGTTGAAAGGGGCAAAGTAACAAATAGTAAGAAAAATTATATCATTGTATACAAAGTGATATTAAGCCAAATGTATTGGTCATAGAGATTGATTTTATATGCTTTAATATTTGAATTAAGCTCCTTCTTGATGTAGAAATAGATACCACCCATGGTTTTGTGTATTTACCTTTTATTCCAAATTGAGGAAATAGTATACCATTTAAATTGAGGATATGCATTTCTTCATGCTCCCATGTTACAATGAGCAATATAATATTAACTTAGATATGTATGCAACTTAGCTTAGGACCCTTAAAGAGAATCTGATGATTCCTCATAATGAACCAGAGTTTTCTTTTTCCTTATTTGTTACTCTACAAGTTATCCTTTATTACTGCTCTTCTAGTCCTTGTTATTGCACATTTTCTTGTTTTCCTAGCATATTTGTTTTTTAGGACTTCCTTTCTCAATTCAGTTTCGGCTTGAAGGATAAGGCCTTCATTTATGAATATACCTCATCCTTTCAAGATGGAAAATTTTCCAATAATGTTTCATTTATTTTCCATTACTTTCAATACTACATCTTATCTTCAATATTTTGAATTATCTTTGCTTTCAAAAGCCCTAGGTTTCATTTTTCTGTATAATGTCTAATGAGTTGGGTAGAACATATTCATCAATTTTCTCCTCTAGCTCAACCATGATAAGCTTTAGAGTTAGTGCGTTGTGTTTGTGCTCAAGTTTGAGAAGCTTATACATTTCCTCCTTGATTGTTTGGATGTCAATGTTTGTCTTTCGGAATGGTGAGGAACAAATCCTCACCTTCAGCTCCTTAATTTTGATGTCAACAATAGTGGTATGACTAGAGTTAGAAGATTATTTCTTTAAAGCCATTGACATGAAGACACCAATTGCAAAGTTTTCCCAAATTGTAATAAATAGAAACTCATATTCCTTCACATAATATTATGTTACAAAGTTTTATAGCAAATTTCTACATATTATATTGTTGATGTCCTCATAGGAGCAATGATGAAGTTCTTCATTAACACCCAATTTTATTTATAGATAAAAATAATCACGTTCCTTATTTTTTCCCTACAACTTAAGTTTCTGCTTAGTAAACATCCAAATTATCACTATGGTTTGAGAGTATGTAACGACTCTTTTGTCATTTTAGAAGAAGACTAAACACCCTAAGATTTTGATTTTTTTTATTTGCAATGTGGGATGGGTCACAATAATATATTGTATACTAACACATATGTTATTTAATATTTTGTATAATTATAATACAATGGTGAATACCTACAAAAATGTTTTTGTTCTTTTTTAATTTTTTTTATATGTTCTTCAAATAATACATTGCTAAGCTATCTAAATTTTTTCTTTATGAAGTCTTTTTGATATTGTGCTTTTTCTTGCTATGGATTTCATCACATCCTCAATATTATTGCCGTGGATTTCACCACATCCTCAATATTATTGCACATGAGCAAGACCCTTAACCTGTATTGCAAGTATTATAGTCATGTACCCTAATGCATATTGCAAATCACCATACACTTCAAATTTGAAAGGTCTTTAGCAAAAACAAATCTACTAAAATTTCAATTTTATGCACTTCAAATTTGAAAAGTATTTAGCAAAAATCAAATCTACTAAAATTTCACTTTTATACATGGACACTTTTTCACTCAATTAGTTAAATCTCTTATATTTATAGAAATAAAAGTTAAAAGAAAAATAATTATAATTTAATTATTCTAAGAATAATAATAATAAAAATTCTAACAACTTAAAAAAATTACTTAATTACTTTATGAATATCCTATGTATATAAATAATAACTCATATCATTTCGGTTTTAAGTGAATGCCTTACTATGACTCAATGATTTTTTGAAAAAGTCACTCTAATTTTGCCATTTTCCAGTGAATCTTGAAGAGGTCACTCTAGTTTTACAATTTTGCCAATACATTATTTCAAAAAACAATTTAGTCAAAGAAAGGTCAGTGTTTACCATAATAACAATGAGCCAGAGTTTGCAGCAAAGTGCTTGCAAGAAGGAATTTCTAGTATAAATTAGCAATATAAAGATTGTGATGGGCTAGACACTACAACTTTTTATTATGAGCCAGAGTTTGCAGCAAAGTATAAAAAACAAGTTAGTCAAAGAAAGGTCAGTGTTTACCATAATAACAATGAGCCAGAGTTTGCAGCAAAGTGCTTGCAAGAAGGAATTTCTAGTATAAATTAGCAATATGAAGATTGTGACGGGCTGGACACTACAACTTTTTATTATTTATTATGAGCCAGAGTTTGCAGCAAAGTGCTTGCAGGAAGGAATTTCTAGTATAAATTAGCAATATGAAGATTGTGATGGGCTAGACACTACAACTTGAAAATTATGACTTGCACATAACAGCTTACAGGTATGTTTATAAAGGCTTGCAAAGCAGAGATCAACTTGACTGTGATCAAGCATTCTGTATCTTACTGTTAAATAAGAATTTTGATGTAATTTTATATAATGTAATTAACATAAATATTGAATGACATGTTGCAATTATGATGTTAAGATGTTATGGGATTGAGGTTGAACCATATGCTCATTGTGTATGTAGCATGTTTTGTGAAAAGTTATAAACTAAATTCTGATTCCCTTTTCATTCTTCTTGTATGTAAAGATCTCTGTAAATTCCCTTCTCTTTCACTTTATTTTTTATACATAATAGGAATTTGTCTATTTGACGTGATCTATGATAAAGTATACTCCTTCTCCATTTTCTTGCTTTACATTATATTTCTGTTAGCTGTGAATTAGGAATGTAACGTGAATTACTTGTTGCATTTCAGGTTATTGAAAGTGTCAACAATACTACACCCAATATTGTTAATTACTAAATACACATCTAAGGAGTTCTAAATCATACCAATCATCTGCACCTTGTTTTTCCATCAGAAAAATTATTTTCATGTGAGAACCACCCTTAATTAAGGATCAAATGTGCAATTTGCATTCTTGCTCAAGTGCACTGCTTCAAAAAACTATGAAGTGTTTTATATGGAAATAAAACTGGCGTGGATACTACATTTAGACTTATATTCACTATAATTGAGCTTTAAATGGTCTGATCCCTATTATAATGGAAGTTCTAAGTGGAAAAGATTTATATTTCCTCGTTTCTCCTTAACTGAAATAGGTCTGGGTGTCATACCCCCGGCCATCCTCCAAACTATCCCACAAAAACAGTAAATCCAGAATTGGAAAGCTCTTTATTTCCTTTAAGAATGACAGTGTTGCATAATGAATAATAACATAATTACAGCAATGGAAAATATGGACTGCCATAAACAAAGAAATATTCGAAGACACTCCTTCAAGCCCCAGCAGGGTCTTCTCCTCAGCTAAAGCCCTTTGGATCAAAGCTTTATCTCAGCGTGGAATGGCAAACATTCAACAAGAACCCCTGACTACTGAAGAAAGGAATTGGATGGCCGATTTCCTGGTGCATTCCCCCTCCCATCCTTGGGCCAAACCCTCCAATAAGATGAGCCATCTGGCCTAGCAGTTGAGAATGAATAAGGAGGATTTCCACAATTGGTGGACTAAGATGGGATGTAGCTCTCTAATTTTTTACGGTGCCTCAAAAGGCAATCTAGGGTTGGCAGGTGTGGGGGGAGTAATTTTTGACTCCAAGGGGAATAAGCAGAGAGAGTTTGCTTGGGGCATTGGAAGGAAGACCAATAACGGAGCGGAATGGCTCGGCCTCATCAAAGGACTGGAGATAGCTATAGACCTGGGCATTGAGAACTTGATGGTCATTGGAGATTCTCTAATTGTCATTAGAGAAGCCAGGAACATCGTCACAAGAAGAAAGAATCCATCCAGCAAGATGCATCATCTCTTAAACAGCCTCAGTAAAGAATTCAAAGATATTACCTTTCTACATGCCCTGCGAGGTCTAAATGGGATTGCAGAAGCCATGGCCAATAAAGGCATTGGGCTCCCTTGAGGTCTAAATGGGATTGCAGATGCCATGGCCAATAAAGGCGTTGGGCTCCCCTATGGTATGGTTTTCTTGAATGTGACAATGAAAACCATGAAAATGTCTGGATTCCCTAGTATTAGGTCTCTTCTTATTGTCATGACACTCCATACTGCATCAAGGAGACTCCAATTTATTTTGGTTACAAACTATAGGATTGAGAAATTTATGGTTTTTTGGAATTCCAACCAAGTCTTTCGACGGCCACCACGATCCTCGATGGATTTCCCATCACTCCAGCATTTATGGCTGCCTGCCGGTTTGCCAATTGGATGGCATGCGATGCCCTTGGAATGGTTTAAGACTGGATGGGATGGAGCTTGCTTCTATTCATCTCCTCGCAGGCTTGCGTTTTCTCTCTGTCTGGAATAGGTTTGCCCTCAGCTCTACATTGGTTCGTTTTCTCTCTATCTGGAACATGGAACACCATATGGTTGGTCGCCCGCAGGAAGGGTCTGGTGTTTACCTGAAATATTTACGGTGCAGCAAGGAAATTGGAAGCCCCCATGGTGCCTGAAGCTGGGCTATCCCATTGGTTGACGATGCTATGGGAGACCAGGTCTCTCGTAACAGTAATTCTGGGCTTGGCCCCCGCCGCAGGCACGTCGAGCATGGTCAGGGTTTGGATGGGAGGCATGGTCATATGAATCAAGAGAAGGATATGTTAACCCGTTTGCAAGAGCTTGAAGCTCAGGTTTGCCTGATTCGTAATGAAAACCTGGAGTTCAAGAAGGTTTTAACCAGGCTCTATTCTTTGGCACAAACAACACATTCAGAGGTCAAGACCCAAAACAGCAAGGTGGTAGAAAAGCTTGAGCATTTGGAGGAGACCCTGGGCCTCTGCTACCCTCGCAAAGCCCGTAAAACTGGTGCCACTAGCAGCGAAATGGCGGATCTTGGAAGAAAGATGGATAAGCTGAAGCAGTTTATGGTTCATGCAGGGAATTATGTGGACCTCAGCTCTGATAAGAATGGGACAGCGGAGTCCGCTGGGGCAGTCATGCACACTGGACTACACTAGCTGTTGACGGTTGGCCCTCCTGCATTTTGGTTTCAGCATGTTTTCCTCACAGTCTATATGTCTTTTCAGGATGGGAGTTCTTGTAGTTTTGAAACTATTGTAGAAAGCTCCTCTTTATAGTTTTTGTTTAAGCCAGCTTAGTAATTATGTTTTTCTACTGTATTAGACTTCCTGGACAGTTCGTTAGGTATTACAGCTTTCATAGATCTGGAAGGTATCATATCAGCTATGAACTTGTAAAAGATGAAATGGGAGTTATGGATGCTACTCTGTTATGGGAGCAATCCGTCCTCTCTGCTATGTAATTTTTGCCACTCTTATTTTAATCAAAGCTTCTCAACTGTTTCTGTTAAAAAAAACATAACATAATTACAGCAATGACAAAACATTTAGATCAATTGCTGTGAGCCAATTCCTGTGAACACCTAACCGAACAGAAATCTCTAGGCTGCTGAAATTGATCACAGGAGTTCATTTAGTTGCAGTAAACAAATCCACAAAGATGCAGCTGTGAATATCACTTGAAAGTGTTAGAGGCATATGGAAGGAACATGTCATTAAAAAATCAAAGAAAGCAAACGAATCGGTAAGTTCATTAAATCAAAACAACCCCACATTGCAAAAATAAAACAAAGACAATTGGACAAATCCGTGCTATTTTTAAATTCAAATTTTCCAAATACGCATAATGATCTGAGTCTGGACTCTGAATGAGCTCCCACAGCTTCAATTGTAAAGTTCTTTAATCTAACCAGGTCAACAAACTCTAACCATAACATAGTATTTGACCAAATCAGTAAATCCAATGCAGAACTAAACACCTAATAAGCAAGGAAGCAGTTAGAAACTTAGACCATCATAAGCACAAACATAATAAAGTCCTAATAAAATAGCTTGCTGCTAACTTGTAATAGTTGTGGATAATAAAGTGCTAATACAATAACTTGCTCCTCACTTAATAATATTTGTCCAAACAGAGCATCCAGGGCAGATTCAGTTTGATCATAAATGTAAGATATAGAGTTCTTTGTAATAAGGAAATAAGAATTATTTTGATTAAAAGATAATACAGTCCAAAATTTTTAGATGACTGCTTTCCTCTTGTTACTCATTTTTTTTCTCGTTTTCAAGCTGTGATGTTTGATTCCTATGCTTAGCTACCAGACAGATATATCCTACAGGCATTTGAATTTATTCACATTATGTAGATATGTCCTCCAAACATTAGAGTATATTCACATTATCTGAAACATGTCAGATGTTTCTTAATGCATTTTATTCATGTGATCTCAACTTCAATTGAAAATGGTAAACCACTCATAAAATAGATTATATCAATCAAGTGATAATGCACAAAAAAGTAAATGAACTGTAATATTTCCCATTCAAATTCCCGCTTTGTATTGCATCCTGATCTCATTCTCTTATTGTTCCTCTTTAAGTCTTAAGAGAAGCAACTACAGAATAAGTACAAGGAGATTAGACAAAGAAATCTGCCCAGATACAAATGCAAGCAGTCCATCCACAAACCAATACGAATGGCTGCCTTTTATCACAGCAACTATTTGCCAGCACCTCCTTCAAATGCATAATCAGAACCAAACCAATACAACAAATCAAGTTGAGGCTATTTATGAGAAATGATAAGGTTCTGAGGCCTAACAGAGTACCTCTTAAGGTCAGCACTCGACAAACATTGGTGTTATTGCAATTAGAATTGACCAGATATCTGGTTATAAATGCATTGGCAGAAAACCCACTTCCTACATTGTCCACATATAATCTATTAGTGCCCTTCTTTCTACTAGAGAACTAGAGAAACCATCCCGACTGCACTAGCCAGTATGTATGAGGTTGATTTATACATTTCTGAACCTTGCCTTTAGTAAAGAGGCGCTGATGTATTTTAATCCTTCTCAGAACTATCGTTTGCTCTGAGACATGTAATTTCCAGGGCATCTGCCTCTGACTCCTATGGCTTTGTTATCTTTAGAATTGAAAGATCTGATCAGCAGCTCTGTGTAGTGACCATTGCCCATGTTTCATAATACAATTTCGCTGAACACAACTCCTAAACCCGACTTTTTAGATTTAGATGGATTTTGAGCAAATTTAACACACGTTTGAAAAGATATTTACTATAGACCTCTCAAATACTTTTCACAGAAAAGATTGTTTCCAATACCCCTTCTCCCAAGCCAGGTTTTGTAAGGCAATATATGACCATCTCCCAATAGCCTTTATACCAAAAGCTCCTTCTACTGCAGTTCCTGATACAATGAACACTCTCTCCAAACCTATCACTACCCAGATAAAAATGCAAGAAGTATATGCCCAAACCATACAAATGGCTGTTAATCTCACATAACGCTAAGTTTAGAGGCTGGCATGGTATCATAAACCATTTACCAACTGCCCCTTGAGATGCCATAATCATTGCCCAACCAATAGAACAAATCAAGTTGACACAACTGACTATAAACTATAGGGTTCTGGGGTCTAGAAGAGTACCTTTTCCATGTCAGCACACGGCAATCATGGGTGTTACCAGCATTATAATTGACCAGATCTCTGGTTCGAAACTCACTGGCACCAAACCCACTTCTTTTATTGTCCACAACATACTTTCTTGTTGTCTTTCTTGCTACTAAAGCGCTAGAGAATCCATCTACTCTGAGCCAGACAGTTAGTACAAGGTTGACTAATACTTCTGTAAACCTTGGCACTATAAAGAAAGTTGTCTAAGCCTTCAATGATCTATCCTCCAATCTGAGCGAGGTAGTTTTCCAGGGCCTCTGAAGCCATTAATCTGACTCCCTTGGATTCGTTATCTTTAGCCCTGAAAGATTTGATCAGCAGCTTTGTTCAATCTCCTTGCCTTGCATTCCAGAGTAGATTGCGTGTCACGCTACTTTCATCGACCTTCGCAGATTTTAAAGGAAAGCTTTGCACTAGGATAGAGTCCACATCTCTAGATCAAGTCTTACTTTTAACAAATCTCAGCATTGCACTTGACCCAAGTTGAGCTAAAAAGAAGACTACTGAGTCATCCCAAGCAGCTTTAAAATCAACATCTGCGTTGTGTATCGACTTCCCTCCCAATCTATGAATACACCCACTCTCAACAAACTTGCAGTGAAAACTGCTAAATTTTCTAGACAGGTGATTCCTAGATCAAGAGGTAACTTAACGGAATCTGTTACTGTTTCATTTAACTCAAACAGCGATGCTAAATAGCCATTTCAACCAGCCAACCAACATTATCATCACCAACCACATCACGTAGTGGCCTCCCTGCCACTCCTTTAATACACCCATTTTAAAATACATTCGCAGGGAGGAGTAGTTCTCAGGCCGATAAACAGGCAGGTTCCCTACTATGCTTGCAAGCTTTTACAGTAAAGTTGCAGAGAGCATATTGTATGGCTCCAAACATGACCATCAGGTTTTCCCTATGAAACTCTAATGTTTGAGATGAATGTAAGTGGTTGTTCTCTTGTCATTTACGTATGGAGAAACAAAGTGAATATAATAGGTGACATAAAGGCCAAACCATACAGACAGATGGAAAGTGTAACATGAATGGGAGAGTGGACCAAAAAGTTGTGATATTTTCCTTACCTCGTGGAGAGGACTTTTGATTCCAATCGAATGAATCACATGAATAGGAATGTGAGCTGGAAATGTATAAAGAACAAGAGAAATAGCTGCAAAGCAGCAAGTCCCTATTCCTCATTTTGTTTATTTGAATATAGCAAAAAATAAAGAGAAAAAGTCAATGAGCTCAATGGTATGATCAAGATCTTATGTTTAATTGATTTACAAGCTATAGTATGAACAAGGGTTTTCATGACTATATATTGTCAATTTTTAATCTCCTATGGGCCCCAAACAATCACCTACATGATACTTTTTTGAACCTAATTGTTGTAGAATGTGAATGTGAAGAGTTGAGTAATTTAAATCAAAGGTCAAAGTGAAGAGGACCGGTCAAGCTTATGCATGCCATCGTCTTCTCGAATGAAAAGGAAAACTGTCAAAAATTGAGCTGCATCGTCCTACATACTTTATGTCATATGTTGTCATTTGTGTATTTGAGTAAAATTCTTCAACACCGATCCTGGAATAGAAAGCCCGTGACTTTAATAATTTGTATATTTTGTTTTAATTATGGTGTTCATGTGATAAGTGTCATTGTTTTGTCATTTATCTATGTCCCATGGAGTCCAGGTAATGTTAAGTATATTAACATTATATTCAACATAGTGTTAGGTAATTTGGTTAAAAAGTCAAATGTATATTAGTCCAAGGTATTTGAGTAGCCCATTGCATTAGCTCATGGTATTGCATGTGAAGAAGTCTACTAAGGCTTGAATAACTCTATTATAAAAGAAATAGATGTTAAGAATAATATATCTATTAATATAGTTGATTTGCCCAATTAAATTTGGAATTAGAGAATAGTTTTAATTGTCAAATTTATATTTATTTGAATAATTATGTTTATTATGTGCTTCTTATAAAGGAGTACAAACATTATTTACTTTAAAATCAATCACCATGAATGAAATTATTTACTTTGAAAGCAATCACTATGAATGGAATTGGAGGGAATATTGTGGGGTATGACTATCAATAATAATGAACCGATTTTAATTTACTAACACAACCACTTAACTTATGGCAATAGGTCACAAGTTAAATGTCGCCAACAAGTTACCTGTTCTTTAAAAAAACAAAATCCTATAATCTCTATTCTCATGGTGATGTTCACTATTTCATTCACATAGTAGTATTAGTTCGTTATTTGGAATAGGTATCAATCCCTATCACGTTTGATTTGAAGTGACATGTGTCAAAATTACACTACAATCATTGTTGCTCTTCAATTATTACATTGTAGCATACTTGTTCATAGCTCATATCTCTTTACCTTTGACATATAAAAATACACATAATGCATGGAAAACATCCTCCTAAACCCTTTTTCCCTACAATATTTTGCCATGTACCCAACTATTTAAAAAAAAATCACATTATAAGTTTACAATTTACAATAGAATTTGTGATTATAAAGAAGTTTAAGAGTTTGACAAACTAGAAAAAATATATTTTATTTTAAACTCTTTTCATGGAATATCTTTAAGTTGAAAAACATATTTTATTTTAAACTATATTTTCGTGGAATATCTTTATTAAACATATTGAATCATTCATTTTTAATGGCAAGTCCTTTGCTGCTACAAATCTTCTACTTGTTCATAATCTTCACATTAGCACAACAACAATATGATGCAATTTCACGTTGTATTTTGTCCATCACCTCATCCCTTTCGTGGACATGTTTAGCTCTTTCTCAAGTATTGCTCCCATGGCCTTCATCACCATAATAAACATCATTTACACTCTCTTCCACTGTTGTTGTACCTGCACACAAATAAACACAACAAGCACTATGGGAATAAAAACTTCCCACGAGTGCCTCCTTCAATAGTACCTCC
Source organism: Larix kaempferi (assembly GCA_027924585.1). Lineage (NCBI taxonomy): Eukaryota > Viridiplantae > Streptophyta > Pinopsida > Pinales > Pinaceae > Larix > Larix kaempferi. The sequence continues at coordinate 11,681,145 of BSBM01000372.1, read as the reverse complement.
TCTTCTATTCCTCTTTTCTACAACTTTTCAAGTACACCTTCCACAATAATATTCTCCTTTGTTTACTTTACTATGGTTTCTCTAGCATGCACTAAATCACGTGCCCCTCCTCCACATAGTCAATCACAACTTGTTCCTGCTCATATTTGGCTTCCTCCACATAAATCTAGGGACCTTCTCTAGCTGAATTGATTTCTAGCCTGCTACTCTCATCATCTTATCTTTCACATTAGTGAAATGAATATTGAATTAAGTTACTTACATTTAGTTGATCATGAAAAGCAATAAAAACGAATCAACAACTATCATTTTTACAAAACCTAATTTTCATGTGGAAGATGCACCTTTTATTGCCTTCACAATTTATGCATGAAATTCTATTTTCATTGACATGCGTGTATGATTCCATGTCACATATTTTGTGGTCATTCTTAAGGATATCCCCTTTTCTTTTACCCATCTTGCGTGAGATAGTTTCCTGGGCAAAACATAAGAGTATTAATAACTAATGGAATCTGACTTCAAATTACCACAAAAGTTAGTTACTCTTTTACCATGATTATTTAAGATAAAAAGAAAACTTTTTTCCGTGTGAATTAAGTTTTGCCTTCACTATATTCATTTTAAATGATAAGTAAAATAGCCATCAGCAGGAATGCGTAACTTTTGAAGTCTAAGGTATTATGTTTTAGAATTAATTTTTAATTTACATGCAGCTTTATGACGCATATCGAGGAGATAGCTGTCATGCAAATTTAAACGCTCTACCAATTAATCAAATTTTATAACAAGAATACCATCTATAAAATCAATAGAAGGTTGACATTATTATTTCCCATGTAAAGATTTGTGGAATTCAAAGGTTGGATTGTGTAGCTGAACGTCACAGTATTATCAAACTATTTATCAGTTTGAGATGCCAAGAAAATTGCAGATGTCCAGCAAAATTTCACCGAAATACCAGCTAAAAGAGATGAACGTTACCGAGATTAAACCTGAAGAGAGTCAGTTTAAATCGAGATGAAGGACGTATAAATTCTTCCTTCTCATTTTTACTGATTACAATAATTTTATGTTAGTAATTTTTTTTATATAAATGCTTATTCATATGTATTTCGTGCATGGCTTATGCTTTTGCTCATGATGTTGAGAGGCAATCAGAGTTTATACTCTTTTCAGGCAAGGACAACACCCTCGGGTAAGAGCATGGGATCATATTGAAGTGGCGTGTCTTTATATAGTTGATATGATATGATTGATTTAATTGTTTCTTGTTTGTTTTGTGTGGTGCTATGATCATTTGCAAGGTTTCCGTTTAAGTTTATGACTGTGGATGTCGAGAGAGCAGCTGCTCGAAAATATGATTACATTGTCGTTGGAGTAGCGCAGTCGATCGAATATGCCAGCAGCCAACAAGTATCAAAGCCCGGTATCAAAGCCAAGCCGCCCTGCCTAGTAGCGCAGTCGAGTATCCCCGCCCAGCAATTGATTCCATCCTGCGAATAATAAAGTTTTTAAAATGCCAAATTTATAAAATAAAAAATATATTTGAGTGGCACAGATTATATACCTGCTTGGATCTCCTAAAAACGAGGTTTAACAAAATGAAAATTGGGAATGAGGAGTGGAGCCACTCGACTAAAAGGAGAGAAGGTTTTAAAAGATCTGTTCCACCGAAACATTGTACCTGCTCCAAACGGTAGTGCTCAAGTCGTAAAGTAAAAGGGAAAGGAAAATAGTCTCAAGGGTAAAGGGGCTCGAGAAGCAATTGAATCAATCCGGCCTAAAGAAACATGGATAAAGTTAATTAAATGGCAAGTTTGAGGAATAATAAATTATTTTTAGTACCCGTGATGAGGGGCCTCCAACCTCCTAAAACCTAGTTGTTGCTAAATGAAAATGGTGACAGAGATTGTTTTAATAATCTGTTCCAAGCCAACTTTGTGTTTCCCCCAACAGTGTTGCTGAAGATGCCGGGTATCCACTCGAAATAGGCCTCTATAGTTGCAAACAAAGTCCAACCAATTTCCCAACCATGCGGTCCAGCCCAAGTAAGGATATAATTTGTTCCCGTACTGTGTGCCATAGCGTCGTAGCGTGATGTAAATATGTGGGTTGTTCTATGTGACTGCCTTGTTCCACCAATCAAAAGTGAATTTCGACTATCCTATCTATCTATCTTCCACACCTAAGTTACGTGGGTAAACCTATTCATCAATTCCACGGTCTTACTAAGATTCAAGTATGGAGGAGGAACGGACGGCTGCCCCTTTGCCACAACGCTGTCTACCAAGTATTCATTTTTGGTGGTGGAGAGGGGAGGATCTCCTTATGGAAATCCCGACATCGAGAACGTGGATGCTTTTGGAAAGGTATTTTAAAATTTAACTGACCATGACAAGGACTTGCATGAACACATGACCATGTCCATGCATGCGCTACGCGTGGCATGACCCTGATCTGCTTACCAGAACCATTATCTCAACGTGTGGCTTCATCAAGTCGTCGCCTCTCCCTCTAAGTTTTCACACCTCCTCTGATGCATGACAGGTGGTATCATGCATGGATTACTGGGCAGCACGAACACATGGCAAGGTCAAGTGACAAGATGATATCTTGAGTTTCATACATGCCTGCCTTATTGAGGATATTTCTCTTCCTTACCGATTTAATCTTTCCCCTCCTTATCGGTTCCTTACTGCTATAGCCATGGAGCATTGTTACGCGCCATTGCCTTTGCTACAGGAGTTGTTATAGGAGCTGTTACTTTTGAGACAACCTCGAGCATGAATTACCCTCCACCGTCTCACACGAAATGAAGAAAATTATGAAGGCAGATGAAGATGTGAGGATGATTTCAGCTGAGCCGCCTGTGATTTTTGCAAAAAGATTGTGAAATGTTCATTTTGGAGCTTACTCTGCGCTCATGTCATGGATTCATACAGAAGAAAATAAGTGATGCACTTTACAGAAGATAATGCCCATAAATGTGGGTAAGGTCCAATGCTGGGTATTTATTGATTTGGGGCAGCTAGTGCCATTTCTAAAAATAGCAGAAGGTTGGTGCTCTGCAGAGGTGCTAAAGGCCGTTTTCCCCCTCATGAATGGAAAAGACCTAGCATCCTGTATGTGTGTATGCACGCGGTGGAGAGATCTAGCCAAAGATGATTATTTCTGGAAGAATTTGTGTGCAAAGAAATGGCCATCTACTTGCAAAACCAAGGGGTCTCCTCCAATTGGGGCCTCTCAGGTTATCACAAACTTTACACGAGTCTCTGCAAGCGGCAGCGTAGCTCCCTCTCGGTTCCCAGATTTTCCTTTGATGATATAGAATTCTATGTTGATATATGGCTGGATGATAAGTCGGTTTATTCAGATGTAGTCCCCGGCACGCTCCTTCAGTCAAGGATTATAAACCCTCCTCCTGGAATTTGCCATATCACGAGGGATCATTTGAGAAGCCTAACTTGAAAGATGACAATTCCCGTGAGTCCCAGGTTCTGAGTTGTGTTCAGTGAGAGCATTCATGTTTCTCTTCTCATAGGATGAAGAGACAGTGATAAAGTTGCTTTCATTATTGATAAATCTGGCTTCGATTATGTTGATGGACTGGCATATAGGGCGCTAGCTTATGATTATTTGCAATTTTCTCCCTCATATCCGTTTGTATCAGAGATCAGAGCCTGGTTTGCATTGCTGCTGGTGGATGCTCAAGATGGCAACAGGGACGTCTTTGGCATTGAAGTGGACTTTTGCGATGCTGTGAACTCCGACAGCAAGGTGCAACCCACAAAGGATATGAAGGCTAGAGCAAGTGTAGCACCCACAGATGTAGTAGAGAAGGCAACAGACTCTACAATGGCCTATATTGACTGGAGCGCTACTGGTACAGAGGCAACTCGGTGCTTTCACTGATGCCGCTTTGTATCTAGTAGAGGGCGAGGACAAAATGATTTTAGAAAAAATTGACGTAAGGTGTGGAACCGGAAACTACGTATTAAGTAATTGGAATGGGTGCTTTACTCATATTTCAGACGTCGATCACAGGATTGAAAGCACGGTGATAACTGCAGGTATGCCCACGACTTAACAAGACTTAATGGCTTGACTGAATAAATTATGGGACCCTACTACCAAAATGGTAAAGAAGCTTCTCTGACACCCAGAAAAAACACCAGAAGAAGAGCTTGATCTGCAGATAAGCTTCTCTGATAGCTAGAAAAAGCACCAGAAGAAGAGCTTGAGCTTTGTCCTTCTGAAAATCTGGTGGATCACCTGCAAAGGAAGAAGGCGTGACCTCTTAAATAAGCACGTTATTAACCTAGCGAAGCACTGGGGAGCAGTCAACTTCAGGAAGCTTCTCACTGACCAGGTAAGAAGCATACTTTGGAGGATTAGGGTTATTGTTGCTTAAATTTTGGGCATATATGACTTCATATTTAGGGCATGCAGTTAACCTCGTTGTGCATCTAGCATTGCATCTTATTAGTGCCATGAGGCACCTGCTTCGGAAGATCCAGATGCATTGCATCTTGTTAGTGCCATGAGGCACCTGCTCAAGAAGAGCCTCGACCTGAGATCGAGTCTCACTAGCCCCATGAAGTCAAGGGGATTGTTGGGCATGCTACCAGGTCTTGTTAAGACATTAAATCTTGAAAGCCGAGGGTAGTAATGTTTAGGCGTCTTGTTAAGACGTTAAATATTGAAAGCCGGGTGGTAGTAATACGTAAGTATTATTACGTATATAATAAAAAAATTCCACTTAACATGAAAAAGAATAAATAAGACTATCCCATAGCCTTGAGCATATAAACCCCATAAGATTGTTTCCCATGATCATTATGTTTATAAATGTGAGAGGGTTAGGGGGTAGTAATGTTTAGGCGTAGATATACTTTGTAACTAAGATCTTCACATTCACTCTTCACTATTCAATGGTTATTTAGTAATTATTCAATGATTATTTACTAATTCAAGCAATGAGTGTCAATAATTACAAAGTAGACATCGTAAAGATACGATTTAGATATGAAATCATATCTTAGACATCGTAAAGATACGATTTAGATATGAAATCATATCTTATTTTGATGCAAATAGCCCTCATAGTACTATGCTAGTTTAAACATTATTACGAAATAATATCTTAGACTTTAGTTTGATGCAAATAGCCCTGGTAGTACTATACGAGTTTAAACTAATGTTTGACTCACGTTTTGACTGCAATGCAAGGCTGCACCATATTTATGACTGGACAAGACCTTGAATGAATAAATGATGGTTGCCAGGTGTCATGTATTAAATATATGACTCAGTGGATGGACAAGACCTCAGTGGGTTTTTTAAAACGTTTGTCAAATATTCGATATATCATATTAAATGAATGAATGATGGTTGCCAAGTGCTGTATTAAATACTTGACTCAATGGATGGACAAGACCTTAGTGGGTTTTTTAAAACATTTGTCAAATATTCGATATATCATATTAAATGAATGAATGATGGTTATCATATTAAATGAATGAATGATGGTTGCGAGGTGTTGTATTAAATACTTGACAACACTTGACAACACTTGGCATGTTTATATTTTTTGTTTTTTATTTATATTTTTTATTATTTTTATAATTCAATAATTATTTTGCACACCAGGGAAAATTTGTCAAATCCCTGTATGGCACCAATCACAAATATAATTGATCTAATTTTGAAAGCTTTAAAAAATATAGCAAATTCATTTTAATAATAAAAATTTGAAAAACTTTAATAAACAGTAGGTAAAAATATTTGCAAAAAGGCTGGTCAAAGAAATTTTGTGACCAACCGATCGCTATAATCCCTGCGGAGCAGGGACTAATAAAGCAATATAATAAACGTATTTTATATAGACTTTATGAATGTTCGATATTTAAAAAAATAAAATCATAGTATCAAATTATTTTTTTTAGCTAAAAAAATATATTATTGATATTCATTACGAATCAAATAATACATGAGTTTGGCAGTTTTTAAACTAGTCATGTTCTTGCTTATCAGCTTTACATGATAAAATAGTTTTTTTAGCACAAAATAGCTATTCAGCAAAAAAAAATCAACATATAGCTACTGCACACTTCTATTCTTGGAAAAAAACCTGCAATTTTCTAAAGTTCAAATATATGGACCTCCCCTTGGTCCCATATTACTTGATCCAAGACTTCTTCCCACAAAATGACACCCTCAACACACTCTAAAGCTTCTTTTGAGAGTTTGTCAACAATAGAGTTGTGTTGGTGATAGATATGTTCTATTGTGAGTGTTATAAAAGACTTTAGCAATTCCTTTATCCTTCTAAATCATAGCATCAATTTAAGTTTAAAGGAATTAATTCTTTATATTTTTTGGGTTTTAAATAGGAATAGGTTTTAAAATGTTTAATATGTTAAATTTCATTTTGTTAAAAAATTAAGTATATAAATAAATTAGTAAATAATTTTTTTTATATGTATTTGGAATAATGGATTTTCCATTGATCAAAATTACTAAATTTTGTTAACATTTTATTAACGATATGAAATGTTTAAAAGACACATTGATGATATAATAATTACAAATAAGTTATATGTGACAAATAAAATGAATTTCACTAAATAGTCTTTAGGATGTCATTTATATATTTGAACATCGTGGAAATGAAAGTACTAAATAAACTTAGTGTGCTAGTTTGTGTAGTTGAGTGCTTTGAGCTTCATGCAAGAGGTCGTCTTGCGGCTTATCCCCAAGTTCTGTTGCCTTTATTGCACACCTCACTTTATGTCCCTACTAAGTTAAGCAGTGTCATATGTTAGGCTTTCCCAATTTACCATGGATCATGGGAAACTATTCTGAAGGTTTACCACAAGATTATTCCTTAGAAAAAAAACACGTGTCTATGACAAAGAACTTTATATGACCATCCTTTTAAGCACTTTTTTCTTTTTCTTTTGGACCCATCCAAAATTGTTTGGATATAAAGATCAAGTGAAATTTCCAAACATTATGCATCTTAAATTAGAATAGGTTAAATGCCCTAAGATTTTGAATTTTTTGATTTTCAACCTGAGATGACCTGGAATAATATATAGTATAACTAACACCTATGCCATTAATACTTTGTATAACTATAATATAATGGGGATATCTAAAAAATGTTTTTTCTCTTTTTTTAACCTTTTTTTATATGTTCTTGAAATATTGAATATTGTCAAGTTATTTAATTTTTTTCTTTATTAACTATTTTTAGTATTGAGCTTTTTTCTTGCCATGAATTTCATCACATCCTTCTCATTGTTATTGATCTTTTTGTGTGTTGCAAGTATTTAATTTTGCAGTCTAATACATGTTACAAATTAATAATAATGAAAATACAAACGACATAAAATAGTTATCTTTATGAATGTCCTATGCACATAAATAATAACTCATATTGTTTTGGTTTTAAGTGAATGCCTTACTACAACTTAATGATATTTTAAGAAATCACTCTAGTTTTGCAATTTCCGAGTGAAAATGCCATTTCTAGTTTTACAATTTACCACTGCATTATTTCCAAAAACATGTTATGCAATTTTCGACTAAATCTTGAAAAAAACTGTGTTAAAACAATTTGTATCTTACTATTAACCAAATACTTATGATAATTTTATATAATGTAATTAATATACAATTTTGAGTGACATGCTGCAATTATGGTGTTAAGATGTTATCTTGAGGTTGCATCATTAGCTCATCTTATATATATCATGTTTTGGGAAAAAACTATCAACAAAATTCTGATTCCCTTCTCATTCTTCTTGTATGTAAAGATTTATATAAATTCTCCTCTTTTCTTTTTGTATGTATGATGACAATTTGTCTGTATAATGTGATGCATGATAGAGTATATTTCTTTTTCATTTTTTGTTTTACATTATATTTCTGTTAGCTATGAATCAGGAGTGTAAAGTGAACTACTTGTGCATCTCAGGCTATTGAAAGTGTCATCAATAATATACCCAATATTTTTAATTACTAAATACACATCTAAGGACCTATAGATCACACCAATCATCTGCAACATGTTTTTCCTACAATAAAAAATATTTTTATGTAAGAACCACACTTAATTAAGGATCAAATGTGCAATTTGCATTCTTGCTCAAGTGTAGTGCTTCAAAAAAAACTATGAAGTGTTTTATATGGAAATAAAGCTGGCGTTGATACTGCATTTAGACTTATATTCACTATAAGTGAATTTTAAATGGTCCATTTTATAATGGGAGTTATAAGTGGAGAGGATTCATATTGCCTCGTTTCTCCTTAACTGAAATAAGTCTGGGTGTCAAGTTATTTCCCAATCACAACCCCGGCCTTCCCCTAAACTATCCTACAAAAACTATAAATCCAGAATTGGAAAGCTCTTTATTACAGCAATGATAAAACAATGCAATGAGGTTAAACACTTAGATCAATTGTTGTGAGCCAATTCCTGTGAACATTTAACTGAACATAAATCTGCAGAGCATTGAAATTGATGACAGGAGTTAATTTAGTTGTAGTAAACAAGTCCACAAAGATGCAGCTATGAATATCACTTGATAATATTTGAAGCATGTGAAAAGAACATCTCATTCAAATATCAAAGAAAGGAAAGCAAACGAATTAGTAAGTTCATTCAATCAAAACAACCCCACATTGCAAAAACAAAACAAAAACAATGACCCAATAATCCCTACAACTTCAATTGTAAAATTCTTTAATCTAATCAGGTCAGCAAATTCTAACCATAACATAGTATTTGACCAAGTCAGTTAAACCAGAACGAAACACCAACCATGCAAGGAAATAGTTAGACCATCATAAGCACACACATAATAAAGTCCCAAGATAATAGCTTGCTGCTAACTTAGTAATATTTGTCCTTAGCAGAGCATCCAGAGGAGATATGGTTGAGATTGATCAGAAAGGTAAAATATAGAGATCTTTGTAATGAGGAAATAGAAATGATTTTGATTAAGATAAACAGTCATAAATTTTTTGACATGACTTCTATTTACAATATGCCTTCTTGACTTCTCAAATACTTCACACTTCACAGAAATTATTATTTCCAATACCAAGAAAATATAGAGCCATCTCCCAAAATCCTTTATACCCAAGGCTCTTAGTGCGCTTCCTTATACATTGAACACTATCTCCAAAACTATCACTACCCACATAAAAATGGAAGCAGTGCATGCCCAAGCCATACCAATGTTGTTAGTGTCACAAATCCTCTTCAGATTCAATAATCATCGCCCAACCAATAGAGCAAATCAAGTTGACACAACTGACTATAAACTATAAGGTTCTGGGGCTTAGAAGAGTACCTCTTTAAGGTCAACACATATGGCAATCATGGGGTTGTCAACATTATAATTGACCAGATCTTTGGTTAGAAACTTACTGGCATCAAATCCACTTCCTCTACAGTCCACAACATAATCTCTTATTGTCCTTCTTGCTACTAGAGAGCTAGAGAAACCATCCACTCTGAACCAGAAAGTTAGTACAAGGTTGATTAATACTTCTGTGAACCTCGACACTATAAAGGAGGTAGTCTAAGCTTTCAGTGATCTGTTCTCCCATCTGAGCGAGGTATTTTTCCAGGGCATTTGAAGCCATTACTTTGACTCCTTTGGATTCGTTATCTTTAGCCCTGGAAGCTCTGATCAACAGCTTTGTTCAATCACCTTGTCTTTCATCCCAGAATAGACTGCATCTCACTCTGCTTTCACCAATATCTGTAGATCTTAAAGCAAAGCATTGCACTAGGATAGAGTCCACATCTTTAGATCAAGTCTTCCTCTTAACAAACCTGTAATAAAAAAGACCAGTTGCTGAAAAATTGAAAAACCTGTCACCATTGCACTCAACCCCAGTTGTGCTAAAAGGAATACTACTTAGCTATCCCAGTGAGCTTTAATATCAACATCTGCATCATGTATGGGATTACCTCCCAATCTATGAATACACCCACTCTGAACGAACTTGCAGTGAAAACTGCTAAATTTCCTGGACAGGTGATTCCTAAATCAGGAGGTTAATTAACGAAATCTGTTACTGTTTCATTTAACTCAATCAACGATGCTAAATATCCATTTCAACCAGCCAACCAACATTATCATCACCAACCGCATCATGTAGTGGCTTCCCTGCCACTCCTTTAATACAACCATTTCAAAATACATTCGTAGGGAGGAGTAGTTCTCCCAGCCTGACAAACAGACTGGTTCCATACTGTGCTAGCAAGTTTTTACAGCAAAGTTGCAGAGAGCATATTGCAGGTCTCCATAACATGACCATCAAAATTTCCTTTTGACTCCATTTCTGGATGAAACTCAAATGTTTGACATGAATGCAAGTGGTTGTTTTCTTGTCATCCACATATGGAGAAACAAAGTGAAGATAATTAGATGGCATATAGGGCCCAAACCTTTCTTGATATGGAAGGTAAATTGAAAGTGGTGGGAAAACGTTCATTTCATGAATATGAATGTAGGTGGGTGACATGGTGAGGAAATATGAACATTAACATGAATGGTAAAGTGGACTAAGAAATGGAGATATATTCCTTACCTCATGGTGAGGACTTTTGATTCCAAGACCACACAAATAAAGTTAATTGAATAGGATTCTAAGGTGGAAATGTATAAAGTTAAATTTATTTTATTTTATTTTATTTATTCATTTTTTTTTTTTGCGGAAACGATGCACGGGAAACCCACCAATACTTCCCCACATTTTGTGGATGGTAAGGATGGTAAATCGTCGGCCAGAGATAAACGGCTGGCCTAACCCTGAAGGACTCAAGGCTCGAACTCGTGCCTCCCCCTGTACCGAGAGAGTGTTCGCACGTCCTACCAATTGAGCTAACCCTTGGGGCTTTAAATTAAGAACTTGAGCTAACCCTTATAAAAGAACTTAAGTATATAATAAAATAATCTATATATATTAGTAAATAATTTTTTAACATTGTATATATTTTTTTAATGTTTTAACATGTATTTGAAATAATGGATTTTCTAGTAATTATTGATTTGTTTAGATATTTATTAAAGATGTTAAGAAATTAAAAGAAATATTGATAATGATAGTGACTACAAATATGGTCTGTGTGACAAATGAAATGAATTTTACTTGATAGATTTCAATATGCCATTTCTATATTTGAACATGGTGGAAATGAAAGTACCAAAGAAACCTAGTGGGCTAGTTTGAGTAGTTGAGTGTTGTGAGTTTCATGCACGAGGTTTTGAGGTTGATCGCTCAAGTCGGTTGCATCTATTGCACACCTCACTCTATGTTTATACTAGGTTAAGCGTTGTAATTAGTGTCGACAAGTTTACATTGGGTACAATCCATGAAATGTGGGGAATTGTGTTGAGGGGTTTCCCATGAGATTTTCCTTCGATAATTAAAAGAAAGTAACAAGTCATTAAGATTTTGTATGCGGGGGGTTTTGAAGAGTAATTAAGGTTATGAAACTGGGGTAAAGTTATGTCTTATATTATTAAGGGTAGGGCAAGTAAAAAGGAAATGATGTTCATCATCAATCTCCTTTGTATCACAAATTTACATATTTTCTCATTCCATAGTGCTTTTGGAATAGTTCATCAATCAATTTCACTATGGAGGTTATGAGCATTGACCTTGATTTTGGAAATATTTGTTTTTTTCTTAAAGCTCTCATTGTTGGAAAAAAAATTATGGCCAGGCAAATTATGCAATATTGAGTATTTCAATTTCCTTTTATTAATGATTGCATTGTCATCTAAATGTTAACTTTAAACTTCACAGGGGTGTAAGATTGAGGATTGCCGATATTAGTAATTCGATTGTTTTCTTTGATGTTCCAGTAGTTTACCCAAACCTTGGAATCTATAGCACAACCTCTTTAAATCTTGCAGTGACTACTAATCATACTATTAGAAATAACATAAACCCTATCTTAGCCCAACTTGAGCAATTTGTGTTTATAGTCCAAATATTTCATCATGGCTTTAGGCTATACAAAAGTACATCTAACTTCAATCAAGAGAATGGGGTTAGAAGCATTGCATTTAATTTTAAAATTATAAGTTATGAAGTGTTTTGAATTTGCTCAATTTTATTCAAGTCTCAAAAGAGATGCTATAAGTCCAAACTTCACAACCTTTGAATAATAACTAGGATAACTAAGTGCTGACATTTTTTCTTCTTCTTATCCCAATCCTAAGGCTCAAAATTTCTACATTTGTTTTTAATATTGTAATAGACTTTCCAAACACTAATGATTCTCTTCTCACTAGTGTGGCTCTAGTTCAAATGGCAATTGAAATTGTTACCTAAGTACTCGTAAGAATGCACCTCTTCAAGGGTGTCACAACCATACAAAATCAAAGCATAAATTATTTTGTTAAATTTGATTATCATAATCTTGGTTTTATTGATATTGATGGTAAATTCATGATTTTTGTAGAATTGCAAGAGAACTTTGAGTTGGTTGTAAAGATATTCAAAAGTTTTTGCAAAGAGAACGATATCATTAGCATCCCTCTCCTAAACATTATCCAATTTTATAGATATAGATACGAAATAAGGTGGTAGAAAGGGTCAGCTTTGCTTAACACCAAATATTATAATTAATGTCCAATAACTATCATTATTGCATTTCATATTATTAATAACCTTTTTGTAGAGCCTAATCACACCATCATGGAGATTAGAAGGGATCCCAATTTCTTCCATTTTTTGTCTATAGCTTAGATTTAGGCACAATGTTTGAAAGATTTTCTAAGAGCAACAAAACAACAAATAGGATATTCCTTTTTGTCTATTACTATTCTCAACAATAACAATAAGGGTGGAAAGTTGACCAATAATAGCATGATGATTCTTTATACATGCATGTCCTTTAGCCCTTTTATTATTGTCTTTTGATTTTTTGAAAAGAGGGTAACATGATAGTTTAATAATTGGATTAGTCATCTTAGTTTCTAGATGTGAAAATATGAACAATTATATTTTCAATCCATTTTTAGGGAATACTTTATTGATAACTTGATTCCAAAGATGCTTTATATGTAGCATAAAGATCAAACTCCCAAATTTTATGATCTCGGTTTGTTATCCTTCAATGTCTTTAGGTTTTTCATTAGTACGACAATCATTACCAAAATTTATATCCTTAATTGAGAAAACCTTAGTGCAATGATGAGTGCCTTGAGTGCCTTGGGTGTCCTTAGAGAATTGAGAGGGCATATAAGGTTTGTTAAATAAGAGTTTGCATTGTTTGTGCTAATATTACTCTATTCTTTATCTTTTATAGAGATGATGCTATTAAGGATCTCTTTAATATGACTTTAAAAGTCTCTCTTGATTTTTGGTTAATATTGATGTTTATTTATTCAATAAGATGTTATAATATTTTTTTTTAGTAGTATTGGTTTTAATAGAGGAACTTTTAATATCTCTTATTGAAATTTAATACGTAGGCCAGGCCAACTGTTTAAAATATTATGTTTTCCTCTATTACAATTTTTTTGGGAATACTTTTCTAAGCATAAAGCTAGATTTGAAGTGAAATTGTCATATAAATTTTCAATTGTGTCATTTTTCATATAATATTTGTGACAATTCTTAAGGAAATGAAAAGCTTTTCTATTACTAAATGACTTGATTTCTAGTATTATGTAATGTCCCTTTTTATGAATTTAATAAAATGGAAAAATTTCACTTTTTTCCCAAGTTCGACCTTTGAATAGTTTTGATGTCTATGTCTCCGATTTGCTCCAAATGCTCCCAAATATTCTAAGAAGGTATATGACTGATATTAGGACTTTATTATGATGTTCAAGTATGATATAAGACCAACAAAATACTTCTGCAAACCCCTTTAAGATTCTGGCCAAAGTAGGGAGTTTGACTAGCAATTTCTCTTTGACTAGTATTGGTACCTTGGTCTCCAAATGACTCCAAATTCTCCCAAATGGCTACAGAAGGTACTTGGATGATATTAAGACATATTTATAATTTTTATGGATGTTCTTGAGTGTTCATATGACTTCTTCAACTCATCTTTCAAATCTGGTCAAGATAGAGATTTTTACTAGTAAATTGTGGTTCAAATCCCCTAGGGGTAAATGATGAAAATGACTTTCAAAATGCACTCAATCCAACTTGAATTTCTGAATGGAAGTAGGGACATATAAAGGACATCGACATGAAATCATATGAATCACCATTCAACTTTTAATGTTTTCCATAACTCCCTTAAATCAAATGCAAAAAGACTAGTTTCAACCTTTTGGGAAATGGCATTAAATCTTCTTCAAATGGTATTAAACTGATCAAAATGACTCCAAATGCTTAAGTACTGAACATGAAACTTGTGCAGCTCATAAATTACAGTCCATCAATCATAAATACATCATAGGAATTATATTTCATTCGAATACATCAATACATCATTGCTATACATCAAGGTAGTGGGGAAATGGCACCATTCTTTCATTAACAACCAGATTTATACATTTCCACTTGGAATTTCGACTTGAAACTTTCTGAAGATGAAGAACAGAGTATTTAATTCATATTAAAAAATAAATGGGGCATTAGAATCTCCCCCAAAGAGTACAATAGCTCACCAAAAACGCCCTCCCTCAAGGAGCAAGAATATGCAATGAAAACTGGAAATGGTTGAGTGAGTGAGCTGCAATAGAAGAAACCACGAGTTGCCCTGTAGCTTACACCTACAAATAAAGACTCCATTTAAGCTCCATGAAAGACCTGAATGTCCTCTCCAAACACCAACTTTGATGGGAATCTTTCACCCTCGAAATTGGCTAAGCTACTCTCTCACAAATGCAATTGCAAATTCTAAAAATGATCAAAATATGGTTTCATTCTTTGTTCTTGACATTTATAAAGTTTCCAAGTTCTCTATGGGTTGAATTCCTTCCAAGAGATGCATTCCAACTCAAGTTGGGAAGAGATTCCAAATAATTACACTTGTACAACAATTCCTAGTCTCCCACTTCCACCAAATCACATGTGGAAGCATCTTAGCTGCCCTAACTCCCTTGAGCGCCCTCTTGGAGGCTATTTTTAGCCCTGAAATGTCATAATGTCATATGTTAGCCCTCAGGTCTGATTAGTGTCATAGGTGTCATGGCATCTTCATCATTGTTGTCATAGAGCTAGGGAATCTAGCCCAAGTGTCTCACTAGCTCCAAATTGACTCTTCCTCTTCCATGGGAGTTATTCTTCCATTCCAATTCGACCTTACATGACTCATGCCAAGTATATTGACCTTCTAACTCACCCCAAGAACATTTTTCTTCTTATGGATTTGAAATGGCAAGAGTAGGATGCCATGTGGCATGGCAAATCTAACTTGTGTGGGTCCCACATCCTCCATGTGTCTCCATGATCAATCACCACTTTGATTTTCCCTTGTATTTATTTATTTTGCTTATTTATTAAATATTTATGCCATTATAATGTGCAAACATCATTTATTATCCTCCTTATTTCAAACCCCAAAGCTTCCACCCTCAACCTAGGAAACTAGTAATTTTCCTCCTAGGCAATATTTTGACCCTTAATATCAATTTGACAAACTCTCATGAATATGGTCATTGGGATTAGGCCATTGTGACCCAATGCCAAATTTGGGACATGACATATTATGCATATAAGTCTCCTCAAGCTTGGGCCATATCTATATTTAAAGTTATAAAGATGGACAATGATACTAGTTTAGTTCATTATCTTGATTTATTTCCACATTATTAATTTTATTTCACAAAGGATTAACGATGCCATGATCAATGCCACTTCTTCCCTTCACATAAATGCTAGTAATAAGGTGAGAGCTAGGCCAATGTTCCAAACCATTACAAATGACGAGGTCGTGGTAAGAGTTCATCCTAAGAATCTTAGTTCCACAGTGAGTTTGTTTCAATATCTTTTATGCTATGTTTGCATTTAAGGGCAAATTATCATCTTCTATCCACAAAGGGTTTAAATTGAATTTATGAGTTATAATCTTGGATTGACCCCTATGAGTTCTAACATTAAAATATCGAAGTGGAAGAATATCCCCTTTAGCTTTTACGATAATAGTATCATTCTCTTAGTTAATAAAATGGTGGTCAAATGCAATATTAGGCTTCTTGTAGAAGGTAAAGCTAAAAAGGTGCAAGGTAACAAATAGTAAGAAAAATTGTATCACTATATACATAAGTGATATTAAGTCAAATATATTGGTTAAATGGATCATTTTTATAAGTGTTAATATTTGAATTAATCTCCTTCTTGATTTAGCAACAAATACCACCTATTGTCCTAAGCATTGGCTTTTTGTTCCAATTTTATAAATTATATACTACCTAAATCAATGATATGTATTTATTCATGTTCAAATGTTTCAATGAGCAGTATAATATCAAGTGAGATAAGTATACAACTTAGCTTAGGACCCTTCCTCTAAGGGATCACAGCAGTACCTCGTTAGGAACCTACGTTTTATTTTTCCTTATTTGTTACTTTGTAAATTATCATGTATTATTGCTCTTTTATTCCTTATTATGTCGAACTCTCTTGCTTTCCTAGCATAATAATTTGATTTTTTGGACATCCTTTCTCAATTTGTCTTGGTCTTTTAGAATAAAGTCTTCATTTATGAATATGCCCGATCCTTTTAAGTTGTAAATTTTAATGTCTACTTTCAAACTTATACACCTCTTACCTTCAATATCACCAATTCTCTACTTTCAAAATTCTCAGTGTTTCAATTTTTAATATCTTTTGTATAATGCCTAATGAGCTGGGTAAAACATCTTCATTGGTTATCTCCCCTAGCTCAACCATGATAAAGTTTAGAGATAGTTCCTTGCTTTTGTGCTTGAGTGCAAGAAGCTTGTTCATTTCCTCCCAAATTGCTTGGATGCATATGTTTGTCTTCAAGATTGGCGAGGAGCAAATTCTCTCCTCAAACCCCTTTTGTTCAAGGTGTTGTTGGTATGACTAGAGAGTTAGAAGATTGCTTTTTTCAAATCGTTGATTGATTTTTCATGAAGATGCCAAATGGGAAGTTTTGCCAAATTGTAATAAACAAAAACTTGTATTCCTTCACTTAATATTATGCTACAAAGTTCCACATGTATCATGTATCATATTTTTCATCTTCCCATAAGACTAATAATGAAGTTCCTAATTAACATCCAATTCCATTTTTACATAAAAATAATCACGTTTCTTCTTCTTTTTTCCCCTTTAGCGTAAGTTTATGCTTATTAGACATCCAAATTATCGCCATGGCTTGAAATCCTATGCCTTCTTACTTTTATTAATGTTAATATGAAAGATTAATACAAAGTTGGATAATGAAAGTGGAAAATATACAAAAATCGTTTTCTATAAGAATACATTTTTAAGATGTCATTACATCAAAGACTTGGATCTCTTGTTATTAATGTACTGATGTATTTCTTGCAATTAGTGGACATGGGTATCATCAATGGACATCAGTACCATCAATAATTTTAAGATGTCATTGCATCAAAGAATTGGATCTCTTGCAATTAGTGGACATGGGTATCATCAATGGACATGGGTATCATCAATAATTTTAAGATGCCATTACATCAAAGACTTGGATCTCTTGCTATTAGTGTACCTAAGTATCATGATGTAAGGCCCTCTTTAATGATTTGGTTCTCCTACAATTAGTGGACATGGGTATCATCAATGTAAGGTTATCATTAATATAATACTTAAATGAGATGGATATGCAATGTTGTTTTGAAAGTTCTCAATGTTTCGATCCCTGTTCTGGGATCATCTTCAAGAGACAATGATGTCCAAAGGACTTTAAAGACCAAAAAAACTCAATAGAGTTTTTCAAGTCGGCTAAGAAGTGTGCATGAATTTATGGCCTTTTTTTGAAGAAGGTATAAGACATGATTCTAGATTTCACTTAATTTCATTCCATCCTCTTTGTTGAGACACCCCAGATTCATCTCAATCCCTATTTTCTCTCTTACTTTTCTCTTGGTCAGATGTTCCTGCTTAGTGATGATCCTTGCATCTTCCATGCAGATCTGGTGTCTTGTTTTGCAGGAATGTTCGACTAAAGCTGATTTATTAAATTTGCCATGCCTTAGATCTTCCATATGCTCTTTTAATCTTAGATATGCATTGATATTTATGGGTGTTTTGGTCATTAAAGTCCTTTGGACATCATTATCTCCTGAAGATGATCCCAGAGTAGGAATCAAACCATCGATAACCCTCAAAACAACAACATTGATCCATATTGTTTAAGAAATAAGATCATGCATAAACATGATTTACACTCAAATTAATATAATAATTAGAAAGCAACCTTAGTGCTCTTTAAATAATACAACAAAATTATCATAGTAGCTTTTAATGCTTCTTCATTAATGCAATCATTAAGGTTTGTTAGTATAAAACTATTTTCTACATAAGATGGTATTTTCTCCCATTGTGTGACATTTTCTTTAATCTTTAATTTTATTAAGAAAATGAAGTTACCCATCAACCTTTGTGTTTTTTTGTGTTTTCTTACATATTCACTCTACTTTAACTTTGTATAATAACATAACATCCATGATAAATTTGCCTATCTCTATTAGCATCTATTTATCAGCATCCACCTATGACAAAAAGATTGGCGTGACCACCCTACCCTGTGTTACCCATTTAAATAGATAGAAGCTTCAATCAAACCATGAAATGTGTAGTTGAATGTCTATTTGCATATTAGAATTGGATAAGGAAAATTCACAAATCCTTTGTCTCACTTAAAATGGAAATAAAGAAACATAGGAATATATTCCAAATACTTTGATCTAAGAGAGATCCAAAATCTCAAAACTCGTGCAAATGGCCTTTTGTTTCTATGCAAAAAGAAAACATAAGAGTTAATCATCTTGTTCTCCATAATTCCTATTAAAGGACTAGTTAATTTAAACACCAGTAATTTATTGTTACCCAAAAAAACGTTCTTTCACTTATGATACTATTCATATATATTAAAGCTACATGTTTTCCAAAGACACTTAAATACAACAGGTTAAAAATAATGGTGATTTTTATAAATAGAGGGTGTCTTTCAAAAAAATAGGTAATTAATAGTAATATAATTTTATAGTATTATAAAGAAAGATTTTTATTTTTAAAGGAACTTAAATAATAATTTATTGGTGTTATAATTTCTATAAAAGGAAAAAATGTGGAGAGAAAGAGCATCAAAATATAGATGAAGAATAGATGGTAAATAATATTGTTAATTTTTCACTATTTATGAGAAGTCAATGTGAGTAATTCTATCTTTATCATGTAATTTATTTTTGCATATTAGACAAAATGAAAGGTTTTATCGAAAGTAATATCTTAAAGACATTCCACTCATTATTGATAATTGAAATAAATGATACTTTCTCGAAAACCATAAAAATGTGAAATTTTTAGGCTTGCAAAATTTGATGGATTATTCTAATTTGAAATTGATAGCTTGATCCCATTCTTTGGTGTATATTTTCTTAATGCATAGGTTAACCATCCCAAAATTAAGCATTCAAACAATTTATCTTGATTCGCTAAAAATCTCATTTAACCATTAAAATAATAATGATTGAAGCATAATATATACACATATAAATGGTAGCCAATTCATGGATAAACAGGTAAAGGTGATTACAGCTAAACATGGACAAGTAATAGATAATTGTTAATAACACTTAACTTGTGACCTATCCACAAGTTAAATAAGTGTGTTAATTTTAAAGTATTTGTAATTCAATTTATGTGAACTTGTAACATATAATTATTATTCTTTAAATCATATCCATATTTCACTAGTTAAGTAAATATTTCATTTTTTGGTTTTCAAATTACGACATTGACCATGAGACCCATCCATTATATGCCAACATGCACATATCTTACACATAAGATACAGATTACATTTATAAAGCCATTTTTGTGGTTTAGAACATCATATATGGCTCCGGATCCCTAAAAGAAACTATTATTTATATGGTGTGATTATATCATTGTTTTCCTCTGTACAAGTTATTATAGGTTCTTCTGCCCAATGAATAGGAGTTCGACATCCAAAAATGATGATCTAGTTAGTACTAATTGTGTCAACATGAAATAGAGTTTTATAAACTAATTAACAACTATTGTACAAGGAAAGTGTGTGGGGAAACCACATCCCTTATGCACTTACCACTCTTTCCCTTATCTCTCTTGTTCCTATTTAATATATATTTGGACAATCTTTTCTGATTGTAATTGGTTTTGGAATTTAGATAGATACCATATAATTTTATTGTAAATATTCCCACTAAATAATAAAAATAACTAATATCTTTGAAATGGATCCATACTTAGATACTTCTACCAACACTTTTGATGTAGTTTTGAAACCGTATAATGGTAATCTCTTGAATATATTTTGACTTTTCTTATGTAATTTGGAAAACAATTAGAGTATTTATTGTTAACCTCGAGACTTATCTTTTTTTTCGAAGGAACAACCTCCCAGAAAACTTTTCAAGTGCTTCCCATTATTCATGGATGGTAAATAGGGTAAATCGTCATCCCTGTTTACGGATCCTAACCCTGAAGGTATCAAGAGACTCAAACCGATGACCTCCACAACTTTGGGGGTAGAGATCTCACGTTTGACTCATGACCACTTGAGCTAACCCTTAAAATTCAACTCAAAACTTAACCTATCTTAGAAAACACTATTTATTATATGGAACATTCACTTAAAACCAAAATCATGTAAATTATTTTTTATATGCATAAGACATTCATAAAGGTACCCATCAAAACATACATATAGATAATTTTCTATTATTCGGAATACAATTAGAATATTTATTATCAACTCAAGACTTATCTAAAATAACACTATTTATTATGTATTATTATGTGTTTGGAATTCACTTAAGACCAAAATAATGTGAATTGTTATATACATAGGTATTCCTAAAGGTACCCATTATATTATATATACACATTTTTTGGTTATTTGAAATACAATTAGAGTATTTACTTTGAACTCAAGACTTAACTTATCTTTAACCAGCATAGATCCATCTTAAACCCGTATCTATCAAACACCGAGAGGGATCCAATTTCTTGAGGTGTATTTCTTTTTTTAAATTTAAACTCAAGAAATTTGATCTCTCTTGATAGATCCGGGTTTGAGTTTCAAGTTTTTATTTTATAAACAAACATCTATTTTTTAATTTACTTTTCATAATATTTTATTTTATGAACCAACATGGATTTTTTTTTAAAATATTTTCCATAATTTTTTTATTTTATGAGCCGACATGAATTTTTTTAATTATTTTGTTACATCAAAAACGTTACAACATCTCCCCCATACTGGGCTGTAGAACACCTCGTTTCACTCGGTGCAAAAAAACATTATTATTATATTATAAGGCATTCACTTAAAACCAAAATAATGTAAATTATTATGTATATGTATAAGAAATTCATACAGATATTTATTAAAACATATAAAAAAATTTCTAAAGATTAATTATATTCATTATTATTATTAGAATGAGTCGTTACAATTGTTTTTTTATAAATATAAAATATTTAATTATTTAAGTAAAAATACTATTGTTTCTAAATTTATACAAACATGAAATTACAACACATATTCAAGATTGTGTTTATATTCAATAAATTGAAAATGTGGTTGTCGGCTGAGTTGTGGTTAATTGATAAATCGGTGAGAATTTTTCATCATTAATCCATATTCAATTCTTAGAATGAGAGTGTTAGCATCTTAAACGAGTGACATGTCCTAGAAATTATAAAATATAAGTCCTCGAATCTAAAGAAGAAAAAAAGTGATGTTGTCATTCATATATATATATGACAATAAAAAATGTCCATTGGATATAGTTTGGGTGGCTGGAATGAATGATTGTTACCCTCCCCACCCAAATATAATTTTAAATAAATTGACAATGCATTTTTTTAGATAACATATAAAAAAGAGCACTAAAGAAAAAGAAAGCAAAAACTTATAATAACTGAGATACAACAACTGAGATACCTGTTTTGTTTTGATATGTGGGGTGAAATGACAAATGTGATAATGATCATAGAACCCATGACTAATGCCATGAAAGAGATGATGTTTGATGATGAAATAAGCATAGTATTTGACGTTTCCTTCATTTTGATTTTTTGAATATTTTGTGGATGGTTTTTATTTTTATTTTAGAAAATAATAATATAATATGGATATGTTACAAATAAGGAGATGGGTGCCCAAAAATATGATTAAGTAGATCATAATTGCTTGCATGGATAGATGAATGATATATGGAAGAAACTAGGGGTGGGTCCCTAGGAGTAGGTCTCTTTAATGGGATAATGAGTGATGGTATAAAATGTAGATGGTTTGCATGTCATGTATGAAAGACCAATGAAATGTAACAAAGCATCAACATAATAAACCATAAAATTTATGAACTATTTAGGAGTCTAGGAGTACGGGCCAACTTAATGATAAAAGAGAAGGATGGGGCTTTCTTTCTTATGCATAATATATGGACTCCTGATCCTAAAGGGTGAATAAGTGGCATGGTTTCCAACGTGCAACTAGGCACTATACTAGGGAAACCCATGAAGGTGGAGTACCATTGCTAGGAAAGTGTGTTATGCAATGCAACTTGCCCAGGTGCGTAGAAAACTTAAAGGTATATCTAGAGAGGATTGGCTATGGAAAATGCGACATAGGTAAAATGGATATGAAGCCTAAATGTCAGTTTGAAGAAGTAGTCTTGTTAAGAGACCACCAACGATGTGTGTAAAGTTATGCATTTGGTAGTGTTTTACATACATACAAAGAAAATCAGTGATGTAAGAGTGCTCAATAACTAAACACAAAATTCTAAATACTATGCAATGGTCCTTCTCTAGTGTAACAAAGAATTTGAATATAATTTGAAGGGAAATATAAGTTCTTAATAAGTGAAGAAAGCTAACGAGCAATGAATTGAATTCCTAGGAAAGGCACTCCTTGAAAGAGGTAAAAAAACCTAAAAGTTCCCAACAATGACAATCCCTTAAAAAGACAAAGGAATGATGAGTTCTCAAAATAACTCATATACCATTAACTTTTCTTTTTTAAATCCATTACTGATAAAACCTAGATATTTGACATGAATGTAAGTGAAAGTTCTTATCTCAAGTAAAGATGGTGAAACAAAGTAAAGCTAATATGTGACATAGAGGGACCAACTTAATTGATATGAATGGAAGGCATATGGAAAATAAAGTAAAGATAGTAGGTGACATAGGGGGGCTGACACAACCTTTAATGAATATGAATGTCGGTGGATAAAAAGTGAGGAAATATGAATATGAACATAAACGGTAAAGTTGAGCGAGAAATTGAGATTCCAATGGAATGAAACGCATAAATAAAGTAGATTTAATAGAATTCTAAGGTGGAAAGATAAAAATAATATGACAATAATAAAGTAGATGGAATATAAATATTAATGTTGATGCAAGGGAATATATATATGATGCGTGAGGATTTCTCTTTATATATATTAATATTATGCACGAGGATGGATGTTTGATATTTAAAAAAAAATATATGAACATCACATTAAGGTAATTTCGAACTCGTTAAAAATAGAATAAATTTCAAATTGTTAACGTGTTAAATTTAATTTTATAAAAAAAGTTTTAATTTTATAAAAAAGTTTTACATATAATTATATAATGTATATAGAAGCAAATAAATTTTGTTTAATTATTTTTATGTGTTTTTGTTAAGTAATTAAAATAATATTTTTTTAATGTATTAATTTTATTTTATAATATTTTTAAAGATATCTAGTAATTAGTATAGATATTGATGATCATTATTTTTTAAGGAGAAATAAGGGTTTTTTGAAAAATAAAAGGAATTAGAGTAGATATTCTTCATTATATTGTTTTTATATTTGAATATGGTGGAAATGAAAGTACTAAAGGAATTTAGTGGGCTAGTTTGGATAGTTAAATGCTTTGAGCTTCATATAAGTGGTTTTGGGGTTGATCTCTTGGGTTGATTGCCTCTATTGTGTGCATCACTTGACGTCCCTACCAAGTTAGGTGTCACAATAAATGTTGATCAGTTGACAATGAGTACCATCCACAAACTACAGGGAATTGTGTTTGATGGTTTCTCCATGAGGTTTTACAGGGAAAATACAAATAAAGTATCAAATTCATAAGATTTTCATAAGTGAGGAGGTCTTGAAGAGTAATTAAGTTACGAAATTGGGGTAAAGATATGTTTTATATTATTAATGGTATGGAAAGTTAAAAGGAAATGGTGTTCATCATGAACATCCTTTGTATCACAAAATTTAGATATTTTCTCATCCCAAGGTGTTTTTGGATTAGTCCAACAACTAGTTTCACTATGAAGGTTATGGGCATTAGCCCCGATTTTGAAATATGCATTTTTTTCTTGAGACTTTTAATGTTGAAAAATAGTTATGATCAACAAAATTAAGTTGTCTTTGTAGTGTTTCAACCTACTTTTATTAATGGTTTTGTTGTCATTCCAGATATTAACTTTTAAACTCCATAGAAGTGTAAGATTGCGTATTGTTGATATTAGTAATTTGAGTGTCTTCTTTTGTGTTCCAATAGTTAAGTCAAGCCCCATAATCTATAACTCAACCTCTTTAATCTGTGGTGGCTATTAATCATACTAGAAACCATAATATGGACCCTATCTTTGTCCAACATGAGCAATTTATGGTTATCTAGTCCAAATATCTAATCATGGCTTTAGCTTACATGAAAGTGCATTTAGTAGTATCAATGCATTTAATTTTAAAATTATAGGTTATGAAGTGTTTTGAATTTTTTCATTTTTATTCCAAGTCTCGAGAAGAATGTTACAAGTCCAAACTTCACAACCATAAGAACAACTAGGACAACTAAGTGTTGAAAATTATTTTTTTATTATCCCAATCCCAAAGCTCAAATTTTTTACATATGTTTTCTATACCGAAATAAGATTTCCAACCACCAATGATTCTCTTCTCAATCGTGTGGTTTCAGTTCAAATGACAATTAAAATTGATATCTAAGTACTTGTAAGAATACATATCTTCATTTTTTTTTGTAAGCTGCATAGTAAAATTATATTATGGTACAAAAAAAGGTACAATCTTCATGAGAGTCTGAATATAGCTTTCTGAAGCTTCTCATGGAACCAGTATTACAAAAAAAGACTTCGTTGACGAGCCCAATGACATAGACCTCATTACAGCCGATCAGGAAAGACAGAAACAGAGTAGGATTGTAGAAATAGACAAGACAGGAACTGACTAAATATAAAAACTGACCACAAAAACCAGGAAAGTTGTGTTCTAGTCGAACCATTTCAGGAGCTGGCTTCTACATTTTTGGAGTCATGGTTGTCTTCAGAAATGGGGCAGGGGCCGAAGAAGTCGTCCTCCCATTGCTGCTCCAGGAGCTTGATGGGCAGTGGTTCAACTTTACGAGGGGGAACCGTATCTTCATCCGCCTTTCGAGTGCGCTTGTACTGTAGAACCCCAATGGTAGAGGGGATAGGGAAGGATGTCCCAGGAGGGGAAGCACCCTGCACCACCACAGCTGCCGCAGGAGAGTCAGGACCGGAGTTGTGGCCGTGAGCAGTAACGACACCATCAGAGGCTGTGATGCCCTTGGAGTCATGAAGGGAGCTACCAATTGCTTGAGCAGCCACAACAATGAAAGTGCCCTTAGTGTGCACTATTAGCGCCTCCCCAGCACCGACGATAGGGCCTGCGGGACCATAGCCAATCGGTGGAGCAGTATGAGTGAACAGAGAGTACCTACAACCAATTAGACTGGCCTCCAAAGCGACGAGCACCCCGTCCAGATGAGCCATGTTGGCCTTGGTATCCATGATGGCTACCTTAGCCATATTCCAGTTCGTGAGCATTTCCTCTATTAGGGTGCCAATCATGTTTTTTAGCAGCCAATAGTAATTCACTTGGGTCCCCTGGCTTCCATAAGTAAGAACTTCAACAACACTTCGCGACTCCCAGCTGTCAACCAGACGACGAACAAGCATGGAAACATTGTCTTTATAGCCAAGATTGATGGGATGCTCCTTTTCTTCTGTAGACGTCAATTTGCCAGTGCCATGGCCAGAGCCGTGCTTTGAAGTCCCTCGCATACGCTTCATGGAGGTGTTAGTAACCTCACAGGGGGACTTAATAGGAGTTGAGCTTTCTGCAATGGATGCAAACAGGGAATGGCGAAGGCAAGTTATAACGATAGGGGCCGGGATAGGGATCCTCATAACAGTGAAGGCTCTGCTGGAAGGAGGAGACGTTGCACGAGAGGGATTAATGGTTGAGGTGAATCAGAGTGGGGGAAGGGACATAGGAACTAGGGCCGGCGTTAATGCCACCCACCAGGCCATGTGGGTGATAAAAATGAGAGCATGTGAAACGAGCAGGTGGAGAAGGGTCAAGTCCATCATTAAAGCGATTTCCTTAGGGGATGGATGACACAGGAGAAGCTGTAAGGTGGAGGCACTGTAATGCCAAGTGGGTGTGTATCCCGTCCTGCTGACGAGCTGGCTGATAAGGTGTCACCTGCATCCGGGATGAGAATGCATATCTTCATTGCTATCAACACTATACAATATTAAAGGATAAATCAGTTTCTTAAATTTATCGATATTAATGGTAAGTTCATAAATTTTGCATAATTATATAAAGAAATTTGAATTGCTAGTGAATATATTTAATATTTTTTGGTAGGAGAACAATATCATAAGCATTAAAGAGAAGGACACGAATGAGTCCCACCATGCTAATATCAATGCACCATTCTTCTTCTAAATACTACTCAATTTTATTAATATAGATGTCAAATAGAGTGGTAAAAAGTGTCACCTTGGCTTAGCACCAATATTATAATTAATGTCTATTCACCATTAATTGCATTTCATCTCAATAATAGCATTTTCATAAAACCAAATCACAACACCATGGAGATTTGGATGGATCCCAATTTCTTCCATTCTTTTCCAGTGTTTGGCTCTAGTCATAATGTTGAAGGATTTTCTAAAAAATCAAACAACAAATGAGATCTTCCTTTTTGTTTATTACAATTGTAAAAAATAACTCGAAGAATGGCAAGGTGATCATTCATAGCATGACGATTCTTGATACATCCATGTCTTTTGGCAAGGTGATCATTCATAGCATGATGATTCTTGATACATCCATGTCTTTTATTGCTTTTATTATTGTCTTCAAGCTATTCATTAATTTTTCTTTCAAGGATCAATTAAGATAATTTGTAAAAAGGGGTATAATCATGATAGTTTAATAAATGGATGGGTCATCCTAGTTTCTAGATTTGAAAATAGGGAGAATTAAACTTTCAATCATGGGGGTTTCACACGGTGAACTTGTGACATAGCATGTTTGTTCAGGTGATATTAAGAATGCTCATAATTTCACTAGATATTTAAAAGTACCTCCCAAAATTGTTTTGTTGAACCCCCCACCAATACATCTTTTCTATTAAAAAACCCTATTTTTACTAGATATCCTATACATCCATTTTTTGGTGGCATTTTTAATACCCATTTTTATTTCCACCCCTAGAATGAAAACAAGACATAACTCTTATAAGCCTACAAATCACAAAAATAACCCAAAAATAAGCAAACAAGTGCACCAACATTTTGACACAGGGATATGCCAAATTTTAGTAAGATATCTTTGGGTTCAAGGACTTGGTCAATTTATAGGAATTTCAACCCTCTCTTTAGTCTAATACAGAGTCATGCATTCAATGAGAATGGATTTATGTATATGGATATATATTAGTAGACCCAGAAAGGTGAACCACCTCAAAACATAAGTTTTCAACCTTTAGATATATGATCTTGTGGACATTTTAAGAAAAATGATGTATTTATCTATCTATTATGTTTGCATTTGTAGTAATCTTTAGGTGAGATATTAACAGTAACCAATTCCTATTTTCTTATCATTCAGAATCAAAGGCACTCTCATTTAAATAGATGCAAGAGATTGTGATCCTTGTAGGGCTCAATTTGACCTAGGGGCATTCTTACTTTCCTTTAGGAAGAAACAAATCCTTTCTTCCTTGTAATCTATAATTATATTTTATTCTCATATATTATTATAAGCATCATTTTTCCAAAACAAAAAAAAAAGATATTTATTGATATTTATTGTAACATGGACATATGGATCCTATGGGATATTCTTATAAGATGAGGGATGCAATAGAAAAAAAACAAGAAATACCACGATCTTAGTTGGTGCTAGAAATTTTTAAGGTCTAATGTTAAAGCTTAGCAATTGTCAGTTAATCCTCAATTTCAAGATATAATTTTTCCGTGTACCTGCATTTTGTTATTCAAAAGAGTTAATCATACTCTATAGCTTAGTCTTTAGTGTAGAGTTGATCCTTTCTTGCATGTTGAAGTAAAATCTCTTATAGTGGACAAGAGGGTCCATACCCATATGGTCAATCAAATCCCCTATTGCAATGACACTGACTTGGTTTTCTTCCATATGTGTCATAAGCTGACCAACCTAGCAAACATGTGATGGTAATACATATCTAAGAGGATGAAGGGGAGGAATTTTTACATCTCGCTACTAACAAATTACTAAGCCCAGTCCGTTTTCCAATCTGGACTAAGCTATGGGCCTTTGTTAATTAAATTTTCAGAGAGTATTCCTTTATTTGGAATGCGTTTGAATGGAAATAATGATAGATCTACATTCCTTAGATACGAAATGGTAGCAACATACGGTGCAACAATAAATTCCACCATGGAGGCATTGAATCTTGCAATAGATCAAAGCATCTCATCCCATATTGAGTAGTGTTGCACCATCAGTGACTAGCCTAAAATTCATGCGAGCACTGTCAAATATTCATGAGAACAATGATGATAGGTCTGATTTATCTATTGGATACTATTTTTTTCAGGTAGATATTATCTATTTATCCCAAATATATTTCTTGTATATATTTGATTTGTTTATCCAAATGGATTTCTTGGATAGATATGATAATATTTTTAGTGTATTTCTGTCGATATTTCCTATGTTTAGGAATCAAGTTTACTGCCTAAAAATCCTCAACCAATGTGTGTAACACCCCCCAATTCCCTATAACACCACCCCACAATATGGAATAGTACATTGACTTCATTTTTAAAAATTTAAAAATCTAGTTCATGAATGAATGTGATAATATATTAGTTAACAAGTGAATTTCTGAATTTCTAGTGCTTTCAATCCATTTGTTAGTGAACCCTTTGTTGATAGCTTGATTTAAAAGATGGTTAATATTAGGCACCAAGATCAAACTCCTTAAGTTTAAGATCTCAACTTGTTATCCTTCAATGTCTTTAATTTTTCCATTGATGAGGCAATCGAGTATTTTATATCCTTAATGGATAAAACCTTAGTGTAGTGATGAGTGACTTATGTGTCCTTATGAGATTGAGGGGATGCATAAAAATTCTCAAGGTAGGAGTTCTAGTGATTTATGTTAATATTACCATATTCTTTAGTTTTAATAGAGACGATGTTATCACAAACTCTCTTATAATCTCTTGGACAACTTCTAATATTCCTTCTTGTGTTTATTTTTATTTTTATTAAGATCTTATAATATTTAGTCTTATAATCCTATTCCTTTCATTATAGAAACTTCTAATATTCCTTCTTGCAATTTTATATTCTAGGCCATACCAAAGATTCAAAAGGTTAGGTTATCTTCTAATACATAATTTTTGGGATTACTTTTGTATGAAGAAATATAGTTATCCTTTAATAGTGCTCGCTCTTTAATAGTGCTCGCTCTTTTATACATAATTTTTGGTATTACTTTTGTAAGAAGAAACATAGTTATCCCTTGCTCTTTTGTTCCTTATT
Source organism: Larix kaempferi (assembly GCA_027924585.1). Classification (NCBI taxonomy): domain Eukaryota; kingdom Viridiplantae; phylum Streptophyta; class Pinopsida; order Pinales; family Pinaceae; genus Larix; species Larix kaempferi. The sequence goes on along the minus strand of BSBM01000372.1, from coordinate 11,651,086 downwards.
ATTGCATATTTACCTAATTTTTTAACATATTTGATTATTTTGTACTTCTTTTCATTTTTCTCAGTCTTGTAAGATAAGATCTTTATTTATGAATAAGCTTTTCTATTTTAAGTTGGAAACTTTACCTATAATGTTTAGCTTCTTTTTATGTCCCTTTAAACTATATTATATTAAATCTAATTTTCAAATTTAGTATTTTTTGAAAATTTTATTGGTTGAAAAATAGTGACGCCATCCTCGATTCTCCCTTCCAGGAGGTGGCTGTCGGCTGACGTCCAGGGGCAGCTTTTTCACATCTACTAAATTTAATGTAAATTTGCCATGAGCTTTGCTTTCTACGATCCGACCATTATCAAAATTTATTGTGGTTTGCTCCAGAGGTGAAAACCAGGCTCTTCATATTACCTGCAACCTCGATGTACCCAAAGAATTCAGACATGGAAGCGGTTCCGTGTTCTATTATCTCTTCTTGTTTGCAAATAATCGCAACCGGAGGCTTCCTCACGATCTCTGCCTCGGACTCAACACCAACTTCAGGTCCTTTGAAATCTCAGTTAATGAAATCCATAGTTCGATTCCTTCGAAATCTTGATTAATGAAAATCCACAGTTCGATTCCTGCAATCTCTGCCATGGGGTAGGGTTCAGAACCTAAGCCCTAATGATAATCGTGTCTCAGGCTACCAACTGTAAAAATTTCCCATTACTATAATCTGAAGTGGTACGTTGCAGCATGCACAACCGCCTGAAAGCCACATAACTTGTTTTTTTTGTATGCTGCATAACTATATATTAGACATTGCTCAACCTTAGCCAGCATATGAATTTTGGATTCTAGTCTATTGTTTGTTAGCTGTATTTGAATTCAAGATCATGTTGATCAGTCTCACACTGGGAGATGTTGTTCCAAATATTGAGGTTGTTTCAACTCATGGCCATATCAAGCTGTATGGGTATATTGGAGATAATTGGGCTATCATCTTTTTGCACTCTGGTCAGCAAAAAATCTAGTAAAATTACAACATGATCTGGGTTTCTCAATTTTATATATATTTGTGTGTAAATTCTTACATTGTTTGGTTTTGAACTTTGATTGCAGTGGATTTTACCCGTGTGTGTACGAGTGAAACTGCAAGGATGGCCCAGTACAGTGATGAATTTGAAAAGCATGTAGTAAAACTTGTAGGGCTCTCAGGCGACGATGTTACATAGCATCAAGCTTGGGTGGAAGATATTGAAGTTTTGGCGGTTAGTTAATAATTTTGTCATATAATGATCGTTCAGTATAGCTTGAAATATATGGAAATGGTGTTTTTTATAGGTTTAAATGTGATGGTCGTTTGTAATTTTTGCAGCCTGGGAAAAAGGTGAAGTACCCCATATTGGCAGATCCAGACAGGAAGATTTTCCAGCAGCTAAACATGTTGGACGCGGACGAGAAAGATGCAAATGGAAAACCAGATAAAAGGGTGAGTAGATCAGCTTTTTTTTCTCATTGAATTTGATTTATTCATGTTAAAAAATTCATGGGTTTGGTGTATGTTTCAAGCAGTTGAAGTTGAGTTTTCTGTACCCAGCACAGTTGGAAGAAATTTTGATGAAGTGATGCGTGTAGTGGATTCTCTTCAGTTGGCAGCCAAGCATCCTATTGGAAACCGGGGTGAATGTGTGATGATATCACCCTCTGTATCAAATGAAGAGGCAAAACAGATATTTCCACAAGGATATGAAACCATCAGCCTCCCATCTGGGAGGGAGTATCTTCGTCTTATCCATGTTTGAAGCTACAGTTTTGTTTGTATTTTTTAGGAGTTCAGTGCTTACTGTATGTAATATAAGTAGGGTAGATGCCTGTGAACGTTGTTTTTCTACATAATTGATATACCCAGTCAAGTCATAATATATATAGAATATATTGAAAAATATACAATTAGATACACATGAATTCTCAAGAGCTGATAAGAATTCATGTGTATCTGCTCTGATAAGAGCTGATTCTTGGTTCTAGCTTCATTTTGGTGCTGTTCTCTGATAATTGAGCCATGTGGAATGGGTAGCCTGTTAAAATTTGTGACTCAATGAAAAAATTATCATTACAGCAATTAAATTGTTTATCTATCATTATTAAAAGATTTTAAAATATATCAAAAATTATAAAATATATCATTGGCTATCTACCATTTCCAAAGATTTTATTTTAAAATATAATATTTTTATTTGAAACATAAAAGATTTTAAAATATATCATTGATTTTAGTTTAAAATATAATATATTTATTAAAACATATTTCTGTCTTTTTTAAGTTTTTAAGAGATTTTAAAATATATCATTGTACCATCATCCAAAGATTTTATTTTAAAATATAATATATTTATTTAAAACATATTTATGTCTTAAGTTTTGTGTTTTGTTTTAAAAGTTACATGGTTTTTTTCTGAGAGTTTTCTCAAGTCTATTAAGTTTTGTGTTCTGTGTATTGTTTCAAAAGTTATATGGATGAGATTTTAATTTTAGAGTCTAAAATCAATGGTAGATTTTAGTCAAATTAATTGAGATTTTTGTTGGATTTAGAGACGTCTAATTACAATAATTAAGTTGGACATACGTGCATTATGATTATGATATCAAATACTGTCGCAAGATTACATTTATGTAATGATTAAAATATGCCAAACAATGTGATTAATTAAGTCATGGCATTGTACGTATTTAAATAAGGTTTTGGATACAAATACATATAGAATAATGTTAATCAATTATAATTGTTAATGGACCAATTATAGTTGATTAAAATAATAGCAGTAATAAATTTGAGCTAAATAAGGAAATCAGAATTTATTCTGATTTATTTCAGTTTTTTCTGAAGTTTCCCGATTTCAAGTTTTTTATAAAATCGGAAATTCCAGATTTCTTTTTAGATTTGTTTCCCAAGTATTAGCTAAACTTCAGCAGCCCTAGGATTAGAATTTTTCTTTGGCACTGCTATAAAAGGGCTGAGTCTCCAAGGCTTGCAATCATCCAGAAAAATTGTCTGCTCCATTTGAAGACAGGATACTCTCCAGAGAAAAGGATTGCAAGTTCTTGGAAGGATTCGAGAGCCAACAACTCAAGTCAAGACCAGGAGCGTATCAACCCAGAGCCTTGGAAGCTGTCCGCGACCTTTGAAGATGGAAAGTAAGTTCCGCTGTGCATTAAGCTTGATTTCTAAGTTCCGCTGTGCATTAAGTTTAATTTCTTGCATAGGAGTAGATCTTGGTTAGGGTTTAAAGTATTTAGTTATACCCACAAGTAAAACCCTTCAATTGGTATCAGAGCAACCCTTGTGTAAGAATTGCAGTTTAAAATCCAAGTCTCCACGGCTGAAATTGCTGCGTGTGATCCCCTGAGTATGAGATGCGTTTTCTATGAATTGCTGTGTGTGAAAACGATTATGAAGTATTGACTTTTTAAATTCTTTTATAATCTCTGTTTGGTGCTTGATTTTGAGATCTGGGGAATTAATTTTATTCTCTTATAATCGCTGATGGAAGAGGAATTTTTTAGTTTTCCTTATGCGTTTGTCTCTCTTCCTTACTTAGCGTGAGTATTGATCCCTGCACACAGAAAAACATTCCTTTTATTATTTTTATTGCTGTAAATCGTTTTGGGGAAAATGATACCTTCCTGGATCACTAGATAATAAATATGCCGATGGTTTGGCCTTGGCAATGATACCTGGGGATCATTGGTGCTGCGTGGGGCTTGGCTTGCATAGTGCAGGGGATTGGGAGCTTGATCCCATATATTTTATACATTTTGTGTATTCGTTATTGCAATCTTAATGTTCAAGTTTGCACAAGTGCAGATGACTCCCGATCTCTGCTATTATTGTGCATGCACTTTATTAATCGTTCTGGGGGAGGGAGATTGCTTAACAATGCAGAGATAATTCATTTGTTTGCTGAAAGTATTTACATCTGCGCAGGCCTGAAGATAATTCCGGTTTACTTTTCTTTGATAGCTTGATAAGAAGCATGCATGTTGTTCTTTTGCTAACCGCGCAGGTGCTTGAGGTAGATCCCCGTGCCTATAATGGGATTACGATATTGTTTCCCTGCTAGGTGCCTTTCATAATTATTGTGCAGAGATTGGGAAGCTCTGCTATCTGGGCATGCTTCCGCTTCTTTAATTTCCCTGTACATATTTTCTCAAGATATAGTATGCATTTATGCCCTTGTTGCGTAGTAGAGCTACCTTGTATCTTTTTTATTTGTTTGACGGCTGATCTCGATCTGGCAGTGCTCGCTCTCTCGTTGAATGCGATCCATGTGTAGACGGATCTAGTATTAGAATGCAATCTGGGTAAATGATCATTGTTTCCTGTTCGGTCAACGTCGTTTGATCTCTGAGCGTTGTATCTTGCCTCTTACCATCTCGATGTTGTCTGCATCTTGTTTCTACCATCTTAAGTTTAGTATTTCTGAATGTGATACTTTCTTTTTAGAGATGTTAATATTTTACTTGAACAAGCACATATTATCAACTGCTAAGGGTGATGTATAACAAATAAGTTGCAACACACATATGCTGGCAATGTCTAGAAAAGCATTTGGGGCTTGGTGCACCAGGTCCGTTAGTGACCTGCCTTCCCCACTTGACTGGCCTGGTCGTTAGCAAATGGATATGTCAATCTGGCCCAAAGGCGGAAAAGACAATAAGGTAATGATTGCACCCAAAGGTGTTTTTCATTATTGAGTGGTGTTTTGGCTAAAAGATTCAATGGAGCACATAATTTAATTTGGGCCTTTAGATGGATTTTAGAATTATGATTAAAGATCAAATCGTGATGCATAATATCTAATTTTTCCTTTTGTTCTTCAATTTTCAGATCTAAACATAATGTCAAATCTAAGTCAAATTAAGCCCCTCATGGGGAACAATTTCAAACAGTGGGAAGAAAAGCTGAAATTAGTCTTAGGGATCATGCAATTGGACACTGCACTGAGATTTGATCGCCCCAAGCCCAATAAAGAGGGTGAAGAAACCCCCCAAGAGAAGGCTGATATTGATAGATGGGAGCATTCAAATCGCATGTGCATAATGGTGATGAAGCAAACGATCCATGAGACTTTTCGGGGCATAATACCTGATACAGAGACCGGCGCTATTAAATACCTTAAGGCCCTTGAAGAGAAATTCACAAAGAGTAAAAAGACTGAAGTTAGTACACTCTTTGTGAAGTTGGCAACAATAAAATACAATCGAAAAGAAGGGGTTAGAGAGCATGTTATTGAGATGACAAGACTGCAACGTGCCTTGAAAGGGCATAATTATGACATCTCTGATGAAGTTCTCATTGAGTTCATTTTTCTGTCTCTCCCGTCCAACTTTAGTCAATTCAAGATGACTTATAATTGTCAAAAAGGGACGTGGACACTACCTGAGTTTGAGGCTCAGTTGGTGCAGGAGGAAGAGAGACAGAAAATGACTAAGGGGGAAAGTGCTCATGTAGTAACATCTAATCCTAAGGGTAAAGGCAAGAAGCGCAAGTTTGTTGCCAAGGTAGCTGCAAACAATGCCGCGCAGAAAAGCAAGAAGGAAGATACTTCTGCGAAAGCAGAAGAAAGGAACTGTTTTTTCTGCAAAGTGTCAGGACATACAAAGAAATTCTGCACTAACTATCATGCATGGTTGGCAAAGAAAGGTATGTCTCTTGCTTTAGTTTGTTCTGAAGTTAATTTAAGTTCTGTATCTAGATATACTTGGTGGATAGATTCAGGTGCAACGACTAACATCAGTATGTCGATGCAGGGTTGCCTAAGCCATCGCAAGCCAAATGAGGCAGAGCGCTACGTTTACGTAGGAAATGGCAACAAAGTAGAAGTGAAAAGCATAGGAAAATTTAGATTATTATGTAAGACAGGATTTTATTTAAGTTTTGATGCTTTAGTGGTTCCATCTTTCAGAAGGAACCTAATTTCTGTATCTTATTTGGACAAAAATGGTTATGTATGTTCATTTGGTAATGGAAATTTCAGTTTGTGTCAAAATTCTAAGCTACTTGCTTCTGGTATCCTGTCTTCTTATGATAATCTTTATTTTCTAGATATAGACACTTCACATTCAGAGGCACTGCATGTAGATAATAGAAAACGTAAATTAACTTGCGATAAATCTCCAACATTATGGCACAAGCGATTAGGACATATCTCTATGAAAAGGATAGAACGTCTTATGTCTAATGATATTCTCCAACCTTTAGATTTTACAAACTTAAGTGATTGTGTGAATTGTATAAAGGGAAAACAAACTAATAAACGTAAGTATGATGCAAAAAGATGTAATGATGTCTTAGAATTGATTCATACGGATATCTGTGGTCCTTTTCCAAAAGCTACAAGAAATGGTCACCGTTACTTTATCACATTCATAGATGATTATTCAAGATATGGTCATATTTACTTAATAAAAGAAAAGGCGGAAGCATTAGACGTGTTCATAAAGTTCAAAACGGAAGTTGAGTTACAACTTAACAAACGTATAAAGTCCATTCGTTCTGATCGTGGTGGTGAATACTACGGTCGTTATGATGGATCAGGAGAACAACGTCAAGGTCCCTTTGCAAAATACTTAGAGGAATGCGGAATTGTGCCTCAGTATACGTTGCCAGGTTCGCCTGCAATGAATGGTGTTGCTGAACGGCGCAATCGCACCCTTAAAGACATGGTGAGAAGTATGATTGCTCGTACAACTCTACCTGAGAATTTGTGGGGAGAAGCCTTAAAGACTGCAGCATACATACTTAATAGAGTGCCTACTAAAGCAGCTAACAAGACCCCTTACGAGTTATGGGTTGGGCGCAAGCCTAGCTTGAATCATTTGAGAGTTTGGGGATGTCCATGTGAAGCTAGGCCTTATAAGCCAAATGAAAAGAAACTGGACAAAAGGACCATTAGTTGTCACTTTATAGGCTATTCTGAACGATCTAGGGGATACAAATTCTATAATCCAACAGAACATACAGTTTTCGAGTCAGGAAGTGCGAAATTTTTTGAGGATAATGAGTTTGTGGGGGGAGATATGACAAAAGATAGTATTTTTGAAGAAGAAGAGACGAATGCGAATGAGACTATGGACCAAAGTCCTGGTTCTGTTCAAATTCCGATTACGTTTAGAAATGAGACTATGGACCAAAGTCCTGGTTTTGTTCAAATTCCGATTGCATTTAGAAATACATCTTCTGACAATATGCAAACTTCATCATCACAAATAACTCAGTTAGAAACTCAACATGGAATAGAGAACACAAATGGACCTGAACCCAACCCAAACCCTGACATTGACATGACAAATGTTGATGGCCTAGGGCCTGTGGGAGATTCAGAAATTGATAATGATGTTCCTCCTCCTGTTGAAGATCAAGTTGTAAATGAACCTCAAGAAAATCTAGTACCTGTGCCAATTAGGAGATCTACTAGAGAGAAAAGATCTACACAATCTAAGGATTATGCATATCTTCAAGAACATGAGTTTGACATTGGCATGTTTGAAAATGATCCTGTTAATATCAAACAAGCTGTGGAAATCTCTAACTCTCAAATGTGGATTAATGCCATGAATGAAGAGATGAAATCTATGTATGACAATGACGTTTGGGATATCGTTCCGTTGCCTAAAGACAAGAAACCCGTTGGTTGCAAATGGATATTTAAGACTAAGCGGGATTCTAAAGGCAATGTTGAAAAATACAAGGCACGTCTTGTTGTGAAAGGTTTCACATAGAAAGAAGGCATTGATTATAAAGAGACTTTCTCTCCAGTTTCATCGAAAGACTCTTTAAGGATTATATTGGCGCTTGTAGCACATTATGATTTAGAACTTCATCAGATGGATGTAAATACGGCGTTTCTCAATGGTGACATTGATGAAACGATCTATATGAAGCAGCCAGAGAACTTTGTATCAGGTGATGCAGGGTCTATGGTTTGCAGACTTAAGAAATCTATCTATGGGCTAAAACAAGCATCTCGACAATGGTATCATAAATTTCACAAAATTGTTAGCTCATTTGGTTTTGAGTCTAACATAGTAGACGAATGCATATACCTTAAGTTCTGTGGGAGTAAATTTATTTTCTTGGTTTTATATGTAGATGACATATTGCTTGCCAGTAACGATAAGGACATGTTGCATCAAACTAAGAATTTTTTATTTAAGAACTTTGAAATGAAAGATCTTGGTGATGCAACATTTGTTCTAGGGATTGAAATACTTAGAGATAGATCTCAAGGTATTCTAAGGTTATCCCAGAGGAACTATATCGATAAGATTCTAACAAGATTTGGCATGGAAAACAGCAAACCAGGAGATACCCCTGTATCAAAAGGAGATAAGTTTAGTCTAAAACAATGTCCCCAAACTGACTTAGATAAAAACATCATGAAAGATATTCCCTATGCCTCAGCCGTGGGTAGCATCATGTATGCACAAGTATGCACGCGTCCGGATATTGCGTTCATCACTGGAATGCTAGGGAGATATTTGAGTAACCCAGGTATGGAACACTGGAAGGCAGCCAAGTGAGTGTTGAGATACCTAAAGAGAACAAGGGACTATATGCTCACGTATCGGAGATCGGAACAGCTCGAGGTCATTGGATATACTGATTCTGATTTTGGAGGATGTGTCGACAGCATGAAGTCAACATCAGGATACATCTTTATGATGGCAGGCAGTGCCGTGTCATGGAAGAGCGCTAAACAGTCATTGGTAGCCTCCTCCACTATGGCAGCTGAATTTGTTGCATGCTATGAAGCATCTAATCATGGCGTATGGCTGAAGAACTTCGTCACAAGTCTGAAAATTGTGGATTCTATTCAGAAACCACTCAAATTATTATGTGACAACAATTCAGCAGTGTTATACGCAACCAACAACCAAAGTTCGTCAAAGTCAAAGTACATCGATATTAAGTTTTTGGTTGTAAAAGAGAGAGTGCAGAATAATGAATTATGTATAGAACACATAGGTACAGACTCCATGATTGCTGATCCTCTTACTAAAGGATTACCACCCAAGAAGTTTCACGAACATGTTGCCCGTATGGGTGTAATATCTATTTAGGATAGTTAGAAAATGTGGGAGTCTGAATATGTTTTAAGTTTTGTTTTTTGATGTTCTATGTAATGCAATTGTAAACAATTTTTGATGATATATACAAGTTGCATTCAGTTTCAGTTTCATTATTTCTTTCTTTAAAATTTAAACTTTTGACCTCATACAGTAAAGTAAAGGTGACTCAATTAGAAATAGGCACGTCTAATCACACTTGCGTGTAATTTCTAAACTATATGTCCAAATCAGATTCATGTCATTCAGTTATGTTGGCAGCGTGATTTATGTCGGTTTAGTTGCGAATAAATGTGATAAGTGCCGCTTAAGTCCTTTGTTAGCATAATTGATGGACGGAATTGTTTAAGAAATACGATAAGTAAAGATAGAAAAGTTGCAGGCAATAAAGCTAAGGATATATAATCAAAAGGTTGCACTTGTCCATGTGGGAGATTGTTGGATTTAGAGACGTCTAATTACAATAATTAAGTTGGACATACGTGCATTATGATTATGATATCAAATACTGTCGCAAGATTACATTTATGTAATGATTAAAATATGCCAAACAATGTGATTAATTAAGTCATGGCATTGTACGTATTTAAATAAGGTTTTGGATACAAATACATATAGAATAATGTTAATCAATTATAATTGTTAATGGACCGATTATAGTTGATTAAAATAATAGCAGTAATAAATTTGAGCTAAATAAGGAAATCAGAATTTATTCTGATTTATTTCAGTTTTTTCTGAAGTTTCCCGATTTCAAGTTTTTTATAAAATCGGAAATTCCAGATTTCTTTTTAGACTTTTTTCCCAAGTATTAGCTAAACTTCAGCAGCCCTAGGATTAGAATTTTTCTTTGGCACTGCTATAAAAGGGCAGAGTCTCCAAGGCTTGCAATCATCCAGAAAAATTGTCTGCTCCATTTGAAGACAGGATACTCTCCAGAGAAAAGGATTGCAAGTTCTTGGAAGGATTCGAGAGCCAACAACTCAAGTCAAGACCAGGAGCGTATCAACCCAGAGCCTTGGAAGCTGTCCGCGACCTTTGAAGATGGAAAGTAAGTTCCGCTGTGCGTTAAGCTTGATTTCTAAGTTCCACTGTGCATTAAGTTTAATTTCTTGCATAGGAGTAGATCTTGGTTAGGGTTTAAAGTATTTAGTTATACCCACAAGTAAAACCCTTCAATTTTAACTCACGGTCGTGCATCTTTAAATCCCCTGGTCGCGAACGACACTTCGAAAAAACCCTGTCCGCTGTTCAGATAAGATATGCCCCGCTGGCCAGATGAATCAGATATGCCATTCGAGATGGCCAAGCCTCGGATCCCATTTCGGTATTAGTCTTTCCTTGCTCTCCCTTTGTTTGAGCAATTTTATAAATCTCTGGCGTCCCCCTTATTAAATAAGTGAAATTCCTCTCACGGTTTAGCGGCTCAAGTCTATTTTATGACAGTTTTGTCTAATTGAGATTTTAAATTTCCAGTTTAAATTAATTGGGATTTTAACTCAAGTCTATTTTATGAGAGTTTTGTCTAATTTATTCATCAATATATGTTTGAAATTGAGATTTTAACTTCAAAGTCCAACTTTAAATTAATTGTGATTTTAACTCAACTCTATTTTATGAGAGGTTTGTCTAATTTATTCATCATAGATGTTTGAAATTAATTGAGATTTTAACTTTTAATTGACTTCAAAGTCCAAGTTTAAATTAATTGGGATTTTTAATTAAGATTTTAATTTCAAAGTCAAGTTTAAATTAATTGGGATTTTAACTCAAGTTTATTTTATGAGAGTTTTGTCTAATTGATTCATCATTATAGATGTTTGAAATTAATTGAGATTTTAACTTCAAAGTCCATTTTATGAGAGTTTTATTATGTTTGGAATTAATTGAGATTTTAACTTAAAAGTCCATTTTATGAGAGTTTTATTCGTATAGATGTTTTGTAAAACTTGATTTAATCATGCGAGTTTTGTCTAATTTCATTTAGACGTTTATAAAATTTGATATAATTTTATTTATAAATGTTCATAAAATTTGATCAATTGAGATTAGATTTCAGAATTTCAATTTGATATAAATGTTTATAAAATTTGATACACTCATGAGAATTTTGTCTAATTTCATTTATAGATGTTTGTAAAATTTGATAATTGAGATTTCAAGATTTCAAAGAGTTTTGTCTATAATCTTATATGTTTTGTAAACCTTGATTTAATCATGAGAGTTTTGTCTAAATTCATTTAGACGTTTATAAAATTTGATATGTTTTTGTAAAACTTGATTTAATCTTGAGAGTTTTGTCTAATTTTATTTAGACCGTTTATAAAATTTGATATAATTTTATTTATAAATGTTTGTAAAATTTGACCAATTGACATTAAATTTTAGAATTTCAATTTGATATAAATGTTTATAAAATTTGATGTACTTATGAGAATTTTGTCTAATTTCATTTATAAATGTTTGTAAAATTTGATAATTGAAATTTCAAAATTTCAAAGTGTTTTGTCTATAATCGTATCTAATTTCATTTTAAATGTTTATAAAATCTCAAACAATTATTTGAGAGAGTTTTGTTTATATTTGTGTCTAATTTAATTTAAAATTAATTTTTTGTAATTATTTGAGAGAGTTTTGTCTATCTTCGTGTTGTATTTAATTTAATTTTAAATTTTTGTAAAATATCAAACAATTGAGAGACTTTTGTCAATATAGTGTCTAATTTAATTTCTTTTTAAAGGTTTGTAAAATCTCAATCAATTTCATTTGAAAACAATTGAGATTTTAACTTCAAATCAATTTCAATTTCATACATTAATGAGAGTTTTGTCTATATTCGTATCTAATTTCCTTTTAAATGTTTATAAAATCTCAATCAATTATTTGAGAGAGTTTTGTCTATATTAGTGTTTAATTTAATTTCTTTTTAAAAATTTGTTTATTTGAAAACAATTGAGATTTTAACCTCAAATCAAATCTCAATTAAATGTTTGTAAAATCTTAATCAATTTCAATTGAAAACATTTGAGATTTTAATTTCATTTCAAATCAATTGAAATTTCAGAATTTCAATTTGATATATTAATGAAAGTCTGGTCTATATTCATATTTAATTTCATTTTAAATGTTTGTAAAATCTCAATCTGAGATTTCCGAATTGATTTTAATTCAATTGTTGAAATTTCATATAAATATTAATGAAAGTTTGGTCTATATTCGTAAATATAATTTCATTTTAAGTGTTTGTAAAATTTTGAAAATAATTGATATTTTAACTTCCAAATTACCAAATTTGGAAGATTGAAAATTTGAATTCTAACTTCACAAATTCTCGTAACTTTTTGGATCGTCAAATTTGAAAGATTGGATATTGAGATTCTAACTCCTTGGGCTACCAAATTTATACATTGGAAATTTATTTTAACTTCAATCAGAATTAGATTCACTTCCAAATCAATTGAGAATCTAACTTTTTTCAGTTACCAAATTTGGTAACTTCTTGGATTACCAAATTTGGGCATTGGAAATTTAGATTGGATTGGAGATTGGAATTTGTTTAAGAATTGTCTTTAAATACTTACATACCATAAATCTTTACTTTTAGAAAATTATCTATCTAATTTGTTCCAAAAGTAAATATTGGAATTTGTTTTAAAAGTTTTGTCCACTCTAATTTATCCATCTAACAAACAGTCAATCAAAATTCCAAATCGATTTCAAACTTAAAAGACCAATTTAGATTTCAAACTTCTTGAATTATCAAATTTCGACAGAGTTTTGTCCATTTTAATTTATCACGTGGATGTAAATGTTTGTAAAATCAGCCCATTTTAATAATATCCATTTAAATGTTTATATTTTTAAAATCAATAAGAATTCCAAATCGATTTCAAACGTCAAATCAAACCAATTGAGATTTCAACTTTTTGGATTATCAAATTCCGACAGAGTTTTGTCCATTTTAATTTATCCATCTAAATGTTTGCAGTAAAATCAATCAAAATTCCGAGATTTCAACGTAAAACGATCAAAAATTTATTGGATTATCAAATTTCGACTGAATTTTGTCCATTTAATTTATTCATCTAATATCAGAAATTGAGATTTTAAACAAACTTGCAACTCGTTCCACATGGAGATAATATTGAGAAACCTTATGGCTATTTGAAAACAATAAGCCATATTTACAATTGTAGCATTATATATGCAAAAACAATTTGATTGCTAAGAAAGTTGAGCGATACCAACCTTTGCAATGGTCTTATGCAATCTGTATCCATTGCAAAGGTTGGTTAAGCGATAACTTCCTGTATGTCTTATCGCATGTCTTGGAGTGGATGCTTACACACATTGGTGTATATTTTGTTACTTGTACAATGCAAAGCATCACGACCATCATCAAGTTATCACAATCAATTGGATTTAATTTGGGTAGTTGGAAGGATCATGGATTTAGTTTGGGTATTTTGAGACGAATGATTATTATTTTTCTATGGTTCAATTCCCTAGGTGACATGTTGAGTTATTAATGAACATATTATTTTAATGACCTTTAATAGTTATGTTGACAAAGATTTCAATTCTACTTCTCACAATTGTTCATGCAAAGCATCATTAATCTTAAGGTATTGTCAAGTGGTCGGTTGGATCTCATAATAATGTTATTTCGCTTAAAGAGTCAATTGGATCTAGTTTGGATAGTTGGGAAGAATGATTGTTATCCTTCCAACTAAGATTCAATTTACTTAAATGACATGTTACGTTATTATGTCCCCAATAGGGTATATATATATATATATAGTCAAGCCTCTATTAATTTGGGTCTATAGGCTAAAATTCGTTGTTCTCGCTATCGTGTTAAATATATTATACTAAATTTAATTATCAAAAATGTTTTTTTTTCATTCTAATTGGCTATAGGACACTGACGTCGTCCTTGTTTTTCCCTTCCAAGAAGTGAAGTGGCGACTAGATGACATCACATCACATCCTGTAGAGTATAGGCACGACAGGTTGCAGAGTGAAGCATGTTAGGTGAAGAATTTAGAGATTTGTTGGGGGAACACAACTAAATTTAGCTATTTGCATGAAAGAAAAGCCCAAGTGATTGAGGTTTTAACAATTAAATCGAAGAAAGGCGAAATAAAAGGGGATTTTTTTTGCACGAAGAAACTTTACTCGAGATAAATTTTGCTCTTGAATGAGCATAACACTGGAAATACTGGGAAGAATAAGCTATTGATCTCACAGAATGTCGTGGAATGAAGAAGTTTGCGATTTCCCATAGTGGGAGACAGATTTTGGAGCTCTGTCAGACTCTAGACGACATGGAAATCATCATCAAAACGAAAAGATATATATGCGAAATGATGAAAACCCTAGCGGGAGGGTCAAAGAGAGCACGAGTTAAATTTAATTGCAAAGGAAGCTTAATACTTACGTATTGTTTGGTTAATCTTCAATTTAAGTTTGCATGTATATATCTACATATTTAAGAGTTGTCCTTCTTGAGTGAGGAAAACGTATTTGTATTTGTAATATCTGCGTATTCAAAAACTTTTCCTATGGAACACGTGTTGTTGGTGAAAATGTATTTAGTTTTTAGGATTCTCAGCCTCACATCCATCCTATCCTACTATTGTGTTAAAATTTAATAACTACTATCTTAACCCTATGTCCATTTCTCTTCTATGGACATGCAAGCCGACAATGTAAACAACTCTTTCTCTTTCTCACAAGAGCAGATGGCAATGTCGGGGACATTGCTACCTCGTGGCTCTTGTTTAATAATGCTACCTTGATTTGAATTATACACCTCTTATCTTTAATATTATTAATTGTATTTGATTTCAAAACCCCTAAATTTTCAATTTCTAATTTGTTTTTCTATTTAGGAAAAGATAATGAATTTGCATATCTCCAAAAGAACCAAGTAATTAAAGAGCTCAGATAACATTTTTAATTTTAGGCTAAGGCCAAGGGAAACCAAAGTGTGACATCCTTGTTGAATTCCCCTAGCCACGGGATGAGCAACTAGTAAACAAGACATTCAAATTCCATCCCTCAAAAGAGTATTTCACCATAATCTCATAGGGGGATATCTAATGCGGAGAGCCATAATTATATAAACACATGAAGAGTGTGATAATTAAAATGCAACAAAATTAAACAATCATGGATTAATAGATTTCATGGCAACAAAATGTCAATATTTAGAGTTATAAATACACACACCATGCAATTTCATATATTTCAATAACCAAAAATAACATTAATTGATTGATTTATAAGCAAAGACATAACACTTATCTTTTAATAGAATATAGTCCTAGAAATTGGTTGTGTACGGATATTTATCCACCCATGTGTAAATATCCAATGCAGATACCACACCCAAGCTAGAGTATGATACCACTAGGGCAAAGGAACCAAGTTATAGGCTTCTAGCTCACTCAAACTAACCATTTTCTCTCATGCCTAACCAATTTGCTCATTACAAAGCACTCCAGGAATCTCATCTAGCCATCAAATAACTATGTCACTCTCTCAGCCATTGCCCCATAAAACACAAGGAAGATCTTATCTTTCCTTGCTCATAATGCCTCAATGATATTCTTCCCTTCTAGTACTGTTCAATGTAGAAAGAAAGAATCCAATGTATTGAATGCCTTCTAGCCAAAAAACATGCAAAATAACACTTGGATATCAAGCATCCAATGAGAAACAAATATAGAGTGGGTGAGATATTCCTAAATTTACCATCCTATATGCTCTTCTACAACCATCTATTACTCATCCTAATGCTACAATTTTCTCTTCATGGTGTTCACTTGGTCAATTTCCAAATTGGTTGATGGTTAGCAATGGAGAACACAACATGAGAAGTCTAGAGCATGAACATGAAAATGAATGAATGAAAAGAAAATGACAAATGAGAAAGTTGAGGGAAATGATTAGTAACATTCCTCTTGACAAGAGAAATGAAGTACTCTTACACTTCCCCATGATGATTGCACTCAATCCATCCTTTAATAACTATGCAAAAAGACTTCTCCACTAAACTCTACATGCATTTAATGATTGGATTTCTAAGTGAACAAAGTTAAATGACTTTATTTAAGGCATATGGTCGAAATAGGATGAGTTTGTAGGTTTATAGTTGGCAATATAAAAGTTACTTTCCCATAAGCCCCCTTTTCTCTTCCCCTCTGGAAAAATCATAGACAATCTCATGCTCTCTATAGCCACCTTTTACCATTATACATTATATTTTAAGATCAACATTTCATAGATTGGGTTCAACCTGGAAATCCTACCACATGGTCCATAAAATTATATTTACATCATCTATATTCCTATCCATTCACTAGTTGGGCCTTTGCATTGAACTCCGAACTAGGAATTCATACTAGCATATTTACAACATTTACATATGGGATCATTTATTTAAGCTCACAATTTGACTCCCATCATTATAACCACACATTTATGATTTATACATAATCTAACCCAATAGTTTCCAAGAGCCAAAGCTTATTACACAAACTAATTATGGAGCAATGATAGAATTTATAGGAGATCAATAACTAAATTGATGTAGAATCATTCTTCAGAGGAAACCAACCAAAGACTAGCCATTAGAATTTGAAGCCATTTCCCATGTTTGTTTCAGGTGGCAATTAGATGGTAATTAGTAGGTGGTATGGTGATGATGTGAGGTTTCAACTTGGTGATAGTCAAGTGAGAAACATCGGAATACATCCTTGAGTTAAGGGATTGCTTTCTTATTGAAACCCAATGAATTTTTGGATCAATCACTCTAGTTTAGCAATTTTTCTAATGCATTGTCTCAAGGGACAGGCATGTTATTCAAAGAAATGGTTGTGTTTATGACAACAAAAATGGGCCAGAGTTTGTAGTAAGGTGCCTACAACAATTTTTTTTATATATAATATAAAAACATAAATATTGCAATGGCCCAGAGACTACAACTTGCAAGCTATGACTTGGACACAATGCTATCAGAATAGGTCCATTTTTTCCAAAATTGGTTAGTTCGACTAGTTTAAAGGTCTAACCAGTCTAAATTGAGGTGTGCAACTAGAAATGGCCAGTTCAATACTGAACTAGTTGGTTCTATATCCAGTTCCATACGGAACCACTCTGTAATATCCCTACCATGAAAACTTGTTCAATTTTGGCCAATTTCGAACCTTGGACTAATGAAACCCAAGCTGTCCCAAATGATCCCCAAATGCTTTCGAATTCTATCTGGAAGGGATTGAGGGGTATTAGGACATCCTAATGCATCTAGTGGACACTCTGACACTTGCTAAAGACATTTATGACTTTCATTAGTCAAGGAGGAATGAAAAATTCGATGTTGAAACCCCCCCACTAGTCACTGACTCTTGGGATTTCCAAATCATTGTACGAACCTCCCTAATTTATGAACAAAGGCTTGAATTGGATAAAGGAATTCATTGAAATCCAAAATGAAACATTTATCATGATATACAACTGGTTATTGCACCCATCAAACAGAAAGTTGTAACACATAGATATTGCTTGGAAAATGTAAACAATGGCCATGGAAAATGTTGCATAAACTTTAATCAAATTTACAAGGGTCCTACATAGAGTAATTTGGTCATAAATACTACATCATAGGCTGACAAAAAAGCTTCAAAAGATCAGAGAAATTATGATACAAAATAGATGTATAACTACTCCAAAATTCCTTAAGAAATTATAGAGGAAAACTAGCTCGAATGAGAGGTTTGCTTGGAATTTTTAGATAATATACATGATATTTCGAGCTATTGATCAGATATGCAACTCAACATAGTTCCATACATCAGATCCTACATCAATGTAGTCACAAAGTCATTCTCCACAAGTTTTATGCAACCATTAGTGCGGCATCAACACTAGAACATGAACATTGAGAAGAGAACGTGAGAAGCGAAAGTAGAAGAAGATCTATGAGAGGAACTTGAACTGTAGATGGACTTGAACCGGAATTAAAAAATTCCTTTAAGCTATGATAAGAGGTCTGAATGGCCTCTCCTCCAACCAACTTGGAAAGATATCTTTCACCTTCAGAATTGGTTCAATAGCAGGGAAGGTAAACACCCACCATGCATGGACAAGCTAAGCTCTCCAAGAGTGCAAAACAAAAATGATCCAAAATCTACTCTACTTCCTCATACACCCCTTTTATTAACTTCATGTGGACTCATAAGCTTGAATTTCCCTCCAAGACACTTAACCAACTCGAGTTAGTGGTTGCTTCCTTCATGAGACACTTGTCCTCCTCATTCTTGCACTCCTCTTTCCCCAATTTGAATTGGGAATATTGGCTAACCATAACTCCCTCTATGCACCCTCTTGATGGCTATTTTTATCCCTGATATGTTAGATTTGTCATAGGTATTCCATTAGGTTTGAATTTGTCATAGATTCCTTCATTATTATTGTCATAGATGCCATGGAATCTTGTTACAAGTGTCACAATTTGTCTATTATGCCTCTTCCTCTTTATTGGGAGTTACTCTTCCACTCCAAGTTGAGTCTCCATGATTCTTGCCATGAATATTGCCTCTTCATCTACCCCAAGTATGTTACTCTCTACCTTGAACTCAAATTTGTGTGAGAATGATGCCAAGTGTAGTGGGGAATCTTGCCACATGTGGTTCCCACAACCTCTTGTGTGCCCTAATGATCCAATGCCACCTTATTTTCCTTTTCATTATTGTTTATTTGGACCATTTAATGTGAATTTGCGAGTCTAAGTTCATTTTGGGTCTTGTAGCTCCCTTATTCCAAATTTTAATGCTTCCACCCCAACTTAGGGAGCTAGTAGGTTAGTGAAAATTTTCCTCCATGATAATTTATTTGGATGGGGACATTACAAACTTTGAATTGGCAATTTCCTCTTCATGTGACCCACATTGTCCATTTGGATCTAATTTTTCATTATTACTAACTTGGACATCCTGCTTGGCAATTTTTTGACCCTTAGCACCAATTTGACAAACTATCATGAACATGGCCAAGTGGCTTAGGCCCACGGGGGGTTCACACAGTGAACTTGTTACATAGCACGATCGTTCGCATGATATTAAAGAATATCCCTATTTTCACTAAATATTGGAAAATGAGTCCTGAAATTGTACTGTTGAACTCCCCTCCCAATATTCCTTTCCAATTAAGAAAACCCCTAGTTTCACCATATATTGTAGGTATCCATTTTTATCAACCCATTTTTAAACCCCCTTTATATCATATTATCAAGTTGTAACAAACAGGAGTCCTAACACATCTTTGTTAAAGAAAACAAGATGCTAATAAAATAATAGTATAATGTTAATAATGATCCCACTATGATTGCAGGGGCAACTGATCAATTTGTAGCATTGGATAATGGAGGAACC
This sequence comes from Larix kaempferi, assembly GCA_027924585.1. Taxonomy (NCBI): domain Eukaryota; kingdom Viridiplantae; phylum Streptophyta; class Pinopsida; order Pinales; family Pinaceae; genus Larix; species Larix kaempferi. The sequence goes on along the minus strand of BSBM01000372.1, from coordinate 11,631,542 downwards.
AATGAAATAGTATTGGGGAAGGAAAAATGTGTAAAAGGAAACCTAGTCAAGAGATCAACATAACAAATAATGTAAAACACTGATAGTCCAATTGTTAGTAAAATGCTTACAAAATATGAGAATTGCATATGTTTCACACCACAACCTGCCAATCTACCAATTTTATATATGTAAATACAAATATAGACATAGAGAGCTCATTTTTTCTATAAGCTTATTAAATTAAACTCCATAAAAATGCAAAATTGAAACCCTTTCATGGATGGACTCCCCTACCTTCCTATCAAAACAAACATCATTGATGTTTGAACCCAAATGAACATAGAAAAATTCCTTTTACTTTTCAATAACACCACATGATCATGTGCATAGCTTAGATTTGGGTCATTCACAAGATCCAATGAATTTCCTCCACTTCCTCTACATTTATTCTTGCAATCAAGAGAATTAACAACATTTAGTTACCTTTTCTTGGGTTATATCTAGTTTTTGTTATCTTTACAAGAGAGGGAAAAATATCCTTTGTTAGGTTTAAAGCTTGCAATAGTTATAAATATGCACAGATGGTGAAACTTATATGATACCATTTCATGGTAACGATAACAAATAGGGTATGTAAATAAGGATTTAGATTTTCACCTATGTTCATGTCAGTTCCAATACAATATTAAAACGGATACCTTGCATATAAGAATTAAAATTACAATTATGAATGTGCCAAATATAACTCAATCTAACAACTGTTCCTAACTGGCAATGTGAAAATATTAAAGAAGAATACAAAATGTTGAAAGAAATAATTAGTCAAGAAACATTGATCTAAATTTTATTGGTTCCAATGAGCCAAGAAAGATTGATCTCACTTTTCTTGGTTGTCATGGAGCAAGGTTTAATTGAATCTCAATGCCCACCAAAACCCCAACCTAAAGAATGAAGAGTTAAATCTTTTACTTTAATGCCTACAAAAAATACAATACAAGTGTTCAAGTCTGTAACCCTCGATTAGATACATCTCTTAACTTAAAGATGAAAAAAATATAGCATCAATTCAAACCAAGCCTAAATAAGCTATTAAATGAGGATTGCTCAAGGCCAATAATCCAAAGAGACTTCCATCGATATTATCATTGGTACACTATATCAGATTTATGCAAAACTTAGGATCATAAGCAATATCAAATAAAAATGGAGGGTCCTTAAGTTGTAGGTGGGTATGAATTGAGACCATGATTTGGAGGTATGAATCCATCCCACGTTTTGGAGTATATTCCTTAGCACACCCAAATAAAATAACCCCCAATATTTATATTATTATGTCAAATTAAAAAAAACCCTTGACCCCTTAATACGGGGCAATATATTTTTGAGATTTTTAAGAGTATTCAGACCCCCAATATGAATGGACGTGATATGATATTGCCTCACTAGTGAACCCCTCGTGCTTAGGCCATTGTGATCCAATGCAAAATTTGGGGACATGACACACTCTTAAATGCTTGAATCGGTCGACTTTGTACAAGTTTGTACATCTTGTGTGGGACCATGATTTTGACCATGAAAATTAAAAAATAAAATAAAATGTATAGCATAAACCCTAAAACTAACCTTAGAACATAGCAATCAATGGTAATATTAAATTCTTAAAGTAAATTTTCTATCATTTTACTTAAATTTTTAATATTGCCATTAATTGTTTCAGGATGTTTGGGAGTGGTTCCAACATCATCAAATTTCACATGCAAAAAGTAGAATTTTAGATCCCATTCAAAATTCACCATACTCGTGTTTTGAGATTCCAGGATTGCAACATTTCCATTGGATTCTATCATGTATTAGGGTATGGGATTGGAAATAAATCAAGCACATCAAGGCCCCTATGTACCTCTATGTTGGTGGTGTTGATTGTTGAACTCCGCTATCACGGCCTTAGTAAAAGTGTACCCTTTAATAAAACAAAATCACTTATTAGGCATGCATAGTTTTTTCTACCTTAGGTTAAAGCTTGGATTAGGAAGTTTCATCAAAATTGGAGCGCAATGAGTATTGTCCTTGGAGGATTGACTTTAATGATCAAGGCAGAGGCAAGGACTAGAGACTAGAGGAGGGGGTAGAGGGTGTTATTAATGAATATGATCCCCATATAGGCAATGGTTTTGATGATATGTAGTTATTTGTTGTAGCATGATGTTTTTTGGACTCTAGAGGCCATTTAGAGCCTCTTTGTTTATGTATTTTGGGCCAGATATAGATTGCACCCAGTTCTATTTTAATTAGATGCACCCTTACTTGCTATATACATGAGAAAGCTTTACATATTTTTGTTTAATGGTGTGGATTCACACACACACACACACAAAATATGTAATTTTTGGTTTTTCTAGTTCCGACTAGTTTCCAGTATTTGGGGTTCACCAGTCCAATGACCAATCCAGTTTTGATAAGATTGCAAGTTGGACATGACAACTTATAGGCATGCATATGAAGGTTTGCAACCTATGGATCTAGTTGACTATGATAAAGCATTTGTATATGACTACAACTGGATACTTTTCATGCAATTTCATTTAACGTAATTAATATATAACTAAGGGACATGTTGTGATTATATGTTCAGATGTTGTGGGGTTGAGGTTGCACCATTGACTCATGTTTAATGTAGTATTATGTTTTGTAAAAAGATTTGAACGTAATTTTGAAAGTAACGAAAGATCAATATCAATTCCCTTCTCATTTTTTTCGTGTGAGAATTTGTTACATGATGTATGAAAGAGTTAAATTATATATATATTTTCTTATTTGACAACGTATTTGTTTTAGTTATAAATCAACGTGTTTTAGTTATAAGTCAGGGTGTAACGTGGCTCACTGAGCACCATCTTTGGATGGATAATGTGTCGTTGTACAAGGCATGGATCTAAAGTACATTTCCTTTACATGTAATTGTAGAATGAAATTTTAGCCAACATTTTTTATTGTGTCATCAATGCCAAGCCCAACCTTTCTAATCACTGAATACACACTATACACACCTAAGGAGCTTTAGATTACACCAATAATCTACACTGTGTTTTTCCTTCATAAAAATTATTTTCATGTAAAAACCACCCTTGATTAAGGATCAAATGTGCAATTCACATTCTTTCTCAAGTTTAGTGCTTCAAAACATGGTTAAATATTTTATATTAAAATAACACTGGTATTGATATGCATTTAGATTTATGTAGTTTAAACATACTCTGAATTTGAATTTTTTCGATTGTTTAACATAACAGGAAGGAAAAACTAACATCTTTTGTTTAAAATTTGACAGTTATCGTTTCAAATAAATGGATGAAATTGCTGCCATCGATTGTTAACATTGCAAAATCAGGTTGTTGTAAGAGTATTCGATATTAGCAATGGATACATTTCCACAATAAAAACAACAATTCATCAATCCATATTTTCAATTTCAATAAAGATTTCAAGACTGCATTTGATGATAGCAAACCCAAAAAGGAAAGGTAAAAATCCTAGAACCTTAAGCTTTATTCTGTTCACCATATTTTTAAATGATTGCAATTGATTTACATTTAAACATATATTGGCAATAAGTTAGTTTTAAATGGTCCATATTATAATGGAAGTTTTAACTAGAGAAGATTGAAGTTGTCTCATAGTTTTAAATGGTCCATATTATAATGGAAGTTTTAAATAGAGAAGATTGAAATTGTCTCATTTCTTCTTACTTGATACAGGTCTAGGTGTCCACTTTCAAGTTAGTTCCCAACCACAACCCCTGCCACCCATAGAGAATCCATAATGGATATCCCACAAAAGCAGTAAATCCCCCATCCACAATTGGAAAGGTCTTTATTTCCCTTAAGAATGACAATTATTGCATAATGGATAATAACATAATTACAACAATGACAAAACATTGTAATGAAGTGAAACACTTTGATCAATTGCCGAGTCAAATTGCGTGAACACCTAATAGAACAAAAATCTTTAGACTGCTGAAAATTATATAAGGAGTTCATCTAATTGTAGTAAGCAAATCCACAAAGATGCAGTTGTGCATATCACTTCAAAAAATTTGAGGCACATAGAAGGAATATGGCATTCAAATATCAAACATTCAAGATATTTGAGGCATATGGAAGGAACATACTATTCAAATATCAAGGAAGAAAATGAACAAGTTCATTAAATCAAAACAAACCTAAATTGCAAAAGAAAACCAAACACAATTGGCCCAATGCATGCTATTTTCCAAAATAATCACAATGATCCTAGTATGGACTGTGAATGAGTTCCCACCACTTCAATTGTCTAAGCTAATCAGATAAACAAACTCAAACCATAACATAGTAATTGACCAAGTCATTAAACCCAAACCAGAACTAAACACCAAATATGTAAGGAAGTTGTTTGACCATCATAAGCACAAACATAATAAATTCCTAATACAATAGCTTGTTTCCAAATTGCAATATTTGTCCATAACATAGCATCCAAAGCAAATAGGGTTTAGACTGATTAGAAAGCTGTGTTACAGAGCTCCTTTGTAACGAGGAGATAACAATCATTTTGATTAAGAGAAAATAGTTTGAGTAGAAAATTTGAGCATCATACCCAGCAATAGAAAAGTCCAAATTATCATAAACCTAAAGAAGTATGTTAGGGTTAGATTATTATGAGATCATGCCCAAGGTTTCTCATTTCCTTTCTTCTTGTTACTCTTTTTTTATTTTCTTGTTTTCATGTTTTGATGTTTGACTTGTATGCTTAGCCTACTGCAGATAGATATATCCTCCAGCCATTTTAGATTATCTAGATATATCTTTCCAGGCATTATATTATATTCACATTATCTGAAACATGTCAGATGTTTTTTAAGATCATATTCACATTATCTGAAACATGTCGGATGTTTCTTAATGCATCTTATTCATCTGATCTCAATTTCAATTGAAAATGGTAAACCACTAATAAAATATACTATAGCAATCAAGTGATAATGCACAAAAATGTATAAATGAACTGTAATTCCCATTCAAATTACAGCTTTATATTGCATACTGATCTCATTCTCTTATTATCCGTCTAAGTCTTGAGAGAAGTTACTACATAATAAGTATAGGGATATTTTGACAAATAAATCTGCCCAAATACAAATGCAAGCAGTCCATGCCCAAACCAATATGAATGGATTCCTTCTATCACAACTCTAGGTATAGAAGCCGTCATGGAGTGCATACCATAAACTATTTTCCAGCATCTCCTTCAAATGCAATAATCATAGGCCAACCAATAGACCAAATCAAGTTGACGCTATTAATGAGAAATGATAAGGTTCTGAGGCCTAACATAGTACCTCTTAAGGTCAGGACTCGCCAAACATGGGTGTTATTGGCATTAGAATTTGACCATATCTCTGGTTAGAAATGCATAGGAAGCAAACCCACTTCCTATATTGTCCATATATAATCCATTAGTGCCCTTCCTTTTACCAGAGAACTAGAGAAACCATCATGGACTGAACTAACTAGTGTGTACAAGGTCGATTAATAATTTGTGAACCTTGCCATTAGTAAAAGAGGAGCTGATGTATTTTAATCCTCATCAGAACTGTCGTCTGCTCCGAGCCATGTAATTTCTAGGCCATGCTTTGGATTTTTTATCTTTAGACTTGAAAGATTTGATCAGCAGCAGCTTTGTGCAGTCACCATGGCTTGTGTCCATAATACAATTTCTTTGAACAGAACTCTTAAGCCCAACTTTTTATATTTAGATGGATTTTGAGCAAATTTAACACATATTTGAAAATATGTTTACGATATGCCTTCTTGACTTCTCAAATACATTTCACAGAAAATATTGTTTCCAATACCCCATTTCACCCAAGCCAGGTCTTGCAGGGAAATATATAACCATCTCCCAAAATCCTTTATACCAAAAGCTCCGCTTGCTGCACTTCTTGATACAATGAACAATATCTCCAAAACGATCACTACCCAAATAAAATTGCAAACAGTCCATACCCAAACCATACAAATGGTTGTTATTCTAACAATTATCTAGGTTTAGAGGTTGGCATGCTATCATAAACCATTTACCAGCTGTCCCTTCAGATGCAATACTCATCGCCTGTAATGCCCCCTTTCAAATAATTGCGTAGTGAGACAATCCCATCAATCCTACTAGTTTCCTACGTTGGATGAGCACATGTGGAATTGTAATAAGGAAGCTAATAAATGATGTTTAGACATTAGAAGGGTTCAAGTATTTAATAAATAGGTTGAATAAAGAAATTCAAGAGAAATTCTAGGTGGCAAGTGGTTTTGAAGACATATGGAGGATGTGGGACCCACACTAGCTTGACTTTTCAAGGACACATGGCATCTCTCTCTTGCCAATTCGAATTCATGAGAAGGTGAACATTCTTGGGTGAGCTGGTAAGTCATACACATGGCATTAAGCATCTTAGGTCGAATTGGGATGGATTGATAACCTCCATGGAATAGGAAGAGTCAAATTGGAAGCTTATGGACACTTGGGCTAGATTCCCTAGCCCCTATGACAACAATGATGGAGCATCTATGACATCTATGACAAATTGCAGATCTGACCTCTGAAATTTGACCATTATGACATGTCACCCCCAAAAATAGGCTCCAAGAGGGCGCTCATGGGAGTTGGAGAAGCCAAAGAGACCCCCATTCGAATTGGTGGAAGGTGGAAGGCTAGGAAATGTGAGACACATGGCAAATCTTGATCCCTTACCCTAATTCGAATTGGATTGAGTTTATGGATGGATTGGGAACCTTATAAGGCTAAGGATGTTTATAAAATACATGGTCAAACATAGAGAAGGGCTTTTTGATGATTTGAGAAAAATGGCATTTGTGAAGAGAGAGCTAGTGGATGATTAGTTTCTTGTCTTATCCAATTTCGAGGGTGAAAGATTCCCATTCAAGTTGGTGTTTGGAGAGGCCACTAGGTCTTTCATGGAGATTTAATGGAGTTTTATTTGTAGGTATCAGCTACAGGGTATCTCGTGGTTTTTTTTAGTGCAACACCATCTCTCAACCATTTCCAGTTTTGAAGGCATATTCATGCTCCTTGAGGGAGGGCGTTTTTGGTGAGCTTTTGTGCTTCTTGGGAGATCTTCTATCGATGTATTTCTGATTATAGAAAGAATTATATACTATTTTCTTCATCTTCATAAATTCTCAGGTCGAAATACCCATTGATTGTATGCAAAAATGTTGATTAATGAGCAAACAATGTCCATTTCCCCACTACATTGATGTATATCATTATAATGTTGATGATTTCGAATGAATGGATGATTCTCTGACGAATTTGTGACTAATAGACTGCCATGGATGTACTTTACAATTTTTATGTACTGTACTTTAGCATTTGAAGTATTTTTACTCAGTTTAGTTGCATTGGGAGAAGAAATAGTGCCATTTCCCCAAGGGTCGAATGGGTGATTTTTGCAGCTGAATGGGAGAGGGTTGGAACAGATATAATAATCAATTAATGGTGCACATGAGACCTTAATAACATCCTTAATACATTCCCTACCTCTTTTCAGAAATTCGAGGGATTTTGGAAGCATTTGGGAGGCCATTTTCAGTGTTACCCAGGGGGGATTTGATGCACAAATTACTAGTTAAAATCCCATACATTGACCAGAATATAAATCAAGTTTGCAGAGTTCATTTGAGGGTTATAAATCATCTCTGAACCTAATATTAAACTCTAAACATCGTTCATATACCCTTACAGAAGATTTGGGAGCATTTGGGTTAATTTGGAGGCCAAAACAACAAAACTAGTCAAAGGTCGAAATTGGGGAAATTTTGGAAAATTGGGCATTTCTATAAAAATTGAAAAAGGGACATTACAAGTGGTATCAGAGCATGGTATTGGAAACCTGATGGTATTAACAAGAATCCAAACAAATAAACCACCACCCTTTGAACCGGTAATTAAAGAAGTTTTTGTTGAAGAAGAGGTAGTAGAAGAAAAAAAGATTTTTTTCTAAAACCATGGGTAGAGAGGAGGATGAAAAATTAAGACATCAAGAGGAACTTATTGCAACCTTAGAACCATGTTTCTCTAAACTTTCCACCAATATAGAAAGAATGGGTAACAAAATGATGCAAGGATTGGAATTGTTGGTCAGCCAACTTGGAAGCAAAGGGGTTATAGGAGATAACAGTTGTTCACACTCAGGGGAAAAGATAAAAAGGAGTGAGTATATATTTTCAAGAACGAGACCACATGATAGATCTGATGAATTTCAAAGCACACAAAGGCATACTGCACCTAAATTTCTCATACACAAAGAAGAGCCTGACATTCAGGTGGATAGTATTAAACTAGCAAATGAATGGAATGGGTTCAGTGAAGAGTGTAAAAGACGTTTACCATTCAGTGACTATATTGATGCTATAGATAAAATGAAAAGGAGGGAAGACAATAGGAGTCCATTCCAAAAAAGAGAATTAAATAGTGCTATTGGAAAAATGTCACTTCCTACTTTTGATGGTTCTTCTCAAAATTTTGCTAACACTTGGGTGCAAAAATTGGATGTGTATTTTCAGCTGAATCCTATGTTGCAAGAGGATGCATTAAAAATGGCCATTTTGCATTTCGAAAGAGATGCCAATGAATGGTGGTTTCATGGGCTAAGAACCTTGGGTCATGACCAGATTAAAACATATGGATAATTTGTTGACAGGGTACTAGAGAGATTTGAACAAAAAGATCTAGAATTGCCTTTCAAAGAACTAGCTCAATTGACGCAAACTGGGAACCCTACTGAATATATGTTGGACTTTAAAAAATTATCAGTTAAGGTGGATGATGTATCTATGGGAAGGTTGGTATTGCTGTTCACTGAAGGTTTGGATGAACCCTTAAAAGGTTTGGTCAAATCCCACAAGCCAACTACATTAAAAGATGCAATGAGCTTGACTAGGGATCTCCAAAATGTGCTTCCTAGAACGAGATTTACTCCCAAGCCTGACTTCAGAATTGAAAAGAAACATTGGCAAAGAGATGCATATGATAAGAATCCATGGAAAGAAGATGAATATGGAAAGGATAAGAAAGAGGAACTATAGCAGGGAAGAGCTCAAAATGAAGAAATTGTGTTACTTATGCTTCCAACCGTGGGTACCAGGACATAAATGTGCTAAGGGAAAGGCCCAATTCATTGAAGTAGTTTGTGATGATGGGTACGAAGGGGGAATGGAGGAAGAAGGACATACTTCAGCCCAAGAAGAAGGATACACTACAGCAGAAGAAAGGAAACCAGAGGTGAAGCATCCCACACCCACCAAAGTAACAATGGCAGTACTTTCAGCAGTACCTCGCTATCATACTATCCGATGCAAGGGTATGTACAAGGACAAAGAAATTTAGTTTTGGTAGATGGAGGAGCCACCCATAACTTCATTGATGTAGATAATGGTGGAGAAAAGGAAGATACCTATTTAACCATTCGATGGCTTCACAGTTATCATTCCCAGTCACAACACATTGGAGTGCAAAACATGGATTCCACAGCTGCAAGTCACTGTAGGTAATTATACTTTTGTTGATAGTTTTATGTGGTTGATGTTGCTGATACTAATGTGGTTTTGGGAGTGCAATGGCTGTATTCAATGGGAGAGAATACAATAAATTTTCAAATTCCTGAAATGAAATTCCAATATTCAAAAGGAGTACTAAGGGTTGTGAGAGGGCAACACACCTATCCAAATCAGGTAGTTTCTTCCCACAAACATGAAGCACCGAGAATAGAAAGGCTTTGGGAGACATTCCTCATGGAAGGCCACTTGATAGAGGAGGAACAAGTTTTTAGCATGGTAAATTGATATTGCTTGAGGGCAATCAATCTTGGGTGGGGAGGACGGTAATGTCCCCATTTACATAATTGCATAGTGAGACAATCCCATCAATACTACTAGTTTCCTAGGTTGGATGGGCACATGTGGAATTGTAATAAGGAAGCTAATAAATAATGTTTAGACATTAGAAGGGTTCAAGTATTTAATAAATAGGTTGAATAAATAAATTCAAGAGAAATTCTACGTGGCAAGTGGTTTTGAAGACATATGGAGGATGTGGGACCCACATTAGCTTGACTTTTCAAGGACACATGGCAGCTCTCTCTTGCCAATTCGAATTCATGAGAAGGTGAACATTCTTTGGTGAGTTGGTAATTCCATACACATGGAATTGAGCATCTTAGGTCGAATTGGGATGGATTGGTAACCTCCATGGAAGAGGAAGAGTCAAATTGGAAGCTTATGGACACTTGGGCTAGATTCCCTAGCCCTTATGACAACAATGATGGAGCATCTATGACAATCTATGAAAAATTGAAGATTTGACCTCTAACATCTGACCATTATGACATGTCAGCCCCAAAAATAGGCTCCAAGAGGGAGCTCATGGGAGTTGGAGAAGCCAAAGAGACCCCCATTCAAATTGGTGGAAGGTGGAAGGCTAGGAAAGGTGAGACACATGTCAAATCTTGATCCCTTACCCTAATTCGAATTGGATTGAGTTTATGGATGGCTTGGGAACCTTATAAGGCTAAGGATGTTTATAAAATACATGGACAAACCGAGAGAAGAGATTTTTGATGATTTGAGAAAAATTGCATTTGTGAAGAGAGAGCTAGTGGATGACTAGTTTCTTGTCTTAGCCAATTTCGAGGGTGAAAGATTCCCATCCAAGTTGGTGTTTGGAGAGGCCACTCAGGTCTTTCATGGAGCTTTAATGGAGTTTTATTTGCAGGTATCAGCTACATGGAATCTCATGGTTTTTTTTAGTGCAACACCATCTCTCAACCATTTCCGGTTTTGAAGGCATATTCATGCTCCTTGAGGGGGGGCATTTTTGGTGAGCTCTTGTGCTTCTTGGGAGATATTCTATTGCTGTATTTATGATTGTAATAATCATTATATACTCTATTATTCATCTTCAGAAAGTATCAGGTCGAAATACCCATTGATTGTATGCAAAAATGTCGATTAATGAGCAAACAATGTCCATTTCCCCACTACATTGATGTATATCATTATAATGCTGATGATTTCGAATGAATGGATGATTATATGATGAATTTGTGACTAATAGACTGCCATGGATGTATTTTACAAGTTTCATGCACTATACTTGAGCATTTGAAGTATTTTTACTCAGTTTAGTTGCATTGGGAGAAGAAATAATGCCATTTCCCCAAGGGTTGAATGGGTGATTTTTGCAGCTGAATGGGAGAGGGTTGGAACATTATAATAATCAATTAATGGTGCACATGAGACCTTAATAAAATTATTAATACATTCCCTACCTCTGTTCATAAATTTGAGTGAGTTTGGAAGCATTTGGGAGGCCATTTTTGGTGTTACCCAGGGGGGATTTGATGCACAAATTACTAGTTAAAATCCCATACATTGACCAGAATATAAATCAAGTTTGCAGAAGTATTTTGAGGGTTATAAATCATCCCTGAACCTAATATTCAAGTCTAAACATCGTTCATATACCCTTACAGAATATTTGGAAGCATTTGGGTTAATTTGGAGGCCCAAAAGAACAAAACTAGTCAAAGGTCGAAATTGGGGAAAAATTGGAAAATTGGGCATTTTTATAAAAATTGAAAAAGGGACATTACATCACCCAACCAATAGAGAAAATCAAGTTGACACAATTGACTATAAACTATAAGGTTATGGGTTCTAGAAGAGTACCTCTTTCAGGTCAATACATGGTAGTCATGGTTGTTATCAACATTATAATTGACTAGATCTCTAGTTAGAAACTCACTGGCACCAAAACCCACTTCCTCTATTGTCCACGGCATATTTTCTTCTTGTACTTCATTCTATTAGAGAGATAGAGAATCTATCTACTCTGAACCAGATAGTTAGTACAAGGTTGACTAATTACTTCTGTGAACCTTGGCACTATAAAGGAGATAGTCTAAGCCCTCAATGATCTGTCCTCCAATCCGAGAGAGGTATTTTTTTAGGGAATTTGAAGCCATTACTCTAAATCCTTTCGATTTGTTGTCTTTAGCCCCGAAATATCTCATCAACATCTTTGTTCAATCTCCTTTCCTTGCATTCCATAATAGACTGCATCTCACACTATTTTCACCAATCTTTGCATTTTTTAAAAGAAAGCATTGCAGTAGGATAGAGTGCACATCTCTAAATCAAGCCATCCTCTTAACAAATTTCAAAATAACACTTAACCCAAGTTGTGCTAAAAAGAAGACTACTTCGTCATCCTAAGCAGCATTAAAATCAACATCTGCATCGTGTATCGGATTCCCTCCCAATCTATGAATACACCCACTGTGAACAAACTTGCAGTGAAAACTGCTAAATTTTCTAGACATGTGACTCCTAAATCACGAGGTAAATTAACAGAATTTGTTATTGTTTCATTACTCAAACAACAATACTAAATATCCATTTCAACTAGCCCACCAACATTAATATCACCAACCACATCATGTACCGGCCTTCTTGCCACTCCTTGAATAAATCCATTTCAAAATACATTCGTTGGGAGGAGTTCTCCCTACATGATAAACATACTAGTTTCCATACTCTGCAACAAAGTTTCAGAGATCATATTGTATTGCTCCAAACATTACCATCAATATTTCCTCCATTTGTTTGATGACAACATGCTTGGGATGTTCTTATCTCAGCAAGAGATGGAGAAACAATGTGAATATAGTAGATTAGTAGATGACATAAAGGACTAAATTTTAATTGATGTGGAAGGTAAATGGAAAGTGTTAGGATTTTTTTTTCTATGCCTGTAAACTCTAGCTACCCCACCACTATTTGACTGGGTAACCACTTTATCTGACAACTAGAAAACCATAGACCCACCTCCACCTTAATGTCGGTGAGGGCACCCCATGGGAATAAAATTTACCATGAATGAATATGAATGAGTGGGATCTAAAGGCAAAGGAAATATGAATATGAATTCGACCAAGAACTCAAGATATATTCATGAATCACATAAAAGAAAATGGATTGAATAGGATTCTAAAGTGGAATTACATCAATATTTTGAATATGATTATATCGTAAAATGTATTAAAAATATGGAAAAATAATGAAGTGGGTAGAATATAAGTGGGGGGATTACAAAAATGTCATTTTGCAAGATATGAGTAATGTTAAAAATAATATCACATCTAAGTTTAAATAAAAAATGCGGGGCGAGAAAGAATTAGAGGTTAACAGAAAATTAAGGTGCTATAAGGAGGTCATTAACCATAATCTGGAAGATCAAAATTATCTCTCTGTTTTAACTAGTTCAAAGAAAAAAAAATTAATATAGCCAAGATAAGAACAAATTCTCATGAACTTCATAGTGAAACAAGATGTTGGACAATTCCTAAAACACCATGGGTGGAAATGATTTGTCATCTATGTGAGACTACGAGCATTGAGGATGAAAGTCACTTTCTGTGCGTACACCTACATTAGATTGCCACTTCAAAATGTTTGTTACAATACAAACCTCTCTAACCTTCTAACTTATCAAAACTATGACAATTTAGGAATGCTTATTTCTAAGCTTTTTGAGCATAAAAATACAATTTTACAACAATCCAAGTAATCCTCTTAATGTTTCATAAACGGAAGTTGGTCTCAATATATTTTAACTTCCATCATCATCATCAAGTATGGATATTCATAGTAATAAGAAAATATATGTCGTATGAGTATTATTTTTTATTTTATACATACTTTATGTAAAAAGATGAATGTTTGACGTTTAAAAATAACTTATGAGTATCTAGAAAGAGTTAATTAGTTAGTTTTGGGATTTAAATAATATTAATTTAAAAATAAAATAGAATGTCAAACTAAACAAAATTATTTATTTGTTTAGGTATTTATATTATTTTATATATTTTTAAAGATGTCAAAGTTATCAAAAATATAAATGATGGTGATCATTATTGTTTTTAAAGATTAACCAATTTTATTTGACAAATAAAATGAATTTGATTAGATATTCTTCAGGATGTCATTTCTATATTTGAATATGATGGAAATGAAAAATATCGAAGTAACTTAGTAGATTAGTTTGAATGGTCAAGTGCTTTGAGCTTCATGTAGGAGGTCTTGAGGCCTATCTCTCATAGTGGTTACCCCTTATTGCACACCTCACTCGACATCCCTCGCGGGTTAGGCACTAAAATTAGTGTTTGATGGGTTTATACTAGGTACCATGTGTGAAATGTGGGGAATTGTGCCATGGGATTTCCCCACAACATTTTCCTTGAAAAATAAACAAATGACCAAAGTCATTAAGATTTTCTCAAGTGAGGAAGTATTGATGAGTAATTAAGTTATGAAAGGGTAAAAGTTATTCCTTATATTATTAAGTGTAGGGAAAGTTAAAAGGAAATGGTGTCCATCCTTTGCTTTCTTTGTATCACAAACTTTACATATTTTATCATCCCATGGTGTTTTTGAATTAGTCCATTAATTGGTTTAACTATGGATGTTATGAGCATTGGCTCAATTGTGGAAATATTTATTTTGTTCTTGAAGCTCTTAATGTTGGAAAATTAGTTATGATTAGTGAAATTAGGCAACCTTTGTAGTATTTCAACTTCCTCTTATTAATGATTCATTGTGATTCTAGATCTTGACTTTAAAATGCATAGGGATGTAAGATTGAGAATTGTCGATATTAGTAATTTGATTGTCTTCTTTTATGTTCCAATAAATAAGTCAATCTTTAGAATCTATATCACAACCTCTTTAAATCTTCCGGCGACTACTAATATTTATTAAAGCAGTAACATGGAGCCTATCTTTGTCCTATGTAAGCAATTTATGAATGTAGTCCAACTATCTAGTCATAGCTTTTGAAATTACATCTAGCTTCAATAAAGAGAACGAGGCTAAAAATTTTGCTCAATTTTATTCCAAGTGACATTAGAGATGCTACAAGTCCAAACTTCATAACATAAAGAATAACTGGGATAACTAGGTGTTGAAAATAATGATTTTTTTTAATCCCGATACTAGAGTTAAAAATTATATACATATTTTTTTTTATACCACAATAAGCTTTCCAACTGTTCTCTTCTTGACGACGTGGTTCCAATTCAAATGACAATTGAAATCAATACCTAAGTACTTGTAAGAATGGACATATTCATTGATGTCATCACCATACAAAATCAAAGGATAAATTACTTTCTTAGATTTAATTATCATAACCTTAGTTTTGTAGATCTATTAATGGTAAGTTCATAATTTTACATAATTGTAGGAGAATGTTCAGTTGCTTGGGAATATATTTAATAGTTTTACAAGGAGAGAAATATTATTAGTGTAAGAGAGAAGGGCGGAAAACATTCCTAACATGTTAATATCAATGCATCCTTGCTCTTCTAAACATTGCTTAGTTTTGATATAGATACAAAATAGAGTGGTAGAAGCAATCACCCTTGTTTAACACCAATATTACAATTAATGCACATTGATCATCATTATTACCTTTCATCCTATCTATAACCATTTCATAGAGCCTAATCATAACATTGTCGAGATTGAGAGGGATCCCAATTTCTTCCATTCTTTTCCATGGCTTGGTTCTAGGCACACTGTCGAGATTTTCTAAAAGCAATGGAACAACAAATGATAAATTCTTTTTTTGTCTATTACAATCAACAATAAATCTAAGGAAGACAAGGTGATTAATTGCAGCGTGATGGACGTTCTTGATGCATTGTGTCCTTTAGCCCTTTTATTAATGTCCTCAAGATTTTCATTTATTTTTCTTTCAAGAATCAATCCAAATAATTTTTCTAGAAGGGGGGTAATCATGATAGTTCAAGAAAGGTCATCCTGGTTTTTGGATTTAAAAATAGGGAAAATTAAACTTTCAGGGAATTCTTTCTTGACAACTTGATTGTAAATATGCTTAATATGAGGACCAAGTTCAAAGTCCCAAGCTTTGAGATCTCAACTTGTTGTTCTTCAATGTTTTTAGGTTTTCCATTAGTGAGCAATCAATGTCATATTTTTATCCTCAATTGAGAAAACCTTAGTGCAATGAGCAGTTGGGGGGACACATAAAATTGGTTAATGTAGCAATTCAGTCATTTATGTTAATATCATGCTAACCCAAAATATTTTAGGATCTCTATTTACATAACTCTACAAGTCTCTCTTGATTTTTGGTTAATTATTGATTTTTTTCTTTTTTATTAAGTACTTATAATATTAATCTTATTTGTCCTTTTGATCTCATTAGATGTACTTCTAATATCCCCTCTTTTAATATGTTCTAGGTCATACTAATGGTTCAAACGATTACGTTTTCCTTTAATACACAATTTTTAAGAGTACTTTTCTAAGCACAAAGTTAGATTTAAAGTGAAATTTTTTGTTATAAAATTTAACTTGTTTTATTTTTTCATATCATATTTGAATAACTCTTGTAAATTTTTGAGAAAATGGGAAGCTTTTTCATTGTCAAGGAGGACTTGATTTCCATTATTGTGCAAAGTGGTTTCCTGAAGGGTCATATCTATATTTGAAGTTACTATGATTGAACAATGAGTCTCCGAGTGTGGTTAATCATCTTTAAATTGATTTCTCAAAGGTATATTGATATGGCATATTCAAGACACTTCTACCCTTCCTATGAATCCAAGTCATATGGTTAGAATCATGCCCATGTTGGAACTCATTACAAATGACCAGGTCATGGCAAGAATTCATCCTAAGAAGCTTAGTGACATGCAAGTTCATTCCTTATCTTTTGAGCTTCTTTATATTTAAGACTTGATTAACATCATCTCTATCCACAAAGCATTGAGATTAAAATTATGAGTTATAATATTGGATTGAGCCCTACTGATTCTAGCATTAAAATTTCTCAGAAGAAGAATATCCCCTTTAGCTTTCACGATAAACAATATCATTCTCTAAGTTAATAAAATGGTGGTCCACAAGATTAGGCTTCTTGTAAAAGGTAGAGTTGAAAGGGGCAAAGTAACAAATAGTAAGAAAAATGATATCATTGTATACAAAGTGACATTAAGTCAAATGTATTGGTTATAGGGATTGATTTTATATGCTTTAATATTTGAATTAAGCTCCTTCTTCATGTAGAAACAGATACCACCCATTGTTTTGTGTATTTACCTTTTATTCCAAATTGAGAAAATAGTATACCATTTAAATTGAGGATATGCATTTCTTCATGCTCCCATGTTACAACCCCATGTTACAATGAGCAATATAATATTAACTTAGGTATGTATGAAACTTACATTTTTTTCCTTATTTGTTACTTTCAATACTACATCTTATCTTCAATATTTTGAATTCTCTTTGCTTTCAAAAGCCCTAGGTTTCATTTTTTTTGTATAATGCCTAATGAGTTGGGTAGAACATATTCATCAATTTTCTCCTCTAGCTCAACCATGATAAGCTTTAGAGTTAGTGCGTTGTGTTTGTGCTCAAGTTTGAGAAGCTTATGCATTTCCTCCTTGATTGTTTGGATGCCAATGTTTGTCTTTTGGAATGGTGAGGAACAAATCCTCTCCTCAAGCTCCTTAATTTTGAAGTCAACAATAGTGGTATGACTAGAGTTAGAAGATTATTTCTTTAAAAGCCATTTAATGAAGACACCAATTGGAAAGTTTCCCCAAATTATAATAAATAGAAACTCATATTCCTTCACTTAATATTATGTTACAGAGTTTTATAACAAATTTCTACATATTATATTGTTGATCTCCTCATAGGAGTAATAGGAGTAATGATGAAGTTCTTCATTAACACCCAATTTTATTTATAGATAAAAATAATCACATTCCTTTTTTTTCCCTACAACTTAAGTTTGTGCTTAGTAGACATCCAAATTATCACTATGGTTTGAGAGTATGTAACCACTCTTTTGTCATTTTAGAAGAAAACTAAACACCCTAAGATTTTGATTTTTTTATTTGCAATGTGGGATGGGTCACAATAATATATTGTATACTAACACCTATGTTATTTAATATTTTGTATAATTATAATATAGTGGTGAATACCTATGAAGTCTTCTTGATATTGTGCTTTTTCTTGCTATGGATTTAATCACATCCTCAATATTGTTGCCGTGGATTTCACCACATCCTCAATATTATTGAACATGGGCAAGATCCTTAACCTGTATTGCAAGTATTAGATCCATGTACCTTGATGCATTTTACAAATCATCATACACTTCAAATTTGAAAGGTATTTAGCAAAAACAAATCTACTAAAATTTCAATTTTATACATGGACATTTTTTCACTCAATTAGTTAAATCTTTTATATTTATTGAAATAAAAGTGAAAAGAAAAATAATTATAATTTAATTATTCTAAGAATAATAATAATAAAAATTCTAACAACTTAAAAAATTACTTAATTACCTTTATGAATATCTTATTACTCTAATTTTGCCATTTTCCAGTGAATCTTGAAGAAGTCACTCTAGTTTTACAATTTTGCCCATACATTATTTCCAAAAACAATTTAGTCAAAGAAAGGTCAGTGTTTACCATAATAACAATGAACCAGAGTTTGCAACAAAGTGCCTGCAGGAAGGAATTTCCAGTATAAATTAGCAATATGAAGATTGTGATGGGCTAGACACTACAACTTGAAAATTATGACTTGGACATGACAACTTACAGGTATGTTTATAAAGGCTTGCAAAGCAAAGATCAACTTGACTGTGATCAAGCATTCTGTATCTTACTATTAAATAAGAATTTTGATGTAATTTTATATAATGTAATTAACATAAATATTGAATGACATGTTGCAATTATGATGTTACGATGTTATGGGATTGAGGTTGAACCATATGCTCATCGTGTATGTAGCATGTTTTGTGAAAAGTTATAAACTAAATTCTGATAAAGTATACTCCTTTTCATTTTCTTGCTTTACATTATATTTCTGTTAGCTGTGAATTAGGAATGTAACGTGAATTACTTGTGCATTTCAGGTTATTGAAAGTGTCAACAATACTACACCCAATATTGTTAATTACTAAATACTCATCTAAGGAGTTCTAAATCACACCAATCATCTGCACCATGTTTTTCTATCATAAAAATTATTTTCATGTGAGAACCACCCTTAGTTAAGGATAAATGTGCAATTTGCATTCTTGCTCAAGTGCAGTGCTTCAAAAAACTATGAAGTGTTTTATATGGAAATAAAACTGGCGTTGATACTACATTTAGACTTATATTTAAATGGTCTGATCCCTGTTATAATGGAAGTTCTAAGTGGAAAAGATTTATATTTCCTCGTTTCTCCTTAACTGAAATAGGTCTGGGTGTCATAACCCCGGCCATCCTGCAAACTATCCCACAAAAAACAGTAGATCCAGAATTGGAAAGCTCTTTATTTCCTTTAAGAATGACAGTGTTGCATAATGAATAATAGCATAATTACAGCAATGACAACACATTTAGATCAATTTCTGTGAACACCTAACCGAACAGAATTCTCTAGGCTGCTGAAATTGATCACAGGAGTTCATTTAGTTGTAGTAAACAAATCCACAAAGACGCAGCTGTGAATATCACTTGAAAGTATTTGAGGCATATGGAAGGAACATGTCATTAAAAAATCAAAGAAAGCAAACGAATCGGTAAGTTCAATAAATCAAAACAACCCCATATTGCAAAAATAAAACAAAGACAATTAACCCAATCCGTGTTATTTTTAAATTCAAATTTTCCAAATAAGCATAATGATCTCAGTCTGGACTCTGAATGAGCTCCCACAGCTTCAATTGTAAAGTTCTTTCCAAATAAGTAAGGAAGCAGTTAGAAACTTAGACCATAATAAGCACAAACATAATAAAGTCCTAATAAAATAGCTTGCTGCTAACTTGTAATAGTTGTGCATAATAAAGTCCTAATACAATAACTTGCTGCTGACTTAATAATATTTGTCCAAACAGAGCATCCAGGGCAGATTCAGTTTGATCAGATATGTAAGATATAGAGTTCTTTGTCATAAGGAAATAAGAATGATTTTGATTAAAAGATAAAACAGTCCAAAATTTTTAGATGACTGCTTTCCTCTTGTTACTCATTTTTTTTCTCGTTTTCAAGTTGTGATGTTTGATTCCTATGCTTAGCTACTGCAGACAGATATATCGTACAGGCATTTGAATTTATTCACATTATGTAAATATGTCCTCCAAGCATTAGAGTATATTCACATTATCTGAAACATGTCAGATGTTTCTTAATGCATTTTATTCATCTGATCTCAACTTCAATTGAAAATGGTAAACCACTCATAAAATAAATTATATCAATCAGGTGATAATGTACAAAAAAAGTCTAAATGAACTGTAATATTTCCCATTCAAATTCCCGCTTTGTATTGCATCCTGATCTCATTCTCTTATTCTTTAAGTCTTAAGAGAAGCAACTACAGAATAAGTACAAGGAGATTAGACAAAGAAATCTGCCCAGATACAAATGCAAGCAGTCCATCCCCAAACCAATACGAATGGCTGCCTTTTATCACAGCAACTATTTGCCAGCACCTCCTTCAAATGCATAATCACAACCAAACCAATACAGCAAATCAAGTTGAGGCTATTTATGAGAAATGATAAGGTTCTGAGGCCTAACAGAGTACCTCTTAAGGTCAGCACTGGTTCAATCTGACTCCGTTGGATTCGTTATCTTTAACCCTGAAAGATCTGATCAGCAACTTTGTTCAATCTCCTTGCTTTGCATTCCAGAGTAGATTGCGTGTCACGCTACTTTCACCGACTTCTGCAGATTTTAAAGGAAAGCTTTGCAGTAGGATAGAGTCCACATCTCGAGATCAAGTCTACCTCAAGATCAAGTCTACCTCTTAACAAATCTCAACATTGCACTTGACCAAAGCTTAGCTAAAAAGAAGACTACTGAGTCATCCCAAGCAGCTTTAAAATCAACATCTGCATTGTGTATCGGCTTCCCTCCCAATCTATGAATACACCCACTCTGAACAAACTCTTGCAGTAAAAACTGCTAAATTTTCTAGACAGGTGATTCCTAAATCAAGAGGTAACTTAACGGAATCTGTTACTGTTTCATTTAACTCAAACAGCGATGCTAAATAGCCATTTCAACCAGCCCGCCAACATTATCATCACCAACCGCATCATGTAGTGGCCTCCCTGCCACTCCTTTAATACGCCCATTTTAAAATACATTCGCAGGAAAGAGTAGTTCTCAGGCTGATAAACAGACAGGTTCCATACTGTGCTTGCAAGCTTTTACAGTAAAGTTGCAGAGAGCATATTGTAGGGCTCCAAAACATGACCATCAGGTTTTCCCTATGAAACTCAAATGTTTGAGATGAATGTAAGTGGTTGTTCTCTTGTCATCTACTTTTTGTCAGGCCAAATCTTACTTGATACGGAAGACAGATGGAAAGTGGTGGGAAAACCTTCATTGCATGAATATGAAAGTAGGTAGATGACAGGGTGAGGAAATATGAACATTAACATTGCATGAATATGAATATGAAAGTAGGTAGATGACAGGGTGAGGAAATATGAACATTAACACTGCATGAATATGAATATGAAAGTAGGTAGATGACAGGGTGAGGAAATATGAACATTAACATTGCATGAATATGTATTTTTTGTCAGGCCAAACCTTACTTGATATGGAAGACAGATGGAAAGTGGTGGGAAAACCTTCATTGCATGAATATGAAAGTAGGTAGATGACAGGGTGAGGAAATATGAACATTAACATTGCATGAATATGTACTTTTTGTTCGGCCAAACCTTACTTGATATGGAAGATAGATGGAAAGTGGTGGAAAACCTTCATTGCATGAATATGAAAGTAGGTAGATGACAGGGTGAGGAAATATGAACATTAACATTGCATGAATATGTACTTTTTGTCCGGCCAAACCTTACTTGATATGGAAGATAGATGGAAAGTGGTGGAAAACCTTCATTGCATGAATATGAAAGTAGGTAGATGACAGGGTGAGGAAATATGAACATTAACATTGCATGAATATGGATATGAAAGTAGGTAGATGACAGGGTGAGGAAATATGAACATTAACATTGCATGAATATGTACTTTTTGTCAGGCCAAACCTTACTTGATATGGAAGACAGATGGAAAGTGGTGGAAAACCTTCATTGCATGAATATGAAAGTAGGTAGATGACAGGGTGAGGAAATATGAACATTAACATTGCATGAATATGAATATGAAAGTAGGTAGATGACAGGGTGGGGAAATATGAACATGAACATGAATGGTAAAGTGGACCAAAAAGTTGTGATATATTCCTTACCTCATGGAGAGGGCTTTTGATTCCAATCAAATGAATCACGTGAATAGCATTGTGAGTGGGAAATGTATAAAGAATAAAGAATATAATACACGTATAAAGAATAAAGAATATAATACACGTATTTTGGACATAAAAGTTAGATATAAAAAATTTAAAAATCTAGGAGAAATGAAAGTTTACCTTAATCACCAACTATTATTTAAAGGAGTATAATTTTTTTTAAATAACTATATAAGTATAAAAAATAATAATTTTATTATTTTGTAGCTAAAAACATTTTATTGTAACCAAGATAGTATTTTTTTTTAAAATTTAATATAATATTTAAAATCATGACCTTATAATTTTTTTAACAGACATATAGTAAACATGTGTTTGTATCATCCACGTTATTCTCATGTATGAATGCCTAAATCAAAATTAAAAGAGTCTAGTACTCTAAGGTTGATGCTACAAAATCGAATTATAAAGAACATGAGCAATGTGCCCTTGCCAAAAGCCAAGTTGTGTACATCCCATGTTATCAAAGCCAAATATAAAGGAAGGTACTAAGCTGAAAAACACTAAAAATAAATAATGTTAAAAATAAAGGGACCACAAAGGTAGAGGCACAAAGAAAAAGTAACTCAAGATAAAAAGTGCTCCCTTTCATAAGGCACATGATGAAGAAACATCTATACCCCCAACTCTTTAAAGCTAAGGGGCTGACCTATTACACTTACTTGGTATCATGGTTAGCATGCAAAGACTTCTGAGTACCACATTCATTCCAATCAACCTCACTTGACTTGGGAATCTAGGTAATATGTCTTGACTTAGGGGGTTTCACATGTGATAAGTTTTAATTATTTCATGTTTTTTTAATATTTGAATGCATTTCCTATTTATATGTAGGATAACTCCCTTAGCAAATGGGCCCTCTAGTTTTTTCTATGACTCGACATCTATTTGTTGCACATATTTATGATGCCCAAACCTATTTTCATGAGTGACTTCCATTCTAGCAAATTTGTGGTACTAGAGTGTTTTCTTGCCACATTTAACCAAATTTTTTGTCATTTTCTTACTTTTTAACATCAAAATGGAGATAATAATCTAATAAAGTAGAACTTAGAAAATTTGTTGCAATGTTGACTAAAATATATAATTAAAAATTATACAAAATAAAGTTGAAAAATATAAAAAATAAAATTTTTATTTATTTCATTTTATATATATATATATATATATATTAAGTTTTACTATGTTCAACATAATAATATTTTTTTTTTGCAAATACCAAATAAATATGTAATAATAAAATGTACAAACAAATCATTAAGTTTTTGCTTCACATCACATAAATCACCCATAGGATTAAGCAAAAACTAATGATTTATGCTAGTTGATATATTCCTTCACGTGTAAAAAGTACTCTCTACTCTATATGGTTGATCTTTAAGATACCTCTTACCACCTAGTTTTTTATATAGAATGCCATACATAAATTATATGGAATCCCATAATTATGGTCGGAGAAAAAGAAAAGCTTACATGCTCTTAAACATCTTTACAAAAACAATTCTCAAGGTCCTCTTCAATTTGATGATCGACACGTGTACACAAAAAGGTTGGAGGAGATAACTAAATACAAAGGGAGGAGATAATTAAATATAAAGGGAGGAGATAATGAACAACCATACATCTAGTCATCAAAGAATTGTGTTTGATAGAAAGCGTAGTGACTAATAAACAATATAAACACCTTTGGTCGTCCGTCCATCATTAATAATTTCCAAAAAGCAACCATCATCCTGTTTAGCAATAGAATCCAATGGATATGCTTCAATAATTGAAAAATTCAAACTCTCTCAAATCAAATCAAACCAATTTAAAACATATGGATCTCCACAGCGTGGAATGCCTTCCATGAGTCACACCTCTTCACTATATCAAACAACACATGGTTGTCCACGTGGAAGAAGCACACACTGTATTGTGCAGTGCGTACACATCTATGTACTCTCTGCTCTCTTCGTGTCCAAGTTTCAAATTGGTTGTATTTTATATCACTCCATGTCATGGAAGTGGCGGGCTTTCCTACGTGGTCCATTCCCATTCCAAGTGTTTAGTTTTCATTTTGTTTAGCAGATGTGGTTGGGTTGAAGGTGGAAGTGATGATGACATGGACGATGGGACGATTGTGAAAAGAAGGAACATGGCCATGTTGTGAGGTGATATGGCATACACACATCTGATGCTTTGAAATATCTTAGTTTACATAAAGTAATGTTACATCAAGATTTCAATGCTAATTGTTTATGTTACATATGAGGTCAAACTTTACCTAGGATGTTGATGTTTGAATTATAAACTAAAATATTCAAATACATATATATGATTCAATCCCAGCCATGTGGCTCTTATAAAAAACCCAGTTGTCATTTATTTTTCATGAGTAGTTGGGGAGAGACACATCTTTCCCATGCAGGTGAGATTGCATGCAAGTGTGACAACTTGACAAAAATAGAGTGTGTTATATGTTGATTCCTAACTCTTAGATCGTTTTTTGCAGTGGTTCCTTCTACTATTTGAGTTACTTTCGTGGGATTTGGAACATTGTGAGTTTCGGCATCATAGATGGGACTTCCATTTCTGCACCTATGCCAAAGATTGTCGATCGTTGTATTAATTTCCCCGTCGTGGTTACTTGTCGGTCGCATCTTCTAGTGCTGGTGAAATTGTCAACTGCAACATGATGCAATTCATTTTATGGGAATTTGAGAAGGTGAACGTGAACTCCTCCTCACCATAGTGGAAGGAGATTGACATAATGCCTCCATCCATATGTGAGGGTGTTAACAAGAATCGCCCCTTTGATTGGATCAGGGTAGGAGTTGAGGATTGTGCGTGATTTATGGTCCATCTGGGTAAGGAAGCACTGGAGTTGGTTGTTTGCAGTGTAAGTGAAAATACTTTTAAAGAAGGAAGTAAGTGAGATGACTTGGTTTAAGTTGGGCCAGGCTGCAACCATTGGGGCAGCCTCTTTGGGCATTGCAGGTGTTTATAGGAGGAGAATTCAAATGAGAGATGGGGTTGTCCCTTCAAGAGATGTGCATGAGTCTGCATTCAAAGGAAGCAGTCCCAACGGTCCTCTAGACATTGTCATCATTGGAGGGGGCACTACAGGATGTGGGGTGGCTTTGGATGCCGCAACTTGTGGTCTATGAGTTGGGCTAGTCGAAAGAGATGATCCTCATCTTGTATCTTCTGTTCATAAATGAGACTTATACCATGCACTAAGCCTTTTCCCTTTAGGTTGGTTCCCCAACCAAGCTGTTAACCGCTATGCAATGCCCCTTGAATTCGTTCCAAACAAAAAGCAACAAAGTTAACCTCGCTCCCTTCTGAGTCTTTCGCACCCGAAAGCAGAGAACTAGCTCTTGTACATTGCCTTGTCTAAATATAAGTGGTCAACCATTAGCCCAAACATAGCAAGAAGTCCTTCAAGTTTGTTCGAGTGTGTGGCCTTTTTGATGCCTGGGCATGTTGGAATGCTAGGCTGCAAACAAGTTACCCTCTTTGTGGAAGATGGATCTGAATTTATATTAAGTTCGTTGAGAGCTAAACTACCTCTTTTAGAAGGATTTCCAATACCTGTGGGTTTCGTCCTCAATACTTTCTTTATTTTTTTATTGGCTTCAATTTATTTTCATTCTATTCGAAAATTGGAAGGATTTTTTGCTTAATCCGATTCAGTTCCCTCGAGTTATCACTTCCTTCCTCATGATTTCTCTTAGAGGACTTCATCGCGGTCCACCAAGCTTATTCATGGAGGTGAGCATATTTATTCTTTCTCCTTTTCATTCTTTTGATAAATTTGATAATCTAATTGTGTTGGGTATGCTTCCTAGTATATAAGACTGGGTGATATGAATATATGTTGATAAAATGTGAATACCTGCCAGTAAAGCTGGTGATAGTTGCTAGCATATAAATTTAAAAAAGCATAATGTTTTTCTTTTGACTAGATGCAAGATTTCGCAAACAAAATATGGATCAATTCGATTTTTCTCTTTGACATGATTTAGAGAGTTCTGAAAGTTGTCCAAAGCATTGAGAGAACATAGGCCTAACCCTACTCTGTATATTTTTAATTCCATCAAACAATTGCATAGAGATTTTCCTAGTCCAACATATGGGCTGCTTTTCAAATTTTTTGAATGCTTTCATAATGCTTAGAGGGATTTTGATATTTTGAAACGAGTTTAGAGAGGAGCTTGAACATTACGACATACCTGTGTTGTATGCACTGAAGATTGATTAAAGATCTCGATTATTGATATCCGTTGCCATTTTCCTGCATATTCACACACAACACAATTGCTGCATATTCACACAAAAGACTTTTCCTGGATTTTTTAAATTGTCTGCATTATTTTTTAAAATAGAAATGAAGATGTTATATTTTCTTATGCCAGCATGATTTCGAAACAAAATGATATACCTGCAATATATCTTGCAAAGTATTGAATTGCATTGTACCATAGAATTGGCCTACTGAAACTCCTTGCTTGAAGATCTTGCAAAGTATTATGTTCGATAGGATTTGACTAAATTCTTAATGGATATATTGCATGGGGATATGCATATGATATGTGCATAGCTTTACTATTGCACATCTCTGAGCTTACCAATATCATATCGTTCAGCAATAATCTCCATCAATAAATATTGGAATTTTGTAATAAATATGCAAGTATTGCATATCTTTGGTCCGATCATATCTCTCAGCAATAATAAGTACGCATAATAAATATGCAAGCACTGCATATCTCTGATCATATCTTTCAGCAATAATAAGTACATACGTGGCACATTTGTGTTTTTTTATTTTTATATTTCATTTTAAAATATTTTTATATCTCAATAATTTATTTGCACACCAGGGAAAAATGTCAAATCTATGTAGCTAGCCAATCAGAAAATAAGTTAATTTAATTTTAAAAATGTATAATATTATTTTTATATTTAAAAATTTTAATTTAATAAAAAAAATCAAGAACTTTGGTTAACACTAAAAAAATTTGAAATTAATTGAAGTCAAAATAGTTAT
This sequence comes from Larix kaempferi, assembly GCA_027924585.1. Classification (NCBI taxonomy): domain Eukaryota; kingdom Viridiplantae; phylum Streptophyta; class Pinopsida; order Pinales; family Pinaceae; genus Larix; species Larix kaempferi. The sequence goes on along the minus strand of BSBM01000372.1, from coordinate 11,604,038 downwards.
AGCTACCAATCTATCTATCGCTATATTTCCTGCGAAGCAGGGACTAATAAAATCATAGCATCAATTTAAGCTTAAAAGAATTTAATTTTTTATTTCTTTTTAGGTTTTAAAATAGGAATAAATTCTAAAATGTTTAATATGTTAAATTTCATTTTGTTAAAAAATTAAGTATATAAATAAATTAGTAAATATTTTTTCTTTAATTTTTTTATATGTATTTGGAATAATGGATTTTCCATTGATCAAAATTACTAAATTTTGTTAACCTTTTATTAAAGATATGAAACACTTAAAAGACATATTGATGATATAATAATTACAAATAAGGTTTATGTGACAAATAAAATGAATTTCACTAAATAGTCTCTAGGATGTCTTTTATATATTTGAACATGGTGGAAATGAAAGTACCAAGTAAACCAAGTGGGTTAGTTTGAGTAGTTGAGTGTTTTGAGCTTCATGCATGAGGTCTTGAGGCTTATCCCTCACGTTGCTTGCCTTTATTGCACACCTTACTTGATTTCCCTACTAAGTTAGGCATTGTAATCAATGGGTACCATCCACTAAATGTGGGGAATTGTGCCTAGGGATTTCTCCACAAGATTTTTCTTCTAAAATTAAAAGAAAGTAACAAGTCATTAAGTTTTGCGTATGCAAGGAGGTTTTGCAAAGTAATTACATTACAAAAAATAGGTAAAGTCTCTTATAGTATTAAGGGTAGGGCAAGTCAAAAGGAAATGATGTTCATCCTCAATCCCCTTTATATCACAAATTTACACATTTTTTCATTGCAATGTGCTTTTTTATTAGTCCAATAATCAATTTCACTATGGAGGTTATGAGCATTGGCCTTGATTTTGGAAATATTCAGTTTTTTCTTAAAACTTTCAATGTTGGAAAAACAATTATGGTTAGGCAAATTATGCAATATTTGTAGTATTTCAATTTCCTCTTATTTCATTGAGATAAGAGAATCCATCACAGGTGTCAAATTTGTAAGCAAATAAAACATGTGTGTTGATTTTTTGCAAACCCTAAGTTTAAGACTTCATAGATGCGAGTCCAACCTCAGGGGATCATTGTGCACTAAGAGGATGAGGAAGAAATGAAAAGAGACCTTAAATAAATATGGAGACCAGGACTAAGGGTTTATTGGGGGAGGATGACTCTTTTAGACACAAATAAATCCAAAGCTCATCTTTAGACTGGTGTCGAGGATTGTTTAAGGTGAGTTATGATCGACTTCTAGGTGTTGTTGGGTTTCAGCGTATCATTTATATTCTAAGTGTTGTATTGCTTATCAATTTACAAAACTTCTCTAAGTGTAGTGCTCTTCTCTAGATGGGTGGAAACGCGAAGGTGGGTAACACATTGGTGAGAATCGGCCGCCCAAGAACTATAACGGAAGTTATTCAGCCGAATAAGTTTAATTATTCGGCCGAATAATTTAATTATTCGGCCGAATAATTAAATTATTCGGCTGAATAATTAAACTTATTCGGCTGAATAACTTAGTATTTATTCGGCCGAATAACAATTAACGGGCCACCATCAGACCTAACGGTGGCCTCGATGTGTGTGCGAATTTTTTAGCCGGACGGAGAAAACGCACGGTGGTGTTCAATTATCCGGCCGAATAATTATTCGCCGAACACTTATTCAGTCGAACAATTGTTCGGCCGAATAATTGTTCGGCCGAACAATTATTCTGCATAAAAGCTCGGCTGCGGCCATTCCTGGTCACTTTTGCTCGACTGTGTGGACCCCTTTGGCCCTGATGGTGGCCCCGCCTCTGCGCCAACGGTCAGTTCTGCCACCTTTTAGCCTGTCTTTGTCTGGGTTGTCGCTTGCGAAGTCCGCCACCCGATTCGTCGACGCTGTGTTTCGCTGATCGCCAACCCTGCGTGTGAGGATATGCACCTTGGGTCGTTGTTGGTGGAGTTTTAGGCTGCTATACACCCGCGTTTGCTTTTCGCTTGCCTGCAACTCTTTCTTCCCGCCATCTTCACGTACGTGAGGTTTTGCTTGTTCTGCGGTGTCGAATTTTTGTTTCGGTGGTTGAATCCATATGGGTTAGGCTTCATCTGAACAACTAGTGTGTATCGTGCAGTTGCACATTTCTTGGCGGTGTTTTCTGGTCGGAATGATCTCCTGCCGACGTGCTAACAGCGGGGAGGAGCTGTAGCTACGACATATCGACTCGACGGTTTGCAGAGGTAAAACATTTTCTGTCGTTCGTTTGTAATTGTTCGTTTTTCTGTTTAAGTGTCTTATTTAAGGTGTTATTTTTATTGCAGGTTTTCGTTGTCGTCTGCTTTGATGGTTTAGTTTCGGCGTTTTCAAATTCATCTTCGGGCTTTCGTCGACCAGTTCTCAATTCGGCTGCGTCTCAAGAGGTTAGTAGAATTCTTTCTTTATTCGCCAGCTTTCGTTTTGCTTGAAGTCGTCCCGTCTGCTTTTGTGTCGGCTCTGTCCAAATGGTCAGAGTCCGTGAAATCTGCCTAAACGGGCAGAGGCCATGAATTCTTCCCAAAATTGGGTTGTTCATGGACTCTGTCCAATTGGGCAGAGTTCATGGAATTTTTCCAATTGGGCTGCTTTCGTCTCGGTCAAGCTTCCAATTGGACAGAGTCCATGAACTCTTCCCAAATGGGCAGAGTTTAAGGACTCTGTCCAATTCCGCAGAGTTTTTGCAATTTGGTCAAAGGGTATGACAAAAATGATTGAAATTTAATTATAAAAGAGGAGTATATTGAGTGTTCAGTTAGTAAGTCTTTTTAAATTGTTGGTTTTTCATGCGTTTATAAATGAATATAAAAGTAGAACAGTAATATTATTTGCAATTGATATATCCTGTTTATATGTAGGCTTGTTTTATTTTTTTGAATGTTGACAACATAGACATGGACAGAGTCCATGAACTCTTCCCAAACGGGCAAAGTTCAAGGACTCTGTCCAATTCCGCAGAGTTTTTGGAATCTGGTCAAAGTGTATGTCAAAAATGATTGAAATTTAATTATAAAAGAGGAATATATTGAGTGTTCAGTTAGTAAGTCTTTTTAAATTGTTGGTTTTTCATGTGTTTAGAAATGAATATAAAAGAACAGTAATTTTATTTGCAATTGATATATCCCTTTTAAATGTAGGCTTGTTTTATTTGTTGAACGTTGTCAACATGGACATGGACAGAGTTCATGAACTCTGTCATTATGTCCATGTTGACAGAGTTCATGAACTCTGTTGAAATGGACGAGGACAGAGTTCATGAACTCTGTCAACATGGACATGGACTGAGTTCATAAACTCTGTCTATGTTTACAGAGTGCAGAGATCAATGTATTAATTCTATTACAAACTGTGTTGATAGATAGCTATAGATACAACCAATCTTTAGACAATTAAACTCTACTTTTCATATAACAAAACTTTAAATGGACTTTAGGTACACGAAACTATAGACACGAATAGACTTTAATTTAGGTGTACTATAGTAAGTTTTATATAATCAAACAATAATAGTCATAGTCATTTTATAAACTGTTAGGTTATATTATGCCATAATGGTCTTGGGTTTTATTTTTGTGAAGGTGGCGATTCTTGGTATTAAGTTTTTCTTTGTTTGCAACAAGGCAAACTTGGAGAACATAATACCAAGAATCGTTATCGTTATCAGATTGAAATTGAAGACCATTATCGGACATGTCGAATTTGGGAAACATGTCATTTAACTCCAAACATAATACTATGAACGGTCAATTTTTTTTCTTCTATGGAATAATGAGAATATTTGTAGATTTAATGTATGTTTAAAGTATTAAAATGTCTTGATTAAATTATTAATTTAAGAAACTGAAAACCATTAAAGAACATGGCAAATTTGGAAAACATGCCAAACTCAAACATAATACCACATGAATTGTCAATTTTTATCTTATTTTATGCAATATAATGAAAAGATTTGGAGACGCAATTTATGTTTGAAGTATTAAAATATCAATTAAGTTATTAATAAAGGATTTAGGTTAGAAGTTAAAATAGGTTCATGAACTCATCCTTTGACATAAATAATTGAACCCTTCACTTAGTACTTAATTATATTGGTTCCATTCATTTTAAGCATCAAAAACACTTAGAAAATTGGTACATTAGTTCTTTACACATCTAACAATATTAGCTATACTCTTTTTAAGAACTATTAGATGATATTATGTAAATCTAGGTCCTTGTTAAATAACTTAGTCTCTTTAGTAGTTAGGGTTTAGAATTTGTAGAATTAACATGTAGGATTTGAATGTGTAATTAGTTGATATTTGTGCAAGTGTAGGCATTATATATCAAATGTAAAGAGAGGATTCTTTGAGGCGAAAGCGTAGGAGGTCTTCACAAACTTCTGGGGTTGGTGTTACAAGTGATAATCGGAGGTTGTCAACCTCCCCTCGGGATTCTAGTTTATTGTATAGATCACAACAACGAGGTGAAAGGGGTACAAATGATTCCCCTATATCTTCTGTGGGAGAACGTGGATCTCGACCCTCTATTGGTAAATGAATATTGATCTTTTAACATGTATATGCAAATTGTCTTTTTGTGTGCGCAAAATTTGTATTTGTGTTTAAACAAAACTTTATTTTCATTTGAAGCAGAGCATGGTTCGGAAGATGCTTGTAATTCTATAGGGAGGGAGACAGAGCAAGCAAGGGAGACGGATGACGGTGCAGAGCAAGGTTCTCAAGAGGCTCACCATTCTACACGAGGTGATGATGGTCGAGCTAGGACGCAATATGTTGAATTAACTGAGGGTTGTACACCCATTACAACATATCCATCTGATCTACCTCGGGAGCTTCTATGGGAAGGTGGTGATCATCAAATGACTCTTGAAAGATGTAGATCCCACTATGACAAGTTGCAAAATGATTTGTCTACTATGGATCTCCCTCCAGAGAGTAAACAAAGTTTGGAGATTGTTTTGGGATCATTGCAAAACTTCATTCAAGCATATCAGAATCTCGGACCAACTACAGATGGTTTTGTAGATTTGATGCGAAGACGAAGGGAACAAGTGATGGGTCCAAACAAATGGGATGTTGTGAAGGACAGAGTGACAAAAGAATAGGCCAAATCAATGTTTAATTTCAAATAAGGTTTGAAAAAAGAAATGTTGAAAGTGCAATATTTCAAGCATCCTCATCTTGCACATCTACTTTATGATCGGTTTCTTGTAGCCTATGGTCGATTTCCATGGAACGATGAGGTTTCTCAATATTTTGCTAGATTTTTTTATGCTGAGTTTTTTTAAAATATGAAGCCAGACTATACCATGTTCATTCAAAATTTTATGGATTTGGAAAGGGTCGAATATATGATCGAGAAGGTGCGCTTAGAGATCCTGCAACTCTTCGACCTCCACCCCAGATATCTCGTCCACCTAGGTTGGTGGCATTAAAATCAGAGATGGATCCCACATCTCAACTTGGGACAACCGCGAGGAATTTTGTTGGTGATGGTTTATCGTCAGTATTAGTGGGAGTAGATGTGGGTTTGGTTCGAGAAAGGGCTCGTTCCGCTCTTCGTCAAAAGTTTTTTTATAAAACTGATGATGAGATAGATGGAATGAGCATTGAAGATCTCAGGGCATATGCGAAGGTTTGTCGTGACCTAGCGGCTAATGTTATATCCAATGACACATTGAGTTTGGGAGAGGTTTGTTGACTATGATATGATTTGATTTTAATTAAATATTTTATTTATTTTGAATTGATTTTTTTTGTTACATTATATGAATGATAAATTATGTTTTTGATGTAAAGTAATAGGTACATTATGTAAATGTTTAAATTGGTTGCAGTTTTCAAGAATGATGAACGAACATTCTTTCCACATTTCAACTAGTGAAAATCTAGAGAGAGAGGCACATATTTATTATTAACATATTTGTAATTATGTTTGAATTTGATATATATATATATATTATTATTATTATTTTTTGAATGTTAATTTAACTATGCATCTTATTGTTAATTTGACTTATCCATGCAGGTTTCTTTAGATACGAACTTTATAAATGATTTACCATCTATTGTGAGCTAATGTTTTTTAATCTTTTTGTTTTAATTTTAACTTAATTGGCATAGTAATTTTTTTGGTTTGCATTATATGTTTTATTTATTAATACAACTTAAATTTTAGGGCGGAGATATAGGTTCTTTGCTTAATACAGCAGATATTGGTAGAGAGGTAATTTCATTTAGTGCTTTAATTTTGTTTACTGTTTTAATATTTTAATTTTTATGGATTTAGATTTATGAGATTCATAAATTGATTTTATATATGTTGCAGCCTGGGTCTCTCAAATCTTTTGGAGGCAAAGGAAAAACTCCTTTGGAGGATGGTGGTGGACAAACATTTAGAGAATTTGATGTAATATTGTTAATATTTGAATTGTTTTTTGATATATAAACTTTAATATTTTAATTTTCTGAATATAGTTTAAATAATTTAAATGATATTCATAATCTTTTTTTACACATGTTGCAGGGTGGGTTGAGTCCAGGGGAGGCTCGAGTGGAGGATAGCATGGTGGAAATTTTATTTTTATAGCATGGTCGACAATTTTTTTGTTGTTGATATGTATCTAGATTGGAAATATTTGTTTTGGACATGTTGAGGAGGTTTATTTTTGGACTAGATATATACATATATGGGCACATTGAACTTGTATGTTCATGAGTATTTTTTTGAAGATTATATACATGTTCTTTGAACTTACATATTTTGTGAATCTTGGTTTAAATGATCTAGTTTATTTTTGCTTATTTGATATATCTGGTGTGATTTAAAGGTTCAAAATATGTATTTGCATGTTTAAATGAATGAATGAATATGTAAAAATGAATATTAAGAACATGACATTCTTGAATATTAAGAAGTTTAAGAAATGTTATTTATGAAGTTTAAAAATGAATGTTAAGAACATGACATTCTTGAATATTATGAAGTTTAAGAAATGTTATTTAAGAAGTTTAAAAATAGATGAACATAGGTTTAAAGTTCATAAATGAGGAAGTTTTGATTGAAACATGAATGAATGATAAGATTGAATATATTAAGAACAATAATGTTATCTTTGAATGTTAGGAAGTTTAATAATTTGTTAGAAGTTTTGATAGAAATATGGATGAACCAAGAAGTTTAAAAATGAATGTTAAGAACATGAATGTTATCTTTGAACGTTAGGATGTTAAGGAATGTTAGAAATTTTCATACATGGATTAACCAGGAAGTTTAAAAGTGATAATATGTTGAGTTCAAATTTTAGAGATGTTAGGAAGTTTATGAATGTTTGAAGTTTTGATGAAAATATGGATGAAATATAAAGTTTAAATATGAAATTTAAGAACATGAATGTTATGAAGTTTTAGGAATATTAGAAGTTTTAATAGAAATATGGATGAAATCTAGGAAGTTTAGGAATGTTACGAAACTTAGGAATGTTAGGAAGATTATGAATGTTATATAAGTTTTGATGGAAATATAGATGAACTAGGAACTTTAAAATGAATGCAAAGAACATGAATGTCGAATTTTTGAATGTTATAGTTTTGAAAGAACATGAATGTCGAATTTTTGAATGTTATAGTTTTGAAAGAGATACATGGATGAATTAGGAATTTTAAAAGTGTTGAGTTTAAATTTTAGGAATGTTAGGAAGTTTAAGAATGTTGAAGTTTTGATGGAAATATGGATGAATTAAGAAGTTTAAAAATGAAATTTAAGAACATGAATGTTAACTTTGAATGTTATGAAGTTTTAGGAATAATAGAAGTTTTGATAGAAATATGGATGAAATAGGAAGTTTAGGAATGTTATGAAACTTAGGAATGTTAGGAAGATTATGAATGTTATATAAGTTTTGATAAAAATATGGATGAATTAGGAAGTTTAAAATGAATGTTAAGAACATATTCAAATGTTATCTTTAAATGTTAAGAAGTTTATGAATGTTAGAAATTTTCATAGAAATATGGATGAACTAGGAAGTTTAAAAGGGAACACATGTTAAGTTCAAATTTTAGGAAGTTTGAAAAATAAATAATATTATTTGTTCAAATTTTGATATATGGATTTTTAATTAATAATTCTTATTTTCAATGTTCAGGTACATTTGATGCGGCTGAAATCATGGCAAATGGGGATAACGGTTTTTTGTTTTTTAATCATGAGCGAAGATTACAGGATTGTGAAGTTTGTGTTAAATTAGAGCAATAATTTTAAACAACAATTTGATGAATTTGCATCGATTTTTTGTAAATAATCATTTCTCTAATTTAGCATAAGCTTCACAATCCTGGAATTTTTTCTTATGATTAAAAATCAAATGATCGTTGTCTCCATTTGCCATGATTTCAGTTATGTGAACTTGCACAAGCGATATTTTAAATTAAAGATTTGGGGCGGAGAGTGGCGACAATTATAGATCCGTTAGATCTCATCATTTAATTGGTTTAATAGACATATGGGTCCACGTGATTAAAGTATTTCAGACATCTAATTAAGACAAATTTTATACATTCAAGTTTTCGTTACCAAATAATTTTATATAAGCGATAGTTTAAATTAAAGATTCGGGGCGGAGAGTGGCGACAACCACAGATCCGTTATCTCATCCCTTAAGTGGTCTAATAGACATATGGGGACCCGAATAAAGTAAATTTCAAACATAATTAAGTCAAAAATTTTACACATTGAAGTTTTCAATATCAAATAATTTTTGAATTCAAATTTCAGCATTCTAGAATACGATTATTTAAACTTTTATATATTATAGTTATTTTCAAGATCATAAACATAAAAATACAAAAATATATTGTACACATTTGACAATGACATCGACAAAATCATTGATCTATTAATTTTAAATATATAGTTTTAAAAACATCGCAATGGAATGTCGTCTTCAATTATCCGTTCATGGTCGTATTTGGACAGTTTTCATTTTTTATTTTTTAATTGTTTTTTCGATGAAACTTGAAACAATTTTATTCGAGATACACATACTAAATTACTATATTGACAACATATGACATCCGGTTCATAATCCTGAAAGTAGACATAATTTTGAGTCATATGGGTTTGTTGAAAAAAATAACCCTTTAAAATGATGGATCCTCTCTCGTATGTATATCCGTTGTCATTGTAGTCTTCCAATAACTTCATTTTTCCTTCAATATATCGCATCAAATAATACTTCACATTTTCGTTGTTGTCGACAGGTGCAATCACAGCAAAAACATCTCCTGTGCAAATTACAATTGATGTCAGGATTTTTAGTTCAACTAAATTGACTAATATACATGTGTATAAAGTGAATGACAAGAATGAATAATCGACAAAACAGTGGTATTTGATCATTACCTTGTCTAACGAGATCTGAAATTCTGTCGCCATCAGATGATATTGCTATATCTTCTGATTCTAATTCTTCTATGCTTGCTAGTGGCATTTTTCCTTTAGGATTAATTTCTGTGTGTTTCCAATGTTTCACGTAGTTGTTCGTTATGTTTTCACAAACTTCTGTAGATTCAATATTTTCAGTGCAAATATGGCAAAAGCATGATTGCTTTCTACTGTCAAATGCATAAATGTTTTGGAAGGCTTTTGTTTGAATAGAATGAAAATCTCTAGTCCCTTGTATGGTGCTAGCATCGTAGGGTATTGATCTATTTATATCTTTGATCCCAACATGCCAAAAAAACCTAGTAAACAAATGACAAATTTTGATGTTAGGTACATATACTTTTTTTTAAATTGACTATAAAATATAAATTAAAACATTTGTGTGTACATACCTGCGCACATTTTTTGATTGTTGATTATAATCATGGTTTAGATGTGATTTACACCATTGGACAACCTTTGCAGCTGAATGGAATCGTGCAGAACTATGGTTCATTTACCATCTTCGAAGTGCTCTTTTTACACATGCTCCTGCACCATCATGTTCACTTTTTCCATGACCAGTTTCAAAGAAATTCCAGTGATGTTTAATGTTCAATGCTTTATGAAGTCGACATAACCAATAAAATGATCGCGAAGATTTAAATTGTCCGGCACATCCATCTGACCATATCCAATGCTCATTGAATTTAATGTTACGTTCCTTTAGTGAATTGTAGAAAATACTTTCAATACAATGCTGAACAAAATGTGTATCGTGTGTACGATCGTCGCTGATATAAAAGTGATATTCTTTAATCACATCTCGATTGTCACACGTGCTTTCAATGCCATCAACATCTTGTTGAGAATGTCTATATAAAACATGGACGAATATTGAAACTTGGTCAGAATGATAGTATTCACTCTGTATCTCTTTTTGTGCAGCAAATGTATAATTTTTTGCATAGTCAACCACTGACAAAATTGTTCCTGGTGGAAAAATTTCACGAGACTGTTTGAATTGAAGGTCTTGCCATCGTGCTCTATGTGAATGCTTGGTGTATTTATAAATTTCACTTTCGAATTTCTTGAGAAAATCTGCCATACCTATTTTATCTTCTCGCAAATCAATCCTTTTGGAATGTACATCACTAGTACTTGTAATGTATTCATATCTTTTCCAATCAACGGTGACATTTGACAATGAGTGATCATCAATATCGATAGGATATTTATTGTGGTATAAAACCAAATTTTCACAACGATTACAATGTTTTCCATTGACACATTTTTTATTATAAAATACTTCATCGTGATTTCTCTCACATAGGGTTTGAGATATGAATTCACGTATTGTAGGCGGAGGCAGTGAATTTGTCCAAAACATTTTACCAAATTCAAGAAATGTGTCTTAATATAATTGGAATTGCACATGATAACGACAACAACATGTGTCATGGATAGTAATAGGTCTAACATACCATGGTTTTAGTTGCACAAATGTAGTGATTGACACATTAATTCCACGATGATCTTCCTTGAATTTATTGAACAATTGTACTTGTGTCATATCCATTATATGTTTTGGACTGCTTACATATACTCCTCGTGATACTCTTTGTCGTATTACATCTCTTGAATTTGGTGAAACTCGAGCATGTGTCAACCAATATTCTCATACAATATCTTTAACCCCTGCTCCCATTCTATCTTTGTAAGGCTGTCTACAAATAATTGCCCAGCAAGCAAGTTCATCATTTTCATCTATTTGCATTCTGAATTTGCTATGTCTGTATAATGTCTTTCTTGAGGTTCCAACTGCTTTTGCTAGATGTGTTGTCAAACGTTTTTGTTTAATACTAGTCAAAATAATTGCTGTATGAATTGCTCTTCGTGCAACACTAATGTCTTTCTTCCTAGATTTTTCAAACTTTTTTATTGCATCACCTATATTTTCTATCACATTATGTTTTAATTTCGACTCTTTGGTCGCCTTGTAAATACCCAATAATGATGTAGCATCTTCTAACTTCTTGGTCACTAATAAACATCTCAAAATTTGTGCTTGCCTGTTGCTGAATAATTCTTCAGAACATCATCATAAATTTTTTGAGCCCGACATCGTGCAGCCTGTATGGGTATTTTTTTTCCATATTTATTGCAATCAACGTTTTCTAACGTTTCATCATCAATGGTGAAAGTACCTATATATCAAGATAAATTTAATTTAAAACATGCATCCAAAAATACAATTCATTATAAAAAATGAATTTGGAAAATACATTCAATATATACATACCTTGTCCAATTTTTGGTTCTTGAACTCAATTTTCAATATTGACTTCATCGACATTAGTATGTAAATCACTATTTGCATCTTTAACAATGGTTTCTTCAACTTCAATTTGTTCCTCTTGTATTCTATTTTCAATTTCCATTTCATCGACATTATCATGTAAAACTGTATTTGTATCTTCAATAATTGTTGCTTACGTTTCTGCAAGGCTTGCTTTGTTGGCATGAAATTTAAGTTTTTTCTTTTCTCTATTATCATCATCATAAACACGTTTACGATCATATTTTCTTTGACGGTTTATCTTACTGCCCATGATTGTTTAATCTATAAATGATAAATTAAAGAAGATCATCATTTTATTGTAAATAAACAAAATGAATATTTAAAAACAGTTACGAAATTTATGAACACATGAACTGAAATTTACTTCACCTTATCAAAATCTCGTACTTGAGTCTTTTGAAGAAAAAGTCTTTGGAAACAAGTTTCTTTTGAAAAGAACCTTGTTTGAATGAAATAAGAACTCTTTGACAATAAATCACCTTTGAAAAAATCCCATTGGAAAAGAATAAGAACACTTTCAAAATAAATCTTCTTTGAAAAAATATCTGGGAAAAAGATTTTGTAAAAACTTTTGCAACGAAATAACTTTTTTGCAAAAATAACTTGGGAGACTTTGAAAAAATCACTTTTCAAATAAATCAGAACGAAAAATATATCTTTTTTGTAAAAATAACTTGAAATTAAATCTTATTTGCAAAAATGCCTTGGAATAAAAACTCTGTAAATGCACACTTTGGAAAGAAACATTTGCTGAAAAACCCATTAGAAAAGAATAAGAACACTTTCTAAATAAATCTTCTTTATAAATCCACTGAAAAAAAAAAATCTTTGTAAAAACCTTTGCAACAAAATAATTTTTTTGCAAAAATAACTTGGGAGACTTTGAAAAAACCCATTTTCAAAGAAATAAGAAGGAAAGAAACGTTTTTTGCAAAAATATTTATAAAAAAAAACTTTGAAAAAAGTCATTTGAAAAAATCACTTGAAAAAAGAAAAAAGAAAAAGACAATTCATTTGAAAAAATAACTTGGAATAAAAATCTATTGCAAAGAACTAAGAAGTATAAAAGCTTGGAATAAAAACTTATTTTGCAAAAATGCCTTAGAAAAATAATCTTTCAATGTATTTCTTAGAAAGAAGTAACAAAAAGAATACTTTATAAAAAAAACTCTCTTTACAAAAAAGCTTTTTAGAAAACCCTTGGAAAAAAAACTCATTGCAAAGAAATGAAAAGTGCAAATAGTTTGAAAAAAATATTTCATAAAAAAAAACTTTCTTTGCAAAGAAAGACTCCTTAAAAAATCCTTGGAAAAAAACCCATTGCAAAGAAATAAGAAATGCAAAAAACTTGGAATAAAAACTCCTTTTGCAAAAAAATTCTTTCAATGTATTCTTTTGAAAGAAGTAAGAAAAGAAATACCTCATAAAAAAAACTCTCTTTGCAAAATAAGTTCCTTAGAAAATCCCTTAAAAAATATTCTGACCAAAAAGTATGCGAAATTGAAATGTGCGAAATTAATCGAAATATTTAGTTTTATTTATATAAGTGTAGAAAATAATTTATTTATTTATTTATTTTTATTTTTTTCCGGCCGACGAGTTTTTTTTACGTTTGGTTATTCGGCCGAATAACCAAACGTTAAATTGACGTCGCCGTTACGGAAAACAGTTATTCGACCGAATAACCTCTGAAACCTGAAAATCTGATTGCCACTCACAGTTTTCAGGTTTCTCCATTTTCGGAAGGTAAAAATGATCTGTTACACTATAAGGCGATTGTCGGGCTTGATACCATTAGTTTCGTTATTGAATCTACTTTCCAAATATATAGATTTCTTTATGTATAGGTAAGATCTGATATTTGTAATTGTTTGTTTTCTTAACAGGTGTCGAGTCTAGTTTCAGTTCTTTCAAAATGCGGTGAAATGAAAAATCCATAACTTTAAAAATACACCACGAAAATATTTGAGAAAAGTATGGTACAGTTAATTGGCGTGTCTACTTCAAAAGGGTATTCATATAATTTTTAGTTTTATATTCAGTTGAGAGAAAAATGTTGCGACAAAATATATGTTGAAAATCGACAGGGTTTCCCCATTGATTGAATTCAAATAAATATAATAAGTAGTATATAGATCAATTTGCTACAAACTTATAGTCATGCAGTAGTATATTGTGTGTAGATTGTTGTAGCATATTTGTTTTTTGCAAAAAACAAGTTTAACAACGATTTTAGGTGTGCGACAAAACATGACTATTTTGTAGTCCTTTCGTTTTATAAGAACACACTGTCAAACATTTGTCGAATCGACATATCAAATCTCAATATAAAAAATTGAAAAAAATATGGATAGCAAGCTAACATAATTCTCTAAAAGTTTGCTTTTTAGTGAAAAGTGAAATTCCAAACAAAAATATCACTTTTATTCGCCCAAAGATGGAAAACATGAAAAATTCAGAATTATTTTCTCATGAAACCCCCCAAAATAGACACCCATCTTCATGGATTCACCCATATACTTTTTTTGCATCTTCTATGTGAATGTGGTGAGAAGTGTTGTGAAAATGCTTAACAAGAGTAAATTTGTAAGCTCTATTCATGGTTATATTCGTTGTGTTGTCTTTAAGATGACCACTCTAATGTTGTTCATTTTAAGGATACGAGCATAGTCAAATCTTGACTATGGTCTCTTTGATATAAGGTAAAGAGATTGTTGGGCCATCCATTTTTCTTTTTAGCTTTGTTTATAGCCTTCCTAGCCTACCCATCACGGTAACTGTTCTTTTGAAAGGCATTCTGGAGGTGTTCCAATTCTTCTTTCAAGTGATCAATGTCTGATATTCTTATAGGTGACAAGGGTGTGTATGACTCCTTGTGTTTGATAAGGATGGTGGTGAGAATATTCATGAAGGTATCTATCTATATGTGTAGGATTTCTATAAACCCTACACCCAATCTTTCCATCACCTTTTTTGTTGAGCATTACATCTAGAAAAGGTAGTTGATTGTTTTCCTCTAGTTCAATGGTGAATTTGATGTTCTCTAAAAAGTTGTTGAGGTGATCCAAGAATTCATCAAGCTTCTCTTTACAATGTCTCCATTTTTCAAAGATGTCATCAACATATCTTTTCCAAGCCTCTGGTGTGTATGGTGAGGAGTTTATGGCCCTTATTTAAAAATGTTTCATGTAAATGTTTGCTACAACTAGAGACATTGGGGATCCCATTGCAACGCCATGAGTTTGATCATATATTCTTTCTTTGTAGCTAAAGTATGTTGACTTGAGACACACCTTCACAAATTCTAAGAATTCTTATTTTTTTCAAAATCCCTAGGTTTTCGATTTCTATTTTTTTGTATGGGTAGAACATATTCCTCAATTGTGTCCTCTAGATCAACCATGATAACGTTTAGAGATAGTTCATTGTGTTTGTGCTTGAGTTTGAGAAGCTTGTGCATTTCCTCCTTGATTGCTTGGATGTCAATGCTTGTCTTTTGGAATGATGAGGAACAAATCCTCTCCTCAAGCTCCTTAGTTTTAAGGTCAACAATGGTGATATGACTAGAGCTAGAAGATTATTTCTTTAAAGCCATCATCATGAGGATGTCAATTGGTAAGTTTTCCCAAATTGTAATAAACACAGACTCATATTCCTTCACTTAATGTTATGTTACACATTTTTATAACAAAATTATGCATATCATATTGTTGATCTCCTCATAGGAGTAGTGATGATGTTCTTCATTAACACCCAATTTTATTTATAGATAAAACATAATCACATTCCTTCTTTTTTTCCTTCAACTTAAATTTGTGCTTAGTAGACATCCAAATTATCATCATTGCTCGAGAGTCTATGCCCTTTTACTTTTATCAATGTTAAAAGATAAATATGAAAGACTAATATGAAGTTGGATCAATTAAAGTGCAAACAATATGAAATTATTTTGTATAAGAATATATTTTCATGATGTCATTGCATCACAATCTTGGTTTTTGGTTGTCTTGTAATTAGTGGACATCTTAGTTGATATTATAATTAAAAGGCGGCCTTAGTGGTTTCTAATTAATGTGACATGATTATAAGGTGGCTTAATGGTTCCTTATTAATGTGGTAGTTAAGGTTAATTAACCTATAAATAATTGTTATATAAATGGGTTTTGTATATCATTATAACATATCGTGTGAGATTATTTATTTATTGATCCCCTCTATTCGACTATCACATGATACTTCCAAAAAATCGAATACCTTGAGCAATTGCTCGCACAAACATATCACAAATCAACACACCGATGTTTTTACAAGGTTTAAACTCCCAAAGAGGGAAACACTCCACGGCCCCAACCAAATAGCTACTTGAGGCAATATTATTATGCTAAGAACGTAATATTACAAATGAGCTTCTCATAATCGATCAACTAGCAAATGACCCTCCATGCTCTTTAAATAGAGATCATGGACCAATCGGGTGTTAAGCCATGGATCAATGGTCACTAAGATCGAGGAGAAGATGAATCGTCATATTACTTTATGTCAAAAACATATCATGACGATTGGATTACATATATACAAATGCATACTAATGCATACTAAAGAAACACACTTTACCTAACAGATATATTATGACTATGACAAGTTGATCTTAACTAACTCCTAAGTGTCTAAATATCCTAACGCCCTCCGGGTTAGGCTTTCTCAGTTTACCATGAATAATAGGAAACTACTTTAAGAGTTTACTGCAAGATTATTCCTTAAAAAAGCATGTGTCTATGACAAAGAAGTTGATGTGACCACTCTTTTAAGCACTTTGTTTTCTTTTAGATCCATCCGCCATTGTTTAGGTACAAAGGTCAAGTGAAATTTCCAAATATTATGTATCTTAAATGTCATTTTGGAAGAAATTGGTTAAATACCATAAGGTTTTGAATTTTTTTATTTACAATGTAAGATGACCCAATAATATATAGTATAACTAGCAACTATGTCATTTAATACTTTGTATAACTATAATATAATCGTGGATAGTAAAAAAAATTGTTCTTTTTTTTTCTTCTTGAAATAATAAACATTGCCAAGTTATCTAATTTTTTCTTTATTAACTATTTTTAGTATTGAGCTTTTTCTTCCCATTTCACCACATCCTCCTCAATGTTATTGAGCTTTTTCACATCCTCGTCAATATTATTGATAACTCGTATGGTTTTGGTTTTAAGATAACTCATATTGTTTTGGTTTTATAATAACTCATATTGTTTTGGTTTTAAGTAAATGTCCTACTATAACTTAATGATTTTTTAACAAATTATTTTAATTTTACAATTTTCTAGTGAATCTTGAAAAGATTCACTTTAGTTTTACAGCTTTACCAATGCATTATTTCCAAAAACATGTTAGTCAAAGAAATGGTTATGTTTACCATAGTAACAATGAACTAGTGTCTGCACAAAGAAATTTTATAGCAATATGAAGATTTCCTAGTGACTACAACTTGCAAGTTATGACTTGGACATGACAACCTACAGATATGTTGATAAAAGCTCGCAAACTAGAGATCTAGTTGACTGTGGTAAAACAATTTGAATTTTACTACTAACCAAGCATTGTTGATATAATTTTACATAATGTAATTGATATACAATATTGAGTGACATGATGCAATTGTGGTGTTAAGATGTTATGGCATTGAGGTTGAACCATTTGCTCATCTTTTATGTATCATGTTTTGGAAAAAGCTATCAACAAAATTTTGATTCCCTTTTCATTCTTTTTGTATATATATATGATGTGATGTATGATAGAGTATAATCTTTTTTCATTTTCTTGTTTTACAATATATTTCTGTTAGCTGTGAATCAGGAGTGTAAAGTGAACCACTTGTGCATCTCAAGCTATTGAAAGTGTCATCAATAATGCACCCAATATTTTTAATTACTAAATACACATCTAAGGAGCTTTAGATCACACCAATCATCTACACCATGTGTTTCCTACAATAAAATGTAAGAACCACACTTACGTAAGGATCAGATGTGCAATTTGCATTCTTGCTCAAGTGTAGTGCTTCAAAAAAAACTATGAAGTGTTTTATATGGAAATAAAGCTGGTGTTGATACTGCATTTAGACTTATATTCACTATAATTGAATTTTAAATGGTCCATATTATAATGGGATTTCTAAGTGGAGAGGATTTATATTGCCTCGTTTCTCCTTAACTGAAATAAGTTTGGGTGTCAAGTTATTTCCCAATCACAACCCCGGCCTTCCCCCAAACTATCCTAGAAAAACAATAAATCCAGAATTGGAAAGTTCTTTATTTCCTTTAAGAATGACAGTGTTGCATATTGGACAATAACATAATTACAACAATGACAAAACATTGCAATGAGATTAAACACTTATATCAATTGCTGTGAGCCAATTCCTATGAACATTTAACTGAACACTCCACTTCCAGACCGCTGAAATTGATGACAGGAGTTAATTTAGTTGTAGTAAACATATCCACAAAGATGCAGTTATGAATATCACTTGAAAATATTTGAAGCATATGGAAATAACATCTCATTCAAAAATCAAAGAAAGCAAACGAATTGGTAAGTTCATTCAATCAAAACAACCTCACATTGCAAAAGCAAAACAAAAACAATGACCCGATGTGTGCTATATTTAAATTTACATTTTCCAAAATAATCATAATGATCTCAGTCTAGACTTTGAATGAGTTCCCGCAACTTCAATTGTAAAATTATTTAATCTAATCAGGTCAACAAATTCTAACCATAACATAGTATTTGACCAAGTCAGTAAATCAAAACCAGAACGAAACACCAACTATGCAAGGAAACAATTAGACCATCATAAGCACAAACATAATAAAGTCCCAAGACAATAGCTTGCTGCTAACTTAGTAATATTTGTCCTTAACAGAGCATCCAGACAAGATATGGTTCAGATTGATCAGAAAGGTAAAATATAGAGGTCTTTGTAATGAGGAAATAACAATGATTTTGATTAAGATAAACACTCATAATTTTTTTGAAATGACTTCTATTTACGATATTCCTTCTTGACTTCTCAAATACTTCATAGAAATTATTGTTTCCAATAGCGAGGAAATATAGAGCCATCTCCTAAAATCCTTTATACCCAATGCTCCTAGTGCGCTTCCTGATACATTGAACACTATCTCCAAAACTATCACCACCCACATAAAAATACAAGTAGTGCATGCCCAAACCAAACCATACCTGTAGTGCCCCTAGACTACTGTAGACATTGAGGGCACTTGCTTAGTGACCCGACTGTTTGAAACATTAATAAAATAATCCTTTGATTTTATTTTGAGTATATTTATGATTACGATTGATTGTAAATCAATAAAATAATGATTTATGTTTGTAAGAAATGTGTGTAGCAATAGGTGAAACGGTTCACCGAAGGACACACAAAGGAATATGAAGGGTCGTAGAGTACGGGTAAATCACACACAGGGGAAGCGACGACGATGTCGACTCCCAACAAGAATACCAGGCATGAGCAGATAAGCATTGATCCGCTTGCTTAAGAGGAATGCGTGAGGGCGTACGAGGTGGGCCACGACGGAGTTGGTCACGTACGAGTTGAGGGGCGCGCAGTGAGAACGAACTCACTCCTCAGCGCCATTAGTCCCTAGATAGCAGTAGACGGAGGATGGATGGTAACGATTCCTAAAATCCCTACAAGAGTTCCCGCAAGTCAAAACGGAAATATGGTGGTAGAAGGACCCAACGATGAGGTACCCTGTCGAGAACGGAAAGAATGGACGCAAGGACCCAATGAGGTGGTACCATGTCAAGGAATGGAAACCGTGGATGATTGGACCCGACGGAGTGGTGCCATGTCGGAGAATTAAAAATTAAGGAACCAGGAGCCCAACGACGCGGCACCGTGATCCTAGTGAGTTTGGTGGTTAAATTAAAATGCATAAAACTTAGGAGAATAACTCTAGATTATTACTTAGCAAATGCATAACAATAGCTTATACATTTGCACCTGAATAGTTATTTTTGTTGAGCATTTAAAATAATAGAAATTATTATTTAGGAGCAAAATAGATTAGACACCTAGTCAACTAAAAGCTAGGAGTTGATTAAAATATCTGGGGGACAAACTAGAGCAAACTTAGGGATGTAGGTGCACTTCCCAGAGAAACTGACACTTGGATGGGTGAGTGTTTTAATTAATTAAATAATTAAAAATATTTAATTATGCATGAAGCGACATGTGTCGCAAGAGATTTCCCTTTATAAGGAAGGCTTAAGGAATGGGTAAGGGGCCCATAATTTGGACGATTGTCGTAATTTTCGAATGCCTCAAAGACTTGCTGCTATCTAAGGGTTGGGCTAAGAAATCCTGGTGGGAAGGGAAACCCAAGCTGGATTTCTGAAAAACGTGTGTGAGCTCTACGACCCAAAGCTCGGGGGAGGCCATGCGATTGAAAGCAGGAGCCTATGGTTGGGTGGCGGAGCTAACGGTTGCTTCGCCTACGGATAAACGAGCTTTGCTGGTTATGGTTATGGTTTGTTTTAATTTGCTAGTTATTCATTTATTTAGTTTATTTATTCAGTCGTTATGCTTTCTAATCTCTTTTGTATCGAGTGGTTGAGTTTCAGGTTAAACAGGAAAGACCCTAGAGGAGGGGCATTACATTTGGTATCAGAGCCGGTCGAGCCTTGAGGGCACCGGACTCATATTATTTAGGGGTCTTCGGTAAACCATGCAAAATAAGGAGTGGATCAACAACAGCTTTACCAAGGACTTCATCAACAGTTTGAGCAGCGATTCAACAGGTAAACGTTCGCTCAAAATGTTATTCATTTTAGTTATTCCATATTAGATGAATAATTACAGCTTTAATACACTGAAACTTATTTCCGTGATTACGGATCTGAATTTTACTTCTACTGTAAATGAGAAAATCGCTGGGTATTTGTATTATACGCATTCTAGATTTCATCATTTTAAACATTGTAAAAATCGTTGTATATCATACCCTGGAATTGTGCAATCAAAATATTTTAATTAAGAAAAGTCATTGTGCATCATATGGTAGACATTCTGGATCTGTACATTCGAATATTTTTATGAGAATATCGTCGTGCATGGAATACTGCATTGTGATCCTGTGCATGTGATTTATTTTGAACTGAGATTAATGCTGTGTATCGGAACGTTTGCATTTCCGATCTCTGTGTTATGAAATCTTTAACATATGAAAACGTTGTGCTATGAAATTTTGCAGATTGTTCTCTGTTGCATATGAATTATTTAAGGATTGTGAAATCGCTGAACCGTGATCTTAATGGATCTGTAAGTCGACCTTTGGTCACCATTTCTGCATTTCTTTTTTTTTTACCTCGTTGTGTTTACCCTTGCTTGACCGCGAACTAAGGCGTTTGGGTAAGATCAATTGAATACACGCAGCAGTGTATTTCTGGGGTATTTTCCTATCCTGTCTATCTCTCGGCTTGATACAGTATACCCTTTTTGCTCTGTATTCACAGTTGAACCAATTCTATGTCCCCTTAGATACTCGGCATCCTCATAGGGTCTGCCTTTAGTGAATGGCGTAGTTGTTGTCTAGATCTTGTATGTATCCGGAGCGAAAAACGACACCGCTTCTTTCTTGGGCCTCTGCGTTGTAGTTAGCATAGATCTCTCTGCTTTTTAGCTTTACGATCAATTCGGATAGGAGATCTGCTCTGTATAATTGTTTATTCCTAAAAATGTCTTTTTTTATTTATTTATCTTTCTAGTAGTAAAAGATATGCTCCGATTACCTGTAACATAGACCCTGTCTTATAGAATAGATCGATCTCTTTAATTCGTTATTTGCGAATAGGATATATGTTCCTAACCTTGGATGAAATCCAAACCTTTGTGTTATAGTCGCAGTTGTGTTTATTAAAGAAAACTCAGAGTATTATTATACAGGGCCATGCTGAAAAACGTGGACCCTATACAAATCTGGAATTTGAGATCAGTGCATATAACACTCCCGATTATAACTGTGAAAAGGGCAGATATGAATCTTACTCCGTTTTGTTGGAGTTAAACACTGGCGCGATCTCCACTTGAACTGAAGATGCGGTAGGCAGTCACCAAGTTTGTTATGGTGATGTAAAAGCCATAACTTGGTGATCTTCTCGATTGGCGCAATATAATTTCTGATGTCAAGGAGTTGGAGTGACGGAGATAGTTACACATGAGCAGATGCCAGAGGAGAAACCCCCGGGATTTCGCGGAAGTAGAATCCATCTATGAATTTGTCTTTGTAATTATTCAGTGCATGAGTTTACTTAAATTAGGGAAGCTCTTTACACGTGGAGTGATATATATATACATATATATATATCTTGTTCGGTCTGATCCGTGAATGTTGTACACTGAAGTGAATTTCACACACTAAATTCTCCCCTCCCGAGTTTAAGAATTCACCATTTTATATATACTTATGGTGTGACACCGAGACCGCCCTTGTTGTATAGAGAAGATTTAAAATTATATATCTATATATATAAGAATTCTGTGTTACATCGAATCTTCCCTGTTCTTGTTAAGGGTGAGTCGGCTGCCACGATTACCAACTAAGATCTTAACAATAATAAATCTTCTCGGAGTTGTGCAAATCCTTGCGATTGTTTGTGCCCAGATATTATTTAAATTCCTGTACCCCCTCAATGAGTTCAACGAGTTCGTAGCTGAGTTGTTGGTATTTAGAATGGCAATATCATTGCCCTACCTACAATCCACGATCTTTCGGTTAACAAGCGGAGTTTAACTAGAAATTACACTGACATGTATCCTCATCCACCGTCAGTAATCCAAACTACTTGACCTCTGTCGTTTCTTTTAAATACGACCAGATACTGAGTCTACCTCTAAATCGGACGTGGTGAGGTTAACCAACCTTTAGTCACTCATTAACCTAAACTCTATACGTTTTCCAACTGGCACCTTTGTCGTGAGTTCCAAGTTAATGAATGTCTTTCAATTTCCAAGATATAACCTGGACGACCTACCCTAACCCCACGCTGTACCTGAAAGAAAATTTTGATGTTACCAGCTGGAGATCGCTGAAGATCATAACCGATGGACAAGATCTGCGCTTATGGGACATTACTATTTCAAGTCCAATACTATCTTTTCCATTGTGTATTATGTTAAATTAAAATAAAATTTATGATGAATTCGATGAGTCGCCAAGCCTTGATTAGTTGATAACCTGGTGGCATTCATTCTCCCACTCTTGCCTCGATATCGAAGAGCTATTTATGCCTTAAATATTGGGATCTATACATTATACAATTTCTGTAACTTTGCGAAATCGATAACCTAATATATATGTATGTGTTCTAGTAAATGCACATTGCATGTATACAGCTAAGTTATGGCATAGGCTCATAGATATTTTTAAAGGTTCTGTGTTCTCCCATTCACAATTGTAAATCTCATAATTTATTTTAATTTTGTATTTTACAAACCATCTGGAGTTTCCAGATTTCCTCATCATGGATTGATTGGATATAAATCGTTCAACTCTTAAAATATTTGTAAAATTGCCTTTAAAAACGGTGAGGATACAATTTGGAATTAGCTGGGCGTCTCTAGATCTCAGCATTTGAATTATAAATTACTCACTCTGTAAAAACTGAAGACTGATTAATGTTTCCGATCTATTATCTTGATGACATTTTATTTAATGTAAATTATCCGTGAGACTTTATTTGATTGACGTTTATCCAGATCTGATAAATCGATTCGTAATTGACAACAAAGATCCTCTGTGTATCTAATTCAAAGAATTATCGGCGTTTGCAAGTTATGGTAAATCAATTTTGTACTGTTGTTCTGTCTATGGATTTTGTAATTTCTTGCCTTATCTCCAGACCAGTGATAACTAAAAGTAAGTTCCTCCTTCATTAGTTGCTGGAATGATAAAAAAATAATTCAAACCTTCGTTGCCTCAGGACCCTTGCAGTCGAGGCGAGGTCGTATTCTCACCTATGTCAAGGAATAGAGAAAGTTTCGTTTCCTTGCTGAGCAAAACTCTTAGTGTAATGTATGAAATACCTATTTCCATAATTACTTTATACTATAGGTCGAATGGGGAGACTACTGAGTTGTGATCATTCCATTACCTGGGTTAAGATGATTAACATTTGTGAGTAGTAGGTGTTACCTAGAAGTTTTAGATATTTTTCATATTTTATTTATCAATACTTGAGATTTATGTTTGTTTATAATTGGAATTATATTTCTGGTATTTCGTAACTCCGTTTACACTCACTAGTGTTCCCACGACCATTATATCAGGAGTTGAATTGGGTTTAAATTATTCATTCATATTTTGCTAAAGCTTGGTGGTACATTATGCATTTAGGCGTGTATGAATTATCTGCTAAATTGATCGACTGGAAATGATAAATCCAGATCTATAGTTATTCTGTTTGTACTCTGTATTCGAATACTCTTACGGTGAATTTTATTTAAAACTGTGTTCTATTTCATTATTTTATTAAATCTTTGTTTTCCCATTTCGTCGAATGAGAAATGCGTTTTTCAGATTCCAAAACCATGATGGAGTCTTGGTGTACTAGTCCTTAAAATTTCGGTGTTTTATTTTGCGATTTGGGGAATGATTATGGTTTTGTGTTTGACTGTAGTTGATCTTCAAAATTTCTGTTCATCATATTGGCGTTTCTCCCCGATCTCATAACCCATTTAGTAAGCTAACCCTTTAAAATTCCTGTACCTTTATTTCGAAATTTTTAAACGGCATTCTAGATTTCTTGATGTGAAATGTAAAACTTGATTTTAAACCCTCTGTATTGATGTGTCGGAAACTATTTAGCATTTCCAGAAATTGTATCATGTTGCTACCAGGAAGGTTACACCGAGATCGAGCCTTTGTCTTAAATAGGTTAATTTCCAGAATTGTTTGTCTTGTTTCTCTGCTATAGTAAGTTTAATAGATATCAAGTCTCTGTTTTGCATAGCATCCCAGGTTACGTTTTATTCCTTTTCCATGGGAGTATCCAAACTTTGTTCAAACCCACGCTTATGGTCTCACTTGCCCTGGCAATACTTGAACACCCACATCAGTGCTGCGATAACCAGCCTACCCAAGTTTTAATTCCTAAACAGTAAACACCGCCTAACTCATGACCATAGAAGCCATATTGGAATTTGTTACAATGATCACGATAATCACGCTGACTTGATGATGTCTTCCACGGTCAGTGGGGTTACTTGTGCGATCACGAAGTTACTCCAACCGCATTAGATGGGCTACATTCCAGTCGCCGAGATATGCTTAGTTCAACTTCACTTGAAATCTAGGGATTGCTTCAGTAGCAGGTGGATCAATGGCTACTTGCTGTCGATTACCATTACCAGGGAGTGGGAGCAGGTTGGAACTTGATCGCCACCTGTCGAGAATTCCAAAAGGAGCATGAGCAAGGTATGCCACCAGCGACTTGGCATCCAGATGATGAGTTGGATCATATTGGTGAACCCAGCTGTAGTCTAAGTTATTATTCTCTTCCTTGTTTTTTTAAGAATGTTTATATTTCGAAGCTAAGAATTGGAATGTCGTACATTTAAAATAAGTCCTTTTATATTTCAATTAGAACATAAAAATGAAATGCTTTAGTATGTTTTGAAAAACAAAAAAAAAGAAAAAGAAGAAAGAATTGAAATAATGCGCATCCATTATGTTAAGTTATGTTTCAAAAGAATTGAAGTGAAATGTTCTACTTATGATTTGTAAAAAAAAAAAAAAAACAAAAAAACACCTAAAATGCATGGACCCTACATTTGGTACAAAGGATCATTTAAAATTTGTGAAGAGTATCGATACTGAGTAAGGTAAATCGTTTACCTAGTAACATGCATAATTAATATATGTCGTAGGTATCATATCTATAAGATGTCGAGAAAAGAAAACAAAGCTTGACTCAACTTAGTTAAGGTTGAAAGGGAGAGAATTAAAGTATAAAGGATTAATATGTTTTCTAGATCGAAGTATGTAGTTTGTTTAAGGAAAGTCCCTTCACTTCTAGAATTATTTAATTCAGTTAGTGGGGAAATGGTACAATAGATATAGGTTAACTTCTATGATACATTGATCTGAGAAAAGTAGTTTCATTAGTTGAATTATATGCATTACTGATTATTTATATGTACACTTCACTCATTTAGGGGAAAAATGAAAAGAGTTATTAAAACATATATAAATTATGTTTAATTTGTGGAAGGTATTTCTTCTCATTGAGATATATATACTTTGTCTTAATAAGGAAGGGGACTTTCATAAATGCACTTCTATAATCAAATTACAATGGTTATGTTTCATTAACATGACTTTTATATTATTGAGATTACACTCTCTATTATATACATGTATGTGTATCAATATAATGTCTTTTTAAATCTTGTTGAGAATGATTCTTACACTATTGAATTAAAAGGACTACATTTAAATAGAATGTAAGACATAGTTGTTGTGGATGTATCTGAGGATCGATGACAAGTAATGACCATATATAAATTTAAGAAAGAAGTGCTTAGATAATTTTGAAGGTGGGATGCTTATGATTTACTATAAAGAAGGAATGAATATAATGTTTAATAACAGGAGATTGTGACTTATGATGAGCAATGCATGGAGATCGACACGGAAAATAGAATAAAATAAAATAAAATTAGAGCTGCGGTTTTACTTCTTCTCCTTCGGCAAGGATACTTCCAGCTTCTCGAACAGACGATTTCAATTCCGGTTACAATTAGCGATGTCAAGGGAGAACTGTTGTGGGGATTGCTACACTATGAAAGGTACAATTTAGTTATATTACCAATTATGCGGTTTATACTTATATGAGGATAGAAAAGAAGAAATGAAATTTTATTATCAATTGTGGATATATTGAAGAAATGAATGTGAAAAGGAATTGAAAAACTCACCGTGGAAGCACATGAGACTTAACTTCGGGACAAAGTTTTAACAAGAGGGGGTGTATGTGATGCCCGCCTCGGTACCTTAACTGTTTAGAATAATGAGGTACTAGTTTTGCAATGAACTAGCTAAGTAAAACACGAACCATTTGAATTTACTGATTGAGAGAAAATGATGAATGAAATATATGCTCGACTATGTAATGCCCCTAAAATGACTATGGACTTTAAGAGCACCTGTCGAGTGACCCGGCGTAACAGACTTCAATAAAGTGGCCCTTCGAGTTAGGATGTGTCTTAATAAGGGAGAATCACCTGATGATGTGCATGACTATAGTTGATAAATAAATTAATGAATTGAATTATATGTGTGGACTGGGATAATTGATTAATCAGTTCTTGTTTAAATGCTTAGCCTTGATTGGTCAAGTCAAAGTATAGTAGGACAGCTACAACCCTAGCTTTGTGACTTGGGAGGACGCAACTGAGATGCGTCATAGCTTTCCGCATTTATTCTGAACTTCGGGACGAAGTTCTAAATAAGTAGGGGTGTATGTAGTGCCCCTAGACTACTGTAGACATTGAGGGCACTTGCTTAGTGACCCGACTGTTTGAAACATTAATAAAATAATCCTTTGATTTTATTTTGAGTATATTTATGATTGCGATTGATTGTAAATCAATAAAATAATGATTTATGTTTGTAAGAAATGTGTGTAGCAATAGGTGAAACGGTTCACCGAAGGACACACAAAGGAATATGAAGGGTCGTAGAGTACGGGTAAATCACACACAGGGGAAGTGACGACGATGTCGACTCCCAACAAGAATACCACGCATGAGCAGATAAGCATTGATCCGCTTGCTCAAGAGGAATGCGTGAGGGCGTACGAGGTGGGCCACGACGGAGTTGGTCACGTACGAGTTGAGGGGCGCGCAGTGAGAACGAACTCACTCCTCAACGCCATTAGTCCCTAGATAGCATGTAGACGGAGGATGGATGGTAACGATTCCTAAAATCCCTACAAGAGTTCCCGCAAGTCAAAACGGAAATATGGTGGCAGAAGGACCCAACGATGAGGTACCCTGTCGAGAACGGAAAGAATGGACGCAAGGACCCAACGAGGTGGTACCATGTCAAGGAATGGAAACCGTGGATGATTGGACCCGACGGAGTGGTGCCATGTCGGAGAATTAAAAATTAAGGAACCAGGAGCCCAACGACGCGGCACCGTGATCCTAGTGAGTTTGGTGGTTAAATTAAAATGCATAAAACTTAGGAGAATAACTCTAGATTATTACTTAGCAAATGCATAACAATAGCTTATACATTTGCACATGAATAGTTATTTTTGTTGAGCATTTAAAATAATAGAAATTATTATTTAGGAGCAAAATAGATTAGACACCTAGTCAACTAAAAGCTAGGAGTTGATTAAAATATCTGGGGGACAAACTAGAGCAAACTTAGGGATGTAGGTGCACTTCCCAGAGAAACTGACACTTGGATGGGTGAGTGTTTTAATTAATTAAATAATTAAAAATATTTAATTATGCATGAAGCGACATGTGTCGCAAGAGATTTCCCTTTATAAGGAAGGCTTAAGGAATGGGTAAGGGGCCCATAATTTGGACGATTGTCGTAATTTTCGAATGCCTCAAAGACTTGCTGCTATCTAAGGGTTGGGCTAAGAAATCCTGGTGGGAAGGGAAACCCAAGCTGGATTTCTGAAAAACGTGTGTGAGCTCTACGACCCAAAGCTCGGGGGAGGCCATGCGATTGAAAGCAAGAGCCTATGGTTGGGTGGCGGAGCTAACGGTTGCTTCGCCTACGGATAAACGAGCTTTGCTGGTTATGGTTATGGTTTGTTTTAATTTGCTAGTTATTCATTTATTTAGTTTATTTATTCAGTCGTTATGCTTTCTAATCTCTTTTGTATCGAGTGGTTGAGTTTCAGGTTAAACAGGAAAGACCCTAGAGGAGGGGCATTACAATACCAATGGTTTTTATTGTCCCAACTCCTCTTCAGATTCAATAATCATCGCCCAACCATTAGAGCAAATCACTATAGGGTTCTGGGGCTTAGAAGAGTTTAAGGTCAACACATATGGCAATCATGGGGTTGTCAACATTATAATTGACCAGATCTTTGGTTGGAAACTTACTGGCATCAAATCCACTTCCTCTAATGTCCACAACATAATCTCTTATTGTCCTTCTTGCTACTAGAGAGCTAGAGAAACCATCCACTATGAACCAGAAAGTTAGTACAAGGTTGATTAATACTGCTGTGAACCTCGGCACTATAAAGGAGGAAGTCTAAACCTTCAATGATATGTTCTCCCATGTGAGTGAGGTAGTTTTCCAAGGCATCTGAAGCCATTACTCTGACTCCTTTGGATTCGTTATCTTTAGCCCTGGAAGCTTTGATCAACAGCTTTGTTCAATCACCTTGTCTTTCATCCCAGAATAGACTGCATCTCACTCTGCTTTCACCAATATCTGCAGATTTTAAAGCAAAGCATTGCACTAGGATAGAGTCCACATCTCTAGATCAAGTCTTCCTCTTAACAAACTTGTAATAAAAACGATCAGTGCTGGCAAGCTTTTAAAGCAAAGTTACAGAGAGCATATTGCAGGTAACATGACCATCAAGTTTTCCTTTTGATTCCATTTCTTGATGAAACTCAAATGTTTGACATGAATGTAAGTGGTTGTTCTCTTCTCATCCACATATGGAGAAACAAAGTGAAGATAATAGATGGCATTCAGGGCCCAAACCTTTCTTGATATGGAAGGTAAATTGAAAGTGGTGGGAAAACGTTCATTGCATGGATATGAATGAATGTAAGTGGGTGACAGGGTGAGGAAATATGAACATTAACATGAATGGTAAAGTGGACCAAGAAATCGAGATATATTCCTTACCTCATGGTGAGGACTTTTGATTCCAATTGATGAGGTTAATTGAATAGGATTCTAAGGTGGAAATGTATAAAGAATATGAAAAGCAGAATATACGTTTTATATATATATATATATATATATACTTATTTTCTAAATGGTATATATACTTACTTATTTTATATAGAAATAAAATCATAGTATTAAAGTTAAATTTTATTTTATAAAAAAACTTATGTATATAATAAAATAATCTATATATTAGTAAATAATTTTCTTTATTTTTTTTAACATTGTATATAGATTTTCTTTATTTTTTTTAATATGTATTTGAAATAATGGATTTTCTAGTAATTATTTATTTGTTTATATATTTATTAAAGATGCTAAGAAATTAAAAGAAATATTGATGATGATAATGACTACAAATAAGGTCTATGTGACAAATGAAAGGAATTTCACTTCATAGTTTTCAAGATGTCATTTCTATATTTGAACATGGTGGAAATGAAACTATCAAATAAACCTAGTGGGCTAGTATGAGTACTTAAGTGCTATGAGCTTCATGCATGAGGTTTTGCACACCTCACTCTATGTCTATACTAGGTTAGGCGTTGTAATTAGTGTCGACGAGTTTATATTGGGTACAATTTCTGAAATGTGGGGAATAGTGTTGAGGGGTTTCCCATGATATTTTACTTCAATAATTAAAAGAAAGTAACAAGTCATTAAGATTTTGTATGCGAGGAGGTTTTGAAGAATAATTAAGTTATGAAATTGGGGTAAAGTTATGTCTTGTATTATTAAAGGTAGGGCAAGTCAAATGGAAATTATGTTCATCATCAATCTCCTTTGTATCACAAATTTACATATTTTCTCATTTCAAGGTGCTTTTGGAATAGTCCATCAATCAATTTCACTATGGATGTTATGAGCATTGACCTTGATTTTGGAAATATTTGTTCTTTTCTTAAAGTTCTCAACCTGGAAAATTAATTATGGTTAGGAAAACTATACAATATTGAGTATTTCAATTTCCTCTTATTAATAATTGCATTGTCATCTAAATCTTAACTTTAAATTTCATAGGGATGTAATATTGAGGATTGTCGATATTAGTAATTCGATGTTTTCTTTGATGTTCCAATAGTTTACCCAAGCCTTGGAATCTATAACCCAACCTCTTTAAATATTGTAGTGATTACTAATCATACTATTAGAAATAACATAAACCCTATCTTAGCCCATTTTAAGCAATTTGTGTTATAGTCCAAATATTTAATCATGGTTGTAGGCTATACAAAAGTACATCTAACTTCAATTAAGAGAATGGGGTTAGAAGCATTGCATTTAATTTTAAAATTATAAGTTATGAAGTGTTTTGAATTTGCTTAATTGTATTCAAGTCTCAAAAGATATGTTATAAGTCCAAACTTCACAACCTTTGAATAATAACTAGGATAACTAAGTGCTAACATTTTTTCTTCTTGTTATCCCAATCCTAAGGCTCAAAATTTCTACATTTGTTTTTAATATTGTCACATAGACTTTCCAAACACTAATGATTCTCTTCTCACTAGTGTGGCTCTAGTTCAAATGGAAATTGAAATTGTTACCTAAGTACTCGTGAAAATGCACCTCTTCAAGGGTGTCACAACCATACAAAATCAAAGCATAAATTATTTTGTTAAATTTGATTATCATAATCTTGGTTTTATTGATATTGATGGTAAACTCATGATTTTCGTAGAATTGTAAGAGAGCTTTGAGTTGTTTGTAAAGATATTCAAATTTTTTTGCAAAGAGAACAATATCATTAGCATCCCTCTCCTAAAAATTATCCAATTTTATAGATATAGATACCAAATAAGGTGGTATAAAGGGTCACCTTTGCTTAACACCAAATATTATAATTGATGTCCATTAACTATCATTCTTGCATTTCATATTATTTATAAACTTTTTGTAGAGCCTAATCATACCATCATGGAGATTAGAAGGGATCCCAATTTTTTCCATTTTTTTTATATAGCTTGGATTTAGTGTTAGTTTTTCCATTTGTTTAGCATAATAACATTAAACAATCTATCACTGAAATACATACAAGCACATCAAGAACAATTAACACAATATTTCTCTCGGGGAAACCACAAGGGATAAAAACCCGACAAAAAATTCCTCAATATAGATTTCACAAAGTACAAGATAAACCCCAAGACAAAATCAACTTCTCTTCTTCTTGTGCGAGCTTCTCTCTCTCTCTCTCACATATGCGAACTTGTGTGAGTGAGATGAGTGAATACAAATGAGCAACTCATCCTCTATTTATATTCTTCCGCTGAGGTGACTTTTCCCCAACTTGTTTGACTTGTCTTAACTGACTGGGCCGACTTGTCAATTACATAATATAATAATCTTTTATGGGTTCTTCTAGGCCGACACAAGACCTAGGGTTTACATTGACTCTTTCAATGACACTTACATTATCAATTACGTCAATCACATCTCCGGAAGGAGGAATACAATAATAAACAAATACATTTAGAGTATCTTCCGCAATTACATTTCTTTTAACTCTCCCTCTTAACTACGAAGGTATTATGCGGGCAACATCAACAGCTGTCCAACTGACTTGTGAATCTCTATATGTCGTAGGAAGTTTTTGGATCATCATATGTCTGGGGTATCATCAACATCATCTGTTGGAACATCATCATCAGCATCATCATCATTTGGTAGAACATCATAGTCAACAACATCATCATTTGTTGGAACATCACCATCAACAACATCATCATTTGCTGGAACATCACCGTCAGCAACATCATCATTTGTTGGAACAT
Source organism: Larix kaempferi (assembly GCA_027924585.1). Classification (NCBI taxonomy): domain Eukaryota; kingdom Viridiplantae; phylum Streptophyta; class Pinopsida; order Pinales; family Pinaceae; genus Larix; species Larix kaempferi. The sequence continues at coordinate 11,571,492 of BSBM01000372.1, read as the reverse complement.
CACCGTAAAAAACATCATCATCGTTTGTTGGAATATCCCTATCAACAACATCATCGTCTGCTGGAATGTCACCATCAGCATCATCATCAGTGTATGAACACTGGAACAACATTAATCATCAGTTGAAAAGTACTGGAACAACAATCATCAATAAGTGAATATTGGAACAACAATCATCAGTAAGTGAATACTGGAACAACAACAACAACCATCAGTAACTAAATACTGGAACAACAATTTCAATCATTAGTAACTAAATACTGGAACAACAATATCAATCATCAATAGCTAAATACTGGAACAACAATATCAATCATCAATAACTAAATACTGGAACTCTATTAGTCAACAAGTACTGATATTCAGTCACCTCAGGATTGGCATCAATAACCTAAGGACTGGAACTCTATCACTCGAAAAGTACTAATCTCCAATCACCTTAGGAATGGCATCAGTCACCTAAGGACTTGAACTCTATCAGTCAGAAAGAACTGATCTTCAGTCACCTCGGGACTGTCATCAGACACCTAAGGAATGGAACTCTATCAGTTGGCAAGTACTGATATTCAATCAACTCAGGACTGGGATTAGTCACCTAAGGATTGGAACTCTATCAGTCGGAAAGTATTGATCTTCAGTCACCTCAGGACTAGCATCAGTCACCTAAGGATTGGAACTCTATCAGTTGAAAAGTACTGATCTTCAGTCACCTCAGGACTGGCATCAGTAACCAAAGGAATGGAACTCTATCAGTCAGAAAGTATTGATCTTCAGTCACCTCAGGACTGGCATCAGTCACCTTAGGACTGGAACTCTATCAGTCAAAAAGTACCGATCTTCAGTCACCTCGGGACTGACATCAGTCACCTAAGGATTGGAACTGCATCAGTCGGAAAGTACTGATCTTCAGTCACCTCAAGACTGACATCAATCACCTAAGGACTGGAACTCTATCAGTTGGAAAGTACTGATCTTCATTCACCTAAGGACTGGAACTCTATTAGTCGAAAAGTACTGATCTTCAGTCGCCTCAGGATTGGCATCAATGACCTAAGGACTGGAAATCTATCAGTTAGAAAGTACTGATCTTCAATCACCTCAGGACTAGAATCACATCATCATCACTCCCTCTTTCAAGGGAGTCCTTTCGGACCACACCAATCTTTTCTCGAAAGTATTCAAACTTTATGCGAGACATAAGCTTAGTCAACACATTAGAAACCTGTTCCTCTGTAGGAACATACTTGATCTTTACAACTCCCTTCTGCACCATATCCCAGATATAGTGAAACTTGATCTCGATGTGCTTCGATCTATCATGGAACATTGGATTCTCTGTCATCTTGATACAACTCTGGTTGTCATAGAGAATATCAATAACATCTATCTCTGCATCGAACAATCTTGCCAACATCTTGCAAAGCCACATTGCTTCGCTACAAGATGAACATGCTACTACGTATTCAGCTTCTGCTATGATGAGAGAAACACAGGGCTGATTTCTACTAAGCCATGAGATCATACGTGATCCCAAACTAAAGCAAAATCCTGAAGTGCTTTTTCTATCTTCGACATTTCCAACCCAATTTGAGTCTGTATATCCGTACAGTTTGGACTCACTATCAGAAGCATATATGAGCCCAAATTCTATCGTACCTTTTTGGTACCTCATCACATGTTTTGCTGCAATCAGGTGAACATTTCTGGGCTCCACCATATACTGACTCAAGGTGTTCATAGAAAAACATATGTTGGGTCTGTTATTGGTCAAGTACATTAATGACCCAATAATCTGTCTATACATCGTGACATCTACTATCTTTAATGAAGTATAATTCATGAGCTTCAAGTTTGTCGCATCGGAGTAGTCATGGACTTACAATCCAATTGTGTATTTTCCTTGACTCAGGAAAATCTCATATGGAAACTACCATACTTCAATACCTAGAAAATAGTGCATCACCCCAAGGTCTTTCATCTCAAATTCTGCAGCAAGCTTCTTTTTACATTCAGTGATGGGATTGTCTTCTCCTGTCAGGAACAAATAATCCACATGCAATAGTAATATCATAGGTTCATCATTCATGATCTTATAATAAATATTAGAACCTTCTTTACTCTTGGTAAAGCCTAAACTCATCAGGAAACCATCAATTCTTCCATACCATGCTCAAGGTGCTTGCTTCAACCCATACAATGCTTTCTTCAGTTTACATACATGTGTTTTTCTGTTTTCTGTTTCAAATCCTTCTGGTTGTTCGATGCATACTTCTTCTTCTATCTTTCCATTTAGGAAAGTTGTCTTTACATCCATCTAATGTAACTTCCATTTCATCTTAGCTTCCAAGGAAAGGATGGTTCTAATTGAGGTATATCTATCCACAAGAGAAGAAGTCTCCTCATAATCAATTCCTTCCTTCCGAGAGAACCCCTGAGCTACAAAACTTGCCTTGTACTTTTCAATGCTTCAGTCTACTGAGTGTTTTGTTTTGAAGATCCATTTTGACGAAAAAAATGACTTGTCCTTCGGTCTTGGTACCACATCCCAAACATCATTCTTAATGATGGACTGATATTCTTCCTTCATAGCATGCAACCATTCCTTCTTTACTGCATCTTCAAAACATGTAGGTTCTTCTTCAACAAGGTTACACAACAAGGCTACATAACTGGAGTATGGCCTTGGTATTTTTCTTTCTCTACTGGTTCCTTCTGTGGCACCATATCTTCCTGCATCTTGTATTAATTCTCGTGCCCAAGATGGTCTTCTCTTTCATGGAGTTTCTTCATGAGGTGTCTCCTCGGGTCTCTAAGGTTTTGTCATATCGTGATCTTCTGAAATAAGTTCTTCTTCAGCATTTCTATTTGGTACACATTAGTTTTTGTAACTCTAGAATCTTCATGCTCCTCTTCATCCTCATGAGTCTTCTTAGACTTGTTGAAGGTTGTGTCTTCATAAAATGTAACATCACAGATGAGCTCAATCTGGAAGAATCATGGGATGTAGATATAGTAAGCCTTCGATTGCTCACTGTAACCCACAAATATTCCCTTCTTTCCTGAAGGTTCCAACTTTGATCTCTTATCTTTCGGAATGTGAATAAATAATGGACATCCAAATATCTTTAGATGACTGACTTCAGGGTTCACACCGACAAACATCTCTTCTGGGATATTATTTCCAAGAGCACTGTGAGAGATTCTATTATGTACATAGACTGCGGTTCTAGCTGCTTCCACCCATAGATGCATGGGTAGGTCTTGATCATGGATCATGGCCTTCATTGCTTCCATGATAGTTATGTTCTTTCTTTCAGCTACACCATTCTTTTGTGGATTATAGGGAGTAGTAAGCTTCGTCTTAATCCCTACTTGTTTATAGAATCTTTGAAATCACCTGAAGTGTATTCCCATCCATTATCTGTCCTTAGTATCTTTATCTTCTTTTCAGAGAGGTTTTCTACAAGAGCCTTAAACTCTTTAAATTTTTCAAAAACTTCATTCCTATTCTTTAGAAAATAAATCCATGTTTTGCGGGAGTAATCATCAATAAAATAAGCATAATACACATACCCACTTAATGAAGTGGTAGACATAGGTCCACAAATGTTAGAATGAATAATGTCCAATATACCTTTAGCTTTGTTGTCACTACTTGGAAATGGATTCTTTGTACTTTTTCCTTCAGCACATCTTTTGCATACTCCTTCATGATCAACCTGGATTTTTGGTAGTCCAGTCACCACCTTACTTACTATTGGTAAGGCTTTGTAGTGTACATGAGCTAGTATTTTATGCCATAGTTCACAGGGGATCATGGTATTGTCCATCAGTGCTGAATCTGCATGACCCTTAAGCTTATAAAGTCCTCTTTCTTCTACTCCAATGACGACTACATCATTGATAGTCTTCCCCTTTGGCCACATAAGAAATTCACCATCTACAAATGCAATTCTAAGACCTTTCTTATTTAATAATGAAATAGAAAGAAGGTTCATTTTCAAACTTGGAACATATACCACTTCCTTCATGTTCATGGAATTTTCAGAGTCCAACTTGTAAGAGGCTTCTCCCATCCATTTGATAGGGTATTGATAATCGTCTCCAAGCTTCACTTTGTGTGGAGAGTCTTTCCGCATGAGATGTACAAGAGATTCTTTGTATCCCATCATATGTTTTTAGTCTTCACTATCCACTAGCAAAGTATCACTTCCATGAGATACTGAACCAGTGAGTGTTGAGATTAACACATATTCTTCACTGGAGTGTTCATCTTCTTTGGTTTTTTCTTCGTTATCATACTCACTATCTTCCGCTACATGAGCATGAAATATCTTCTTTTGCTTCTTAGGTTGTCCAGATTTGAGTGGACAATATCTAGCAATGTGTCATGTCTTGTGACAAGAGTAACATTCAATTGAGGATATGTCTTTCTTGAACCTCTCTCTCCTTTGAGGTCTTTGAGATCTTCTGGGAGAGTGGTCACGGGTACATACACCACTCTTCATTTTCCTTCCACCTTTGGCATGAGTTTCCAAATCTTGAACTTCATTGTCATTTAGTTTCTCCTCTCTTACTGCTATTATTTATTCCTCCTGCACACACTCTTCCCATAGTTGTCTGAACTGGATCAATTTCTTCCTAGCACATATTCCACGAACAAATGGTTTCCAATATCTACGGAGACCATTCAGAGTGGTCATCACAACTTTAACATATTCTACCATCTCTATAATAGCTTCTAATTGTTCTTTGATCTGGGATACTCTGGAGAAGTATGAGTGCATAGTCTTAGAGTTCAGGATATTCACACCCTTGAGTTGATTTCTCAAGGTCATCTTCCTATTAATGTTTTTCCCTTCAAATAGGTTGGTCAAAGCATCAAACATTTCTTTCAGAGTCTTCTTTAAGGATACTTGAGGGATCAAGTTATCTTTCATAGAATTAGCTATGATCCTCTTAGCTCTGATCATATTCTTTTTGTGTAATGCTTTGGCCTCATCTCCTTATGGTTCTATAAGTCCTTCTTTTATAAAGCCTTCTAGGTCATGTTCTTCAAGAATGAGCATGACTCTATATTTCCATGCCCTGAAGTTCTCAGCTCCTTCAAGCTTCTCATCAAGCTTGGTATTGAATGTCATTTTGATAAAATGAGAGCCTCCAATGGAAATAGAATAGATGTAGGACTTACCCGTAAAGTTGTCCTTCTTGAAAACTGCTTCTTCCTTGATCTAGGGTTTGACAGAGAAACCCCAATTTACCAAATTCAGAATTGTGGAAAACTTATTGGATGGGAAAATTTTCCTCCTCAAGGCGATTTGAGCAAATTACTCCTCCCAATTTTGTGAGCAGATGATCCAAAAAATTGATGCCCTAGTTCTCTTGGGCTGTAGTGGGGGACCCAAAAATGAAAATTATCATAATTGAATTCTGCTTCGACAGAAAGATGCGCCCTAGTGAGGAGAGTTAGATGCACCCTCTTTTTCAGCTAATATGTGGAGAGAGCTCCCATAATAAGAATCCCTAGTTTTTGCAGTTGTAGAGGCTGCACAATGTTTTCTTTCATGCCTGCTCTGATTCCATGTTAGTTTTTTTATTTGTTTAGCATAATAACATTAAACAATCTATCACTGAAAGAAATACAAGCATAATAAGCACAATGAACACAATATTTCTCTTGGGGAAACCACAAGGGAGAAAACCTCGGCAAAAACTTCCTTAATATAGATTTCACAAAGTACAAGATAAACCCCAAGACAAAATCAACTTCTCTTCTTCTTGCACGAGGTTCTCTGTCTCTCCTATGTGAACTTGTGTGAGTGAGATGAGTGAATACAAATGAGCAACTCATCCTCTATTTATATTCTTCCGTTGAGGTGACTTTTCCCCAACTGGGCCGAGTTGTCCTAACTGATTGGGATGACTTGTCAATTACATAATATAATAATCTTTTATGGGTTCTTGTAGCTAGACACAAGACCTAGGGTTTACATTGACTATTTCAATGACTCTTATATTATCAATTACATCAATGACACATCCCGAAGGAGGAATATAATAATAAACAAATACATTTAGAATATCTTCCGCAGTTACATTTCTTTTAACATTTAGACACAATGTTTGAAAGATTTTGTAAAAGCAATAAAACAACAAATAGGATATTCCTTTTTGTCTATTACAATTTTCAACGATAACACTGAGGATGAAAAGTTGACCAATAATAGTACGGTGATTCTTTATACATGCATGTCCTTTAGCCCTTTTATTATTGTCTTTTATTTTTTTGAAAAGAGAGTAACATGATAGTTCAATAATTGGATTAGTCATCTTAGTTTGTAGATGTGAAAATATGAACAATTAAATTTTCAATCCATTTCTAGGGAATACTTTATGGATAACTTGATTGCAAAGATGCTTTACATGTGGCATAAAGATCAAACTCCCAAATTTTATGATCTCAGTTTGTTATCCTTCAATGTCTTTAGGTTTTTCAGTAGTAAGACAATCATTACCAAATTTTATATCCTTAATTGAGAAAACCTTAGTGTAATGATGAGTGCCTTGGGTGTCCTTAGAGAATTGAGGGGTAGATAAGGTTTGTTAAAATAAGAGTTTGATTTAATTTTATATCCTTAATTGAGAAAACCTTAGTGTAATGATGAGTGCCTTGGGTGTCCTTAGAGAATTGAGAGGGTAGATAAGGTTTCTTAAAATAAGAGTTTGAATTGTTTGTGCTAATATTACTCTATTCTTTAGCTTTTATAGAGATGATGCTATTAAGGATATATTTAACATGATTGTAAAAGTATCTCTTGATTTTTGGTTAATGTTGATGTTTATTTATTCATTAAGAGCTTATAATATTTAATTTTTTTTAGTAGTATTGGTTTTGATAGAAGCACTTCTAATATCTCTTATTGCAATTTAATAAGTAGGTCAGGCCAACTATTTAAAAGATTATATTTTTCTCTAATACAATTTTTTTGGGAATACTTTTCTAAGCATAAAGCTATATTTGAAGTGAAATTGTCATATAAATTTTCAATTGTGTCATTTTTCATATCATATTTGTGACAATTCTTGAGGAAATGTAAAGCTTTTCTATTGCTAAATAACTTGATTTCTAGTATTGTGCATATAAGTCTCCTCAAGCCTGGGCATATCTATATTAAAAGTTATAAAGATGGACAATGAGACCAGTTTAGTTCATTATCTTGATTTATTTCCACATTATCAATTTTATTTCACAAAGGATTAATGATGCCATGATCAACGCCACTTCTACCCTTCACATAAATGCAAGTAATAAGGTGAGAGCTAGGCCAATGATCCAAACCATTACAAATGACGAGGTCATCCTAAGAATCTTAGTTCCACGGTGAGTTTGTTTCAATATCTTTTATTCTTTGTTTGCATTTAAGGGCCAATTATCATCATCGTCTATCCACAAAGGGTTGAAATTGAATTTATGAGTTATAATCTTGGATTGAGACCTATGAGTTCTAACATTAAAATATCGAAGAAGAAGAATATCCCCTTTATCTTACGCTAGTAGTATCATTCTCTTAGTTAATAAAATGGTGGTCAAATGTAATATTAGGCTTCTGGCAGAAGGTAAAGCTAAAGGTGCAAAGTAACAAATAGTAAGAAAAATTGTATCACTATATACATAAGTGATATCAAGTCAAATATATTGGTTACATGGATCATTTTTATAAGTGTTAATATTTGAATTAATCTCCTTCTTGATTTAGCAACAAATACCACCTATTGCCCTAGCATTGGCTTTTTTTCCAATTTCATAAATTATATACTACCTAAATCAATGATATGTATTTCTTCATGTTCAATTTTTTTAATGAGGAGTATAATATCAAGTGAAATAAGTATACAACTTAGCTTAGGACCCTTCCTCCAAGGGATTACAACAATACCTCATTAGGAACCTACATTTTATTTTTCCTTATTTGTTACTTTGCAAATTATCATGTATTATTGCTCTTTTATTCCTTATTATGTCAAACTCTCTTGCTTTCCTAGCATAATAATTTGATTTTTTGGACATCCTTTCTCAATTTGTCTTGGTCTTGTAGAATAAGGTCTTCATTTATGAATATGCCCAATCCTTTTAAGTTATAAATTTTAATGTCTACTTTCAAACTTATACACCTCTTACCTTCAATATTACCAATTCTCTACTTTCAAATTCTCGGTGTTTCATTTTTTAATATCTTTTGTATAATGCCTATTGAGTTGGGTAAAACATCTTCATTGGTTATCTCGTCTAGCTTAATCATGATAAAGTTTAGAGATAGTTCCTTGCTTTTGTGCTTGAGTGCAAGAAGCTTGTTCATTTCCTCCCAAATTGCTTGGATGCATATGTTTGTCTTCAATATTGGCGAGTAACAAATTCTCTCCTCAAACTACTTCAGTTCAAGGTGTTGTTGGTATGACTAGAGTTAGAAGATTGCCTCTTTCAAATCATTGATTGATTTTTCATGAAGATGCCAAATGGAAAGTTTTCCCAAATTGTAATAACCAAAAACTTGTATTCCTTCACTTAATATTATTTTGCAAAGTTCCACATGTATCATGTATCATATTGTTGATCTTCCCATAAGACTAATAATGAAGTTCCTAATTAACATCCAATTCCATTTGTAGATAAAAATAATCATGTTTCTTCTTCTTTTTTCCCCTTTAGCGTAAGTTTATGCTTATTAGACGTCCAAATCATCTCTATGGCTTGAAATACTATGCCTTCTTACTTTTATTAATGTTAATATGAAATATTAATACAAAGTTGGATAATGAAAGTGGAAAATATACAAAAAAAATGTTTTCTATAAGAATGTATTTTTAAGATGTCATTACATCAAAGACTTGGATCTCTTGCTATTAATGTGCTGATGCATTTCTTGAAATTAGTGGACATGGGTATCATCAATAATTTTAAGATGCCATTGCATCAAAGACGTGGATCTCTTTCTATTAGTGTACCCGAGTATCATGATGTAAGGCCCTATTTAATGATTTGGTTCTCTTACAATTAGTGGACATGGGTATCATCAATGTAAGGTTATCATTAATATAATACTTAAATGAGATGGTTTTGCAATGTTGTTTTGAAATTTCTCGATGTTTTGATCCCTTCTCTAGGATCATCTTCAGGAGACAATGATGTCCAAAGGAATTTAAAGACCAAAAACACTCAATAGAGTTTTTCAAGTCGGCTAAGAAGTGAGCATGAATTTAAGGCCTTTTTTTTAAGAAGGTATAATACATGATTCTAGGTTTCACTTAATTTCATTCCATCATCTTTGTTGAGACACCCCATATTCATCTCAATCCCTATTTTCTCTCTTACTTTTCTCTTGGTCATGTGTTCCTGCTTAGTGATGATCCTTGCATCGTCCATGCATATTTGGTGTCTTGTTTTGTAGGAATGTTCGACTAAAGATGATTTATTAAATCTATCATGCCTTAGATCTGCCATATGCTCTTTTAATCTTAGATCTGCATTGACATTTATGAATGTTTAGGTCATTAAAGTCCTTTGGACATCATTATCTCCTGAAGCTGACCCGGGAGTAGGAATCAAACCATCAAGAACTCTCACAACAACAACATCGATCCATCTTGTTTAAGAAATAAGATCATGCATAAACATGATTTACACTCAAATTAATATAATAATTATAAAACAACCTTAGTGCTCTTTAAATAATACAACACAAATTATTATCATAGTAGCTTTTAATGCTTCTTAATTTATGCAATGATTAAGGTTTGTTAGTATAGAACTACTTTCTACATAAGATGGTATTTTGTCCCATTGTAATACATTATGTGTGACATTTTCTTTAATCTTTAATTTTATTAAGAAAATGAGGTTACCCATCAACCTTTGTGTTTTTAGTGTTTTCTTACATATTCACTCTACTTTACTAATAACATTTAACTTTAATATTTGTATAAGAACATAACATCCATGATAAATTTTCCTATCTCTATTAGCATCTATTTATCAGCATCCACTTATGAAAAAAAGTTAATGTGACCACCATTTTCTGTTGGACTCATCCCACATTGTTTAGCACAAAGATCAAGTGAATTTCCTAAAGATTAAGTTTCTTAAATGTCATTTTATATAGGATTTCAAACTTGGTATGAGTATAATTTTTTTGTTTTCTTTTTCTTTAGTGCTCTTTTTTATATGTTACTCAAAAAAATGCATGTCAAGTTTTTTAAAATTATATCTAGGTGGGGAGGGTAACAATCATTCTTCCCAACCACCCAAACTACATCAAATGTACATTTTTTATTGTCATATATATATATATATATATATATATATGAATGACAACATCACTTTTTTTTCTTGAGAGTCGAGAACTTATATTTTATAATTTCTAGGACATGTCACTCGTTTAAGATACTAACACTCTCATTCTAAGAATTGAATTTGGATTAATGATGAAAACCTCCCATCAATTTATCGTTTAACCACAATTCAGCCAACAACCACATTTTCAATTTATTGAATATAAACACAATCTTTAATATGTGTTGTAATTTCATGTTTGCATAAATATAGAAACATTAGTATTTTTACTTAATTGATTAAATCTATTATATTTATAAAAAAAACATTTACAACGAATCATTCTAATAATGAATATAATTAATCTTTCATAAATTATTATATGTTTTATTAAATACTTTTATGGATTTCTTATGCATATACATAATAATTTACATTATTTTGGTTTTAAGTGAATGGCCTATACATATAATAATAACGTTTTTTTAAAGATAAGTTAAGTCTTGAGTTTAGAGTAAATACTCTAATTGTATTCCAAATAACAAAAAAATATGTATATATTATATAATGGGTACCTTTAGGAATGTTTATCTATATAGATAACAATTCACATTATTTTGGTCTTAATTGAATTCCAACACATACTAATACATAATAAATAGTGTTATTTTAGATAAGCCTTGTTGATAATAATTACTCTAATTGTATTTCGAATAATATAAAATGATCTATATGTATGTTTTAATGGGTATCTTTATGAATGTCTTGTATATATAAATAATAATTTACATGATTTTAGTTTTAAGTGAATGTCTCATATATTAAATAGTGTTTTCTTAGATAGGTTAAGTTTTGAGTTGAACTTCAAGGGTTAGCTCAAGTGGTCACGAGTCAAATGTGAGATTTCTTTACCCAAAGTTGGGGAGGTCACGGGTTTGACTCTCTTGATACCCTCAGGGTTAGGATCCGTAATCAGGGATGGCAATTTACCCTATTTACCATCCATGAATCATGGGGAAGTACTCAAAAGGTTTTTTGGGAAGTTGTTCCTTGGAAAAAAGTTAAGTCTTGAGTTAACAATAAATACTCTAATTGTTTTCCAAATTGCATAAGAAAAATCAAAATATATTCAATAGATTACCATTATACAGGTTTCGAAACTACATCAAAAATGTTGATAGAAGTATCTAAGTATAGATCCATTTCAAAAATATTAATTGTTTTATTATTTAGTGGGAATATTTGCAATAAAATTATACAAGATCTATCTAAATTCCAAAACCAATTACAATCATAAAAGATTGTCCAAATATATATTAAATAGGAACAAAAAAGATAAAGAAGAGAGATAAGAGAAAGTTGTACAATTGCATAAGGGATGTGGTTTCCCTCTATAATAATTGTTAATTAATTTATACAACTCTATTTCATTTTGACACAATTAGTACTAACTAGATCATCATTTTTGGATGTCGAACTCCTACTCATTGGGTAGAAGAACCTATAATAGCTTGTACCTGAGAGGAAAACAATGATAATTATTTAATTTTGATTGCAAAGGTTCTAAAGAGGTTGAGAATGTTTGTATGGAAGGTCTATGACAACGTGCCGTCTCTTACAAAAACTTTGATGTTCCCATTATTCTTTATGTGGCTTAATATAATTATGTCTATGTCGATAATGTACCCTCGTATCCATTGCTTAATTACTTTGTTACAAGGGAACAATGAACGATATTGTAAAGTCAAAAGTCAAGTCTTCGATGAAATAAGCATGAGTCGCATGACTATATTGTAAAGTTAAAAGTCAAGTCTTCGATGAAATAAGCATGAGTCGCATGCCTAGTAGATCTAACAGATCTACAAGCTTGCTTGTGTTTTTTTGTTTTTGTTTTTATGTTTTCTCTTCATGTGTTGGATATCATTAAAGTGTTGTTGGTGGTAAAATCCCCTGAAGAAGGGCAATAAATCCTTCATTGTTAACCAAGACAAGCTCTAATTGATACCTAGTCATCGGAATGGGTAGTATAAGCAATAAGACGTATAAATACAAGATGTAATATATAAATGAGAGACAAAAATTGCAATGTAATAACAGGGGATAGTGAGGATATGAGAAGAGAGAGGGTTTTGTGCATGACGATGATAGTGGAAGAGATGAATTATCAAATATTGTAAGTAACTTTATGAGATGAGTATTTGGTAATTATTTAAAGAGTGGGGTTTTTCCTCAATTTTAAGGTTTTTCTCACTATAAAATTGTTGTTTCAATTGTCATGGGATGTTCATATTTTATTTATTTATTATGAATATATGAATGTTAATATAAGTTTTGGTAGCAATGTAATTAACAATAGATGGATTTATTAATAAGAATTAAAGTTTGGACTATTGTGACTCCTTAGTATCCAACATTTTGTGGGAATTCTGACGAATCCAGATTCCTTGTCACAAAAAATGGAATCATACCACTGGTGATCAAGATCTAGTATCCTTTAGGTGAAATTCAATAATAGTTTTGGGGTGCAAGCTGTCATGTCCCCTCCCATTGATCCAACTCAAGGGAGGGAACATGACTAAATCTAGGTTTTTAACATTCTAGCCCCGTGATCATTTTTTTTCAAATAGATAACAAGTAAAAATACATGTGTAGATGTATAATTCAAATAATCATAGTGGAAGAAAAATTCTACTACACATCTAGCATGCAATTGCCATCATAACTAAAAACATGCATCAATTAAAAACATTGCATACTGATATACAAGAGAGTACTTATCTTGAAACGAAGTAGTCTCGAGCAACTGGCTATGCAACTGCAACGTTCCACCCAACCATAGGCCAGTTGTGCTCATCAATCTCTCAACGCAACTGCCACCCTTGAGCTAGGCATTATTTCCACAAGGAAAAGGGAACAACAACTAACACATAGCCAATTCTATACACATGTCAGCCAAGCTAGTCTACAACTGGGTTTATCAAGCTGTTAAGGAAGTAAGAAGGAATAATTGCTAAGCTAGTGAGCTCAACCACAAAGCTATTGGTACCTCTCTAAGATCTAACTAACTTGGCACCTACAATACCTACACACCCAACACAAGGAAGTATCCCCTTCACTGCTACACAGTCCCTCAGGACATACCTTCTTGTCTAGTGCTCTTCAGGGTATGCATATAAAAGTATCCAAAGCCCTTTGATATTTTTGTGAGGTTACACTCTTCACTAGGTTTGTCAAGCCAATTCTAATCCTCTTCCACTCCTAGTTTCTTACACATAGTTCAATCCAAAACAAGGGATACACATAACCCAATTCATAACTATCTCCACACACACAACAAACACAAAATTTGGGAATGGAAAAAATGATTTTCAACTGTGAGATGCACAAAACAACATGTCCATGGATTTCTCAAATCGTGGCACCCAAAAACGAGTTGTGAGAGGGGAAAATCGACCACAGGGAGGAAAACAATTTCTCCCACATGCATATGAGCATTCAAATGAAAAAAAAAACCTCTGTGGACCCCCAAATCGAGCTCCCTTCCTCCTAGTCACTCTGCAACACCCAAAACACCCTTTTCCCAGCTAGAAATCAAGGAAACATAGGAAAAACGCCCCACAAGCAAACTGTGTGAAAGAGCCAAACTGGTTGATAAATAATGGCCTGGGAAGCAGATTTGTGGGTGTTTTTTCTTGCCCAATGAGTCAAACCCGATTTTCCAAAATTGGTGGTTTGCCCATACACGAAATTTGGACAACCATACCTCTCCATTTCCCAAAACAATAACTACCTCAACCACCTCTTGGAAGAAATAAATGATTGGGTGCATAAGTCAAAATGGGTAGTTAATGGTTTATGGGTTCTCTCATTGACACTTGGCTTGACACTATTGGTGGAAGGGTTTGAATATTTTCCCTCCCTATTCCTCGTAAAAATCATGCCCCCATACACTTATTACATTGCATAGCTAGTTGTGGGTATTTTTATTAAAATACATATTTACATGATATTTACAATTTCTATCATGAATGGATAGCACGCAAACCACATGCATCGATTTTTAAATGCCTATACATAAAACACTAAATCGATGGTGGGGCCTTAGCCTTGAGCTCCTCATCACGATATTTATAACAATATTACATTATTTACAATTTGAATGCAACGGGGTCAAAATCCAGATACTACACAAGCCCATTTAAAGTAGCAAAAGGGTTCTCTCCATAGAAAAAGAAGGCATACAAAAAAATGTTGTTGAGAGCACATAGCCAAGAAATGATGGATGGCATATAGGAAGAATAAAACAATGAGGAACATTAGGAGGACCAATTATAGGAAAATCAACTTACATAAGAAGAAACAACTTTTAATGAACCTCATAGAACCAAAACATAAAAAAATTAGTCATGCAAACCTTAACCAAGGGGCAGTATCTACTATGATGGTACTATCTACTTTGATAGGGAAGCATGCTTCTTTAGAAAAGGAAGAAGGAAAGTAAATGTATATTTAGTCAAACGAAACAAAAAAATACATTGTCTCTTTAGTAAGAAGGAAGAGGGTCATTGAGGCAAAAGTTAATAAAATAAATAGGGATGAATCATCTAGAACACATCCCAACATGGAGCATCTATACGTTATGAGAAAATAAGAAATACGCAATAGATAAGGGGCTAGGAAAATGGAATCTAGATGGTCATGGATTTACAAGAATGCAAACATGAAAACCAAGAAACATGCTCACATCAAACATAAAATCTATTCAATATTACAACAGTGAAGGCTAACTAGGAAAATAAGTACGATGGAGTTGACCTCAATCACCTCAAACAACTTGAGGAAAGTACGAAATTTACATTCAAAAGTGAAAAAGTAAAAGAATTCCCATTGTACATTTGGAAAGATACCATTTCAATTGTGGATGGCACATTTCCATAACACAAAGTTAATAAGTAGATTTATACATGACTCATTGTTGGAACCTCGAGAATTGTTGTTTGGGTCCCTTTGCACCCAGACCACTGATGCCTTCGCTTGACCAACTTCTTCAAACTCCTTATTGGATAGAGTAGGGAAGTCACATCAATCCTCACTCAAACAGGAAGACACAAATACTCAGGAACACGGGTTTCTGAGGGGGATGGACATAAAAAATCGGGAATTAGGACTAAATTTTATAGATTTACCTTATAACAGATGCTTGATGCCCCTATCTCTTCCATGAATGTCTCTTTTATACTTTTTTGAACATGGTTGAGATAGTTGGAGAGATTGTTTCTAGAAGTTACCTCTAAAAATACTTTTCCAACCATTCAAATTTGCAATTCTAGAGACTTTTTATACCTTTTGGGTATTTTCAGGGCACATGCTCCTTGTACGAAGGAAAGGAGCATGCACACACACCTTGCATGAAGGAAAGGTGCATGTTACCTCAAAGCCATCTTTTTTTAGTGAAAATTGGGTTGGAAGAGGTTGATAGACTATCCCGGGGTGGAATCAGAACTTATGGCTAGCCCTAACACCTGATTGAAGGGCACTTGTCACAATGATTTGGGACTCTTTAGATTACATTAGAGACATTCGGATCTTGGTTAGGGATAATTGGATGTTGTTTGGAAATCTCTGATGCCATTAATGTCACCCAGGTGTTGTTAGGTCCATTAGGGTGCCATTAGGGTCATTGAAGTGTCAATTTGTGCTATAAAAAAAGGTCAAGCAAGAAAAGAATCAAAGAACCTAAGAATATATGCTAATTCATATCTTATTGGGTTTTATTTATGGATTTGTCTAGACATGGCGTTATCATCAAGAACAAACAAATGAAAATAAAGATTGGACAATGATATTAGAGAAACTTTAGGAATACCATGATAAAGTTCCCATATATACCAATTCCATTTTACATCAAGTTCTCACAAAAATGTTCAAGTTTCTAATGGAATTACATAACTCTAAGGGAATGAGAAATTTATTTTTAGTACATCAACAAAATAAAAAGAGAAACATGTTTCAACATAATATAGAAAGGAACAATTTGGAAGCTTTAAGATCAACTTGGAACCTATAGATAAGATAAATGTGAATGCGGGATGTGTGAAATTCCACAGGTAGGATCACAAAGCTGAACAAACCTCACTAATTTCACAAAGCTTTTACAGAAAGAATTAAGAAGAAAAGCTGTAAAATTCACTCATGAAATGAAAAGCTGTAAAATTCACTTCACTACGTCAAAATTACAAGCTGGATTTCATACTTCATAACCTTCTGCTATCTGTGCACTGTTTCAACATACCATTATGTTTTTGCGCATCTACAAACTCAATTGATACTACACATCCTATGCCGTGATGTTGTTCTAACTTTGGGCATTTGTGTCATATCACTCACATCATTCTGTGCACCCTCTTCTATACTATACTTCTGTCTTGGCGCATCTATCTTAGATAATATGTGACCTTCTGCGTATCATCTGCAATTCTACCTTTATGTTCTTATACACTTGTATCAGATAAACCTCATCATATTGCGCATATTCTGTTGTGCTACACTTTTGTCTTGTCACATCTATCTTATATAATATGTGACCTTATGCATACCATTCGTGATTCTGTCTTTCTGTTCTTACGCACTTGTATTAGATAAACATGATCATATTGCGCATCTTCTGATGTGATACACTTCTTTCTTGGTGCATCTGTCTTAGATAATATGTGACCTTCTGCATGCCATCTGCGATTCTATCTTTCTGTTCTTACGAACTTGTCTCAAATAAAACTCATCATACTGCACATCTTCTGTTGTGCTTCTCTTCTGTCATTATGCATCCGCCTCAGATAAATCTCTTCATCTTTCTGCGAATATGCGCATCATCTGTTGTGATACATTTTTCACATCTAGCTCTTCTACTAGATTATGTTGTTCCGGTTCCACAAGCCATTGATATCCCAAAATTAGAAGCTTTCCAAATCAGTTCTACCACATTCTCATATTCAATCTTACTTCAACTCCCCAACTTGGATTCTTATTTATACTTGTCTTGCACATACCGTGTGTCCACAAGTTGGTCGTAGCGTTGCTTCTTCCTTGCTCATGGTTAAGCTTAATTCATGATTCCGACACTTGTCATGATCTACACCACTGAGGTATCACACCTTGTGGGTCTTGCGCATACTTGGTCCTTTGCATAGTAGGTCTTGCGAACTTTGGAACCACTTCATGTGGGGTCTTGTGCCCTTGAAGTACCATCGCTTGTGGGTTTTTTGCACTTGAATTGTCCAATCGCCACTTTCTTCCGGGACTCTTGCGTCCTTCAAAAACTTGTATACTTATTCTGATTGGTGGCTCTTGCGAACTTCTGGGACTTGCATACATGTCCAACCGCTACTTGCTCCCAACCCTCTTGCACACTCCCGAGACTTGTCCAACCATCTCTTTGTCATTACCTGTGAAGTGTCATGACTAGATTGATTGTGGCTTGCACACATACCTTATGTACTTCTTCAAACTGGATGTACTTCTGCAATCTGGATGTACTTTTGTAATTTGGATGTACCTATTCAAACTGGATTTCATATATTTCTTCAAACTGGCACAAGGATATTGAATCCTCTTTGACATCAATGAAAACCAAAGTTCAACAATATCCCCCTTTGGCGTTGGTGTCAACACCTCATGAAGCTGTGCTCTTCCTTTGTGCTATTCACACACTGCACAGTACTCCCCTTGTGTGTACTCCCCCTGTGTTATTGCTAGTTTGAGCCTTCTCTCATATGCGCATTTCTCAGTACTTTTATGTTATATTTCATTTCTGCGTGGATCCTTGTTTCTGATGCATGTTTCACGATCTTTCCTCCTTTTTTCCTTTGTGTGACCTTCGATCGGTACTTCTCTATTGTTTTTCATCTTTCTGTTGATCTCATGCTTCATTATATTTCTCCCCCTTTGAAATCAATGGAAAAGAGGTGCCTTCAATGTGCACTATCAGGTTTTTCTTTCTTCGGTTTTGCGCTGGCCTTAATACATCTACTTGCTTCGATTAATCCCCTTGTCTCTGTGCTTCATTCTTTTTCCTTTTGTTGGAGTTGTTGCGTAGAGATCAACCACCTTGCAATCTGTACATTCAATATTGTCTCTGTCCCTATCTCGGATATGATTCTCATGTACAGTTTCCATCTTCATTTTATCTTGTTCTTATGTTCCCATCCCATAAAATTCTTTCCTACTTCTTTAATCATCTCCTTGTCACACTTACTGTGCACTATAGAGTTCCATTTTCTTTCGGTTTGCATTGTCTTCCATGTCGATTTCTTCCAGCATCCAACTTTTGTTTTTGTCGCATTCACTGCGTTGTGACTAGCCTTCATCACATTTTATGACTTCACATATCTTGCCACAACGTCCAAATATTCTTCCTTAATATCACACATATTTCCATCCGTTAGCCAGCATGGCAACATGGCGAAGTGACTAATAACTCATGCAAAAAATTCAACGTGTCATTTCCGTATTCAATCTTTTTATGCAACATCATTCCGATCACATGGATCAATGAATTGGATTTTCGCTTTTTGTCCTCTTGCCCGATTTCATTAACTCATGCAATAAATTTTGACATATCTCTAGTCAACTTTGAATCGCATGGGCATGAATGCAATTAACCTCAACGTCTCTTCAATTTATTTTCATGCGCACGGGGAACCACCTTCTAATTCTATAAATGAGCTATGCATTGCTTGGTTCATCATCCTGGTTCATTCCCTGTTAAGCTTGTTCTAAGTGTTGTATCCTCTGAGTTTCTCATCTTCATCTATCATGTCTTACTTCTTTCAGATATTCAACAACTCGTTTGATAGTCTTCACTCAGTAGTTCAGTCGCAACAAGAAGAATTTGCAAGAATGAGAGTGGACATGGGAATTTGGCAAATCCAATTGAAAGAATCTGATTTCATGCATTGGTACTTGTAGTCGCAAGTCAATCAAAGAAATACTAAGGGGTTATCTAGTTTGAACAAGAATGTCAGCTTCCTAGAGAAGCTACAACAAAAAATTCTTGACTTGTTGAACTTGATTAGGATGGAACAGTCCACTACCAACGCATCATCTTCAACTCTGCAGCTTTTTCCACTGCTGCAATCCTTTGAATTTGTCAAGCAAGATCTGATGGATCTTGAACTTCATCTGTCTCAACAGCCAACTAGTCATGATGTGGATTTGGACCTCGAGCTATGGCTCTGAATCAATTTCATAATTCTCAATTTTTGTTCAATACGGTTCCCATCATCGTCTTTGTACTTCAATTGTCGTTAGGCCTTAGCATGCTACCTCTTTGTACTTCAACTTTGTTTTCTTCGACATAGGTCTTTATGTAATCTTGGAAAGGAAAATTTTGAATATAATACAAACTTCATATATGTATCTGCGCTGACCTTATGTTTTTTCATCAGCAATAATTATTTGTACTCTTCTTTCTACTGTTACATGTATGAGCTCTTTGTGCGACAATTCAACACATCTTTGCAAATAATTGAATATATGCACATTTCCTTTGCAACATAACATTAGTGCGACTACAAACTTCAAATATTCTCCAACTGCAATACTTACTAATACATTCCGTGAATTCCTAATTAATATTGTGTTGAATTCAAGGATCTTACTTATCCTTTTAGAGATCAGCAAGATGGGAAGTAATCACTTGTTGCTTGCAACGATCATGGATCATTTGTTTGAGTAGATTTCTTTACCCATTTCTTCATGTGCACACATCCATTTTGATACTCCACTCGAATATCTTCCCTTTTGGTCCTTGTGTCGCGGTTGATGTTATGTAGAGTATTTATATCTAGACAATTTACAGTTCTTCGACAATATTGAGCCTTATGTCCAAAACCATCACATGCATAACATCTCACAATTTGACAATATTTCGCAATATGACCATTGTAATTGCACCTTGCACACTTCAATGTATTGATCCTTCTTCTAGTAGTGTATTAGAAATAATTTTGATCTTTGAAGGAGCTATCATACCTGAATGGATTCATTTGATTCAGACTGTACTTGTTGTCGCGGACCTTCTCAGTTGTTCCGTCATAGCCAAGTCCTCATTTGTCTGCTAGTGATCTCTGATCATTCAACATCTTATCCAGGATTGATGTGTTGTTTCTGTATTTTCTTTCCATTTCCATGTCATTTCCCGGACTTGCGCAGTTCAGAGTATCAATCACGATGTGACCTTGAGCTTCTTTCTTCCCTTTTTCTTAGTCAAATTTTCTTCTAAGCAAGAGATCTCTCTATTCTTCTACTCAAGTTGACTTGTCAGCAGATCATTTTTTCTGCTTTGACTCTTCCAGTGAAATATTCAATACCGATTCCTCTTCTTCAAGCTTCCTAGTTTTATCTACTTCGCAGTTTAGTTGCTTCTCAAGATTCATTTATTTTTCACTAACCTATTTTTCAAGAGACTCATGAATAACCTTGGCTTGCTTGACTTGTTCTTCATACTTTTACAATTGGTCCTGCAAGAGTTTGTTCTTCCTTCTTGACCTTTTTAATTCATCTAAGGAAATAATCAATTCACCTTCCTAGTCAACCTCTGCAACTTCTTCTTCTTCAGATTGATTGTCTGATTTAATTTCTGCGACAGGATTTGGAGGTGTATTAAAGGTCCCACTAAATAGTACTTATATATTGTTTCTGATTGACTATGCACATTTGATGTGTTTTTCATGATAGAGGAACAACACTTTTACTTTTCCTCACTACCTTCATCTTCTATAAAGTCCATAAAAAACACTTCTTTTGGATTGTCATCACATTCACTTTCTTTGGATGAACTACTGTCTTCCTTGGAGTACAAACTCTTTTTGTTTCGGGGCTTTCTTCTTGTTCTCAAATCTGTCCTATGTGTGCGCCAACCTTTGTTCATTGTAATTAGCCTCTTCTTTGTTGTCACTATCTCTATCTTCTTTATACTTACACTTTGAAACGAAATGGCCTACTCTTCCACTTTTAAAACATTTGAAGCGTAACTTACCATTATACTTGCCATGCCCTCTTTTCTACTTTCTTACAAAGTTTGCTTCTTCTTCATTTGATTCATCACAAGAGCCTTTGTCATGCTCATGTTTTGCTTTCCTGGTAGCTTTAAAGGCTGCTTCCTTTCTGGTGGGATTTTCCCTTTCAGTTCTCATCTCATACACAGTAAGGATCCCATGAAGCTCATCCTTTTTTAATTATTTAAGATTAATTATGTCTTCTAATATGAACATATTTGAGTCAAATATTAGAGGCAGAGTTCTTAGTATCTTCTGCACAATTGATTCTTCAGTTAGTGTAACTCCAATACTTTTGATGGAATTGACTAACTCATCAATTCGAAGAAAGTATGAGGCAACATTTTCATCATCTTTCATTCTCAAATAATCATACAGTCTAGAGTAAGTCTACAATTTTTCCTTCTTTACTTTCTCGTCTCCTTCATAGTTATTTTTGAGCTTGTCCCATACATCCTTAGCTGAAGAGCAATGCATGGATTTAGTAAATTCATTGTTTTCTATCCCACATAACAATGCATTCCTTGCTCTTGCATTGCATTCATACCGTGTTCTTTCAAATGGATCAATTGGTGCAGTTGTAAGAACATTATAACCATTATCAATAGACTGCCAAACATCAACACTGAGGGATTGCAGATATACTTCCATTCTTATCCTCCAGAAGGTGTAGTTGGAGCCATCAAATATAGGTGCTCTGTTGGTGGAGATTCCTTCTTGCTTGTCCGTATCTACACAAGGATCTATCTTCCAGATGTTAAGCTATTACTGAAGACACCCGCTTTGATACCAGTTGTTGGAATCTTATTAATATTGAGAGGGGTGGTGAATCAGTATTAGCACAACTATGATGCGTGGAAACCAATCATTCACTCCTTGCAAAATAAAAATAAAAACATAAATAATAAATAAATAAAAATTTAAGGAATTATAAAAATATTCATATAAATAAATAAAAAGAACTTTAAGGAATTATAAAAATTAAAAATTATAATGTTTGATATAACATTAATGAAAATTAAAAACTTTACAAACTTTAAAAGAAAAATTAAATTTTTTTGAAGATTAAAAATTAAAAATTTAGGTTTAGATGTATTAATAATTTACATTTAAATATATTGATAATTTTGATTTTAAAACTTTACAAAAACTAGTAGTGGGTTTGAATGTTAAATAAAAACTGAGAATTAACTATTTAACAAAAAAATTTAATTGTTACGTTATTAATAATATTTTAAAGGATAATAACTTTTTAAAGTTTTTAATAAGATTATTGGAATAATAAACGTATATAAACATTAATTTGTTAATAATGAATCAAAATAAAGCTAGTTCAATAACTTGGAATATAATAATATAACAAAATTTTTAATAATTTAATTAATTAGGTTGGCTCTCTCATTAAATAAACATTAAGAAACAAACTAACAATATAAAAATGTAGACTCGTGAAGGTTTTTATTTGAGATACTTTTTTCTCCTGAAGATGGACTCAACTTTAGAGTCCGAAACGCGTCGAGAACAGAAACTCCACACAGGTCTCCAATTACCCTTGAAAATAATTACAACCTATGAAAGCATAAACAAAACCATTTCACTTCTTATCAAACTTAAACAATAGTTATATTATGCATTCACCATAAACAATAACATTCATCCACATATGTGCTAAACACAAAACCAAAAAGTGTTTACATGGAAACCCAAATGGGAGAAAATCACATAATTCTCTCTTATATTAAAAAAATTACATTCATGGAAGAACCAACTTCCGAAGTTCTCCAACACCAACTAGAAGGAGGCACTAACCCCCTAGTTTTACAGAAACCAACTTGAAGAAAGCACTGAATCCCTGATTTAGAAACTCTGACTGGAAGGAGGCATCGACCCCCTATTCCTTGCTCTATCCTGCCGCTCTGATATGACTATCAAATATACTTCTTTGTTGTTCTAATGATTCACGCACTATTCAGATTAACTGCAATACATTCCATTGTGTGCACCTTCTGTATACTGATATATTGCAATCATTGAACTGTATCATGTACTTCACTTCACTACATTAACATTACATATCAAATTTCATACTTCATAACCTTCTACTATTTGTGCGTTGTTTCGACATACCGTTATGTTTCCGCGCATCTATAAACTCAATTGATACTGTGCATCTTGTGTTGTGCTGTTGTTTTGACTTCACGTATCAGTATCAGATCACTCACATCATTCTACGCACCCTCTGCTATGCTATACTTCTATCTTGGCACATCTGTCTTAGATAATCTGTGACCTTCTATATATCATCTGCGATTCTGCCTTGCTGTTCTTACGCACTTGTATTGGATAAACCTCATCATAATGCACATCTTCTATTGTGCTACACTTCTATATTGGCACATCTATCTTAGATAATTTGTGACCTTCTATGTACCATCCACGATTCTGTCTTTCTGTCCTTACGAACTTGTCTCAAATAAACCTCATCATACTATGCATCTACTGCTGTGCTACACTTCTGTCTTGCCGCATCTGTCTTAGATAATCTGTGACCTTCTGCGTACCATCTGCAATTCTATCTTTCTGTTCTTACTCACTTGTCTCAGATAAACCTCATCATACTGCGCATCTTCTGCTATGCTACTCTTCTATCATTGCGCATCCGCCTCATATACATATCTTCATATTTTTGTGCATCATTTGTTGTGCTGCATTTTGTGGATCTAGATATTCTACTAGATTATGTTGTTTTGATTCCATGAGCCATTGATACCCCAAAATTAGAAGCTTTCCAAATTAGAGTACTACCACTTTCATATCTTCAAGCTTACTTCAAATCTCCAACTTGGCTTCTTATTTATACTTGTCCTACGTATACCGTGTGTCCACAAGTTGTCCATATCGTTCCTTCTTCCTTGATTCCCAGTTAATCTTAATTCACGCTTCCACCACTTGTCATGATCTACACCACTGAGGTATCACACCTTGTGGGTCTTGCGCATACTTGTTCCTTTTGCATAGTAGGTCTTGCACACTTTGGAATCACTTCGTGTGGGGTCTTGCGCCCTTGAAGTACCATCGCTTGTGGGTTTTGAACACTCAACTTGTTTGATCGCCACTTTCTTCCGGGACTCTTGTGCACTTCAACAAATTATATACCTATTCTTATTGATGGGTATTGCACACTTTTGGGACTTGCATACATGTCCAACCGCTACTTTCTCCCAAGCCTCTTGTGCACTCCCAAGACTTGTCCAACCATCTCTTTGGCATTAACTTTGAAGTGTCATGACTAGATGGATTGTGACTTGCGCACATACCTTATGTAGTTCTTCAAATTGGATGTACTTCTACAATCTGGATGTACTTCTCCAATCTGGATGTACTTCTTCAATCTGGATTTCATATATTTCTTCAAATTGGAACAAGGATACTGAATCATCTTTGACATCAGTTGACATCAATGAAAACCAAAGTTCAACAAATGGTGCAAAAGCTATGCTTGTAGGAGACTAAATTGTTGAAGTGGAGGTCAAGTTTATGTGTGAGAACAACATCAACACAAGATATGGGTGCCTAAAGAGTTTGGAAAGTGATTAAGGTAAGCACTTTGTGAATTATACAAATGAAGTTCCAACTATAGAATTTATGGTACAACACCATAAAATATCTTCACACTACATATAGGCCATTGATATGATTGAAACTTTCAATAAGATTTGGAAAATGTCTTGACAAAAGAGTGCAATGTTGGCTATGATGATTGGTATGAAAGAATGGCAGTTGTTTTATGGTCCTTTTGGACAACCTATGAGAAGTTTACCTAGAAAAAACTCATCTAGTGGATTATTGGTTAGAAGTAGTTTTTCAAATAGAGTTTCTTGTACCAAATTTGGGGTTACAGTGGCGATGAGGTTAGAATATTGTGTTGAAGTTGGAAGATACATGTTTCCACACAAGCCAACATCTTATGTTTGAATCCATAGAATCAATAATAGCTTATGGATAACTAAGAGGGAAGCCAAAGTCACCACACCTAGCCCTCTTCTTCTCTTTAGAATATATTTTATCTAAGTTAAGGGAGGATTCCCTAGGATATGATTATTGGATTTTAATAATGAAGCACAATGTGAAATTAAAGAGTAACTCTAGAAAAACAAAGTGTTTTGGTTTTTGTAAAAGCTAAGGTCGACGAAGGGATTGGAGACCGGTGTCTTATCTAATGGACAAATGGGGTGAACCCAGGACCACATGAGGGTTTATTTCACTAGTATAAAAATGCGTGATAAATGACCATGTGACTAAAAAAATTGGTTACCATGCGAAATAAATGACGAAACCACCCAAAAATTTGGTCACCATAGTGTTTTTAAGTGAACTATGACCAAATTTGAGCAATTTTAAGTGATCACAAATAAAAATGACTAAAATAAATGACTAATTTAGTCATGGGATAAAAAATATGACGAGACATTCTAAGTTATAAGATGCCTTAATTAAATATTTCCTTATACATAACACACAAATTAAGAGTGTCCATATATAATATAATATATATAGGATTTTATAATTATATATAACATGTTTCTATATATCTCTAGATATGTCAATATTGTAATTGTGATAGACCTAATTAGTTTGCAATGAATAATGATTAGTTTGCAAGGACTAAGGGGGTCTCTGAATCCATCTGCGACATTACAATTTCGTAAATTTTAATGTTGCAGGAAGATTCAAAGGCTCATTTTTTTAATGTTGCATATAGATTCAGAGGCCCCCTTTAAGGGGGCACTAAATCCATCTACATTGTTAAAATTTACGAAATTGCAATGATTTTATTGTCAATTAAATTTCAATGATCCATGGTTGGCAATGGGTAATGTGTTGGTTGTGGAGCCTGATTATCTTGTTGATTCAGAGATCTTTTTGTTTAGTCGTGCTTGTACACTAGTTTTACTGTACACTCCTCCCAACAGGGAGGTTCGAGGGGGATTGGCCTCCCCAAGGGGGTCTGGGGGGGACCATCCCCCTGGTTGGGGGTTCTAGGGGCCAGTGGGCACTCAACAGGGATTTGGGGGAAGCTCCCTCGAGAAGGGTAGGGTCAAAAGTCCATTTATATATGGTGAGGGTATGGTTTCCCTTGGCATGATCCACCCACTTGAATATCTCAACACTTTAATCCCATAGTTCCAAGGAAAATGGGTCATTTCCCAACAAATGTACTATTGTTTCCTCCTCGATTCTAGCAAGGGGCACATGGATGGTCCAACAAAGCCTATTTTGAGAAGGTTGTCTCACATTAGAATGAGACCCTTGACAAGAAGACATTGGAAAGTAGCAATCTTGGGCCATAGGTTACCCGTCGAGATATTTTTCCATATCAGATCACATGGAAGGTTCTTCTGATCGATTTCTATGGAATATGATTCTTGGACACTAATGTTTCCACTAGGGAGATAGCCTCCATCTTTGACTATTATCTTTATTTATTTATTTTGTGTGTGTGTAGCATTTAAGGGAATTGAGTTGATTTCGTTGTGCTTCCACTATACCTATAGGCATATCAACATTGCCTCACGTGTGGACACATGGATCATTAGGTTTGAACCAATGAGGTGGCAAGAAGTACTAGTACACACTAGTGACCTTACACAAGGGGTGCCTTAACAATACAACAATTCACTGTCTATTTTACACCATGTGGGGATTTTCAAAAGGAGGACACGGGGGTGGGATTTGATCTACTTATGTGTCCATGGGTCATGAGATCATTCAATGTAATATCTCTAGGTGGAACACATTCAACCACTACCTCAAGTTGGCCCCATGGCTCCACGCTCATCCCTCATAGGAACTGAACCTTGCCCACCCATGAGAAACTCCTAGCTCTTCACCGATGGATCCAACCCCTTTAGGCTTTTTTAAAGGAGTACATGGGGGTGTGAATTGATCTACTTATGTGTCCACGAGTCATGATATCATTCAATATAATCTCTCTGGGTGGAACACGTTCGACCACTACCTCAAAGTGCTCCCATGGCCCCAAGCTCGACCCTCACGAGAATTGAACCTTACCCACCCATGAGGAACTCCTCACTTCTCACTAATGGATCCAACCTCTTTGAACTCATATTATTATTATATTAATTATTTAATATAAAATCATTTAAAATTTACATTTAAATTATTTTTTATTAATATTAAATAATTGTAAAAATAATTATTTTATTATTAAAACATTATTTAATTAAAAAATTATTAAAATTTATATTTTATTTTTTTAGAAACAAGGTTAGGAAGAACGAATTATAATAGTAGTTGAACTTTTGTAAAGTGAAAAGACGTTATTCATATAAATAGTTTATATTTTTTAATCCCAAAATCATATTAAATATAATAATTAACGTTTTATTATTATATTATTGGTTTAAAATACTAACCGTACGATAATCAATACCTTGGAGATTTAGAAGACCATCTCAATACAAGTAGTTAAAATTTTGAATTACCTCAAGCCCAAATCAGTTAAAATAATTAAAATTTTGGATAATCACAAGATCAATTTGGTTAGAATAATTAAAATATAGTTATTATAATATATTTGTATCGAGAGAAGCTAGGTGCTCAGCTAGGTGCTCTATATTTCAGTATGGGGAGATGTTGTAACGTTTGTTCTTAACAAAATAATTAAAAAAAAATTATATCTATTCATAAAATAAAAAATTATGGAAAGTATTTAAGAAAAATACATGTTGCGTTATAAAAAAATATTATGAAAAGTAATTAAAAAATGGATGTTCGTTTATAAAATAAAAACTTAAAACATAAACCGTGATCTATCAATCAAGAAAGATCAAATTTTTTGAGTTTAAATTTAAAAAAAGAAATACACCTCAAGAAATTGGATCCCTCTTGGTGCTTGATAGATACAGGTTTAAGATAGATCTGCTTTAACTTTAAACAATCAAGGCTATTAAGATTCAGTGCACTCGAGCTAATTGAAGGAGCTAATTGAGACTGGCTGGGCTGTGAAACCTGTATAGATTTAACATGTAAAGAAAGAAAAAGCCTTGAAAGCAGCATGCATGATGGATAGATAGGTAGGGCATATGAAGAAGAAAGAGGAAAGGGATACTTACCTATTTTATTTTGTGATCCGGCCTGAACAAACAAAACGATAGGAGAGGATGGGTATCAATATCGTGAAATTATCTCTTTTTTTTCTGATCAGTATAATCTTACCCTTGTTCTCTTAATATTCATTGTTGAGAATTTGTACTGGAAAAATCAATCTTAAGTTTTTGAACATGTGGAAATCCAGGTTTGCCTTATATACTTTTTGCTTTCTTCATTGTTTTCTGTCGGTATCTGCCATAGCTAAATATGATAAGCTTGTTGTGCATACAAACTATTCGTACATGTGTTTTCAACGAGCTTTAAATGCCCTTATTTTTCCCATGTTTACATATATTTTTGTTGTTTACATTTACCTGTGTTTGTTCTTTTTGTGTTTGTGCTGTTGGTATGTTTCTTTTTACTCATGGTGGAACTTGTTATTTCAAATTGATTTGAAGTTCTGGTTCCCAACGGAAATTTTGAGGATGATGCGGACCCAATACCCATAAGTCTGCTCCATGAAATACTCCACAATGGTTAATCATAACCATATGTTCTATTCTCAAATGAAATGCAGGGATTTGCACAGATCTTGCTTTAAATCTCCCTCTGGATCAAAAATACTTCTATGTGCAACCATGAATATACCCACAGATTCATGAAATCTTCAATAGCTGGAGCTATTAATCGAACAAGTAACTTACAGGATTTAAACAAATGTTGCAGGGATCAATCAAGAGATTCCAGAGTTCTCCTATGCTTCTAGTGGTTTTGATCCAGCATCATAGTCATCACTAACTCCTTCCAACACTAATCGATGCCCATGAATACACTTCAATTGTGGAAAACCCAGAACGCTGGAGGAATATCAAAGTGCTGCAGAAATTATTGTTAATTACAAATTTGAAACGCAAAACCCAATTTTTTTGATTCCCATAAATGAGAACATTAACTATTTATTCTAATTCACTCGTGAATCCTTAGATTATTAAAATTCAATCTCTATTCAAGTGATTCATCCATACTCTATCTTTAGAACATAATGTTAACAAAATGTGATAGCTTCACATCTGAGTTAAACCAATGTGATGGAATATATATCATTGGTACTCTATCTTTAGAACATAATGTTAACAAAATGTGATAGCTTCACATCTGAGTTAAACCAATGTGATGGAATATATATCATTCTACCATTGCCAAAACCATTTCAACTCTCAGTAAGTATTCCTTGTCAAAGATCCACGCTGGGTGTTAGTTCTGTATACCCATGTGTCACATAGCCTCCCATCTATCCAAGGCAAGGAAGGGAACATGCTGTCAAGTCATGGGGCTTTCACATAATCTCAGCCCATTCATTAGATTCATAAAACTAAAAACCATTGTGTGCAGATGCAACTCAATTGAATATGCACAATGGAAATAAACAAATCATCCACACACATTACATGACTGTCCTTCAATTTAACACAGTCCACAAATTAATACATTTGCAGAAGTAATTACACATAAAAAAATACTCATCTTGATGTAATGTTGTCTCCATAAAACTAGCTATGTTGCTGCAACGTTCCACCCAACCATAGGTCTCTGCCCAACCTATATTCTTTCAGCACTCAGAGACCACCCCCGAGCTGGGCATGATTCTTACAAGGAAAATGGGACATTCAAGCTCACACACAGCCAATTAATCATTTCATCTCAGCCAAGCCAGTCCACAGCTGGGTTTATCAGGCTACATTTAAACCCTGGATGCTTGCACTCGAGCTCAAGCCAAAGCAATGGATACCCATAACCCATACCCAACATACTCTTACACACAGCAACTCAAAAACTGGGCATGGATACACATTTCCATTCATGGGGTTTACAAACAGGATGGCCATGGGTTTTCCCCAAATTGTGGCTCACCCAAAACGAACTGTGGGAAGGGAAATGCATCCACAGGGAGGAAAAACATTTTCTCCCCAACTCTCTAAGCATTTAACAGCAAAAACGGTCTCTATGGAACCCCAGTTCCATTCCCCTTCTTCCCTATTGGTATACAACACAAAAACACTCTTCTCCCAGCTGAGATTGAAGGAAAACACAGACACCCATGGCTGGAAAACACCCAGGTAGCTCCAAACTCGTGAGGGAGGAAGACTAGTTGATGGATAATGGCTTGGGGAACAATTCATGGCTCTTTTCTTGCCCAAGAAGCAAAACGCGATTTCCCATGCAGGGTGGCTTTCCCATACTCGAATTTGGACAGCCATACCTTCCATTCCCCAAGGCATTAACTACCTCAACCAACTCTTGGGAGAAATCAATGATTGGGTGCAAAAGTCAACATGGGTAGTTGAGGGTTTGATGGGTTCTCTCATTGACACTTGGCTTGGCTTGATTGGCTCCAAGGGTTTGAATGTTTTCCCTCCCAATTTTCTTGTAAAATCATGCCCCCATCTCTTGTTGCATTGCATAGCTAGTTGTGGGTATTTTATTAAAATGCATATTTACATGATGTTGAAATTCCAATGTGCCTGGCTAGCACGCAAACCGTATGCACCAATAAATCGATGGCGGGGCCTTGGCCTTGAGCTCCTCACCATGATTTTATAACAATATTACATCATTTACATTTTAATGATATAGGGTCAAGATGGGGATGTGACACCACGGGCTTGCAGTTCCTCTCACTTCATCGTGATTGGATCTATTGGATCGATTCCCCTACTCTCACACTTTCACATACATATGCTTAGAATTTAAAATTATATCTAAATAGATAATATAGGAGCCAATAGCAACTACCTAAGTTCCCAGAGTTCTAGGAATAGAACGATAATTTATGTTCTCCTTGCAGTAGCATGTTCTACGGCTTCAATTCACTTTTCGTCTGTCTATATAGAGTTCCTTCATTTCTATCTTATACAGAGACTTCCTATGCACATAACCCTTCCTCCACATTTAATTCTGAATTGTCTCAAACTCTCACACATGATTTACCTCTCTCATATGAGCGGTTTATTCTTGTTCCATCACTAATTCTAGATTCACATTCGGAGACTATAATCCATCAGACACTAGAATCCATTAGATAAAACATACACAGAGGCAATGTAATCTTGTACATACAAATTTTATTCAGGAATCCTATACATACTATTTTACTTAAGGATTGAATGTATTTAGTGTCTGGGCAAATCCGTCCCAATACCGTGCAAGCCATACCATAGATATTGCATTTATAGCCTCGGCTTATCTCGATTGTTGATTCCTTCCATCCATCTGTCCCAATACCGTGCAAGCCATACCATAGATATTTCATTTATAGCCTCATCTTATCTCAATTGCTGATTCCCTCCACTCCATGCCTGTTGGATGGAGGGAATCAGCTATCAAGATAAGGCTCGCCCATTTGGATATTCAGGTCGCGTTGCTGCTACAGTTTTAATAAGATATCACCATATCGCTCTTTGTATGGTCAATGGAACTCATGCCCAATTAAATAACTTATCACCATATCACTCTTGAGCGTTGCATCATCTGGTATATTATTTATTTCTTCAAGGCATTTAGGGTTTTTTAAAACCCTTGTTAGTATCCATTCATGGTTTGATTTTATAATATGTTGCTTCTTGATATTTCTCTTATAATATAATATTATTTACTTAATTCTTTTTTCTTTCACAATAGATATTTTAAAGATCCAAATTTTATATACTTCTTAATTGTAGGTCACATTCGTATATCCATTTTTGGTAGATCTTGAATATTTGTGAGATAATGATATGCTCCTAGTCAACTTTATTTAGTTTTATCATTCTTATTTGATAAACTAGTCAAATCCATGCATTAGTCAAATATGTAGTGAAAATTCCTTCCAACTTATTGCTTTCTCCATTATCCTTCTAAGGATAATTGTTTAATTTTGGAAAATGTGCAAACATAATAGTATTTGAAGTTTTTAAAGGTGCTCCTATTGAACTATGTATTTATAGGATGAAGAGAATAACTAGGCAGGGGAGGAGGCTGAGAATGTTGATGATGAGATATGGATGTTGTGGAAACTCTTAACTATGATGATTTGGATAGTGTTTCCAAGCTACAAAAGAGATAGCTCGATATCATGCAGGTATTTATATAACTGTGAATTAAAAGAAAATATTCCTTCAAGATGTTTACTAGTGTCATATTGCATATAATTTTTTTTAATGCTCATCGAATGTTATGTTGTTAGTGGTTTTACTTGGGAATATGGTGTTAATGTGACCAAATTTTAGGATTTGTCTAGAGGAAAGCTTGTGAGAGTCTCACTATAGGATTTGTTTGTAGGTGGACAAAATAGTTTTTCAATTCCGTAATATTACTTTTGATCGCACCACTGATTGCATTTATTTTTAATTACCAGATAGGGTGGACACACCTAACTTTTCATTTCATTATGTTGCCATAGTTCATTTGGAATATGTTGTCCAAATCCTTTATTGGTTTTGTCATACTCCAACCATCACTATTGTTTATTACATCACAACTTTTAATAATTTGAATTTCTATGGTACTAGCTCAATGGAAGAGCACCTTCCTTATAGGAAGGAGGTTGGTGGTTCGATTCCTGCGTGCCCTATCCACAGAAATCAATGACTAATTAAATGACCAGTTAAGGGAAATGAATGACTAAATAAATGACTAGTTAACAACAATAATTGACTAAATAAATGACCAGTTAACAACAATAAATGAATAAATAGATGACCAGTTAACTGCACTTAATGACTAACTAAATGACCAATTAACCACAATCAATGACTAGTTAAAAACAATTAATGACTAAACAAACGACAATTAATGACCAAATAAATGGCCAAATAGCAACAATTAATGACCAAATAGCAACAATTAATGACCAGATAAATGACTAAATATATGAACAAATCATGAAGCAATCATGTGACTAAATTTAGTCATTTATCACCCTTTTTAGTCACTTATCACCCATTTTGTACTAGTGTTTTGGAATATTAGAAAGGGCCAAGGTTGTAGTGCATAAAACTAGATCTTTCTAATCTTCCTAAAGAAACCCTTGCGCAATCCTTGGTTGACCCCATTTTTTCATTAGATAAGACATTGGTCTCCAATCCCTTCATCACCCTTATCTTTTAGAAAAACCAAAACACTTTGTTTGTTAGAGTTACTCTTGAGTTTCACCTTGTGCTCCATTGTTAACTTCTAATCTTTTCCTTAGGAGTCCTCCCTTGAGCTAAAAAAGAGCTAGCCTAAAGAGCAGAAGAAGGGACATTGGCCTCCCTTTAAGCTACCCATAAGCTATAATTGGTTTGAGGGCTTCAATATTAAGATGTTCGTTTGTCTGGTAACATTTTTGGCACAATTGCTAGGGATGAAGTCCACTTTTTAGAAATTTGTAGTGTTACTACATACGACATATATGAGTGTAGGTTTTAGAATATCTATTGCTCATGTGGTGGATATGTGAAGGGACAAAGCCCTTTTTCCTTATAGATTTTGAAAGGAAATGTTGGGTCTTTAAGGGAGCACACTCAACAAGTTTGAAGGAATTTGAAGGCTTTCCTTGGTGACTCCACTGAATGGCATTGCTATGAAAGGTGTCAAGCACTCTAATTGCAGATAATTAAATATCAACACACAGAGCGTATGAAATTTATTGTCAACCCGAGAAAGTCTTTTTATTTCAAAGGACAAGTGCACAATATATGCTTAAACACAAACCATTAGAAGTGAATACTTTTATCTTCTATCATCTATGTTCATCCCAAGAATCTACGCAATCCCAATTGCCTTCTAACTGCTGTACTACAATTCTTTTCTATTATGCATCAAGCAGAACTAATATCAGATCTAATCAACGATTGCAGGAAGGAAATCTCAATTGCATTCTAAAATAATCAACTGTCTAATGAAATCAAGCTGGGAATCATGAAGCATGACCTGAACATTACTCTAGAATTTAATAAAGGAGATTGAAGCAACTGTTCTAAGAAACTGAATTGCAAAATATAAATCAATCAACACATAACAGGAAAGCTAATTCGTAGGAGCTTCTGGGATTACGTTTCAGCTGTAGGATGAGCACAACAGTGTGAACAGAAATTGAATTACATAAAACAAACCTGACTCAGTCGACTGTTATTGATACCATTCACCAACCTCACAAATAAATCATCTACTGAGAAATCCACACAATGAATATTGCTGCTGCGTACAAAAGAAAGATCAAAGCATCACACAACAGGAAAGATGAAATCCTAAATTAACACAGCAATCTCTGTGGAAGACGGGCCCAGTCTTCACACAGAGACGCTGGTTGAACAACACTCTCTTTAACTCAGAAGCAACTCCTTATATTAACAGAAGGATGAGTACACAGTTTCGGCTTGACTGCTAATACAAGATGAATTAATTAATTGCTGTCCAACCCCTCAGTCGAGGTAATTCCCCATATTTATACATACAAATTGCAACATCTAAACCTATAATTGGGCAGCCATGAAGATCTCTGATCTTCAGGCGCCCTAAATAATCTAGTTGTTACAATGCGTGGCAGAACTGAAATATCCAA
This sequence comes from Larix kaempferi, assembly GCA_027924585.1. NCBI lineage: Eukaryota > Viridiplantae > Streptophyta > Pinopsida > Pinales > Pinaceae > Larix > Larix kaempferi. The sequence goes on along the minus strand of BSBM01000372.1, from coordinate 11,536,418 downwards.
ATATGAGAGAAGTATTAATCGTCCCAAGAGTGACGATCCTTCCAGCTCACAGCTGGATTCGAGCAGCGACATACTTAAGATAGTTCTTCGGTTACAGCTGCCCTGCCACGCCTATGCCTTGATTTCCGATTTGAGCCCCAAGGAACCTTCCACAAGCGATGATCGTTCCTTCATGACTTGTTCAGCTCCGATCTTCCTGCAGTCTATTGTCTTACTACCTTCATAAATAGCATCATGTTAGCACAAATTAAGAGATGAACAGCTTTAATCATCACAATCATAAGTATTAACACAATAAAACAATAATCGGCCATACCTTGATAAATTGGGGAATATATAAGGACAATAAGTTGAATTGCCAAGGTAATTGGTGTAAGACAAGGTAAGGGACAGTGATAAATGATGGTCAAAAAGGGCCAATTCTGGGCTCAACATCTCCCCCCAACTATCCTGTTGCATGTCCTCATGCAACAACCTGCATCTGAATATTGTACTGAACCTTATCCAGGCAAGAGGAAAGAATGTAGATAAATCAGGCATCCCCTCTATCCTTTTGAAAAATTTCTGTGAGCAACCCGGCATCTTCCAACTTTACTGTTCCCCTTCCACCGCTACTTGCTAATATCTGCAGTTCTCTTATGCTATGCCTGGGGAAGTTGAAAAGACACACTCAATCTGAATCCAATTCAATGATACCTGTAGGAGGTGGAAGCACTGGTTCTTGTGGGACAGTGTCTTCCAGCGCATCTAATCTTATCAAGGGAGTTGCTGGTTCTTGTGTAACAGCAACATCCCTTAAACCTTCTTCAGCAGCTGCCTTTATTGCTTTTGGAGACACTGGTTCTTGTGTAACAGTGTCTTCTTTGTCAATTGGCTGCTGAGATTGGATATCCTTTTCAATTTGCAGCTCCTCCTCCAAGATTTCAGTGTCACCTGAGCAGGGTGTCTGTACCTGTTCATCATCACTCCATTGTGTATCAGGAATGATCTCTACTCCCGGGTTATCCTCCAACTGCAGTTCAGGGGTTCTTGCTGCAGCATCCAAGGATGTTGGTTCTTGTGTGGCAACATCCTGGCTTACATCTTCATCTTTATTTTGCTGCAGCTCCTCTTCTATGAGTTCTGTATCATGAGAGCTTTCTGGGGTCACCACCCAGAGTTCATCGTTGAATGCCAGAATATCCTCTGTCCCAGCTTCTTCCCCTGTCTGCTCAGTCGGTTGGATGGTCAAATTCAGGGTTGCTGGTTCTTGTGTTGCAGCATCCTGTTTCAACTTATCACTATCCTGCATTTCCGTTTCTTCTTCTAAAATTATTGTGTCCTGGGAACGTTCTGGGGTTACATCACAATATTCTTCACTATCCTCCAGAATATCCCTTGGCTCCATGATTTCCGTGTCATGGGAACACTCTGGGGTCTCACTATACTCTTTTATAAGCTCCAGAGCATTCTTCATCTCCCGTTCTTCTCCCATTTGTTCTATGATTTCTATGTCGTGGGAGTATTTTGGAATTGCCATACATTCCTCATAAATTTCCAGGGCATCCTCCACTCCCTGTTCTTCTCCCATCTGTTCTATGACTTTTGCATCATGGGAAGTAGCAGCTGCAGCAAGGATGTTTAAAGGTGCTGGTTCTTGTGTTGCAGCATCCTCTTTCTCCACTGCTTTCCCTTCTGTGGCTACAGGCTGTTGTGCTGAATAGGTGCTAAGTAAAATTTTATGGCCTGCTTCCTCAAAGATCTCCCCACAGGTGGGGCAGAGTATTCGCTCATCCTTTTCTCCAGCTTCAGCAGAAGCTGTTTCCTCCACTTGGTCTGCAGCCTCTATTAATGTATACATCTTTCTTCCACCCTGCTTTTGGCAGATTTCCTTCCATGTTTCCAGCTCCTTTCTAAGTGCTTGGAGGTCCTCTTTCAGCATTGCATTCTCATACAAGAGTCCCTCAACCCCCGGCTCTTCCTCCACTGGCCTTTGTGGAGCATCCCTCAGTTTTGGTGTAAGGATTGGGGGTTCAACCTGTGTCTCTAAGGTTGCCCATTTTGTTCTAGCTGCCTCTGCTGCTGTGATTGACCGAGTTCGTTTCCTTCTGATTGGTGCCACTAAATCAAACTCATTGGTGGCCCTCTTCCTTTTCTGTGGGGGTTTCTTTTGTGACTTTCCTTTTTGTAGTGTTTCTTCTCGTGGAGCTGGAATATAGGGAGGCAAAGCTGAAGTTAAAGGAATATTTCCCTGCCCCCCATGCTATTCTTCTTCAATCACAGCTGCTCCTCCTGCCCATTCCGGTGAAGACTCGATTGTGACCAGCTCAATATCTTCTTCCATTGCTCTGGCTCCGTCATCTTCAGGTTCCATTGTCGCAGCATTCGATGCTGCTCCAATTTCACCTTCTGCTGCCGGAGCTGCCCTGTTGCCTAGGTTTTCCACGAGGGTTTCATCTACATTGTCGCCTGACAGCTCTGTTTGTGCTTCCCCTCGCTCTCCTTCAAATGCCGTGTCATCCCCCACTGGTTCTGCTTGTGATGGGGATTCATCAACTTCAAATGGCTCTGCCTGTGCCCCTGTTTGTTCTTCCTCTGTGGTTTTGCCAACCCCTGATGGTCCTGCCTGTGCCCCCTGTTGCTCTTCTTCCGTTTCATCCCTCCCGGATGGTCCTGCCTGTGCCCCCTGTTGTTCTTCCTCCGTTTCATCCCTCCCCCCAACTTCACTGGAGGAACTCCGGTCCTCCTGTTGTGGCGGAACCGGTAATTGTTGTAATGGAATGACCCTCAAGGGAACAGGTTGCTGTGGCCGGGTGATGAATTGCTCCCATGTTATATTATGTTGGGCCAGGGTTCTTATAATAATTAACTTAATGAGGCCATGGTGGGTGAGGGAGGATAATGGGTGCTTTGCAGATTGAACGAATGTTGCCATATGGCGCAAATCATGCAATAGATAAAATGGAATATTTAACAAAATGCCATGACGGAGATGAGAAAGCAAAGGAAGTTCAGAGTTGTACACAGTTTGGTATCTACCTTCGCAAGTTATGTATTTCTTGAGGAAGATAGCGACCTGGTCCCATGGCTGCGGCAGTGACTTCAATGCAATCCCTCTCCTGGATGCTTCAACTTGCTCCCCTGGAAGTAAAAATTGTTCCCGTGCAACTGTTGCAGGAACTCGACGGTTAAACCAAGGTTTTCCCACCAACGGGATAGCTGTAACCTCGGATATAATGACCTCCGAAACATCTATACACAGCCCCCACACCGTGGAGTGTGTTTTAGTAAGATTCAATGCGAATTGCAGGGCTGCGTCCCGGTCGAATCCATCCAATCGTTCAAAGAACTCGACCCAGCCAGCGGCTTGGAAAATGGCCAGAACCTGCAAATTCCGTCTAAGTTCCCGGGTATTGAAAGGTTCATGGCGAACTGGAATGCCCATGGTCCTGGCTGCAAGATAGAACTGCTGTTCGACAGAGTACAGGATCCAGAATGGAAGTTGCAGCGCGGAGAATGCACGAATCGTTGAGCGGAGACGTTGAGCGAATGAACTAATTCGGAAAATTAAGCGCAGAGAGGAGTTTAAAATTTTCATGCCGAATTGGGGAAGGTGGCAGTTATTAGTATTACGTCGTACGAGGGAAAGGTTCAATCAGATATAAATGGTGGTACGAGTGAAGGTACGGCCAATCTCGTTTACATGATATCAATACTTAATCACGTGATAAATGAAAGCCATACCTCATAACACTGTGCGTCGGAAGGCTGCGGAAACTGGTGGAGCATGGAGTTGGTGACGTCATGGAGCCGAACGCGTGCACAATCAGACGTGGAATCATGATGACTCGAATAAGGCACTGATTTCCTTCGCCGGTAAAACACAAGGCGTCGCATCCTCCGGGTTGAAATGATGAGTTCGCCGGCAGGACTGGGCTGAATCAGCATCATAATTAGCAGGTTGAACAATCCTTCTGTTAACACGGGAGTTACCACTGCAAATTGCCAAAGAAATGATCACGCGGCCGATGAAAAAGCTTGTTGCAGCTGACAAGAAAGAATTTACAGCCATCGGGAAAGAATTCGTGGCAGCCGGAAAAAGTTTCACAATATCCGGGAAAAATTACGGCTGTCACGGGAAAAATTTACAGCGGCGGAAGAGACTTACGGCTGGCGGGAAAAGATTTTACGAATATGGGAAATATATCGCAGCCGCTGGAAAGAAATGACAGCTGTGGTGTGGAAGTGACTTGGTCAATGAGGTGGCTGCCGGGAAATGATGTGGCGGCTGCGAGAAAAAGATGTTGCAGCCGCCGGGATTGCAGCTGCCGGAGTTGCAGCTGTCGGAAAAGATTTGACGGCGGACGGGAAAAAAAAAACATTACGGCTACCGGGAAGTGAAATGGCCGTGGCTGGTAAATGGAATGGCAGCTGTGGAAGATGAGGTGGCCATAGCTGGTGAATGAAATGGCAGCTGCGGAAAATGAGATGGCCATAGCTGGTGAATGAAATGGCAGCTGCGGAAAATGAGATGGCAGCCGTGGAAGATGAGGTGGCAACCATGGGGACGATGAGGTGGCAGCCGCGGAAACTGGAGTTGCAGCCGCCGATGTTGCAGCCGCCGATGTTGCAGCCGCTGATGTTGCAGCCGCAAATGTTGCAGCCGCCGATGTTGCAGCCGCCAATATTGCAGCTGTCGAAAAAGATTGACGGCTGACGGAAAGGGCATTATGGCTACCGGGAAATGGAGAATATGGTTGCCGGAAAAGGATATACGGCTGCCGGAAAATATGTTGCAGCCGCCGGAAAATATGTTGCAGCTGCCGGAAAATATGTTGCAGCTGCCGAATTTTTTTTTTTTTTTTTTTAACACAAGGACGGCACAGAGAGATTTTCATTATGGGCCCCAAACTGATCGTTCTCCTGACGCTTCCCTGAAAATTTTTTCTTAAAAGACAACAGCAAGCAAAGAGATCAAATGCAAAGAGAAAGAAAACGACAATTATACGCTACAGCAAGAAATTATTTATGTACAGCAAATATGATTTTTATTTTAAGATTTGGTAAAGGTAGAAAAATGTTCCTGCTCTGGTGCCAATTGGTAGTTTGGATCAGCAGCAATCTGTGAAATGAATGCATCTTTCGAAATGGGCTTCCGATACAGTCGCAGCCTGTGGCCATTAACAAGTAATGGCATACGGTTTTCATCAATGGTGACCAGGCGAACAGTGCCGTTGTCAAATACCCTGTCAACCAAATATGGACCCAGCCATCTTGTGCGTAATTTCCCTTTGAAATATTTCTTGAATCTAGAGTCGTACAGTAGTGCCCAGTCTCCTTCATGGAAGATTTTCTTTTTGATGAATCGGTCATGCCAGTTAGATCTCTGTTGCTGAAGCAGCACAGTCTGGTCTACCGCAGCTAATCGTTTCTCATCCAGTTCATTCAATTGATTCAATCTTCTTTTCTGGGCTTCTGCTACATCCAGGTTCATTTCAATGGCTGTTTTCAGGGTCTTGATCTCAAATTCAATTGGAAAGATGGCACTCTTACCATACACCAGATCATAGGGAGAAAAGCCCGTGGTGTTGCGCCAAGTCGTGCGATATGCCCACAGTGCTTCTGGAAGTCTGTCAGCCCAATCCCTTCGATGGCTTTTAACTGTTTTAGTAAGGATTGCTTCGATAACTTTATTAGTGCTTTCCACCTGACCATTGGCCTGGGGATGATAAGGTGAAGCTATCTTGTGCTGCACATGATACTTCCGGAGCAAGGATTCAAATTGGTGTGAAATAAATTGTGGTCCGCCATCGGTAACTACTTCCTTTGGTACTCCAAAACGGGTAAAAACTTCACTGTACAGGAAATCAATCACCGCCTGGTCGTTTGCCTTAGCCAAAGCTACAGCTTCTACCCACTTAGTCATGCAGTCTGTACACACCAAGATGTAAACCTTCTGTTTGGAAGGAGGGTTGATAGGACCAACAAAGTCCAATGCCCATCTATCAAACGGTTCTAGTACCACTTGGGGCTGTAAAGGCATCTGGTCTGTCTTATTAGGTTGGCCCATCCTTTGGCAGCTGTCGCAGGACTGAACATATTTTTTAGCATCTCTGAACAGTGTCGGCCAATAATAGCCCATCCGCAACGCCTTATGTCCTGTTCTTTTATCTGCAAAGTGTCCTCCGCAAGGTTCATCGTGACAGGCCTTCAGTATATGAAAGATCTCATCTTCCCTTACACATCTTCTAATTTCAAGATCAGGTCCTGTGTAAAAGAGATGGCCTTTAAGCCAACAATACCTGGCACTTTGCTGAATAATTTTTCTTTTCTCTGGTTTAGACATATGTGGCGGAAGTTTCCCTGCAGCCAAATAATTAGCAACATCTGCATACCAGGGTGAATGAGCTGAGAGTGCGAATAAATGTTCATCCGGGAAAGCATCCTCAACAGGTGAACTGTCATCACTGTTAGTAAATCGTGATAAAAAATCAGCAACAACATTTTCTTTTCCAGGTTTATCTATAATAGTAATATCAAATTCCTGTAATAATAAAAGCCACCTGGTTACTCTGGCATTAGTGACAGGTTTATTCATTAAATACTTAATGGCAGAGTGATCAGTATGCACAAATGTAGGATACCCAGTAATGTAATGCCGAAACTTATTAATAGAATAAACAATAGCAAGAAATTCTTTTTCAGTAACAGTATAATTTAGTTCAGCAGGGGCTAAGTTTTTACTCACATAATAAATAGCATAAGGTACTTGACCATCCTGCTGTCCTAGTACTGCTCCAATGGCGGTATCAGAAGCATCTGAAGAAATGTGGAAAGGTATGGTCCAATTAGGTCCCCTTAAAATAGGGGCTGTGGACAGTTTCTCTTTAAGCTTATCAAATGCTGTCTGGCATGCTGTACTCCATGCAAATTGCACATCCTTCATTAACAATGAAAACAAAGGAGAAGCAAGTTTGGAGAAGTTTTCTATGAATCTCCTGTAATACCCAGCATGTCCCATAAAACTTCGCACCTCTTTCTGAGTTGAAGGGGTTGGTATATTCTTTATCACCTTAATTTTTGAAGGATCCACTTGAATACCGTTAGTAGAGATGAAATGTCCTAATACCACCCCCTCACTCATAATCATGTGGCATTTTTCAGTGCTCAGTGAGAGGCGAGCCTGTTCACAGCGAATTAAAACCTTCTTCAAATTTTCCAATGCTTCATCAAAATCCCTGCCATAAGGAGTGAAATCATCCATAAAAACTTCCATGCTATCATTTACCAATTCAGAAAATATGCCAATCACAGCTCTTTGGAACGTTGCAGGTGCATTGCACAACCCAAAGGGAAGCACCCTGTAGGCGAACGTTCCCCAAGGGCAGGTGAAGGTGGTCTTATCCTGATCCTCTGGAGCAATCTGGATTTGATTGTACCCACTGAATCCGTCCAGGAAGGAGAAGAACTTCTTCCCAGATAAGTTATCAAGTACCTGGTCAATAAAGGGCAGAGGAAAGTGATCCTTTTGTGTAGCCTTGTTCAGCTCCCTATAATCGACACAGACTCTCCATTTACCGTTTTTCTTGGGTACAATTACAAGTGGGGAAACCCACTCACTGTCTGAAATAGGATAGATGAATCCTGCTTCCAAGAGTTTCTGGATTTCTTCCTTCACTATATCCCTCAGATTGGGGTTCATGCGTCGTTGGGGTTGACATACAGGCCGAGAGTCGTTTTTAATATAAATATGATGAGTGCACAGACTAGAAGGAATACCCTTCATGTCTGTATACTCCCAGGCGAATGCCCCCTTACGTTCCTTCAAGAGATTGGTTAGGCGCTTTTGTTCTTCTGAGGAGAGAGCAGGATTGATGTTCAAAGTTCTTCCAGGCTCTACCTCAATAGGAATACTTCTCGAGCTTTTCAATACTGGGATTATATTTGTGTCATTGGCTAGTGCTTCCTCCGTAAGCTGTTCTTGTTCTTCTTTGCCGAGGGTACTGTTCAGAAGTTGATAAACTTCCTTGTCTACAGAAGCAGGTTCGCTAATGAAATTATTAATGGCATCGTCTTCTGTTTCGTTTTTGAAAGTTAGTGCCTTCCCTATTGTTAGTAATGGCTGAACATCTTCTTCTTCTTCTTGTTCTATCCAAAGGGAGGTTTCAGTTTCTAGACTCGGCCTTGCTGGAGGGTACAGGGTAAGATTTTTGGTTTCCATGCCATCAGATATAGTCATAGATCCTGATCGACAGCTGATGCAAGCATCAGCTGTAGCCAACCAGGGCCTCCCTAAAATCAATGGATGTCCCCCCAGCTGTGATTTTGGCTGTAATACCAGAAAATCGGCAGGGTATTCCCACGAGTCTACTGAAATAACGAGGTCGTCCAAAATCCCTTCAGGTCTGATGGTGGACCTGTCTGCCAATTCTAAGATAGTAGGGGTCGGTCTAATATTGGTGAATCCGAGCTTCCTTACAGTCTCCATCGTTATAACATTGATCGCAGCTCCTAAATCTACTAGTACGTTGGGTATCTGCGTTTGTCCTATGTGTACAGTGACAGTAGGATTGCCGGGATCCTCATACTTGGTTATAGGGGTTTTTCCAGTCATTAAAGCGGATAAATTCCCTATAACATGGACAGTAGGAGGATCTCTGGGTTTCCTTCCCGGTCTTTTAGTGCACAGGTCCCGAATAGTTCTAGCATAGATAGGTACATCTTGAAGAGCTTGTAAAAGGGGAATCTTAACATAAAGGTTCTTCAATTCTCCTAGGCGATTGAACTGAGGTTGCCCCCCTCTTTGTGGCAGCATCAATCTCTCAGGGTAAGGTGTTTGTCTTACCAACTGGGTAGGCTGCGTGTTATCCACTTCATCGTTTATTGTTTCAGCCCTCCCATCTGAGGGATGGTCAGCATCTTCAATGATGGGAACCGGATCAGATAGATGCTGGGAACTCTCTCCTTTGTCATAAACAGTTGGTGGAATATTTTCTGAAGTTACACGTTCTACTATCTTTCCAGACCGTAAGCGAATGTCATTACAAGGTACAGGGGAGAGAGAGTAGGCTGGCATATTGAGAGCTTCCAGTTGCTGGACTGTTTTATTATTTGGGTTAGGGTTAGGTTGGGCAGGAAGCTGAGGTCGTATTGGTATGTTAGGCACAGGATTATTTTGCAGCTGCAGCTGCGACTGCTGAGGTAGGTATTGAGGATATTGCTGAAATTGAGGATATGGAGGATACGGTAACTGTTGAGGTGGAGGTGGTTGAGGAAACTGATTCCCAGGATGGAAGTTCCTCCATCCAGGAGACCATGAAGTAGGTTGATGAGGTGGCTGTGTCCAAGGACTCCATGAATTATAACCTTGCATCGCAGGTTGAGGGGAATTCCACTGAGCATAATTTGAAGGGAATTGTGTATTCACGTTTTGCATATTAGTATTCCAATTATTCAAATTATTCAAAAATGGAAATGAATCGGGAGACATACCTTGATTCCGGGGCTGCCAGGGTTTCTTCTGTGCAATAAAGTAGGCTGAATCCACCTCTGGAGTTGATGCCTGCAGAACAGCTTTCACTTGGGGCAACGTGGGGCATTCTTTCATATCATGATTCATCTCGCACAATTGACATACTTGAACTTTGTCAAGAGGGCATTCTTTCAGTGGATGAGTCTTTCTACATCGGGGACAAAACACCCCTAGTGTGAGATCCTCCACTGCCTGTCTTTGCTTGGCCTTCAAGACGCCAATCTCTGAAGAGATAGAGCTCATCATTTCTGTTTTAAAGTTTTCAAGAAGATTTCCTATCTCTGCACGTGTAGCTCCCCCATTGGATGACTTCTGAGTTCTGTCGAAGACATCACGTTCCAGGTTATTTCGTTTATGCTGCTTATTATGCCTAGAAGATCCCCTGGAATATCTCTTACATAATTCCACAATTGTCTCAAAAGATTCTTTAGAGATATCCCCCTTTCCTAATAAATTTAGCATGTCTAAACAATCGTCCCTGATTCCTCGAAGCAGGATTATCTTAAGCACATCTAGTCCCATATTCGTCTGTCCAGCTCTCTGCACATTGTACAGCAACCTCTCTACAAAATCCTCCAAGCTTTCATCCTCCTTCTGTACCATCTTGAATAACTCCTCCCTCTTGTCCCTGGTGTTGCAATATTCTTGATATTTTTCCAGGAACACTTGCTTCATCTTGTTCCAATTAGCAACAGTTCCTCCCCCAAGGCTCATGAACCAACGTAATGCATTGTCCTTCAGGGTGGCAGGAAAAAGCTTTAACTTTTGAGCATCTGTGACATAATCATAGCTGCGACAGAGGATATCGAATTCAAACAGGAATTCGTCTGGATCTTCTGCCGCCCTGCCATGAAAGCGGGGTAACACCGACGGTGAGATGTTTTTCATAGGAGCTGTCCCCTCGAGCTGCTGTATTGGGAATTGCAATGTAGCCATCGTTTCTGGCGGGGAATCATCTTCATGATGGTATTGTACCACTGCTTCTTCCTCTTCATTCTCATGTCTGTTATTCATCTTTTCTTCTGTATCTTCTCCTTCGTTTGTTCCTTTATCCCTTACCTCAGTTGTAGCAGCTGCGTATTCTTCGGTTGTAGCAGCTGCGTATTCTTCGGTTGTAGCAGCTGCGTATTCTTCGGTTGTAGCAGCTGCGTATTCTTCGGTTGTAGCAGTTGCGTATTCTTCGGTTGTAGCAGCTCCGTATTCAATTGCAACAGCTGAATCAGCTGTTCCTTCTTTAGCAGGAGTATATGCAGGAATCGCCGCTGCTCCTGTATCCTCCACTGTAGATCCTGATACTGGCGCTCCAGGATCAGCAGGGCCTCTTTTGATAGGAGTCTCCCATTGACGAGATCTGACAGCTGAATCCGTTTTGTCAACAAGGTCGTCGATAAATGTTCTCCTGCCCAGCGGTGGAGCTCGACCACGACCCGAACCACCTGTACTGTTAGTAATTTGTGGAGTTTTGGGGGTTGGGAGGTGATCGCGTTTGACCCTCCTCGTATTCATGCGAAGCAGATCATTTCAAAAACAACCAAAAAGACTGACTAAAAGCAAATATCAAATACGACTAATGACTAGTGTTTAAATTTCATCCTTCCCCGGCAACGGCGCCAAAATGTCAAGCACTCTAATTGCAGATAATTAAATATCAACAGACAGAGCGTATGAAATTTATTGTCAACCCGAGAAAGTCTTTTTATTTCAAAGGACAAGTGCACAATATATGCTTAAACACAAACCATTAGAAGTGAATACTTTTATCTTCTATCATCTATGTTCATCCCAAGAATCTACGCAATCCCAATTGCCTTCTAACTGCTGTACTACAATTCTTTTCTATTATGCATCAAGCAGAACTAATATCAGATCTAATCAACGATTGCAGGAAGGAAATCTCAATTGCATTCTAAAATAATCAACTGTCTAATGAAATCAAGCTGGGAATCATGAAGCATGACCTGAACATTACTCTAGAATTTAATAAAGGAGATTGAAGCAACTGTTCTAAGAAACTGAATTGCAAAATATAAATCAATCAACACATAACAGGAAAGCTAATTCGTAGGAGCTTCTGGGATTACGTTTCAGCTGTAGGATGAGCACAACAGTGTGAACAGAAATTGAATTACATAAAACAAACCTGACTCAGTCGACTGTTATTGATACCATTCACCAACCTCACAAATAAATCATCTACTGAGAAATCCACACAATGAATATTGCTGCTGCGTACAAAAGAAAGATCAAAGCATCACACAACAGGAAAGATGAAATCCTAAATTAACACAGCAATCTCTGTGGAAGACGGGCCCAGTCTTCACACAGAGACGCTGGTTGAACAACACTCTCTTTAACTCAGAAGCAACTCCTTATATTAACAGAAGGATGAGTACACAGTTTCGGCTTGACTGCTAATACAAGATGAATTAATTAATTGCTGTCCAACCCCTCAGTCGAGGTAATTCCCCATATTTATACATACAAATTGCAACATCTAAACCTATAATTGGGCAGCCATGAAGATCTCTGATCTTCAGGCGCCCTAAATAATCTAGCTGTTACAATGCGTGGCAGAACTGAAATATCCAAATATGAGAGAGTATTAATCGTCCCAAGAGTGACGGTCCTTCCAGCTCACAGCTGGATTCGAGCAGCGACATACTTAAGATAGTTCTTCGGTTATAGCTGCCCTGCCACGCCTATGCCTTGATTTCCGATTTGAGCCCCAAGGAACCTTCCACAAGCGATGATCGTTCCTTCATGACTTGTTCAGCTCCGATCTTCCTGCAGTCTATTGTCTTACTACCTTCATAAATAGCATCATGTTAGCACAAATTAAGAGATGAACAGCTTTAATCATCACAATCATAAGTATTAACACAATAAAACAATAATCGGCCATACCTTGATAAATTGGGGAATATATAAGGACAATAAGTTGAATTGCCAAGGTAATTGGTGTAAGACAAGGTAAGGGACAGTGATAAATGATGGTAAAAAAGGGCCAATTCTGGGCTCAACAAAAGGTATGTAGATTATGTTGATTTTTCTTAGCAGTTAGATGTTTTTTTAACTTTTTATAATTTATCTATCACATAAACATAAACTGCTTGCATATAAAGGATCACTGAAAGAAACACATTCACAGTAGACACAATGTTTACCTGGGGAAAACCCTCTCACGAGAAAAACATAGCAACTTCTCTAGATAAGATTCTTCAACAAGATACAATGTCAAAAATAGTGCCCAACACTAGTTACACAAACATAGTAATGATATACAAGAAAATGATAGAATAACCTCTGAGCCCTTCTGAGAACGAAGAAGATAGAGAAAGATAACTTAAACCCCAAAATATGTCTTCATTATGCTTCTTGAACCCTTGACTATGCTTCCTTGGATTTGCGCACTTCTCTCCTTGCTTGAGCGAATTGGTGTGTGGCAATGAGGCACTTTCACTACTATTTATACTGAAGAAGTCACTTTTCCTACTGGGTCGAATTGACCTTTTTGACTGGGTCATTTTCTCTTTTACTGGGCTAACTTGTGATTGGACTTTTTATTATTCTTTCTTGTCATAAGAATACTTTCGATGCTACTAGAAACATCAACACTCCCTCTTAGCGAGGAAGGTATTCTTCTGGCACGTTCTTCAGCACTAGCTTTCTTCTTGTTGACTTATGGAATCTTCTACGGTTTGGAGAAGTTCTTTGTACGATTTCCATCCTTCATGATGTTCTCCAAGGCTTTACCACTTCCAAAGTGCCTTCTTTATTCTTTACTGTCCCACTGTACCCCACTAGCCAAATATATGGTTATCTGATCTCTCAAAGAGGTTTGAATGTTCCCCAGTAGTCCTGACTTTAAATCACTCGAGTATCTCTAATAGTCTCAAAGACCTTGACTATTATTTGATAGTCATCTGAGGTATTGACTATGTCTCTGCTCATGTGGGTGCACTCCACATGCGATACTGTAGCCCATGGATATATGAGTCATGTACCATGAATAACTGGTATCTAATCCATGTACCATTGCATGACTTACCAATGTATGAGTAAGGTATTACTACATGACTCATCGATGTCTGAGCCATGTATCGCTGCATGACTAATTGGTGCTTGATTCATGTACCACTACATGGATTAAAGATGGGGAAGATGACTGAGTCATGTACCTCATGACTAACTGGTGGGGGGGAATGATTACTTGCTTCTACCCATGGAAAAACATCAACACTCCCTCTCAACGAGGGGATTCATTTTGTACTACACCAAGCTTGTCCCAGAAGTACACAAACTTTACTTTAGACAGAGGCTTGGTAAGTATATCAACAATCTGCTTATCCATGGATATGTACTAGAGATTTACTACTCCCCTTTGCACCATGTCTCAGATATAATGGTATTTATCTCTACATGCTTCGACTCATCATTAAATAATGGATTATCTGAAATATTCACACAGCTTTGGTTATCACAGTATATCACAATATATCCAAGTCGTCTCTAACTCTTGATCAAATAACCTTGCAAGTAACTTTAGAATCCACACTACTTCGCAACTAGAAGCACTAGCTACTATGTACTCTGCTTCTGCAGTACAGAGTGCAACGGATGTCTGTTTCCTACTGAACCATGAGATCATGGTTGATCCCAAGATGAAGCAACATCCTGATGTGCTTTTCCTTTCCATTTCACTTCCTCCCCAATGAGAGAATACATACCCATGCATTTTCACTGCACTATTTGATACATATCTAAGTCCATATCCAATTGCACCCTTTAGGTATCTCAACACATGCTTTGCTTCTATCAAATGTACATGTCTAGTCTCAACCATGTACTGACTCAAAGTGTTCACTGCAAAGCATATATCCAGTTTGGTGTTAACCAGATACATTAAGGATATGATAAATGTCTGTATATCGTGGGATCCACCAAATCTGAAGAAGATTCACTCAACAACTTCACATTCATCACCATTGGTGTAGCCATGGACTTATAGTCCATCATCCTGAATCTCTTCAGGATCTCTACTGTGTATTTTCCTTGAACAAGGAAAATCTCGTCCAATCTCTACCACACTTCTAATCCCAAGAAGTAATGCATCATTCCTAGATCCTTCATTTCAAATTCTGTTGTAAGCTCCCTCTTGCACTCATCTATGAGCTTCTCATTCCCTATAAGAAACATGTCATCTACATACAGTAGTAATATCATTGGCTGGCCATCCACAACCTTGTATTAAAGGTTGGGATCTGCTTCACTTTTGATAAAACCCAAGCTCATAAGAAATCCATCTATCTTGGCATACCATGCCCTAGGTGCCTACTTAAGCACATACAAAGCTTTCTTCAATTTACACACATGTGATTCTCTTTCATGAGTCTTAAATCCTAGAGGTTTCTCGATGTACACTTCTTCTTTAGTTACACCTTTCAAGAAGGTGGTCTTGACATCCATTTGGTATAATTTCCATCCCATCATGGAAGCTATGGAGATAATAGCTTTAATAGAAGTGTGTCTAGCCATTAGAGAAAACATCTCGTTATAATATATTTCCTCTTTTTGAGAGAATCCTCTAGCCATGAATATTTCTTTGTATTTCTCTATGCTTCCGTTTGTAGCATGTTTGATCTTGTAGATCCATTTGGAGGTCACTACTGACTTCCCTTCAGGTCTTGGAACGACTTCCCACACATCATTCTTTATGAGGGATTGATATTCATCCATCATGGATTCCTTCCATACTTGTTGATCTATAGATTATTCATAATTGGAAGGTTATGCATCAATGATGTCACTCGTCAGTGCCATGTAGCTGGAATATTGGAGAGGTATTTTGCTTTCTCTGAAAGAGCTACTGGGAGCACCATACTTCTCTGCATCTTGGATCGTGCTCTGGAACCATGCTGGTCTCTTCTTAGAGGATGTCATCTCTCTAGGTGGATCTACCGGTGCTTCTGGATCTACTAACTCATCATGATATTTTGGAATATGTCTCGCCGGAGTAGAGTCTTCTGCACATGTTTTCTTTGGAGCTCCAGGCTCCTCACAGTCTTCATCCACGTGAGACTTCCTGGATTTTATGAAGGTTGTATCTTCATCAAATGTCACGTCCCTACTTATCTCGATCTATTTCTATCCTGTTATGTAGATTCTATACGCGAAGTCTTATTATAGTAACTAGTAGAGAATGTGAGATAAATGACTACGTGACTAAAACTTTTAGTCATGACAACAAAAAATGACTAAATTCTACTAATTTTTTGAACACAGGTATAAGTGACTAAATAAATGACTAATTTGATTGTCGGGTAAACAATAATTAGTCACACACATAAACATGACTAAATAAATGACTAATTGGTTTGTCGGGTAAAAAACACAAGTAATTAAATATTAGTCACATAAATCAAAATGACTAAAGACTCTTATAGCGACTAAAGTCTATTAAAGCTATTGTGCTTTTTTCACCATAACTATAAACTTTGTGCTTAGGAATAAGAATATTAGAAAGTTGTATATAATATTAAATAGAAGATATGGAATTAATTAACCCTAGTACTAGTAATTTCATCCAAAAATTCTAAACGACGAGCAACCTCTTTCCCTTATTCCTCTTCCTCCTCACCTTGTCATCTAGAATGAATATATGCTAATCAAAACACGTTTCACCCCTTGCGAGACATATCACTTAGACAAGAAACTATTTTCATGTGGTTGGGGCCATGTGCATTAAGTCAACCTAGGTAAATTTGGCATAATATTAGATACCCCCAAGGCCCTTTAGCCAAAAGGGTCTTTCAAGAGTGTTGTGCAACAACTACAAATATACGTTGTTAATTCTTCCATAATGGGAGGGCCTTGCTGGCAACATAAGAATATTAAACATGGGCTAAGAATTTTTTTTAACCAAAAAAAAGCTCCATCATAGGCTAATAATTTTTTTTTAACCAAAACATAGGCCAATTGTATTAAATTTTATATACGATATTATAGTTATATGGTAATATTATATATTTAACATATATTAATGTTAATATACAAATAATATATTATGTTTATATATATTACTAATATAATAGGTTTTTAATATATAAATCTACTATAGTAAAAAATTACATTATTTATAATATATAATATCTATAATATCAATATAGAATCATATATAATATATAATATATAACAAATTTTAACAAAATCAAATTCAAATGGAGGGAAGAACTTAGGGAAAAAAAGGGGTTTTGATCACTCGCTCCAATTTCTAGGTTTTGGTTAACACAGAGAGAAGAAATTAGGGGAAAAAATGGGGTTTTGCTCGCTCGCTCCAATTGCCAGGTTCTGGTTCTGGTTAATTGTGGTTTTAATGGTGATATTAAACATGTTTTGTTTCGGAAAGGGCATTGGTTAATTTTTCTTATTGTTGTCAAGCCAATGACCTAGACACCCACCGGTAATGTGTACATTTTTTTAGATGTGTTGGAGTAGCCCCCTACCAAAAGAAAAGGGAAGTAATTGGTATCCAAGAAAGAAGTGTAGAGAAAGAGGGAGGGCACAAAATCTAGGTCTGATTTAGGTTCTAAAGTTTGTGCGCTTTTGTTGTGATTGAACCCTCTTTATCTATTTTTTCCATGATTATTATGAACCACGATCGAATCTAATTTGATTCAGCAACCATTTCATAGGAAAGAAGGATTTAGGGTACTTGGACCTAGGTTTGCAGTACGCAATGGCAATGCAAGCAGGAGTTGCAACTGATAAGGTTGTTTTCCTTGTCGACTTAGGACTTACAATATCTATTCTTATAAGGGGTGGTCGTTTTTCAGATATCATTCCAGAGATTCATTGCAGATCAAAATGTTGTTGAACAATGAATCAGAGTTGACATTATAACCAAAGCCAGTCTGATGATCATTTTTCCATCATTATATATAGAGTTCTCTACAGAATCAATGTTTATATTATTGCTCACATTGCTCCTCTCTAATCCGGCCCGGATGGTGGTCATTTTGGTGCTATATATGGTGAGAAGTGTAAATTTTACCTTACAAGTCTATAGATGGTCGGCAATGTTCATAAATTACAGAAGTTAGGGATGCTTATTTGTACTTTTTGATTGATTTTGTTACTTCATGATTGGTAGTGGGAAATCCCATGTTCTAATTTTTTATTATTTGCAGGAAAGTGGCCGACCAGGTCATGATGGCATTCCATCACATTGTTTTCTATACTTTAGGCAGATTGATATTCCTCAATAGGTACTTTAACACCTAAATCTTGCCACCTTAAGACTCAGTGTAAACATCCCTGAAGTTCCCATGACTAAGAAACCCAACTGGAAGAGATACTAAACTATTTCTATAGGTTTTAGTGAGGTCGTCGCAGGTCACCTTTGTGCAACCTGTGACGTCATAAGTTGTCCTACTGCAGCATGCAACGATGTCAGTTAAATGGATAAAAGAGCATCTTCGAGCCATTTCTCGAAGGTGTGTGATGTGGATCTCTATCCCTAGCATATAGGGGAGATGGCATTATGTTCCCTAGCCCTTTGGGAGGATCCCTTAGCCCTCTCCCACTATATCTCAACCTACCCTATCCTCTTAGTCTTATATATATGAAGCTCATTCCCATTCCAAAGGGAGGAAGTCTATAGTACTTGCATGCTGGCGAAATTAGCTTAGGATATCCTTACTCATATCTTGGGAGACTCATACTTCCTTAGGAGGCTTTGGCTTGGCTTGTTGGAGGAGGATTGGGACATTAAACTTTGGTTGTAATCATCTCTCTACTTTGTACTTCCCTCTTTTAATACAGTAATATAAACTCTTTCCACCAAATGTTGTTGTGTTGATAATGTTTGTGTAGTTTACTTGCTTAACCGTTTACTTAGATCTGTTACTGTTTAGATATTGTTTTATTGCTTGTCTTGTTCTGTATGTCTTGACAGGTCTTGCGGCTGAGATTTGACGACCATGAAGCTTGGAGCAACATCAAGGAGAAAGGATATACTATCTAAAGGTAAGACATCTAATCACTCGATCTTTAACTAGATCTAGGAAAGCAGTTTCATATTATGTTCCACTTGTTCTAGATTCACGTTGAACTAGGGAGATCACGCCTTAAGTCCGCTTTCGGTAGATTGTCCGGTAACAAGTTTGGCGACCATACTGGGGGACATTGCATTGTTTTAAGTTTTCCGTTTGACAGTCATTTTCTCTGTTTTCTTTGTGATCCATTTCACTTTCCTCAGCCTTTTTCACCACTAGATCTTCTCCTTGAAGAGTCCGTTGACTTCCTTTGAGTCTGTATGTTTGATTGTCAAGCCTTTTATTTGCTCATATTTGGAGATCTTTTCATCCTTGCATAGGGATCTCGCCTATCGCACCTGGGTAGTATAGCCAGAGAGACGTCTGCATCCCGGGCGCAATTTGTTTCTCTGCAACCTGCGACATTTTCGATGTTAGGATATTCCTATACTCCATCCCTGTCCCACCAGTATTTTGATCATTTACATTTTCATTCATGCATGCACTTTTAGGGTTTGCATGCATTTTCATGCATTCTAGTCATCAGTCCAGCACCTAGCCCTTAGTTATCCAGCCCCCAAGAGCTTCTCACTGATCAGTTTTATCCCTCCAGTTTCTTAATGCGCCCTCCTTCCTTGATTTTAGGAAGCAACTCGCCCTTCTTCACCTACCAGCCCAGTTGTCTTCAGTTTATACTCAGTTACACTTAGTTACACTCAATTACACTTAGTGACACTCAGTTACACCTACCAGACTCAGTTTGACTGATGGTTGACAGTTACTTGAGCATTGATGACTCCATTGATGATGATGAAGACTTCCAGTTGTGCTCCGATGACACTCCAATGATCTTTTGATCACTCCATGAAGGTTAATTCGAATTGCCACCTTAGGCATTTGAATTCCTCATGCATTGTATTATTTATTTCTCCATTTGTGATTAATGAATTAGTGTGTGTGAAGTATTCTTGCTTCTATCCGAGTTCTACTGTATTATTATTATGTTGCTCATTATACTGCATTGACCACTCTTCTTCTATTTTCTTGCTTAATCAATTACTTTCTTGTGAGGTATACATCATCTCTTAGATCTGCTGTGAGGATTTTCACATGGTATCAGAGCATGTTGAGAGTATTGTTTATCTCCATTCTTGAGAGTTTTTTGTAGGTTATTACCAAGATTTCGAGTGCAGCAGTTGCAACAGTTTCTGCATCTTTGCAGCAGTAGCAGTTGCAGATATTCTCTATTGTTTTTGCAGGTCTTCTACAGCTTCTATGTATTCAGAAGAAATCTATCCTCCTCCATTCAACTATGATCCTCTTTCTCCATTCAACTATGATGAATGGAAACTGAAGATGATAGCATATTTGAAGATAAATGGTCTCTTTGATCATTGTTTTGAGAGAGAGTTCGAATCCTCTGAAGAAAATATAGACTGGTTAAATAATGGTGACAGAGTCATGGGAACCATGATGCTTGGTACATCAATTCATTGATGATGTTGAATCTCCAAAAGAGCTATGGGCCTACCTAGATGAAATATTTGGCAGACATAATGAAGGTATTGGTCCAAACCCCTTTGAGAGCAAGCAAAGTGATGCATTCGCTCCCCTTGATGGTCTCTCAGATCATGAACCAGTATCATCTCATATTGAAGTTGTCCACAAAGAAATTGTAGATTCTACACTCATGATCCAACTTTCTTCTCTTTCTGTGCTAGCTCACACTCTAGATATTGCAGAAGGTCCTAAATCCTCTCTTGCACTAGAGTCTGTTGGTTTGCATCATGATCACATGATTATTTCAGAGGTCAAATCAGCTATTGAAGGTAATGCATTTGCTCTCCTCAAGCAATAACCTCTTATTTACTACTATATGATCATTATTTCATGCTTTCAGAAGGTTATTGAAGAATATGGCCATTGCCACCCGCTTGGGATAATTTCTCATGCATCTACTGGTTTTGATCTCACCTCTTATGGTTCAAAGGAGATCTCAAGAAACCATTACCATTCGCTTGGGATAATCTCTCATGCATTTACTGGTTTTGATCTCACCTCTTATGGTTCAAAGAAGATCTCAAGAAACCATGATTCAAGTCTTGGATCTAATTTGGATTCTAAGCAATTACTACTTGGGATAATTTCTCATGCATATGATGGTTTTGATCTCACCCTTGCTGGTTCAAAGGAGATCTCAAGAAACCATTTATCAAGTCTTGGAGCTGATTTGGATTCCAAGCAATCATTATTATTTGATGGTTCTTTTTGGCATAATCTCACCCATGATGGTTCGAAGGAGAAGACAAAAGACTATCTGCATATTCATGTTTTTGATCCTACCTCAACTGATTCGAATCATAGGTTCAAGGATCATCCTCATACTTTTGGACTTGTTCTCATCACATTCGATCTGAAGAGCAAGTACAAGCACATGCTTTTTTAGCACGATCCACTTCTTCCCAAGAAGAAGATACCTCCAGACATATGACCAAGCATCACACCTGCTTGAGTTTGGAGCATTTATTTTTTTATGTGTGCCTTATAGTCTGTTTTGAGGGGGGGGTATTTTTCCCATGAAATTTTCCCCACTTCCTTGGTTTATTGACTGTTATTATTCATTGTATTGGGTGACCTTTGGTCTTAGTTACCAGGGCCCAAGATGGATTAAGGGGGGCTGTTAGGATATTCCTATACTCCATCCCGGTCCCACCAGTATTTTGATCATTTACATTTTCAGTCATGCATGCACTTTTAGGGTTTGCATGCATCATTTAGGGTTTGCATGCATTCTAGTCATCAGTCCAGCACCTAGCCCTCAGTTAGCTAGCCCCCGAGAGCTTCTCACTGATCAGTTTTAGCCCTCCAGTTGCTTAATGCGCCCTTCTTCCTTGATTTTAGGAAGCAACTCGCCCTTCTTCACCTACCAGTCCAATTGTCTTCAGTTTATACTCAGTTACACTTAGTTACACTCAATTACACTCAGTTACACCTACCAGACTCAGTTTGACTGATGGTTGACATTTACTTGAGCATTGATGACTCCACTGATGATGATGAAGACTTCCAGTTGTGCTTCGATGACACCAGTTGTGCTCCGATGACACTCCAGTGATATTTTGATCACTCCATGAAGGCTAATTTGAATTGCCACCTTAGGCATTAGAATTCCTCATGCATTGTATTATTTATTTGTCCATTTGTGATTAATGAATTAGTGTGTGTGAAGTATTCTTGCTTCTATCCGAGTTCTACTGTATTATTATTATGTTGCTCATTATACTGCATTGACCACTCTTCTTCTATTTTCTTGCTTAATCAATTACTTTCTTGTGAGGTATACATCATCTCTCAGATCTGCTGTGAGGATTTTCACAGTCGCTCAGCCTAGTTTGACATCTTGCGCCATCGTCGCAAGTCACCTTTTGCCACCGGCGACGGGCGCTCTGTGCCTGACCATAGGCTACGCCGAGCAGTCAAGCCTTTTGCTTGGGTATTTCTCTCTCCCTTTTTGAGCTTGGTTTGATTTGCAGACCTTCTTTGTGCTGCATATTCTAGTTACAGAACCCCTAGACACATCATACTTCCATTTCCGTTCATTTTTTGGGTCTTTTGAGATTTGGATCCATGTTTGGCCCTTTGAGTCAAAACTAGTGTTTTGCTTGCATTTTTAAGCGAGATGGGGGGGCCATGAATCGTGTATCCTATAGTAGTTTTGACCCATATTAATGTTTTAATATAATCATTAGGTTCTGCTTGCATTTGGCTTGCTTTGAATGATCTTTGAGTGTCATAAAGTTTGCAGGTGCTCTCATTTTTTCTTTGGGAATTTCTGGGTGATTGGAGTGCTATTAGACATTCTCTCATTTTCTACTTGTTGATCTGAAAAGTACTTAGTTATCAAATTTCATCTTGATACATGCATATGAAAATCAAAGTGCTTCATTAGTTTGTTTTCAAGGACAATATTTTGTTGCATATAAAGGTTTTGTCGCATCTTTGATTTCCTTGCCTTTTTAGCCCATTATAGCTGAAAGCTAGAGCGTATGCATTCTAGATAGGAATTCTTAATTTCATTACTGCTTAAGGTCATTTTGATTATAAAAGGGAAAAATATATCTGCTTACCTTAAGTAGGTTTCATCGAAAGACAAAGTAAAATGTGCATCGTCATGTAGTTAGGATTTGCATTATTTTTACATTTCTTGTCTACACCTCATGCATCCACCTAACCGCACAAGATAAAATTAACGCTACCTTAGGTTAAAATAATTTAGTAATTGTCTGTAAGTTAGTGACGTGTTCCGGTGTTGTAAAACGTGGCAGTTGTTTGCCTACACTGCATCCCGGGGGTATTGTAGTCTTCCACGTACCAACTGGTATCATCGAAGCTCTTTCACATACCAACCAGTATATCGAAGGCTCTTTCACGTACCTTATGGTATATGGAAAGGCACTTCACGTACTTGGAGTATATCAAAAGGTGTTTCATGTACTCGGTGGTTTATCAGAAGGCCTCGTGCCGTACGGTTGTGCATTAGATAGCACCATGATGTATTTGAGCTCCCATGTACCTTGAGTATATCGGAAGACACTCCTAGGATTCATGAGACCAACAGAGTTAACCATTTGGTCGTATTGTAATCGCAATACATCGAGAACAACACTCATGGATATTACTATGCATGTGTTGTCCAGGTAGTCGAGTATTCAGGAAAGGGTACAGTCCCAATCCTCCTTGTCGCGTTTTACTGTTGGACCCTGCGGTATATAGCGAGTTGTGGCACCTTGACAATCCTGTGAGGATCCTAACTACTTATCCACTCCTATTCACACAGTTTGCTTGTTGCTCTTAGACTTGAGTAGCATTTGATTTGTGTGGTACTTCAGAGACTCTTAGGAAGTTTAGACATGGAAGATTCTTCAGAAACTACCAACCAAGAAACCCCTTTCCAGGGTATGCCATTTGTTATTCCCCCTTGTGGAACGATTGGTCCTCCCTTTATGGCTACATTGAGTCTTCCCGGATTGACAATAGGATTACCAGTATGGTTATTCTCCAATCCAATCACACCAAGTGCACCAATTGTATCGAACCTAGGTCCTTCACCACATGAGCATCAATATCATGGTGACCCTTCTCCTTCTTCATTAAATGTTGAATTGGATTCCCTCTCTTCCTCTTTTCCTACTGAAAACTCTGATGTTAGTAAGAAGGTGGGTGAGAAGAAGAAGAAAAGGAAGACTAAGAAGAAGAACACTAAGCAGAAGGTCACAACCCCAACCTATGACCATCATGCTGGGAACTCACCACCCCCTGATCATCATGTTGGGAGCATCGATACATCTGTTTTGAATTTGCATAAACCGAAATTCCCGTGCAAACTTTGTAAAGGGTCCCATTTTCTTAAGAGATGCCCTGGTATCTCCAAGGTCTTAGAAATATGGTTGTGTTCTGAACAAACCATTTCATCAGTCTCTGGACATCATACTGATGATACCCCATCGACTAGTTACATTGTCATTAAGGGTCGAAAGGGTAGAGCTGCAGACCCTTGTTCATTATGCAAGGGCATGCATCGTACTTACCTTTGTTCTTGTATGGATGAAGCTTCACAATTGTTGGAAGACATGGACACATCCCATAAACACCTTCCAACGAAGTATTGTAGGTTGTCCCCTAATCCTACATTAGTTGATAGGAAGGTCAATCTGACCCCACCCTCGGTTGACCACACTCTTTCATCAGAGAGTGAAAACGAAGCGATCGATTCAACAACATACTTGATCGACCCTATTACTCCTTTGAGGGATGATACCCAAGAGGTTAATCAAGTCTCATTCTTGGTTGACCCCACTCCTCCTATGACGAGTGAAATCCAAGTGATTAATCGAGCATCATCTTCGGTTGATCCCACTCCTCCTTTGAAGAGTGAAATGCAAGCGGTAGATGTAGTTTTATCCTCGGTCCACCCGACTCTTTCATTGGAAAATGCCCAGATTGAAGCAGTCACCATCAAAAAATCTTCGTCATATCCTGCTTTTCCAACTAAAAGTGAATTAGAAACCGCTGATATCTTTCTGGTCGATTCAGACAGTTCTAGGCAAGGAGAAGTCTCGTCCACGGGACCTCCTCCAAGTACTGAGGTTATTTCATTTGACTGGAATAGTCTAATAGAATCTCATCTCCCCTCAGATGTTCCTTTCTAGATATCTGTAGGTCTTGCCGATAAGGAAATATTTCACACTATAGTTGATGAGGGAGCTTCTGTTAGTATTTTATCCTCAACTACTTGGAAAGCTATGGGGTCTCCTTAGCTTGTGCCGGTTACCATCCATATTTTGGCTTTTAATAGAAGGCCTACCATACCTTTAGGGATTCTTCCGTAGCTACCTGTCACCTTGGGAGGTAAAACTGTTTATGTTGATGTCATGGTTGTCCAGGGTCCTTTAGATTTCAATCTGCTCCTTGGACGTGATTATGTCTATGCTATGAAAGCCGTAGTGTCCACACTCTTTCGAGGGGTGTATTTTCCCTATGATGGGAGGATTGTGACCATTGATCAGCTTTCCTTCGTGACACCCAATTATCACATGACTGCCATTCAAAAAACATCCCTGAATGTTCCACACGTATTAGTGGTTTCTACCCCTTAAGCATGAGGGGCATATCACCAGCCTCTGGATATCATGCTGGGGGGCACACTACTAACCTCTGGACACCATGTTGGATAAGTGCCTTTAATCTTAAGCATAGTTCCCTTTCTATGTCAAGCTCGTTAAAAAATGAAATAGGTTCCCATGAGCATGGTTCTTTTCCTCTGTCAAGCTCGTTAAAAAATGAAACAGATCCTTTCCCTTTGAGTCGAGTCCTCATAGACTTAGTACCTGAAACTTCTTTTCATCCGCCTATGCCTTAGACAAATGAAATGAAGCTTGGGGGGGCATGTCTTCAACCCCTAGACGTTATGTTGAAGTCAAATCGATTGCCTCTCCACATCATGTTGGAGCTAAGTCACTTACTTCTAGCAATCATGCCGGGGGTATGTACCAACCTCTGGGTACCATGTTTGGGAAGAGTCCACCAATGGGAATACTTTTCTAGCATACTTTCTTTTTCTGTTACAAGCTCGTTAAAAAATGAAGCATACATCATGAGCATTCTTCCAACTTATCTTCGAGCTCAGTAAAAATAATAAGATGGTATTTGAGCTTACTTTTCACTTTTTTCGTGCTCTGGTTAAAACATGAAAAGTGGTTTGAGCTTAGTTTTTACTTTTTCGTGCTCTGGTTCAAATATGAAAAATATTCCAAGTGCCTATTTAATGCCATTTTTCATCGTGATGATCATCTCGTAAGTATTATCAGGTATGAACAACTTCTTCGAGCATCTTTTTGTCGTTATTTAGCTCATTAAATTCAATTGCTAATGACATCGAGCTTACTCTTTGTTCTTTCTCGTGCTCATAAAACGATGAGAATAAGTCACCGAGTTATAGTTTATCAATTTTTCGGGCTCGTTAAAATCCTACGAAAAAGGAACCCCCAAGAGTCTCTCTTTAAGCTCTTTTAAGGCTCTCTAAATACAAAAAGATCGCCCAACGGACTTGATGAGTTAACGCTTGTAAAAGTATTTGAATGATCGTCTCCTCGGTGATAGTTTACCCCTTTTTCGGACCAGGGGGCACTACTTACGAAAAATGAATACTCCAGCTAATCATGACTGGAAGAGTCCTCTCTCTCATTGTTTTACCCTTTTCCGGGCGAAGAGGCTAACCTTACGAAAAAGGACCTTTGGAGTCTTCTTTAGTTCTTTTCAGACTCTCTAAACATGAAATGACACCGAGTTTACCTTCTATGGACTCATTAAAATTCAACATTGAAGGGCCCACCATGGGACGAACCCCTCCTTTCCTAGGTTCGGAAAATATTTGGGATTGGACTCATCTATGAGATGAGCTATACCGAGCATCTGGTTACCCTCATCAAGCTCGTCAAAAAACACATGAGGCACTCATCAATCATGATGGGGAAAAATGAAAGTTTTTGTATTACACCCTTACCAATGGTAGTACTTAGTCATTCTTGAACATGGCACTCATTTTCATTTGCATACCGTACTTGGGTCATATGTTTGTCCTCGAGTTTTTCCTACATCCTGAGCCTTGTTACTCCTTTGGGTCATCCAAAGAATACTTGCATCATCAGTTGCACTAGGAGTTGGCGTCATTCTCGTCGTGTCAATACTGCCAAGTCATGCCATGCCCATGTTCAAGAATACATTCACCGCTCATCATTTGCATTTAGTACACCTTCCACCATGTTGGTCTACTCTAAGTCAGTATTGCATGTTACTATACCATCCGATCTGCTCCAAACATCTGTTATCGATTTCCGCGTCGATGATGGGGGATTCATCATGGCCCTCCTTTGACAGATTCATCCTTGTCGACCTCAACACATCATTCGAGGATTGAATCTAGAAAACAACCAAGTACCTTGGGCCTGCATGCCTCAATGGCAGGTTACCTCGCTTTCATCATGAGTTCACATCATTGACTCTTGATTGAAAGATTTCATCCAGCATTCGACTTCAACTCATTTATTCACGCTTGATGATATGTACTATGATACCTTAGGGATCATTGACATCAATGGTTATTTCCCTCGCGCTTGTTAATGGTATACATCAATGACCGGTAATCAAGTGGTTTCTACCATGTTCGACATCAAGACATTTGTAACCACATGGATAGATTTGTATCATTGCGGGTTCGGCATGAAGACCCTGGGGAGTCATATTGTACCCAAGTTACGATGGAAATTGTTTGAGTCATATTACATGGATCCACTTTTGTATTGGTCGTGGCTATGTTATCATCTCATCATGTATCTACGCTTATGTCTAGTAGCCATGATTGTGTTCAGTCGGTCATTACTACCATGGATCTGCAATGTATTGGTCGGCAGCCATGTTGTGAGTCATATGAGACTGTGTTCTCAGAGTCAGATGTACTGCAGCGGCATCCTCCATCCGACAAGTCCATGCCATTCCTTCTATCAAAGCATTTCACCTATCTAGTTTCAACAACTTCATGCTTTGGGGGGCATTCTGTTACACCTAAATCTTGCCACCTTAAGACTCAGTGTAAGCATCCCTGAAGTTCCCATGACTAAGAAACCCAACTGGAAGAGATACTGACCTATTTCTATAGGGTTTAGTGAGGTTGTCGCAGGTCACCTTTGTGCAGCCTATGACGTCGCATATTTTCCTACTGCATCCTACGACGATGTCAGTTAAATGGATAAAAGGGCATCTTCGAGCCATTCCTCGAAGGTGTACAATGTGGATATCTATCCCTAGCCTATAGGGAGCTGGCATTCGGTTCCCTATCCCTTTGGGAGGATCCCTTAGCCCTCTCCCACTATATCTCAACCTACCCTATCCTCTTAGTCCCATATATATGAAGCTCATTGCCATTCCAAAGGGAGGAAGTCTGTAGTACTTGCACGTTGGTGAAATTAGCTTAGGATATCCTTACTCATCTCTTGGGAGACTCATACTTCCTTAGGATGATTTGGCTTGGATTTTTGGAGGAGGATTGCAACGTTAAGCTTTGGTTGTAATCATCTCTCTACTTTGTACTTCCCTCTTTTAATACAGTAATATAAACTCTTTCCACCAAATGTTGTTGTGTTGATAATGTTTGTGTAGTTTACTTGCTTAACCGTTTACTTAGATCTGTTACTGTTTAGATATTGTTTTACTGCTTGTCTCGTTCTGAATGTCTTGATAGGTCTTGCAGCTGAGATCTGACAACCGTGAAGCTTGGAGCAACATGAAGGAGAAAGGATCTACGATCTAAAGGTAAGACATCTAATCACTCGATGTTTGGTCAATGCGTCGAAAGCTTACATCTGTTTGGTCAATGCTTCGAAAGCTGCGGAGTCAACTAAACCCACTATGCCGTCAACATGTGGTCCAGGTTTAGGTCTACTCAGATTGGTATTCGATCACGGTGCATCAGGTATGATCTCATACAGTAACCGGGATTGTACGTAAATGAGATCTAACTGATGGGTCCGTAGGATGGCTTCTTCCTCGTTAGACACTCCAGACGTAGCTACTTCCTTAGAAATGTAAGGAAGGAGTGATTTCAAATACCACTCAAGAAGGAATTCTGGAGGTATGTTGGCTTTAATGAGTCTCTTCCATCTTCGCCACTCCTGAATGTGATCAGATAAATGAGTGGCTTTTGTTTGCCTAAATGTAGACAAAAGGTCTATTCCGGCATCATACCGAACAGGAAGCTGGAAGTGATTCAAAAAGACAGTCGCAAGATCCCCAAAATTAAAGAATGTAGCTGCAAGTAACTCAATGTACCATTTGGCTGCAGCACCAGTTAAATTCCTTTGGAACAGTCTCAATCTAATGGAATCTTCATTTAATGAGTTCAAGGAGCACCATAAATGGAAACTAGTGACATGGTCACCAGGGTCTTCACCTGTTTTTCCTTCGAACTTTGGAATGTATGAAGGTAACTTGGTAGGAACTGGTGGCCATGTAGCGTTATGATACACTGGATCGTTGGTCAGTTTGGAAATATCTGGCAAATTTAAAGTTGCCAGAAATGGTAAATGAGGTCGGTAAGACGGTACTTGATAAGATGGGGTTGAAAAAGGGGAACCACCCATAGCTTGACCCGTGAACTGATGGTAGGGGTTGCTCCCAGCCGTCTGCTGGTAGGGGTTACCCCCAACCATCTGTTGGTAAGGGTTGCCCCCGACCATTTGCTGATAGGGGTTTCCACCTACCATCTGTTGATAGGGGTTTCCCCCAACTACTTGTTGGTAGGGGTTTCCCCCTGCCATCTGTTGTTGCACGAAAGTATTATTGAAATTTCCCCACCCATATGAAAGTGGGTTAGTGCTCTGTGGGTTCGTCCACTGTGGCTGGGTGATAGCCCCACCATATTGCTGATTAAAAATATTACCCCCTCCTCCTGAAAATAAGGAAAAAGGGATATTACCTGCAGGCATATTACATTGATTCATGTTGGGACATGAAAAGGTATTAAAACCAATGGTAGCTGACGTAGACGATGAGGTCATGGTACTCATGACAGGAACAGTTGTAGAAGCACTTGGCCCTACAACGAGTGTGGAAATCCAAGTACTGGGTATATGATATAACGGTTGAAACACAGGAGGTGGCACTAAATTGGCTGTACTGCTAGGTCCAACAGTAGGTGTAGAGGTAGATGCCATAGTTGTTGAACTCGGCATACCTAACATAACAGTATTAAAATTGAAGGACGGAGTGGACAGAGAGGTTGTCTGTGTCGAACTCGGTGTAGCAGTAAAAGGAGGATTTACAGTGTTAGTGTTCATACCTATGGTGGGAGTTTGCGGAACTCTGTGTTCACCTCCTAGATTAGACATAAAATGTCCAGGTAAGAAATTATATGCACCGTAATCGGGCTACTGGAAACCAACGGGTAACAGAAGCGGATTTCTAGGATTAGTTAGAGGAGGATTAAAGGGAGTGCTGTACTCCGCAGAAGTAAGATCTTCAATCTCAACTGAACTAAAATGTCGCTGATCTGGAGTACCCAGTTGTGGTTCCTCAGGAACCTCTATTTCAGGGTTTTCTATTGCAGTTTTTTGTTCTTCAGGAAACTCAATTTCAAGAAGTAGTTCCTCAGGAATTCCTATTTCAGGATTTTCCATTGTAAAAATTTCCTCAGGAAGTTCTATTTCAGGAATGGTTTCCGAAGGAACATTGGGGTTTACCCGCTGTCGCCTAGCTGGCGGTAATGGTTCTGTTCTAAGTGGTGGAAGGTTTTGAAGCCTTCTCAATCTACGAAGTTCTTGGTTCTCCACGATTATATATAAAAATAAAACTAGAAAACTTAGTGGCCACTAAGACTAGGGGGCAAACAACACGCCAACTAAAAAGTCCTAAGTATGCAAACCAAGCAAACGAGATGCCTTCCAGAGAAGAGTCTGGGATGATGAGGGCCTAGAACAGATCAACAAAGGATGAAGAACAGTTACCCGGGGTCCACAATACAATGACTAAGGGTGCAAGCGCTGGAATCACCCAACCGCCCTCCCAAAGACCTGCAAGGGATTTCCTCCCACGTCTGTCTTAGGTACAACAGATATACCCTCCGCTGTCACCTGTGTATGAACCTATGGTCAGATACTAAGGATACCACAACATCGAAAAATCCTGGGGGAACAGTCTCTGGTCTAATCAAAAGGCATGGGCAGGGTAACTGAGCCCGAAACTCAAAAGAGTCCCCAAACGTGATCCAATCCTGGTATATGCTCGAAACATAAAGTAGGAGGAGTATTCCCAACAATCTGATCTCACAAGACCTACTGCATAGATCCAGGCAAGCTTTGAGTGAAATGGATTTACCTGTGATAGTAGAACTACGATTTTTGCGTAATGTGTGATCTTGAGTGGTTTAAGGTGATTTAAACTCAAGATCCTAACCAAGACTAGTTGGTGTAGTGTATCCCTCAAAAAGAAAAATTGTTTCTATTTAATTTTATTAAAGATTTTTAGGGTTGTTATTACTCAAAAGGTAGTGCGTTTGTGTGGCGTGGTTGCAACAGAAAAGCAAAAGTGCATAAATTCTAACTTTCGACAACAAAACTTTTTATTTTATTTTTTCATTTAAAATTCTTTCCAAACTGAAAAAACTGAGCAAATCTAATTAAATTTCTTTTTGTTTTCTTTTGAAATTGTACACAAAATAATCTATGCTATCTTGTAACAAATATAAGCCTTATTAATCTTAAGCTACCAAATTTTTTGCTTTTTCTGTTATTATAAACGAAAAAGAGCTATAAACATGGAAAGCAAATAAGACTTGTGTGCAATGTGTAAGTATGGCTAAAAATGGTTCCTAAGCTTACAGCTGTCAAGGCGCTAACTCAACAAAGACTTGTCCTACAGGTTTTTTGCAAAATAAAAAGCCTTCATACTCGGAAACAAAGTGGGGAGAAAAAAAAAGGAGAAAGATACTTAACACTGGGAATCCAACACAAGAGGACTGACCCAAAGCATCAAACCCTAACAAGACCACTATGCCAAGCAAAAGGTAGGCAAGCAAGCTAACAACCACCCTGCTAATACAAGGACTGAGAAATGAATCAGCCTAAAGCACTTTAAACACACTTGAAACCAGAAAAGACAAAAAGTCAAAGAAGGTTTGAAATTAACAAGTTCGGAAGACACCCTAAAGGCTCCAAAACAGACCAAACCCTAAAACAAAGGATAAGATAGGTAAAGAGCAAAAAAATGTTGCTACAAATAGCGAATGCAAAAGCATACAGGTTTGTAAATCAGCAACATACAGTCAGGGCAAGAATAAGCGGAAGTGTTCACCAAAGAACAAAGCCTAGTCTTCCAAAAGAGTTATAAATAGTCCAAACATTCCACAAGTAAGCAAACGATCTAAAGATGGTAAAAAGACTCAAAGAAAGGTTCTAAGACTTAAAGAAAAGTTATAAACCTCAAAATACCAGTTAAGGAGATCTAAAAACAAAGTCAGAAGACCACCAAAAAGGCAGAAAACTCAAACAAACCACTAACAGAAGGCTACAGGAATATACCCTACTGTGCAGTAGGGAAACTAGCGCTCCTGAAGAGATGGGCGCTACTGTATGTATAGCAAAGTAGCGTATGGGCGCTACTGTATGTATAACAAAGTAGCGCTCAGGTCTTAAAAAGTTAAAAACTGACTTTGAAAAGATGCAAAAAGACTGATTGAAGCAGAGAAAAACAAGCAGGGGGGTACCTACAGGGTCTCTCAGCACATAAAAGGAGTTGAAAAGGTTCTGGGAAGACAAACAAGAAAGGTTTCCTAGAGCAAAAACACAATTATCCCCAGTATGGTCGGGAGTCTGTTGGCGGGAAAAACTACCCTATAGTAAGGAAACGGATACTATCAACTGAAAGGGGATGACAGGTAAGCATATTAACTGTGTTACAGAGATGTTCATGAAAGGAAATAGGTTATAGGTCTTGAGAACATACCTTTCGAATGACGTTCGATCATAGCTCTTATTCGATCTTGCGCTCGGTCCTCAAGTCAACCTCCCGTTCAATAAACCTGCAATACAAGTACCTTTCTCAGCGTATCTTGGATAATATATAATGATGGAAAAAGACAAAGCAATTTAAACATCTAATATTAACCAAAACAGATCCAAACAAGTATATCACTTCAATGAACACTTAATTTGGGACAAGAAAGACGCTTCAACCTTTTATTGTCAAATGCAAATTGATGATACAAAGTATACCTGACTTTGTGACATGCTCCTGCAACCTGATCCTGGGGTCCTGCTCTTCTCTGGCTTGGATATCTTCCAGCATAATCTCCTCCAATGCAAGCTTCTCTTTAAAAGTCTCTTAATAACATTCATGTCTCTAACCCCTCTCTTTATTCTTCCTTGTATTTATAGGTCAAGGGAAGCAGTTCAGGTCGAGAGATGGTTATGGAGGAAGTTGGGGAAGTTGGGAAACCAACTGCAACTAATCCTCTTCATGAAATTAATTATTTTTTAATCATCTTTTGAGGTGTACGCTACTATTGCTCAGTGAAGTAGCGCTCAGGGCGCTACTATAGTGCTTGTAAACTAGCGCTCATCACTTTTTGAATGTTGAGCTCTACTCTGTTGAAGAGGAGTAGCGCTCATGAGGCTTGAGCGCTACTATTACACACTGGAGTAGGGTACAGGCGCTAGTCTATTGAAGTAGAGTAGTGCTCATGTCTCAAAATGACATTTTTAGGGTTTTTCCAGTCTTGTCAGGAGGTGGAGTAAGTCAAAGTCTTATCTGGGGTCAACATGCTCCTCCATCCAAGTTGTCCTTTTGTGTGATCAACAGCTCAAGATGATCATGGACGGAGAGGTGTAGATTTAACCTATAACACTCGATCTTTAACTAGATCTAGGAAAGCAGTTTCATATTCTGTCCCACTTGTTCTAGATTCACGTTGAACTAGGGAGATCACGCCTTAAGTCCTCTTTCGGTAGATTGTCCAGTAACAAGTACTATCATAAGTTTTTAGAAAATTATATTATATAGTGCACATTAATTTTGGAATTGATTTGGAATTGTGCATTGTATTAATATATCTATTACGATTAGTAAATAGAAATTTTCGTCTCATCTTGGCTAAATCAACCAATCCTTGTGACATCATTACCATGGGTCTTGACTGTCAAGTAAATGGGGAAAAACTCCTCTGGAGCCTTCTTCTATGCTTAAATCTAGAGAAAGTTTCTGCTTCACAAATCACAATTAAGCCTAAGTTGGTATTCAATGTGCTTTATCATGAATTGGAAGCGCACCTTATTTAGTTGTTGTGGGGGATAGGAGTAGGGACTAGAGGAATTATCTATTTGCAACATCACCCACCGAAGTAAGTTTAATCTTTAGCTGTCTTTGAAGAATCTACTCCCCCACAACATGAATAAAGAAGAACCACAAACTTCTCTGAATCCGTCAAATGAAGCACCGCTAGACATTCACTAGATCTCGTAGTTTCAGTAGCTTATCCAAAAACAAATTCTCTTGTGCATATTGGTTCATGACTTCTTGAAAGAGAGCCCAAGGTTTTTTGTAAATAGGCGAAGTTAATATTTTTTAGCCAATATTTGAACCTCTACATCCTTGATATTTTCTGTTGATTCTTCAAAAGACTGAGCACATATAGCCTAGATGGTATAGGTAGTACTCTATTATCAATACATGAGAAAGGAATAAAAGTGGCACTCATAATAGTGCCTATTTCCACCAGGAAAAGTGAGTGTAACCACCTACCAATGTTCCATCTTAATATTTCCCAGACGCCCTTTGGATTAGTGCCAAACTTGCTGCCCCATAATAGATGTAGTGTGTCCTCATTACTGGCTGAATTGAAGGTAATTTTTTCATATAAAGGAATTTATGCATAGAAACATAACTTGCTGAACAATGTCCTGAGATATGATGATTGCTGCCTTTAATTTTGACAAAAGACCATGTGAATGTAACCATTATCAATAAAAATGCAAGGAGCATTCTTGTATTAATATATTAACTATACATGGTCTGTGCTTCCTGAAATTTCTTCACATAAGTATCACCATGTTGCTACCTCATATCACACTGAAAAACAACCATTTGTTTGATCTTACCTCACCACTAGTCCTCATCCACCGGAACCTTGGACCACCCCTCATTTTCATGCTCGGGAGCCATTGACATTAAAATTGTACCAATCACATAAAGAAAATAGGATTCATAGATATGCCCGAAAAAAAAAGCAAACAAGCAGTCTCATTTGGATTTGCTTCTTTTACTAACCCAACACACATGAATATCCATGTCATGTGTTCCTCCCGATCAATGTGCAATGGTGCATGCTTGGATCAATGAACAATGTGACCAGCCTAATGGAATCTTGCTGGATCTTAACCCTCCAGTAGTGTAGGCACAACTGGGGGTTAACAAGTGTTTATATCTCAAAATTAATTAGTATGGAAGTGGGTTACATCCACTATATATATATCTATTGTGGAAAATTCTACACTTCAATGTTGACATATTTCTCCAGACTTGAGATGCATTCTCAGATTAATGTATCAATACACTTCTGGTATGATCAACTAATATATTTATGATGATTTATCTTATCAAATGCATATGGTTAAGATAGTATTAACATTAAGACCAATTGGCTGATGTCTATGTTTAAACATTGTACAGAGTTTCCCACAATGAAAAGTGGTATACATGATACAAAGATTCATAATATGTGATTTGCATACATGTTAAATGTGTTTCAATTTTTGAATATCAGGATCCATATATTTATACACTAAACTATGGAAACTTATGTTGAACTTTTGTTTGAAGTTATAAAATTTGTTTATAACCTGTTATTGTTATTTTAATGGCTTTAACATGTATTGATGCTTATATTCTAGGCCTTGGAGCTTCTATAGGATTCATGGTTTGGGAAGGTGAGACCTCGTAAATTTGTTTTGTATGTAGCATGGTTTGCATGTATAAACATGTTGAAGAATTATAAGTTTCACAATGAGATTTTCCCTATTCTTTTTTCTTATAAGCTCATTTTTATTGGCAGGTTTCAAACTAGGAGCCTTGTCCCTCTTGCAAATTATTGACAGGTTTTCACTGAGTATTTCCTTTTCTTATTGGTAGATTTCAAATTAGGAGCCTTTTCCCTCTTGCAAATTATCATAAAAAAATTATTAAAACCTTCATCAAACTATTCCATGGATGCTTTGCAACTAACAAGCGGGCTCTACCCTACTTCACATCATCAATAGTAAACAAGAATTTTTGGTAGGTTCTGTTTCTAGCAGCACATTTCCAACCACCCTTTTGTCCATACTTCTAAACCTGATCCAGTCACCATCTAAACTTTCATCTTGGTTGAATCCAGACTATTGCTTTACCATTGGATATAAAGACCCTACACAATGAAAACATTCCATTGTATCATCTTATTTGGGTTGATGGTAGTTTTATCGATAGAGAGAAGAAATCTACATATATTGTATAGGCACCCCATGTTAAGCAATTTTCTTAAGTTTTGTTACAACTTTCTAGAGTTGATGCAATTGGTTGTTACAAAGGGAACATATTAAGTTTAATAGATTCCACAGATCCAAAAGTACATGATGTTAAAATGAATAAAAGAGTTTCCTAAACAAATTTTTAAACATTGGAAGAACATTTCCCAAAACAATGGAGATAGGTGACAAGCAATAAAATTGGCTCTTCAATTTACAACTATAGGGAATAAAATTAAATCTATTGCTTTAATTTACAACTATGTGATGTGGTTTTAACTATTAACATTAACTACACTTGCAGCAACACCGCTCTGCTCTCTTCATATTTCGACTTTGATTTGTTTTGGGATTTAATTCACTAGTATGTTGTCACAGGTTAGCACACATCTACTTAGTACTTATTTCTTTATAATGGGAAATATGAACACTTCCTCTATGTAAATTTAATAGAGGTCATTTCTTGCATGATGATCCATTTCATGCTATCAAATTATTTTGAAGGGCATTTTTTTTTCTTCTACACTTTTGATGTGTGAAATCTACTGTGATGGGATCTGAAGCCTGCAATATTGACCACTAGTCATTATATTAGAATCATTCTATATCATGTCAAAGTAATTGTGGTGTTATTGTAAAATAATAAAATCACAAAGGTTGTCAGAACAAAGAATTTAACCTACGGTCTGTATTTAATTTATTTATAAAATTTGATGAGAGCATGAGATCATGAGTATACGGAATTGATTGGATTGGTTGAACTGTGTACATCTGAAAGCTTAGTTATAATTTCCGAACTCAAATAAAGTGATACTTTAGAAATGTGTTTTTGCTTCAATGTTTCACGCAACAAGTATGGTAGAGTAGTTATGAATTGTGGTTCTTTTGCTTCCTTGAAACAATTTTTTTTTCAAAGATGAACATATTTTTATTTATAAAGATTATTATGAATAAATTATTAAATTCTATTGCTTGTTCACAGGATTTTGATGAAATTGATATCGAAGAGGGCACAGAGAGAGAATAATAATTCCAAAGCCGAAGAAAACAATGATTATAATTTTGATGAAGAGGATGATCAACCTTCTACTTGGAAACAGCATGAGAAACAACAAGGAACATATAGGTTAGGAAGAACATCTAATTATAGGGTAGTAGTGGGGCAAGCACTAAATGGATATGAAGTTTATCAGACAAAGACAAAGAAGGTATGTGTTAATTTCTATGGTTGTGGTTTAGGTTGAATAATAAATATGATTGAAGGAACTTAAGTTGCTTCTTTAGGCATAGCTGTTGTAACTTTCCACTGTATAGTCCATTGAAATATGGCTTGTTTAAGTGATGAATAACATGGCATATTATTATTTTCCTTCAAAATTTCAGGAAAGTGGTCATGCTATTTTTCAGCCACTTGTTTTTCCCCCCTCATCTATCAGTATTTTGTCACAGACAAGATTGCTTAGAAAGTTTTAAATAACGTTAAGCTCATACAGACCTTATTTTGAAGATATAGACCTTATTTGCTTGCCTATTGCGTGATTGGGTTTATCATTCTTTGGAAACAGGATGGGTGAAAGTTCAAAATGGAAAGAAAGTTTGATTTCTAGAACAATTTCCAAAAGGAAAATAAATTTGATGTAGCTCGTGTATGGCCATTCTACGTCAACATACACTTCAATGTCCTTTCATGAATTGGTGGAATATAGTGATTGTGTCAGTAGTGATGAAGAGGAAGTTTTTAAGCTGAAGAAAAATTATGAGAAGGTCTGTTATACTTGTTACCGCTGAGGATATTGTTGTTGATTATGTAAATGCTTTCTTTGGAGACATTCAAAACATTGCTTAAGATCACATACAACGAATCAAGTTTATGTGGTGCATATTATTGTTACGTGCTTCTTGTTTATGAAGATAAATGTCCATGGTTTGCTTCATGAGAGGCTGTGGCAGAGTTAGCAGAGGCACATCCCTCTCCATAGGGAGATAGACATATTATATTTTTGAGGCCTTTGAGCCCATTTTTGTATATTATGACACTGCGACATCCTATGACTCGTACTCATTTTTTTTTAATCCTGATATATACAGTATTGGTTTATATATATACATGTGTTTGTCTTTATGTGTGCGAATGTTTAATTTGATTATGTATGGTACATATGTCAATCTAATATATAGTTTGCATATGAATCAACTAATGAATTTAAATTCCTTGAAATGTGTTGATATGTGATAAAATCAAAATTTCTTTCAAGCAATCTAACACGCAAAAAATAATGAAGCCAAAAAGGATCCCTAACCTTGTACTCACCCATCAACTGAAGTACTAATAACTACGAGTCGAGTCTTACCTCCAAACATGAAATGTCATGATGGATAGCATCTCAAAGTAACTCAATGACTGCATTGTACTCAGCTACATTGTTCGTCGTAGGGCCCAAACAAGCACCCCCCTGAAGACACAAGTTGGCCAAGTGGTGAGTAAATAACCCAAGCTGTTGAGTCCAATTGACGGGTGTGGCGACTAGCGCCATCAACGAATCCTATAAATCACTCGATTGTCATCTGAAACCACAATCCAGAAGACACATAAGGTGCATAAAATCAAAAGAAAATATTAACTCTACAAACATGTACAGTTATAATACAAGAAAAACCATATGAGCCTAAGCGTAATACTTTTTTAGGTAGAGACCATTTCTAGGCTTAGGAAACTTAAAACATCGTAATCGGTCATCTTGTAAGATCCCTTATTCAAAACTTTAGAGACAATATACGGTCCAAGCCACATAGATTTAAATTTACCTTCCCTCAAGGGATCTTTGTCCTGGTCATAGAGCAGAACAAGGTCTCCTTCCGAGAACACCCTTGGTTTTATAGAATTGTCGTACTGATGCTTGACACGGCTTTTATGAGCTTCATTTGTTGTAACCGCATTGCGATGTTGTTCATCTAAATGCTATGAATGAAGCAAACGCTCCTCCAAAGCTGAAGTTTCAGGAAGTGGTTGGATAGCCAACTTCAACGACGGAATCTCGCATTCAACCAGAATGAATTCCTCCAACCCGTGAACAAGTTGAAAAGGTGAGAAACCTGTAACAGTCTTAAGATTGGATCGGTATGCCCAAAGAGATGGATACAATAGAATTTTCCAGTTGGATCTACTAGCATTAACGGTCTGTTGAAGAATAATCTTTAGAGTCTTATTGACCGCTTCGACTTTCCCATTCTCCTATGGATAGAATGAGGAAGAGTGTTCTTATTGAAAACCTAGCATGGTTTATAACTCGATCATCATGTAGTTCTGGAATTGTCTACCGTGGTCAGTGACAATATCCTTAGGTATACCAAACCTAGCAATGATTTGATTAAACATGAAATAAGCTACAGTTTCTCCATCTGCTTTCACAGTAGGCATTGGCTCAGCCCACTTTGTAAAGTAGTCGACAACAACGATGATGTGGTGATGTCCTCCAGTCGACACTGGATTACAGGTCATGAAGTCAATCCCCCACTTGGTGAAGGGACCCAATGTGATCATAGGGTGAAGAGGAGCTGGGTGTGCTCGCATTTTCTTGGTGAAAAAATGACATGGATGACAATGTTTCACGAATTCCACACAATATTTGAAGATGGTGGGCCAAAAATACCTAGCACACAGTATTTTTTGGGTTGTAGCCATCCCAGAATATGACCCCCACAATATCCACTATGGGCATCATTCGATATTGATTCAACTTCCTCCAAAGTCAAACAACGACGTAAAATGGAATCTACCCCACGTCTATAAAGCGTGTCAGAAATGATGAGGTAGTTCTTAGCATGAGCTTGAAGCTTTCGTTGTTCATCTCTGGAGAAAGAGGGTGGACACTTCAAAGTCTGGAGATATATTAGAATGTCTCCATACCATGGGTCATAGGTTGCAATGATAAAGATGCGTTCATCAGGGAATTACAGATCTTCCTCGTTACTAATTACATCTCTAGAGAACTCTGATATAAGCTCGGCGGACACTAAAGATTTCTTTGACTTGGCCGATTGAAAATCTAGGTCAAACTCTTGAAAAATGACAATCCACTTATTAAAATTACCTCCAATGATACATCAGGTTAATACATACTGAAAAGGATTGACATCCGCTATGACCATGGTAGTCTGCAACAAAATGTAGTGACATAATCTATGAACAACATAGACATCAGCCAATGCCAACTTCTCGACGTGAGAATACTTGAGTTCTGGAGTTACCAATGCGCGAGAGAGATAATAAATGACATGCTCTTGGAGCTTGTCATCCTCCTGAACTAGAACTATACCGATCGTGGAAACCGCCACTACAAGATATAGAAGGAAGTCCTTAGTATAATTTGGCGGGCTCAGAAAAGGGGTTGATAATAGTGCCTTTTTCAAAGCATCAAACGAGGTTTGTGTAGCCTCATCCATAAAAAATGGGTGTCTTGCTTGAGCAGTCGCATGAATCCTTTGGTGATCTTGGCATAATTCATTATAAACCGTCGCAAAAATTTAGACATACCCTGTAGGCTTTGAAGTTGTCTAACGGTAAGAGGAGGCGGAAATTTGACAATCGCCTCAACTTTCAATGGGTCGACCATAATGCCATGACTGGATACAATGAAACCTAACAGACGTCCAGGCTCAATGAAAAAAACACACTTATTAGGATTTAACCGTATCTTGTAATATCTTCATCGTTCAAATATGAGCCGTAAATGATCAGGATGATCTCGTCTCTTACGAGATCGCCCTGGGAGATCATCTAGATAGGGTTCGACTACGTGCTTGATATCGTGGAAAGCAAAGTTCATGGCTCACTGGAAAGTAGCTCCAACATTTTTTAATCCGAATGGCATATTCTGATAATCGAAGGTACCCCAAGGACAAATGAAAGTCGTTTTATGTTGGTCTTCGGGTTTGATTTGTATTTGATTGTATCCCGAAAAACCATCTATGAAAGAAAATATTTCATGGCATGCACACGCATCAATGATCTGATCAATGAATGGTGTGGGGTAGTTGCCCTTTGGAAAGGTTTTGTTAAGGTCCCTGAAGTCCGTACATACACGCATGGTTCCTTTGTTTTTGTCAACTGGGACTGGGTTAGAAACCCATTCCTGTCATGTCGATCAGATAGATGAAACCGACCTTGAGGAGCTTCTCGACTTCAGCCTTGATGGCCGCAGCTTTCCTAGGATTGACTGAATGCAGTTTCTGTCGTACAGGTTTTGCATTGGGATAGGCCGTGATGATGTTTTCCACAATGGTGGGGTCGATTCCGGGCATCTCCTCGTAAGACCAGCCAAAAGCGTCGCGGAATTCTTTAAATAGATTGGTATACAAAGTGATCTCCTGTGGAGAACAGTTTGATCCAATAAAAATGTTTTCCACAACATTTGGTTTGGTGGAAATATCAATAGGTATATTCTTTGAAATGTTTTCCATATTTCCTTCTTTAAAAATCGTTTGTTTAGTAGAAGGAGTGATGGACAAATTGATATTCCCACCGGGTCTCATCGAAAACTCATCATTCTCAATCCTGTCTAGATTTGGAAGAAAGTAAGATCTATGATGCATGTGTTCCCAAGGATGATCTAGACCAATCATGGCTTCCAGGATAGCCTTGTCGGAAGGAAAAAAAGTATCCAAACAGTCAAAAGAATGGGTGTAGTCTACTGACCATGCAGGTGCATAATCAAAATCTGATTTAGTTGAGACTAACAGAGTCAAGATGTGATCCATTGCAACATTTTGTGATTCTTGGTATGCCACTTCTGCAATGGATGGGGGAACGTTTGGTTCTTGTTGAGTCGGAAGAATCCATAGATCAGTCATTCGACTAATCATAAAAACTTCTCTATATTATGTATCGCTAGAACTCATAGAACCAATATGATGTACAGGAGCAAGTAGGTCAAATGTGCCCATCAACAATGAATACATACCTACTCCTAATATCTCACTAGGCGGTCGATCTTGATCAATCAAAGGGATATTAGAATCCATTGAAGTTGTGGTGTTCTCACGAGTGAAGGATAATTGATCAACTGTGATGATCTTACCTTCGTGGGGGAACATGAGTACTCGGAAAATGGACGATGGGATAGCTTGCATCGCATACGTCCAACTTCTTCCCAACAACAAGTTGTAGTCGAGAGAAGCATCGACAACTTCTACCTCCACAGCCACTACCTTACCGGCAAGTTGAATCTCGAATGATGGTAAGACTCCATGCGGATAGAAAGACTTTCTGTCAAACACGGTAAGTAGTGTAATTGAAAGGGATAACTCTGGAGAACCCAAGGATTTCCAACATG
Organism: Larix kaempferi; assembly: GCA_027924585.1. Classification (NCBI taxonomy): domain Eukaryota; kingdom Viridiplantae; phylum Streptophyta; class Pinopsida; order Pinales; family Pinaceae; genus Larix; species Larix kaempferi. The sequence continues at coordinate 11,493,937 of BSBM01000372.1, read as the reverse complement.
ATATAGACTTGCGCATGTCAACGCGCCTTCATCTACGACTGTTCGTCCAATAGTCATCGAACCATGGACTACTTCAATTTGGAAAGCAACGTGATATGGAAACCGGGGTTTGATATTGGACATATTAAATCTAGCTAACATACTTGATGAGTCAATACTACCTATTGCCGCTAGAAGTGCATTCCGCTATGAAGGGAAGCTTTGCAAGACTTCCAGTGTAGACATGGAACATGGCATTTGGGCTAAGTATTCCACAACAGAGTAGTTGGGAGCAGCCCATGCATTAGGGTTGTGCAAAACCTGTTTGTAGACACCCTTTGGTATCTTCAACAAAGGCTCTGTAGGCCTCTCGATGTGGAGAGGAACAAATGTTGCAGGAACCTCCTTATATTTCTGTTGCATTTCCATATTATAATTCTTGGCTCTCGTTTGTAACAAGGTGTTGGAGTTAACCATGTTTATAAATGATTGATCAGCTGATGTGGCACGATGAGTGCCCCCAGTATTAGAGTTTCCAAAAGCTGATCCTTGTCCTTTGGGAAATGGATCCTTCAGGACGGCTGGTTTATTCTCTTTCAATAGCTTCTGGGCTTCTTCAATAAGAGGGAATTGGTGATTAAGGTGAGTGGATTTGTGGTGTCTGAATTTAGAGAGAAGGTCCGTGCCGGCATCATACCAGACGAGAAGCTTAAAGTGGTTCAAAAAGACTGTCGTTAAATCCCAAAAGTTATCATATGCTACAACTGACAATTCGATGTACCATTTGGCTGCTACACTCGTTAAGGTTCTTTGAAAGATCCTCAATTGAATTGAGTCATCGTTCAAGGAGTTCGAGTAGAACTATAGATGAAAAGTTGAAACATGATCTCCAGGATCTTCACCAATATTACCTTCGAACTTTGGAATGTTTGAAGGAAGCTTGGTTGGGACCGGAGGCCAAGTAGGGTTATGACGTACCAGATCGTTCATGATTTTCATAAGGTCTGGAAAGTTCAAAGTTTCCAGAAATGAAAAGCAAGGTCGTGCTGATGGCATATGATGTGGAGGAGTTTGGTAAGGGGAACCACTCGAAACCTGGCTCCTTAACTGTTGATTGAAGTTTCCCCCAACCACCGGTTGTGAAGAAGAAACGTTCTGAAAGTTGCTCCAGCCAAAGGCTAATGGATTACTTCCTTGTGTTGTCATCCACTATGGCTGAGTATAAGTGCCTCCAAATGGAGGATTGGTATAACTATTACTTCCCATTCCACCAAAAAATGAAAAGGGAGTACTCCCTACAGGTATATTAGAAGTCTGTACATTGGAAAAATGTGCATTGAAACCTGTGAAGGGGTTATAACCTAGTGTAGATGCAGTAGATGAAGAAGGCATTGAGCCTACAAAAGGTGCCGAAGGAGCAATATGTCCTCCGAACCAAGGAAATCCTTGATTAAATGGATCAGAAGTTGGGTTCACTTGGAATTGCTGAATAAAGGGGGAAGATGTGAAAGGCACCAAGGGTATCCCTGAGAAAGGAATACTGGATGGGCCAATGGAGGATCCAAAAGGAATAGATGTCGCTATACTTTGAGTATTGGACAAACCTTAAGGACCAACATTGAAGCTAAATGAAGTGCTCGGAGTAGAAGTGAACTGCGCCGAGCTCGGTGTGGATATGTTTATATGAGGAGGAGACACACCTCCTGGTATAATAGCTGAAGTGGGAGTGCGGGGCACTTCTGATCCATCCCCTGAGTTATCCATGAAAAAACCAGGTGTGAACCTATATACACTTAGTTCAGGTATCCCTAAAGAGACTACTCTTTCTAGTAAAGGATCATTGGGTCCAGTTAATGGAGGGTTGAAGGGTGTTGCAAACTCTTCAATAGTCAAGTCTTCAACCTCAATAGTTTCCTGAACTGGTTGAGAAATGTGATGTGGCTCTCTAGGGGGTTCAGTTGTCCCTGTGAGTTCGTATGAAACACGTGTTTCAATTCGACGCTGCTGAGGTGGCGGTGGAGGCTCCACTGTGAGTGGAGGAAGGTTTTGCAACCTTCTTGACATACGAAGAGGGTAGTCCTCCACACTTGTAAAACTATAAACTAAGTATTAAACCTAGTGGCCACTACAACAGTGAGGAACAAACAAAACACCACTAAAATTTTTTCCTAAAGTAGTCAAGACCAGGAAAACAAATATGATACTCTCAAAGGAGAGTCTAGGATGATTAGGGCGGATAAATAAATAGTAGAATAGATAAGAACAGTTACCCAAGGTCCACAATACAGTATTCTTGGGTGCAAGCGTTTGAATCACCAACCGCCCTCCCAAAAACCTGTAATGGATTTCCTCCCACGTCTGTCCTAGGTGCAATGGAAATATCCTTCCACCATCACCTGTGTAGAGCCCTAAAGGTCAAAAGATACTAAAGGCTACCAAAATTCCAAAAAGAGCCCGGGGGGATAGTCGTAGGTCCAGCCAAGATGCATGGGCAGGGTAACTAAGCCCGAAATCCAAGAGTACACAAGGCACTAATGGATCCCCATACGCGAAAAGGCTCTGGTGTATGCTCAAAAGAAAAGTGGGGAGTATCCCCAACAATCCAATCTCACATGACCTCGTGCTTAACTCTGGTTTGAGTAGAGATTCCCGGACACCTCCACAACAATGGATTTACCTAAACGATAGTCTCACTACGATTTGAAATTTGAATGGCTTTGGAAAGTTTAAAGTGATGTATTCCAAAACCCTAGCCTGGACTAGTTGATTTTGTGTAACCTAAAAAAGAAAAATTTACTAATAAATTTTATTAATGATTCTTTTTAAAGGCTGTATTACTCAAAAGGTAGTGCTATGTGTGCATGATGGTTGCAACTGGAATTAAAGTGTACATATGAAAATGTAAAAACTTCACAATTCTTTAACTTGCCTTTTGAAACATAAGATACAAAGCAAACCTAAAATCCAACTATACTTTTTTTTATCAAAGATGAAAAGCATAAAAAAACTTCTAACTACTTTGAAAAATAAAGAGACAATCCTTGTTATAAAGTAAAAGCATTCTTTTTTATTTGTTTTTTCCTTTATAAAAAGAAAATGCAAATAACTTATGAACAAACAAGACTTATCAAACAGTGCAATTAAAGAGAAGATAACCCAAAACTAAAGCAATCATACCTTTTGCAAGATTGAAAAAGACCAAACCAACAAGTTGCTTCTGAAAGTAACTAGGTTTTGGAACAAAATGCAAACAAATACAACTGATATGTGAGGCGTAAAGCAAAGACTCTTATGCAGAGACCAGTCTGCTCCTAAATACCAGTGACTCAAAAGGATTAAATCCAAGCACTTGCCAAACACAGTATGGGCTAGAGAGTAAAGGGTAACTTCACAAGCACAAATGAACCAAAGGAGAAACTCTTAAAGAGGATGCAAACAAACTCATAATACAATGAATAATCTCCAGAGGGTATCGGATCAACAAAATAATTCCAAAATCACAAACCAAAATCCCTAAGACCAAACCCTAATATAAAAAACAAAAGTCTCAGGAAATGTTCGCGACTGTAACATGCAGAAGCACGCAGGTGAAACTATATAACCGCGGGTACTAATATAAGAAACTCGCGAGTGCAACTAAATAACCGCGCCTGTAAGCACAGGGAACTAGCAGGTGGGCTTTGAAATTTTAAAAAAATAAAGATATTTGTAGATCAGAACAGAACTGAGTTAGGCACAAGGGTCAAGGACACCCTAGACACTTCTACAAAGATCAAACAAGTTATAAAAGATTGAAAGAAACTCAACAAGAGTCCCCAAAGCATAAAATAGATGGTGCTCCCCAACGGAGTCGCCAGTTCCTTTGTTAGGAAAATTACTCTTATAGCAGGGGAAAGACTCCCAACGTACTGGGGGTTATCAGATATACATATAAAGCTTTGAAAACGTTGTTATTAATCAAATAGGTTTAGGGTTAGGAAAGTATGTACCTTATTTCGAAGGTCGATCCAAGATTCTTTCCCTTTGTTCCCCTATGCAAAAACCTACAAAACAAACATAAAACCTTCCTCAAACTAGTTTGACCACAAATAGTATATTGATATTAATAAGACAACATAACATCAACTTGTAATCAAATTGCAATAGACATAATCAAATCTATTGGAAAGGGAATAATGTCCAAATCTTTATTGACAAATGTAGAAAGTACATAAAGCTATACCTGTCCTGCACTGACACCGTCGTAACCAGACCCTGGGCTCCTGATCCTCTCTCTTAACTATGAATTTATCTAGCATAAATTTCTCCAATGATCATAAGGTCCCTTTCTCAAGACCCTCCCCTTGTATTTATAGCAAGGCAAGGAGGGCAGGTTCGAAAGGTGGTTGAGTTGGGAAGTTGGGGTAGTTTGGGTACCTACCTCCACTAATCTCAATTCGTGTTTTTAATTATTTTTTCAACTTTTTCTTAAGACACCCATGACTATGATATAGTACAAATAGCGAGTGACTCGCGAGTGTCCTAACTTGCATCTAGCTGGTGCAGCTTTTAATTGACACTCGCAGGTTGTCAGTAGAGATACGCCCATGGCTGACCCGTTGGTTGGCAAGCATGAGGGTCGCGGTTATGTATTAAAATAGGCATAGAAAGATGCTTCTGAGGAAAGGATTGCAAGGTTCAGCTCTAGGTCATCTAGGGTCAAGGTAAGATCTTCCATCCATAATGTCCTTTTGTGTGACTGACAAGGAAATGTGGTCACGGACGGAGAAGTGCTAATTTGACCGATAACATTACTTATGGTTAGTGTTTAGGTTCTATGGTAGCTTGCATTTACTGTAGATAAGCACTAATTTTTTTTAAGAAAAACATGAAAAATAGAATACAACCAAAATACTTTCCACTTTGCATATATGTAAATAATCTTGCTTTAGTCCATCGAAATATTGTTGGAAAAATGGGCTCAACAATCAACCTATATACCTACAAAAACAAGCATAAAAGTATGAGAAGTTATTACATATGTCAATGTAAATGCTAGCATACTCTAATCCCCAACCAATTTCCTATTTAGAATAATTTAAAATCATTTAGTTTATCACTTGGAATATAAGACCACTTCATCATTGTATACTTGGTTATCTAATGCTACATTAAAAAAAACTCATGTTTCTAAACATAATCAGTCAATTCCACTTGCAATATAAAAGTATATTGAAGTTCTTAAAAATAATAACACATTTCAAGAAAAATAAATATAGAAATATTGACCTTCTAGATAGGGGTAGGGGTATGCTCTTAGATAGGTGTATTCTCTTAGCATTGCTTGGTGTTTACTTTTTACCATAGAACATATTAAAGTGGATCAATAAAGAATTAAAAGACTAAATTATATAAAGAATTAAAAGACTAAATTATTCATATGAAGGTCCATTCAAATAGTAGCTTCCCAAGGGTTTTTGAAGACTAAGGAACAATGGTTTCTTTTTTAAGCAACTTATTCATCCAAATGATTACAATAACATTCTTGATAAAAAACATAATGCTCATTTGGTATGGTTTGGTTCAATGGTTATAATATATTTTTCTTTCCTAGAAATATCCTATGGTTGAGAGGCCTTTTACGAACTTGTTAAGAAACCAACATCAGATATGTTGAAAACTATAAGGTGTGAGACCAAAAATTTGTATTGCAACAAAATAGTAGAATGCTTAGATCAAATATCAAGTTTCCATAGAATCGGTGGAGATCATTACATTCACTAGCTTATTTATAGTTTATGAATTCATCATCAATCCTCTAAACAAATACACTTAACATCCTTGTAAGAAACATGATAGATATGGGAAAAATAGATTAACCAAAGGTAATACGAATTCCTATGTTGAACCTATTCATATATCAAGCTACTAAAAGTAATGAATTGAAAGTGAATATATCTTACAACAAATTTGATTTTGGCCCTTGCACTAGATTTCTCTACATCACCAAGGGCACCTTTTAGCATACCACTATCCAATGGAACCCTCATTCTCTTTGCAACTAAGGAACTACCTCAGGCTCAACCTCATCTACTATTGGGGGAGGCTCCTGAGCCCCTCCCCAACATAGGTAAAAATATTTGCAAAATATATAGTACACAACAATAATTAGACAATTTAATAAACCAATTTAAATAAAATGTTATAATAAATTTCATTTGCATTAAGTAAGACAATAAAATGAAACTAAATTAATTTAAACATAATGTTAATATTACCTCTGGCATCTGGTGGCTCCTCTTGGGTGAAAAGGATGTTATGAAATCCTCGCCAGTCCAACCCCGTGTAAGGATACATAACAAGGTCTAAAGTATGATCATCCTCATTGGCTAGTAACTCGAGTCTCTAAGATGATCCTAGTTGGGAATTATGGGTTGCCCCTCTTGGGAAACATATGTCCCCAAAAATGAATATGCACCTCGATCATCTCCCTAGGAGGACGACAGTCAAATGAACAGAAAACATTAAAAAAATAAACAAATTAACTATGAAGCAAAAGGGAATTTTACCCTCCCCTCAAACTGTCCATGGCATCGATCCAAAGAAAAACAAAACTGCCACAAAAAAAATGGCGGACCACTGAATGCATCTAGGTCTTTGCACTAAAGAATATAAATAAAATAATATAGGGAAGTTAATGTGCTACCCATTAGTGGTGAGGTGCGCCATCATCACAACCAAAAGTGAGAGGCACCTAATTACCTCCTCTACACCGAACTAAACAATCTAGAGTTGTCCACCGGAAACCTAAAAATCAATAGCATCAATGATGTGATGACTAATATATATCTGAGAGTACACTACATGAATCTATGTTGCAACACCAATTGGGACATCGGGGAACTAGGGAAAATCCTCCCCTCCTGGATAGCACAGTGATGAAGTAGATGTCCTCCTTTGTGGGTTGGAACCACGGATCAAGACCAAACCAAAACGATTGTCTATGTTTATCCTAGTGATGGATCAACTACATCAACAACACTGAGTTCCCCTTTAGGAATGTATCCTCCGGCTCATAGAACTTGAGGAGGATGAAAACCCTCAAGAAGGCTTGGGTCTATGCTGTAATCGAGTGACGGTACAAATCTCTCTTTAGCCTCCCACTCCGTACAATGTTGTAGAGGTCCAGTCGGAAGCTCTTGTTGTTGATGTCTCTAATTCACATATGACTTCCATTAGTCTCTTACAAAGACACACACACGTATATATATATAGAATATAAAAAAAAATCATTAAATGATCATTTAATATAAAACAATAATTTTTTTTCTCAAAATAAATGAATTTTAATGAGCAGTGCGCCCATATAAAAGTAACGCACCATGATCGGTGTTTTTTATATTTACAATGCACCAACCCCGGTGTGCTAAAATAAGATAAATGGACCAAATACACAAATAAAATATACAAACATTACAACATTGACGCCTTATCATAACTTTAAACCCCGGTGCGTTACAAACTACATAAGAACTGTGAATGGTGGGCTAAGGTGACCATAATGCACCATCATGTGGAAAATTAATTCAACAATAAATATAAGTGGTGTGCTTTCTAACATGACTGCACTAGTGCATTGTGAGACAAATAAGCACCATTGATGGTGCATGTGTGATACTAAAACACATATAAGTTTTTATGAAATATTTTATAACAGTGTGTCTTGCATTTGGGGGCATCGGTGCTTTACAAATAGGTTTTTGCATTGCTAACGATGCACGTAGTTATTTTGAGTGCATCGTAATCGACGTAGCTATGTGTGATGTCACATGTCCTCCCATCATTCCATTCCAATGGAGGGAACATGACACTTAATGCGGGAATTTACACAACTCAAGCCCCATTCATCTTTAACAAATTCATACAAGTAAAACAGGTGTGTAGATGTATAATTCAAATAATCACAGTAGAAGAAAAATTCTACTACACACACATCTAGCATACATTCAACATAATCATAACAGTCTTTACTTAAAAAAAAATTATAATTGAAACAAAAAGAGTACTTATCTTGAGATGAATTTGTCTCGAGCAACCATCTATGTAACTGCAACATTCCACCCAACCATAGGCTAGTTGTACTCATCAATCTCTCAACACAACTGCCACCCACGAGATGGGCATGATTTCCAAAAGGAAAAGGGGAACCTGCAACGTATGCACAGAAAAAATGAACACAAAATCTCAGCCAATCCAGTCCAAAGCTGGGTTTATTAGGCTGCCAAGGTAGTAGAAAGGAACAATTGCTAAGCTAGTGAGCTCATCCACAAAGCTATTGGTACCTCTACAAGATATAGCTAGCTTGACACCCACAATACCTACACACCCAACACAAGGAATTATTCCATTCACTGCTACATAGTCCCTCAGACCATACCTTCCCTTCTAGTGCTCTTTAGGGTGTGCATAGAAAAGTATCCAAAGCTCCAAGATATTCTTTGTGAGGTTACACTCTTCACTAGGTTGATCAATCCAATTCTGGATCCTCTTTTAATCCTAGATGCTTACTCCCAAGTTCAAGCCAAATGATGGATGCACATGACCCAAACCAAGAAAATATATCCCATACACACAACAACACCAATGTTGGGCATAGAAAAACGAAATTTAATTGTGGAATGTACAAAACAAGATGCCCACGATATTCCCAAATCGTGCCACCCAAAACGAGTTGTGAGAGGGGAAAATCGACCACAGGGAAGAAAATGATTTCTCCCACATCTATATGAGCATTCGAATGGCCAAAAACGACCTCTATGGACCGCCAAATCGAACTCCCTTCCTCCCAATCGTTCTGCAACAACAAAAACACCCTTTTCCCGGATAGAAGCTAAGGAAAAACAAACAAATGTGGATGAAAAATGCCCCACAAAATAGAACTGCGTGAGAGAGACAAACTAGTTGATGAATAATGGCTTGGGAATAAAACTCATGGGTGTTTTATTTCCCAAGGATCCAAACACGATTTTCCAAAATTGGTGGCTTTCCCATACATGAAATTTGGATAGCCATACCTCTCCATGTCCCAAGACAATAACTACCTCAACCACCTATTGAAAGAAATAAATGATTGGGTACAAAAGTCAAAATGGGTAGTTGATGGTTTCTGGGTTCTCTCATTGACACTTGGCTTGACACTATTGGCTAAAGGGTTTGAATAATATTTCCCTCCCTATTCTATATAAAATCATGCCCCCATACTCTTATTGCATTGCATAGCTAGTTGTGGGTATTTTTATTTAAATACATATTTACATGATATTTGTAATTTCTATTGTGCCTGGCTAGCACGCAAACCATATGCATCGATTTTTAAATGTCGATACATAAATGATAAATCGATGGTGGGGCCTTGGCCTTGATATCCTCACCACGATTTTTATAACGATATTACATCATTTCCAATTTTAATGCAACAGGGTGAAAATCAGGATGTTACATGTGAAAATACCACAGAATGTAGTGAAAAAATAAATTTTCAAATGCCAGATCGGTGTGTATGTTAAACATAAGCGCACTCGCCTGATGGTGTAGATGTATTATTACAATGCACTGGTATATGTGGTGAAAAATTAATTTTTGTTTTCGTTAGTTCTCTTAGTAGTGCATTAGGTGTCTATCAATACTGGTGCATTAGTATATATTACCGCATCGCTAACGATGCTCTATGGTTTGTGAAATGCCCCAGAAAACGATGTTGTGAAAATATGTTATTAAGTTATAGCGGTGTGTTATTAAAACTATAGCGCGACATCCAAGCAGTGTGCTATAGTTTAATAATGCATCGCTATTGGTGCACCTTGTAAATTTTCGGGGAGCACCATCTTGGGTGGTGTGAGCCGAACAACTCGAATGTACTGCACATAATTTTTAATTTTTTTTTGTTAAAATGTGCAAATTTAAAATGAATTTCAAATTTTAATCCATTAAAATTTTAAATTAGAAGGTAACAAAGACATTACTTGGACACTTGCACATTGGGGAGGCATGGTTTCCACATAGATGAAAAAATTAATTTTTCCTATCATTTTGGAAAAATTCGAAAGCCACATAGGAAGCAACAGACGAGAGAAATCCAACCACAGGGAGCACCGATGGAAATGTACTTCAAGGAATCAAATGTAGCATTGGTGCTTAGGTGGTATACATCACTGAAGGATGGTAAAAATGGTTTCTCCATTCGGTAATTTTTATTTTTATTTTAGCCTGTTGTGGTGCGCCAGATAATTAGATGCACCATTGCATTTATGTTACATATCTGCACAGTTAATGAATACAAAAAATAAAATAAAAATTCCACCCTACAATTTTTTAATTTTACCCTAATCCGGTGTTCGCTATTATGGGATGAACCAATACGTTTAGGATATATAACGCATCATCAACAAATATAAAACTATTAAAAATATTGTTTCGTCTGTTTTTTTCCAAGTTTACCCTACTTCGGTACCCCAAAATATACAATGCATCGGTGTGTTGTGAAGATAATAACACAATGTTAATGAATATAACAATATAAAAAATAGTTTTTTTTTGTTGGAAATTTTTTTAATGTTACCCTACACCGGTGCATTGTAGGGATATAAACACACCGTTAGTGAGTATAAAAATAAAAGAAATAGTTTTTTGTTTGGAATATTTTTAAATTCATCGTGCTTCGGTGCACCCAATTACATGACACACCGGTGTTGTTCAAATATCTAAATGCATCGTTAATGGATCTAAAAAATTAAAAAAATATTTCCGCCCGACATGTTTTTTAATTTTACCCAACGTATATGCGCCAAATTAAACAATGCACGGGTGCATTATATTATATAGAACGCACTGTAATTCTTTTTTTATAAAACATATTTTTCTAGGAAGGGGGGTTGCATATGGTTGAAAGTGGTGTGTGAATTATGTGGTTGCATTGGTGCATCTTTTTATTTTAAATGCATCGGTTATTGTTTTTTTGTTTTGTTGGCAAAGTGGTGGAACCTCCTTGACTAGCAAGTTTTCCTTTGGCTAAGTTACCACGAACCAGGGGAATCTAAGCCATCAAAATCACTCGGGAAGCGCACCCGGCCTGGAACGCACCAACCCTTAACATGGTTGGATTTTTTTGGTATCCGCGGGATTAGAACCGATGACCTTTCCGCTTAGGGGGCGTCTTAACCATACCCCGCCACCAACTGTTCTACATCTCACAGATTAATGCACAGGTTATTGTTGGCAGTAGAATAGAAAAGACATATTTTTCCTCCCCATTGAACAAAGATTTTTGATATCGGTGCATTTTGTTTTTGCCTACACTGGTGCATCTATACTAAGGGTGCACAGGTGCATTTGGTATGTATTAAAACACCATATAAAAATATCTACTAAAACATCCACCCACTAGCCTCCGCTATAAATAGATATTTGGGCTCTTTTTAGAGGAGCGTCCGCAAAAACCTCCATTAGAGGGTGTTTTCCTTGTACTGTTAGATCCTTCCAAACAACATTCAACTATCCCTAACCGGTATATGAATGTCCCTAATGTTCTTTGAAGAATCCCTAATCATTGTGACATGGGTTGAATTAGGTGTTGGATCCATCCATATGTGTTGATTCCACCTCTGGATAGGACACCAACCCTTTCTAGCTCATTTTCCACCGAGAATGATGGTTTTGAGGGAACACACACCCTTCCTTCATGCGAGGTGCAGGTGCATACTCCTTTCCTTCTTGCAAGGAGTGTATGCCTTGAAAATAACATAAAAATATATACAAAATCTTGAAAATTGAAAAATTGAATGGTTGGAAAAGTAGTTTTTCGGGTGTAACTCCTTGAAACCACCTTCCCAACTATCTCAACCATGTCCAAAAATTATGAATGAGAGATATATGGAAGAGATAGGGGCATCAAGCATACATACTAAGGTTATGTTGGAATATTTGGCCCTAAATCCTATTTTTTTAATATCCATTATGTAGTATCCCCAAATCAGATTTGAGAATATTAACTAAATCACAAAATTTTAAATCAAAAATTTGCAAGACTGGAGACTAGTTATTAAAACTAGAATTGGGGAAACTAGTACTGAACACAGCTAAACCCACCCAAAATTTCACAAGAGGAATATTTGGGTCAGTAATTTCTGATACAAAATGTGCAGTATCCTAAATGACAGGGGCTAAGCTAACTCAAGAATCCTTTGCACAACGTATTGGGGCCATTTATGTTTAGAAATCAGCTATTGTTGAAGTCTACTCCAAGGCTTCCTGGGTAGACCAGCATATGAAAACTAGATCATTTCCACTAGATTTGGGTGAAATCAGAAGGTGTCTATCATGTTTCTACCCTATAATCTAGTGATACATAAAATATACAAAGGTTTTGGGGAAATTATACTGGGTTTGGGTGACTTGGAAGAGTTGCTGCTATAGTGGCAGATCAACTAGTTAATATTCAGGCTGACTCAAGCACTGTACGACCTGCACCAAACTATAATATGAAAGTGGGAGTGGGATCAATAGGGTCTTAATAGTCTACAAAAAACTTTCCTAATTGAATTTGGATGCATAGAATATCATTTATGACCGAAAAAATAAAACTAGTAAAAAATTCATGCATAAAGAGCTAGTCTTGAATTTTGACCATTTAAATGACTCGGTAAAATTAATAAGTCTGCAAAAATGGAAATTAGAGGGTCTTATAAATTTTAGTATATAAACATCAAGCTTGAATCATATATTAATAGGTGCCTTCAATAATTTATTACATCAAAATTGCTAGAAACCCCCAAGGGTTGAGGATTTTACAACATAGAGAGAAATTTGAGAATTGTAAGAGGAAGAAGAGAGTCTTCACCACCATATTCAATCCATGGGATCTAGGATAAAATTATGTATCATATTGGACACACCATAGATACTTAAACTCATTTAATTTTCCCTCTTGAAGTGGGCCTCTCACTGAATGAAACTCTTGTGTTGGAACAATGAGTAACTTGACTTCTTCTTCATCTATTGAATTCGATCAGTTGTACTGGATGGAATATTAGACCTATAATTAAAACTATAATGTCTGCACTGGCTGCACTCACAGTGAAAATAATATATCTGAAACAAGATTTGCAATGGGGCACATCACCCAAAGCTTGTTGAGGCACATCACTCAACCTCTGAGAAGCAAAGCTCTCAAGACAATAAGCAAAATGACCAAAATATGTGACAGGGTGTGCACCACCTTCTTTTATAACTTGGTTTGATTCTTATGCAAGTAATCCATGATTTATATGCATTGAACCTGGACACTAGATCTTTCCTTCTAGACTTCTCTCATGAAAATAATAAATTAATAATTAATCATTTTTAGGAGAGAATATCTTTTGGTGAGTTGGATGCTTTTTTGGTAGGTTTCTTTTTCCTTGGACCACTTTCCTACATGATTTCTCCCTCAGTGGCTAAAATTATCCTTCGCTAGATTTCCTAAAGCCTTATGGTTGCTTTATGCTTTTACTATTCCTTCTTGAGTGCAGAAATTAGAAAAATTATGACTTTCTACTGTGTGCCGCTTTTCCTGCTTTTCTCTGTTTTTCCTGTGCTTTTGCATGCTTTTCTTCTTCTTCCTTCTTTTCATGTCACTTTCCTTCTTTTTGCTGCTTTCTCTTATTTTCTCTACTTTTCCTTGCTTTCTCTGTTTTTCCTGCCTTTCCTGCTTTCTTGCCTTTTTCTGCTTTTGTCTTTCTTTCTACTTTCTTCCATTATCATTTTTTTGGAAACATATGTTAAGCCAAATAATCCTTATGTGTCTTCTTGCACTCTTATAATATTATCCATTCATAAAAATTACATGAATAATAATAAAAATAATAATTACATGTGCAACTAGTTATTCCACCTAACTTTATTTAATTCCAAAAACATTTATTAATTAGTATGTTCCTAATTAATTATTTAATGACCCATGGAAAAAATGGGTTAGGAGCGTGATCAAGGATCACTAGGGAGGGTACATGAAACTCCATAGTGATGTCAAAATGGGGACATGATAGTCCTCCCCTCCCAATTTTGCTTGTCCTCAAGCAACAACAATCCATGGTGATGCTTAACCTATTCTTCTTCCAATTGTTGCCTCAAGGTTGTTTTTGGAATGAATAGCATTATGAACCAAACTCCAAGATAAACTGAGGGTTATCCACCATGCTTTTGTTGCACTACTCTAATTATTACCATCTCCTAATTCCTAACTCCTCTATCTATGCAACCGAATATGTAAGTTCCTCCCAATTAAAACAACTAACAAGAATGTCAGGATCCCAAGTAAATTTGATGAATACAATGTGACTATGAAAACCACCACTACACTCCAATAACATTCATGACACCCTAGAAATTTCATCATTGCAAGGAATTATTGGATCTCACTGCCTCAGCTGCACCCTCCAAAACATCAATGGTGTTTGAAACCACCCATCAATGTTTGGATCCCATGGTCCCTGATGCATACCACCCATCATCACTGTTGCTTGTGACAACCTGTCACTCCATGGTATGCGATGATCCATCTACCATGTTGGAAGTGTGCCACTCCCAATGCGATTCATCAACTCAGTGAGTCTTCCCAACAAAATTTGAAACTCCTCATGTGCAAACAACACTCCAATCCCATGGCTCACACTGCAATCACATATTCCACCCCAAGAGCTCAAGTGGAACTCTCTTGCATTGTTTTGTATGAGACAAGTATCAAGTGGCGCTAGTAGATTCCACTTCTTCTCACTATACTGAAGGAGGACTAAGGGTGTGTCCCAGTGATCAAAATCAAATTGAAAAGCAAACACATGTGTCATTTTCCTCTCATGAAGCATCAATAAAAATAGTCCCTCCATCAAACCAAAATTTCCTTTCACATCCTCAGGTGCTAGGAGTGAAGGAAAGTAGACCAGTTGCAATTCCCTATAAATATCATCCACTGGAACAGTAGATGCATGGTCTCCGTTGTTAGCTGGTCCAACAAGAATGTACATGTATGCCTCGTCCAAATATGGGAATTTCCTCCATAGAGGAAAGCTAAGATATTCCTTATGAAAGGCTAATGCCTCAACATGTTGCATGCCAATTTCTTCATGGAAACTTGCTTGCATAACTGTCTTCCACATAGCATGAGAAAAAATCTTTCTGTAAGGTGTCTCCATGCATGCCATGTAATCTTCCACCCAATCCATGTATATATGAATGGCATCAAATGGTAGCCAGATGTGCATATGTTGCTGGTCATATAAATGGGCATTATGAGAGATGTCAATGGAATCATAAAATGTGCTCTCACCTCTAGAAGTCCTCATCTATGAAATGCATCTATCCATAGATGGAAATATCTCACTGATGATGCATGGTCCAAGTGGAATGCACTCAGTTACATCCTCCATAGATGAGTCTTCCTCATATAGAGAAATCTCATAATCCCCTAAGTGTGAAACAAGTGCTCTGCAACCAATCTCCATATCACTGCTACCATCATGCACTTGCATCACTGAACACTCCTCATGCTCACCTTGCATATGAGGCTCCTCCAATGAAACATCATGTTTGCAATCAACCACACACATCTTATCACTAAAGGTTCTAGGAAAGGAATGTGAACTCCCAAAATTCACATGAATTTGATCTCCTTCTACTGCTGCTTTGTCTTCTGCAAGTTTGAGAGTCATGTCTCTATCCATGAACAACTGCAAGTAGTCATCCTTCATTTCTTCCAAATCCATTTTGATGTGCAAATTTCAGAGCTAAAGACTCTATTGACAATCCCACCTTGTTTCTCCTCCAATTGAATTCTCCTAATTAGATCTTCCAAATATCTATGTGCACCATCAGTTCTAGACATAACTTGTAGTATCCTTTCTTCTGTGACTAGGAGTAGGCTCTCCAAGTCACCCAATGTCTCCTTGAACACACGGTGTGTTATTACACATGTGAGCTCCTCCACCATATGAGAATAATGCATACTCTCATCCAACATTTCAACCTTCTCACTGCATTCCTCCTTAACACCAAAAATTTGAGCTTCATCACTAGAGGACTCGACCATGCCAATCTTCTCCATGGAAGTGGCTGCAATATCATAATGACCCAAAGGAATATAAAAATCAGAATTTGGTCATACCTTTGCATCACATTTTTCTCTTTATGTGGCATATCTAGGGTGGTGTGTTCTTCTTCCAAACTCTCCGATTCACACCCAACTAGTGTGTGCTTTTCTTCTACTTCACTATGAAGATCAAGTGGTGACTGTAAATTTGATGTATGTTCCTCTTTTGTATCTAATACAAAATATGTCTCGCCACCATCAACATGATCAATATCCTTTGCAGTGATCTTGAAATCACCAACAAAGAAACTAGAAGTGAATTCACCTCCCACACTGCCAACAACCTGATGATGGGTTGTTGAATCTTCTGATGTGCTGGTTCCTCACTTAAGATACTTTTGTGCCTATGTTTCTCATCGGATGGTTGATCTTTGACTATGGGATTTCTTCTCCCTGCATCATGAGAGTCTTTGGATGCCCCCTTAGTCACTGTCTCATTGAGTGTAGAGCATGGTGATTCTTCACTCTGTTGCAACATATGCTCCACTTCTCTGCACACACTGTTGAAAATATGACTTACTCTTCTATGATATGTGCTGCCACAAGGATCCTCGTTTGGAAACAACCTTTCAAATTTGAAAGTACAGAAGCCTTGGAAAGGCAAGACCTCTTGGATCTCCTTCCTTATTGTTTGGTATTCTCTAAGGTACTTAGATGGATTGACTCCAAGAAGCTTTCCCCCATAAAATACTCTCCCATCAACAATATTGAATGTTGGTGGATTAGGCCTTCTACTCTTTGTGAACATAGTATCACATAAGGAGTCATCATCCTCATGCAAAATGGAAAATCCTCCATATATGTAAATGATCTCTTCATAATCAAAAAATGATTCTTCCTCTTCATACCAATCAAAATCGTTTCCACTAAACTAGGCCATGGCTGCAATTATACTTTCAATTGAGTAATGGAGATTGCTATTGTGCTCACAGGTGCATAGGACCATGCTCTGATACCACTGTAGTATCCCCAAATCAGATTTGATAATATTAACTAAATCACAAAATTTTAAATCAGAAATTTGCAAGACTGGAGAGTAGTTATTAAAACTAGAATTGAGGAAACTAGTATTGAACACAACTAAACCAACCAAACATTTCACAAGAGGACTCTTTGAGTCAGGAATGTTTGATATCAAATGTGCAGTAGCTTAAACGACAGGGGATAATCTATCTCAAGAATCCTTTGCACAATGTACTAGGACCAGTTATGTTTCGAAATCAACTGTTGCTGAAATCTACTCCAAGACTTCTTGGGTACACCAACATATGCAAACTAGATCCTTTCCACTAGATTCGGGTGCAATCAAAAGGTTTATAGCCTATGTATACCCTATAATATATTGATACAAAAAATATACATAGGTTTTGGGGCAATTAGACTTGGAAGAGTTGTTGCTATAGTGGCAACTCAACTAATTAAGGTTCACGCTGACTCAAGCATTGTACAACCTACACCAAACTCTGATATGAAAGTGGGAGTGGGCTCAATAGGGTATTAATAATCTACATAAACTTGTGGAACTAAATTTTGATGCATAGAATATCATTTATGACCGAAACAATAAAAGTAGTAAAAAATTCATGCATAAAGAGCTAGTCTTGAATTTTAACCATTTAAATGACTTAGTAAAATTAATAATTCTACAACAATGGACATTAGAGGGTCTGATAAATTGTAATATAGCAGCATAAATATTGAATCATATATTTATAGGTGCCTTCATTAATTTATTATATCAAATTTACTAGAAACCCTCAAGGGATGAGGATTTTACAACATAGAGAGAAATTTGAGAACTGTAAGAGGAAGAAGAGAGTCTCCACCACCAGATTTGACCCATGGTCTGTAGGATGACATTATGGATCAGATTGGACACACCACAGCTACTTCAACTCATTGAATGTGCCCTCTTTAAGTGGGCCTCTCACCGAATGAAACTCTTGTGCTGGAGCAATGAGTAAGTGGACTTCTTCTTCATCTATTGAATTCGATCAACTGTACTGGATGGAATATCAGACATGCAATTAAAAATTTAATGGCTGGACTGGATGCACTCACACTGAAAAGAATAGATCTAGAACAATATTTGCAATGGAGCACATCAACCAAAGCTAGTTGAGGCACATCACTCAAACTTTGAGAAGCAAATCTCTCAAGACAATAAGAAAAATGACCAAAAGATGTGAGAGAGTGCACACCACCTTATTTTATAACTTGGTTTGCTTCTTAGGCAAGTAATCCATGAGTTAGATGCATTGAACCTGGACACTGGATCTTTCCTTCCAGACTTCTCTCATGAAAATAATAAAATAATAATTAATATTTTTTTAGGAGAGAATATCTTTTGGTGAGTTGGATGCTTCTTTGGTAAGTTTCTTTTTCCTTGGACCCACTTGCCTTCATGATTTATCCCTCACTAGCTAAAATTATCCTTTGCTAGCTTTCCTAAATCCTTATGGTTTCTTTATGTTTTTACTATTCCTTCTTTAGTGCAGAAATTAGAAAAATTCTAACTTTCTACTTTGTGCCACTTTTCCTACTTTTCTTGTGCTTTTGCCTGCTTTTCTACTTATTCCTGCTTTTCCTATCACTTTCCTGCTTTTCTCTTCTTTTCTGTGCTTTTCCCTGCTTTCTCTGGTTTTCTTGCTTTCTTTCCTTTTTATGCTTTTGTCCTGCTTTCTTCCATTCAGGGAGAATTTTAAGAACCCCCCTAAATTTCTATGTATAATAAATGGGATAATCCACATGATATATAGGAAAATATGAAGGCTATTTTATCAATGCTATATTATGTATATATAAGTTTTTGGTGAATCTCTCAATGGATTATATAATCTTGTAAAATATTGGCGAATCTTTCAGTAAATTATAAAACCTTGTGAAGTCTTGGCGAATGTTTCATCAAGTTTCTCCTTGGAAATTCATGCCCCCTTGCATGCCCAAATATGTGGTTATGAATGAAGTCCCATCCCCCAAGCATGATTCCCCAAACACCCACAAAAATGTTACTATCGTCGATCACAAGCTTCACTATCCCCATGTTTCTTGGGGAAACTCTGGATATGAGGTGATGGGATTTAGAACTCTCCTAAATACAAATGGGTCACTATAAATTTAGCCCATGGGCTAAGATTAGCCCCTAAAATTTTCCATGCTTCCATTATCATTTTTTGGCAACATCTGTCAAACCAAATAAGCCTTATGCACCTTCTTGGACTCTTCTAATATTATCCATTCATAAAAATTACATGAATAATAATAAAAATAATAATTACATGTGCAATTAGTTATTCCACCCAACTTTATTTAATTCCAAAAACATTTAAGTAATATGTTCCTAATTAATTATTTAATGACCCATGGAACAAATGGGTTAGGAGGGTGATCAAGGATCACTAGGGAGGGTAAATGAAACTCCATGGTGATGTTGAAATGGGGACATGACACATTCCCCCTAAAAAACCCTTGTTTCTGAGAATTCATTTTCCCCTTGATCAGTGAGGTCCATTGACTTGATTGGATTCCATACTTTGTCCAAGAGGGAGTTTGAAAGCTTTGGGGGATTGAAGGCATTATTGGATTGGGTGCAAAGGGACTCAGACAACGGTTTCAAAGGTACCAACAACAAGGTTAGGAAAACAAATACTTGTTCTTTCAATGATTAATAGAGATCTATTGTCTTCCCCTACTTTCCCAATCTGATGTTCAATCATTGCTAATGTTGATTTTTATTGTTGTAGGAGGTTTAGTTTTCCTGATGAACTAATTAGGTTTGATCAATGTTCATGTTTATTCATGATTTGATTCATTCCTTCATAATTTCATAAGATTTGAGAAGGGTATTTGTCTTTCTAAGCACACATGTTAAGAGATCTATCAATTGGAGTGCTTTGGAGCTTGTTCATTGGAGGAAGCTTAAGGTCAACCTATATGATCAAGTTTATTTCTTATCTTTCTCACTTCTTTGGTTAATGTCATGAATCTAAGTCAACAATCCTAGGGAAATTTAATTAGTTATCTCTCCCTTGCTCTGCGATAGTAAACACTAGCTATTCAAGGTTTTTTTCCCACAACAAAAGGATGATGAGTTACCTTCAAATCTAGTGGACTAGTTTTAGAGGACATCAAAGAAAATAATAAAATTTAATTGAAACTGAAGGAAATAATTAGAGACTAAATTTTTTGAAGTTCATGGAATATATTGAGAAGCAAGATGAGTTGGGCAAGGTGGGTGAGTTAGCCAAAATGGCATTTGTTGACTCATTTGATGTTTTATCTGGGATGTAGAATTTTCCTGTGGTATGCAACCAAGACAGATAGTTAGAGTAGGAGACTCAAGAATCTACTTGGATATTGTGAAAGCTACCTATTATTCAAGAAAAGATAGCCAAATTGCAAATCTCCAAGAACAACAAAGAAGTTAGAGAGATCATATCATGCTGCATTGAATTCTAGGGCAACCTAGAGGGATTCCAAAGTCTTGTTACAGAGCGATGGTGGAATGTGGAGAAATCCAATAACTAGATGGATGTAGAGAAATAAGTGATTCTCCAATTGAAGCTAGCTAAAAGGCTAGTCATTGGATTTTGAATCCACCCACCATGTTTGTTCTAGGTTTCTATTAGAAGCTGAGAAGGGGATGATGTAGGTTTCAATTTGGAAATAAGTAAGATATGTCAATTTTGCAAGGCATCCTTGAGTTAAAGGATCACTTTTCTAAGGAAACCAAGTGAATTTTTGAAGTTGCTCTAGTTTTGCAATTTTTTCAAGGCAATGTCTTGAGGATGAGACAACATGATGGCCTTGGGGGAGTTATTGGTAAAATAAATTGATGCAGATTACCTCCAATATGCCACACTTAATTTCTCAATATAGTCCACCAGTATGCAAATGCTATGTTTGTATATTTGAAAAGCAACTTCAATAAAATATTTAAACCTACAAGAGTATTGACACTAAAATAGAAAAAAAAACCAAATGGTGTAAACAATCTAAATGTATATGATAGACAACAAGATTATTCAACCAGGTACATTTCATAATTGTATTTCTTATTCATTGCACCTCGCATTACAAATAGGTACAACCATAAATTCCCAATCTATGAACATCTACACCTACTTTTCAAACAACTAGAAGATTACCTCCCCGAGCCTATGCTACCATCCTCCTCATTTATTTTCCTAACCTCCTTCATAAAATTATTAATGCCCTCTTATTTGCTCGATCCCAAATGGAGTATTTGAATAGAGGGCTATTTTTAGTAAAACAAATCCCTAGAGCAAAAAAATAAACTATTGAAAGGTGTAAGAATTATGTTAAGAAAGATGCTTCTTATCCTCCTCCCTTTCTCTTAAAAATTATGAACCTCATGGTTGAAGGTCATCGGGTGTAATTGATAAGTTGTACTTAAGCAAGTCAGTGTTTGTGATTCAATTGTTGTAGGATTTCGATATTCCTTCCCACTTAACAAAACACAACTTATATGACCTAGAACATGTGGTGGTTAATTTGGTATCTAACACTCGTTCAACTTGTTCTCTTTTCTTCTTTGGAAAGTGCTTGATCCAGTTTTTGTCTTCCTTCTCATTCCGATCATCATTCATATGGTCATCATTTTTACTAGTTGAGTGTAATTGAAGGTTAGCGACATTAAAAACATGACCGATCTCTAAGTCCTCAAGCAATTCAATCATAAGCATTCTCATTTATTTTCGTTAGAGTTACGTAGGGCTTGATTTTCTAGGGTTTTAACTTGTTGTAGATACCTTGGGGATACCTCTCCTTGCGCAAATGTACCATGGCCATTTCTCTCTTTTGAAATATATTTTTTTCTCCTATGCAAATCAACGTTTTTCTTATATTTTTCATTCATTGATTGCAATTTATATTTAGCTTGTTGATGTATCTCATGACTATTCCTATAAAGTCTATAGCATCTTGGTTGATATATGGGTTTACAAGCAACTCAATTAAGTCCAAAATTCCTTTAAGATTGGCACCATAGACAACTTGAAATGTAGACTTACATGTAGCCCTATTTATGTTGGAATTATAGGAAAATTCATCTTGAGGTATTGCCAAATCCCATTGTCGAGGATTGTCACCCATCGAGCACCTTAATAGATTTCCCAAGCTCTTGTTCACCACCTCGGTTTGACTATCAATTTGGGGGTGGTATGCTAGATTGAATTGTAGGCTATTGTCCAAATTTTTTCACAGGACTCTCCAAAAGTGGCCTAAGAATTTGGTGTCCCTATCATTGGTTATGGTTTTTGGAAGACCATGTAACTATATTACCTCCTTGAAGAACAAATGTGCCACTTGACTTGCATCATTAGTCTTTTTACAAGGTATGAAATGGGCCATTTTATAAGAGTGGTCCACTACTTAAAACATAGAATCATGACCTCTTTGGGTTCGTAGAAGTCCCAAGACAAAATCCATGGAAATATCAGTCCATGGTTCCTTTGGCATGGGTAAAGGAATATATAGGCTTGTATTTTGTTTTCTCCTCCTTCTGCTATTTGGAGCACCCTACAAGCAATAACAAGCATGTTCATGTCTCTTCTCATATTAAGCCAAAGGAATTTTTCATTCACTAATCCAAAAGTTGTATCCCTTCCAAAGTGATTGCCTAAACCAATTGAATGCATCTCTCTTACAAGTTTATCTCACCTTGATCCAAGGGGAATGCAAAGCTGAGAACCCTTAAATAAAAATCCATCTACTAATAAAAATTCTTCAAATAAATTCAGGCCAATATGTTCCTGCCTACTTAAAGTTGCATAAATGTTTCCAAAATATGAATCATTAGAATAATCACTCTTCATTTCTTCAAATCCCACCAAATCATTACTCATTACAACCAACAGATGATGCCTTCTACTTAAGGAATCAAACACTACATTGGTTTTACCACTCCTATGTTGCACGACAAATGTGTATGCTTGCAAATATGAAGCCCATTTGGCATGTTTGTGGGACAACTTACTTTGAGAATTTATGTACTACAAGGCTTGATTGTTCATCATCAAAATGAATTCCTTATGTAAAAGATAAGGCCTCCAATATTTTAAGGCTTGTGCCACTGAATAGAATTCCTTATCATAAGCTATATACTTCTTTTTAACTTCATTTAATTTCTCATTGAAAAAGGCTATGCGTTTACCTTCTTGGCTTAATACTCCTCCAATAGATACCTCTAAAGCATCACATTTGACTACAAAGAGTTTCTCAAAGTCTGGTATAGTAATAATTGGTGCTTTTGTAACCCTTCTTTTGAGTTGTTCAAAACTCATAGCAGCTGCCTTTGTCCAAGTAAAGACTTTCCCTCTTGTGCAATTAGTCAGGGGTGCACTTTTACTACTAAAATTTCTAATAAATCTCTTATAGAAGTTCACCAACCAATGAAAGCTCTTACCTTCTATGATATTTTAAGGAGTATGCCACTCAAAAATCACCTTAATTCTTTCTAGATCCATGCTCAATCCATCCTGTTGAAATAACACTACCCAGGAATACCAACTTATCCTTGCAAAACTCACTTTTTTCCAGGGTTGATAAACAACCATTATGCTCCAAGTATGTCAAGTGCCACTTTCAAATGTCCTACATGTTCCTCCATATTTTTACTAAAAATCAAGATATCATCAAAATAGACTATGATAAATTTTCCAATGTGTAATCTAAATAGCCGGTTCATGGTTTGCATGAAGGTAGCTGGAACAATGGATAAGCCGAATGGAGTAGGCCATTGAGTTGGCTGGAGGAAGTGATACTGTGGACTAGGATTGCTAGTTGTTAGTTTTTCATAATTTAATACATTTTGATCTAGGATCTTAACTGAAAGAACAACATGTGCAGCATATCAAGCATAAGAGACAAGAGACAAGAGACACAAAACATTTCACCGGGGAAAACCAAGAAGGTGAAAAACCCTGCAAATTCCTCAGAGATAGAATAAGAATCAATACAAGGATCACCATGATCAAACCCAAGAGATAGACATCTTCAGCAGCGTGCTCCTCCTCCACTTGTGCGCACTCCTCCTCTCTCTCACTAATACGAAGTGAGTGAACAGTAGAATGTGTAAAATGAGAGATACACACTCTCTATTTATACACTAACTTGACTTGACCTTTACTCAACTAGGTCGGCCTCAACTTAACCACTTAACACAATGCTGACTAGGCCGACCCCTACTAGGGTGGTCTAATAACCCTTTGACCCACATGACTCATACAGGGCCGACCCCATCAAGGTGGTCTAATAACCCATCAAGTATAAGTTACAACACTTACAATATAACTTGCGACACATGCAAGTACACATGACGACACTTCCAATCGGAGGAATAATACATCTCCATTGGGGATACAATAAAGTACAAATGTAATACATAGAAGAATATCTTCCGAAGTTACAAATACATCAACACTCCCTCTTAAATAGGAAGGTATTCTCTAGACACAAGTCATCAATACACATAGGCACAAGTCTTCAATTCTGGAGTTGGATCATCGTCACTGGATCACAGAGCATCATCGTCACTGTTGTTGCTATCTCAATCAATCTCCAATCTACTCGTCATAGTAATTTCTACAAAGCCATCCCTTTTTCATGCTGGATGTAGGCCTAGCCTCCATGTAGGTCTTCATCATCTCCGCGAGCAAGCCATCAAGTAGGTACACCTCAGGACTGATTATACTACCTCTGCAAAACCTGCAAGATCTCCCAGGACTGATTACACTGCCTCTGCAAAACCTGCAAGAGCATATCAGGACTGATTATATGTCTCTGCAAAACTTGTGTACCCTACTGTCACATCATCATCTTCAGATCACCTCATAGTCCATGGAGCACAACCCAGATGCACATCACACAGCACTTACATTCATCGGCATGGGAAGACACACTTCAACCATCCGTGAAAGGCTCAACACTTATATCTACGCCATGGGAAGACACACTTCAACCATACAAGAATGGCATTGCACTTATATCCATAGCCATGGGAAGACACACTTCAACCATGATAGGAATGGCACAACACTTATATCGTAGCCATGGGAAGACACACTTCAACCATGCTCGAATGGCACATCACTTATATCGCATCCATGGGAAGACACACTTCAACATGCTCGAATGGCACAACTCTTACATCAACGACCATGGGAAGACACACTTCAACCATGTCGGAATGGATCCAGCCCTTATATCTGCACCATGGGAGGACACACCTACCACCATGTGAGAATGGCTCATGTGCATCTGTGTCTCCGGACTCATCACTTCCCCTTAGAGGGAATCTCGATCTGAAGTACACCAAGCCTCTCTCTAAAGTACTCAAACTTCACTCTGGCCAGCGGTTTGGTCAATACATCGGCTATTTGCTTGTCTGTCGCAACATACAGGAGCTTCACTGGTCCTCTCTGCACCATATCCCTGATATAGTGATATTTGATACTGATGTTCTTCGACCTGTCATGGAACACCAGGTTCTCAGACAACTTCACACAACTCTGGTTGTCACAAAAGATACCAATAGCACCTAATGAGAGATCAAATAACTCAGACAGTAGCTTCCTAAGCCATACTGCCTCACAACTATCCGAACAAGCTACAACATACTCTGCTTGAGCTATACTCAGTGCCACACAGGACTGCTTCCTACTAAACCAGGAGATCACACCTGATCCCATACTGAAGCAGCACCCAAAAGTGCTCTTCCTATCAACAGCACTGCCTTCCCAATCTGAATCAACATAACCCTCCAGGTTAAACTTTTGATTCGCATCATACTTGAGCCCATAATCAACCATACCCTTAAGGTATCTCAAAATATGCTTTACAGCAACCAGGTGAACACTTCTCGGATCCGTCAGGAACTGGCTCAATGTGTTCACAACAAATCAAATATCTGGTCTCGTGTTCGTCAGGTACATCAAGGACCCAATCATTTGACGATACACCGTGACATCAACCGGCTCAGATGAAGCATCACACAGAAGCTTGAGGTTCGATGCCATAGATGTGGCTATGGCCATGCAGTCCATCATCCCGAACCTCTTCAGGATCTCTATTGCATACTTCCCTTGTCCAAGGAAGATCCCATCTGCACTCTGCCACACCTCCATGACTAGAAAGTAGTGCATCATACCCAAGTCCTTCATCTCGAACTCGACAGCAAGCTTCCTCTTCGTATCGGCAATCAATCTAACCTCACCTATAACAAACAGGTCATCCACATACAATAGTAGTATCATTGGATTTCCTTCCTCAACCTTGTAGTAAAGGTTGGAATCTGCTTTACTCTTGGTAAAGCCCAAACTGGATAGGAAGCTGTCTATCCTGTCGTACCAAAACTATACAAGGCTTTCTTCAATCTGCACAGAAATGACTCCTTGTCATGTGTCTCAAAACCGAGTGGTTGCTCCACATACACTTCCTCTTCGACTACACCATTCAAGAAGGATGTCTTGACATCCATCTGGTGTATCTTCCACTTCATCACTGCAGCTAGAGCAAGTACTGTTCTGATGGAAGTGTATCTGTCTACAGGAGCAAAAGTCTCTTCATAATCTATTCCCTCTTTTTGGGAGAAGCCACGAGCTACAAACCTCACCTTGTATTTCTCTATGCTACCATCTGCAGCATGCTTGATATTATAGATCCACTTGGAAGTCACAACATACTTCCCTCCTAGTCTTGGGACTACATCCCAAACATCATTCTTCATGATCGACCGATATTCCTTGATCATGGCATTCTTCCATTACTGCATCCTAGATCCTGGGAACTTTAGATTCTTCAATATCTTCAATAGATAGATTTCTTTAAACTTCGTTGCTTGAACAAATGTTGTAGTCCTTCTTTTGTAGGTGATTGTACATGATCTTTCCTACAAGTCAAATTCAATTGCATGATTAGAAACTTCTCATAGTTTTCAGAACAAAATCTTACACATAAGAATATATGTCATACAGTCATGCAATTATCTTAGCCAATGCTCTAATACAACATTTATCCATATCCCATAACTTTCTAGATGCCTTCCATCTCTACCAGAACATTGTTAAGAGTGTGCACAACTCCCAACATGCAGCAAAGAGGATTCATTCTAGATAAGTAGCAATGGAATGTTGTACAGTACCATAGGCCACTTACCCATTACTTGCATATTAGTAGTATCTTGTTCATTAATGCAAATTTTCTAATATGCATAATATACATCCTAAATCTAGGAACATAAGTATGTACATGACTGAAAAACATCATTTAAGTAATCATAAAGGACAATTCAAATACTTATCTTTGTTTAGTTGTAGGGTGGACTCCCTCTCAATCTTTTCTTCCTTGCAGGAACTACTGGAGTGTTATCCCTCTTGATCTTTGCTTCCTGGATTACCTGTCCTTGAACTTATATTGATCCTAGACCACTATGCATGCTTAAGTTTGCACTAGTGTCATCCTCAAGATTTCATACATGATCATACATCCATTAGTATAATCTCAATACTATCAAAACATTATGATCCTAATTAAACTTAACATGTATGGTCATGATCATTTCATACATAGGTAATAAGCGTTAGCATTTTCAGGGAAAACTTCTTTTACTCATGCATAATCTTATTTGACCATAGGACTCTTCTGGTTAGTCATATCATCAATCAAAGTAAGAAACATAATATGAATAAACCCTTGATTACTTAAACTTCCAACTTCAAGAATAAACATTATCATTCATACAAAAGTATCTAACACAAGGTAGGATTCTAACTTGATATAGGAAAAACATACATGCTTATCATGTTTTCTAGTTATGACTAACATACCCAAACAATGTCTTCTTGTTCTCTTTAATGACTTGTGCTTAGTAACCTGTCGAGATTGCTTGTAGCCTTCTCATGTAAAGCCTCAGCCTCATCTCCCTCTGGAATTGCAACCTCTTCACTTATGCAGGTGTCCAATTCATTCTTTTCTAGGATTAACCCCATCCACTTTGATTTGCTGAAACAGGATCTAGAGCTGGATTAGGGTTTGTCAGAGAAACCCTAAAAATTCAAACTTTGAGTTTCAAACTTCTGAATGGATGAAATATGTGGCTTGCTGAGCTGATCAAGCTGGTATACTCCAATTTTGAAAACTGCAAAATTTGACCCCTCAAAATT
This sequence comes from Larix kaempferi, assembly GCA_027924585.1. Lineage (NCBI taxonomy): Eukaryota > Viridiplantae > Streptophyta > Pinopsida > Pinales > Pinaceae > Larix > Larix kaempferi. Next base: position 11,465,620 of record BSBM01000372.1, on the reverse strand, counting down.
GCCTTTGAAACTTCTGGATTCACTTGACAGGATCCCGAACTAGGGTTTGATAAAGCCCAATCTTCTGCCCATCCAAAAGGTTCGATCTTGTGTTCTAAACTTCGATTTTTCTGAGGAGCTTCCAGCCGTGGTCACAGATTTCAAAAATTCCAACTTTTGTAAAAGCCCTAATTTTCCATCTTTCCGATCAAAATCCCGAACAAGGGTTTGATCAAGCCCAGCCTTCTGCCCAACCAAAAAATTTGATCTTGGTCTCTAAATTTAGATTTTTATGAGGATCATCCAGCCGTGGTCTCTGATTCCAAGAATTTCAACTTTCTCAGAAACCCTAATTTCCCATAGTAGTGATGATCCAAGAATGAAGGTGCTCAAAATCCAAATCTATTTTGACATAAATATGCACCTGATTGTTTCTGGTGTAACTCGGAAATTATGAATCCAAAGGGTCTGAAACTTTGGCTTGTGGTAGCCTGACTTGTCATCTTTCCAACCCCACAGGTCTGACCTCAATTGGATTCTTTGAGAGATATTTATTCCAAGTGTCGCAACATGACCTGTTTATGGGATAAAACAAGAGAGCAAACTTGTACGGTATGGCACGTGTCACTAGTTCAATTTCGGCCTCTGAAAAACTTACCTATGAAATTACAGTCCGTTCCCTGCCTATCCATTTTTATGAAATTTCCTTTGGAGCTTCCCACCCTAAGTTGTGACCTTTTTGCTTAGGTCACCTGTTTATGACTAAGATCTGGAAGAGGCAGAAACCCTAGATTGTACTGATCATAAATCACAAAGTACAACGAATTAGAAGTTGTGATTTGGACACAAGGTACATGGGGATGTTATCTACAACCTATAGAAGTTTCAGAACCTTAACCATCGCCAAAATGGATTTATAGAGAAAGTTCCACGATGACTGGTTTTTTCTATATCAAGCCCTAGCTTCCGATTTGTCGCAAGTGCAACAAGTCTCATAAATTCCATAGCATGCCTTCCTTCAGGATAGCTCTGATACCATGTTAGTTTTTCAAAATTTAATAGATTATGATATAGGATCTTAACTGAAAGAACAACATGTACAACATATCAAGCATAAGAGACAAGAGACACAAAACATTTCACCGGGGAAAACCAAGAAGGTGAAACACCCCGCAACTTCCTCAGAGATAGAATAAGAATAAATACAAGGATCACCATGATCAAACCCAAGAGATAGAAATATTCAGTAGCATGATCCTCCTCCACTTGTGCGCACTCCTCCTCTCTCTCACTAATACGAAGTGAGTGAACAATAGAATGTGTAAAATGAGAGAGACACACTCTCTATTTATACACTAACTTGACTTGACCTTTACTCAACTAGGTCGGCCTCAACTTAACCACTTAACACAATGATGATTGGGCCGACCCCTACTAGGGTGGTCTAATAACCCTTTGACCCACATGAATCATACAGGGCCGACCCCATCAAGGTGGTCTAATAACCCATCAAGTATAAGTTACAACACTTACAATATAACTTGCGACACATGCAAGTACACATGACAACACTTCCAATCGGAGGAATAATACATCTCCGTTGGGAATAAAATAAAGTACAAATGTAATACATAGAAGAATATCTTTTGAAGTTACAAATACATCAACACTAGTGTCAATGCCCTATTTTCTTGTGCAAGTTAAAAATGGTGAAGGAGAAACAGATGAGCCAAGAAGCGAAAGAGTGGATCATGGAAGAGATACAAGGGATTAACTAATCAAAGAGTGTGAAGAAAGACACAAGGGAAAAGCAAAGATCCAAGGTATAAGAAATAGAATAAGGGTATTGGAGAAAGAAGAAAATCAGAGAATTGAAAAGAGGGAGATTTTAGAGGGAGTCTCTATTGTGGAAGTGTTTTGCTATGCAAACAAAGGTGAAGTACTTAAGGAAGAGTGCATAAAAACTCAAGATGTGTGTGTTGTTCAAAGTAAGTAAGAAGAGGATAAGAGGATTAAGCATGTAAAAAATTACATGCGTGTATACAAATGTGAAGGAGAAACAGGGGAAGGAGAAACAGATGAGCCAAGAAGCGAAAGAGTGGATCATGCAAGAGATACAAGGGATTAACTAATCAAAGAGTGTGAAGAAAGACACAAGGGAAAAGATAAGATTGTTGACACAGGGTCTTTCGACAGGGGTTCACTCTGTCGTCAAAAACACCAACAACCCCTTATTCACCGGCCCGGAAAAGAGTTACCCTTCCCAGCAACACCTGCAAAGCAAGTGAGGTCTCACTCGAGGCGGATAAGGGTGCTGCAGGAACCAAGCTTCCGTAGTTGTGAAGAGGATATGTGCACATTAACCAGAGATTACGATATTCGCTACAGTCTATTTAACCAAACATTCACATATCTATCTCAAAGCATATTAAACAACATATTCACATTTTAACAAACAACATGTATCAACACAAATCAACAGAAAGCATTTAAATAACCCATCACTGCATAACAACAGAATTCATAACCGAACATCTTCATTCATTAACATCTGTGGAACAAACCTCGCAGGGAATAGTCAACAGAATCCAAAAGATTGCATTAATCTCCCATCTTAGATGCCCTTAGGCTTACAATACACTTCTATTTATATGCTTCTATCCTATTACAAAAATGGTCCACATGACCGACTCAACTATTTAACTATACTTATACTTCCGCAAGAAGTGGCGAAAGGTCCTTCTTCTGCGGAATAACCCTTTTGCACCTGTCGGCTTCCGCACTTCCTGCGGATCTATCCTGTGCCAACAGGTCCCCAACACAAACTTGTGGCTTGTCCCGAGCCACCTCAGCTGGACACTGCTGGTTTGTTGTACTATTGTTGGAAGTCCTCGTAGGTGGTACGGATCTGGTCGACGGTTTCCTTCACTGATGTGCAAATCTATGTACTGTCCATCACCTGTTGCTCCGTTGGTTGGTCGCACACTTTTTGTCGCACCTCCTGTAGTTTCTCCTATACCTGTTTCAACTCTGGAACCATTTGTGCTATCAGAGCTTCTGCCTTTGCCTGAAGCTCGTCCAAATGTGTCGCTCGTCGTTGCTTTCTTTCATGGGCTTTCTCAGCTCGCTGCTTCATACTCTGTAGTTCCGCATTCTTTGCCATCCTTGTCATGGTGGGAATTTCCTTGAATGACCCCTTAAACGTTTCTAGCTACTCTTCGGCTTTGCGATGTAGTTTCTTTAGTGTCACTAACTGGTCGTCTTCAACCAACCTGTCCCAAAATTATGTGAGACTTACCGCCGCATTCTGTGCAGCCTAGTCCAACTCCTGGATTTGCATCAGTGCTTGTTCTATTGCCATTTGTCAGCTCTAGACTTGTGCCCGCGGTGTGCTGGGTGGAACTCGGTTTTGAAGCTCCTCTTTTTCCTTCCAGAGCTCGGTGACAGCGACTCCTAACATTACCCACCGGGCTTCCGGATCCACATCTGGATCTATCTCTGCCTTTTCGTATGCCTTTGCAAGTGCTCGTTCTAACTGTGTCCTTTCTTCGACAACCTTTCCCTACTCGGCGAGTATGATAGCGTGCTCCTGGATAACCTTCTCTTTTTTTGCTAGGGTTGCTTCCAATCGATCTTTTTCTTTGACTGCTTGTGCTTTCGCTGCGACATGTTTGACCTGAAGGTGCTCTGCTTTTATCTCGTTGTGTTGTAGTTGCTTCATGTAATCAACCATCTTATTTTGCATCGCCGCCTCACGGTCCCGAATTTCTGCGCTTGCTGCCGCTTGGACCCGATGTAATGTCAACATTGGCAGTAAGTTGAAATCGATCATTGTCATGGGATCCTTTCGGAGCTCTAGATCCAATTTCTCGTCTCCTGCAAAGAAGGCGTGAGTGTCGAATTGAACGATGCGTTTCTGGTTGTCCAACTCGACCTCGACTCTGGGGGTCGACAAGTTTTGCTAGATATCCCCATGTAGTACCCTAATGTTAATTATCATATTCACCACCGAATTCAACAACTCTCCGATGTACTGGAAATTGTCCGCGGAATGCTTTGTAATATTTCGACGGTTGTGCTCTATGATCTGCGTGATGCTATCCAAGAAACTGTCGGCCTACTGCGCAGTGAGCTCGGCTTGTGTACGACTGTCGTTGTGGTCCATTCTGTTCTTTGTTCTTCGTTTTTCCTACTGGAGTTCGAGCTTTGGGTCCGTTAGGGTGTTAGTTGTGGAGGCCCCGTCGTGACCAAAGTCGACTGTTTGATCCTTTGCATCAATCTCCTATTCCTCCTTTTGGTTAGCAGAAGCCTCTTCAATCTTTGCTAGTTGTTGGTGGCCTACTGCCTGTGCCGCTTCGATGTCCTTCAGATCTGCAGGGACCTTCCATTCCCCAGGCCAGTGGGCGATGATGTTGTCAAGCTCGGCTTAAGTGAGCTTCTACTGTGTTCTCACCCATTGCTTGGTCGGATCTGTGTGTGCTCGGAGGTAAATTGTATGTATTTTGACAAATAATTGGCCAATGGACTGATACTTTGTCGCAGCCTGCAGTGTGATCTGTGGTATCATCATTGCATCCATTCACATTCTCTCAAGCCAAATGTAAAACTGGATAACATTCTCCTGCTGTATTTCCTTATCTGTAGTTTCCCACAAATTTTGGTACCACGCACTATCGCACACTCGCAGTTCCGCGAGGTCCAGCCCTTGGTAGTCGTTGGGTTCCCTCCATGCTTTTAAGGAAATCAGGAGGAGTAACCACGAGTACGTGAACAGCCGTCCATGTTCCTAGGCATCATATGCGTCTTCAGTTAGTTCATGCAGCAGGAATTGAGCCCAGTTCAGTCTTTTTCCTGCGGCACATTGTTCTGCTGCTGCAATGACTCCTGAATTGCATTGTATCGGTTGGTTTTTCCTTATTACTTTGACCGCCAATATTTTTGCTGCGACTCAGACCGCTTGGTTGTTAATGGTGTGGATCAGGTAACCCCGGGAATCTTTCTGTACCCCATACTTTATAGCCAACTTCTCTGCTACTTTCTTATTATTATCCTTCCCTTGGAAAAATTTTGAAGGGTCGGCCCCGTCTTGTGGTAGGCCGGTGATTTTGGCGACGAGGTCGACGGTAACTGCGATTCTCTCATGCAGCCAGAGGGATCTGTCATGGAAGAATGCAAGGAGGTTCTTGACACATGCGTTGACTTGTGCTAGGCGCCCAAAATGTGGTAGGAGGGTGATGCCAAGCAGCCTTGATTGTGCCAAACCCTGTGCCCACTCCCTCGGTTCCTTTGTGGTTGGGCCGCCCGCATGCGGGATGTCCTCGTAAGATTCTGCGTATTCCTTAAACTTAGCTAGATCGTGGTCGGTGTATTGTAATCTATGCAACTTGGTGGTAATATCCCCAATCATCTTAATTACTGGAGGTACCGGTGCGACCGCAATGGTGTATTTGTCGTTTTTGTTGATCCGCAGCGCGGGTGCCCCTGCCTGACGAAGCAGAACATATTTTGAAAGCATGGGACCATCGTATCCCCCCTGCGTATCTTCAACAGCTGGGGATCCTGCAGCACCATTCTTATTTCTGGTGGATGCCCTGGTGGCCTTATTTGTCTCTCGACCAGTATCAGGGGGTCGAGTCGCACTCCTCTTTTTCTTATGTGGGATTGCCGACATGACTTCGGGCTGCTCCTGAATAATTGGTGTGGCCTATGGTCTTTCAGTGCTGGTGCTAGACACATACACTTCCATTCGGCTCCTGGAATACTATAGTCGCTGGACCTGTTTCCCGATTGCCTTCTATATATTGGTTGGTAGTGTTCGTTCGTCCGGGGCCATTATTGCCAATTCTCATCGGGATTCACCAAATCCGTCGCCTGCGCTGGATATTAACTCCCGGTGTCTTGGGTTCGACATTGTTCGGTGTGGTATAAATGCGCCTTTAATGCTGGATTGGACAATCACTCATCGTGGTAGCTTCTGTCTTGGGCCTTTCATGTCGACCGCTTTTTGTGATGTATTATGATTCGTGTGATACCTACCTTCATTTATTTGTTATATTTATTTATTTATTCTTTTTTTTTCTTTTTTTTTATACCAACGGCACAGAAAATGTCGCCGTGTCAATATGTCGTCGTACCCTTGGATTCTTTACTGCGGTTGTTCTTCGCAGGTTCCGCTGATTCGCAGTTACGAATTTCGCATTGTTATTTACCAGCAGTTCTGCGTTGATCCATCTAATTGTTGTGGCTAGTTTTTGCTGATGTGGTTGGTACTGGATTCGCTTCAGCTTGGTTTTCAGGGGAGTTGTTGTGTTTCTTGGTTTGTCTAGATGTTCATTTACTTCCGCGGTTTTTGTCAAAGGAAAATCCGAAAACTCATGCGGTGGGGCAGTCATTTGTGCACTGACCAACTCATCCTGGGGTTCACCCCTGCTCGCAAATTCCTAGTTTCCCTTTGATTCGATCTTCACTTCTTTGGTTTCGAATAATTGCTGATCTTTGTCAGACGCTATCTCTGGTATCCTATTACTGTGATTGCTTCTAATTTCGATTCGTATGTAGCTCTGAGGTTCTCGTCATTTCTGGGTTCCGACATGATGTGATGGTCCTTTCTTATTATCGCCGAGGCCGCCATTTCTAATGGGGATATCCTTGAGGCCGCCGTATTTTCATATTCCTTCGTGGCTACCTTCCACAAGGATTGTGTAATATGTGCACATCTTTAGAAGGATACATTGTGCATCCGGTTCTGCCAATTCTCAAGGGCCTCTTCTGAGTCGGAGAATGCTGAACTAGTGCTGTGCCATTCTAGGTCCCCTTCCGCAGTCGGATTGATGTAGTCTTCTGAAATATTGTATAGGTTATCCCATCCTTTCGTGTATTCATTGCTGGTAGGCTCTACGTATTGTTGTCCTTCTGCAGGATCCTGACAACCCTTCTTTCTCGATCTTCAAATGACATGATCCGCTTCTTGAAATTGATGATTGCTTGATTTTCCATGGCCCAGTCGATTCCTAACAGTGCGGGATACAGATATGTGTTATCTAGTATTTCTATAACATTGAAATCGGCATATGTCTGAAGTCCTTCAATTTCGACGGGCAGTTGGCACACTCGGCGAAGGGGAGTGACCTTGCTCTGGTTTTCCAATCGCAGTTGTACCGGTGACCAGGTCATTCGTGGTTTTCCCACTGTTTCCCATGTGTGTTTCGTAAAAATGTTCACATCTGATCCTAAATCGAAAATAATGGAGTCAACATCGAACGCTCTGATTTGTGCCGACATCCTCATCTCTCTACCCGTCTTTCTTTTCTTATGTATTCGATTGACTCTGAGCTCTTGGCATTCGTCGTCCCATCGATTCAGTAGGTTAGCTATCTCCTCTAATGCCTCCTCATCCTTTGCTAACGCTAAACAACTTTATAGGAAGGCTCTTAAGGTAGTGGCCTTCCTTCGCAACTTTGTTCGTTCGAACGTCGGCGGCATATCATAGATTTCTTATTGAAGAGGTATGTTCCTCATCTGTTGCAACACCTCCTGTTGCGCTTTTAGGAAAGTGTCTTTTTCTGCCCCTGTGTTGAACGTAACATTTTTCTTTCCTGTCGGTCGGACAATGGGCTGTTGTTTGTCAACTCCTGTTACTGTGCCTCCTCGCGTCACTATTCCTACTGTCGCGGAGTGTCTCCTAGCTTCTGCTGATATTTTCTGTACCGCTGGTTGGTTCTGGGTTTGATTTTGGTTTTGGTTCGACAGAGTTGGTAGGTTCTTTGTTTTCCATTTGGCGATGAGCTGTGGGAAATCCTCTACAACATGGTTTGTTCCGCTACAATATGTGCACTGTGAGGTTTGATTTGGGAAGTCCCTTGCAAAATGTCCCTGCTTCCCACAATTGCAACATGTAGGATGTCCTCGTCCCTATCCGGCGGCTCCCCCTCTTCCGGCGCCACCACCACGTCCTCCGCGGAATCCCCCACCAAATCGTCCTCGTGGTGGTCCATACTGTGCCTGCTGGTACTGTGGTTGCTGGTACTGCGGTTGTGGGAATTGTTGATACAACGACTGCTGGTACTGTGGTTGCGGATACTGCGGTGCGCCATATTGTAGTTTCCCATACTGTCCTTGGTCAAATTGCGGTGTCTGCATAAACTGTGGTTGTTGCTGGGCATACTGCGGCTACTGCAGTCCCAGCTGTTGCTCTTCTCCCTTTACCAGGTATGCGTCCATATTTCGTTCTTGCAACAAATCGTGGGCTTTGCAATCCTTTTCGTCGTGCCCCACCGATCGACAGAATTTACAATATAGATTCGCCGGTTTCAACACTATCTTCTGTAAGTATATGTAGTCCTTCGGTCAATGCCCCCTGGCCTGGAAAATGGGACACCATGGCAGACCTTCCTGACAAAGGGGGTTCGACGCTCCTGATCAATTCAGATACTGCTGAAACACTTAACAGTTATCCTTATGGTGGCCTTCCGTCCTGCATCTGGTGCACCATACATCTGCGGGGGTATCTTTTCCTTGCTTCATGTCCTCCAGTTGTAGTGTCAACGTAGCCAGTTGTGCTTGAATCTTATCCATTCCAGCTCTAGTCTCTCTGATTGGCGAAGCCTCTAGCTTCATTGCGATTTCTAGTGCTTCGGCTTGATCCACAACCTTCTGCTGCATCAATGGTCTTTGAATATGTGGTACCAACCTGGCGATAAACCACTCTTTATGCTGTAGGTCATTTATTGGAAAACTGAATTTCACTATCAGTGTCTTGTATCTCTGATCGAACTCCCATACTGGCTCATTCGGGTATTTCCTAATCTCTTTGAGCTCAGTAATGTATTGTGCTTCTGACTTGGGTTTTTTAAATTCCTGAATCATCGCTGCTTTAATTTCTGCCAACGTTTTTTCCTGGAACCTTAGTGTACTTTATGAACCAGTCCAGCGCACGGCCCCGAAAGGTCGTCGCCAACTGCCCCTTTTTAATGTCTTCACTTTGGACCTGCTTTACGGTCCACACTGCTTCGCATAAAAACCAAAACTGTTTGGGATCCTCCGTCCCGCTTCCTACGAAACTCGACATCTTCATATAGTCTGCCATCGCGGTGTTCCTACTATTGTTACTTACTGATGCACTACTTTTCCCACTACACGTGGGGAAGCTCTACGAATTACTTGTGGTATTTCCTTTAAATTGGTAGGTGGCGTGCGAGGTCGAAGGTATGTGGTAGCTTACGATCCGCCCTTCTTCTAGGGTAGCCTGGCCACCGCCTTCCTCCTCGTAATAAGGGAGCTCTATCCTCTGTGGCCCTGTTTCCTAGTCTTCCCTTTCGGTCCTCTCGAGGGACTCTTCCTCAGTCCTCCTCCTCTTATTAGGACGCCAGAATATCGTTCCACTTCTCAAGGTGCCACAATCTTCCTCAACTTCCCTTAGAAATTCATCGTCACTCATGTCCATCTACCCTGCATCTTTCCTAGTGGATCCGTAACCATGCGATACCTACAACCCCTGCACACCGATCTGTCTATTCATCGGAGGTCATTTTCATCATGCCATTTTCGCACACCAGCATCTTAATCCACAGGTTCAGTGACAGGACGAACCTACCCCATGGTCCCCTGAAGAATCGTCTTTCCACGTCGCTGTAAGAACTGTTGGTATCTACCGTGAACTCAATGATGTACCCCTCTAGGATACTATCGATCCAGAAGTCAACAGCCTTTGATACTGTATTGTTGATTTGCTTCAGCTGTCGAATTAGTTATGGAGTCCACTAATCTGATCCGATACTTTGGTTGGTATGTCCTCTGAATGTCAACTGCGCGAGCCACTCCTGTAGTATTATTGGAAATTCGGCAAAGAATATCTCATGGATATCCGAGTATATGTGCTTTTGTAACCAACTTTCTACTGTCTCTACCGGGTTCCTCCTTTCTTCTTTCGCAAACCCTTATGCTTTCTGACTGAACCACTCTTGGATCTCTGGCTTCGTCGAATGCCACAGCATATCCTCTTCTTTCTTCTTAAGGTCCCGACAACGGACCCATTTGTTGACACAGGGTCTTTCGACAGGGGTTCACTCTGTCGTCAACAACACCAACAACCCCTTATTCACCGGCCCGGAAAGGAGTTACCTTTCCCAGCAACACCTGCAAAGCAGGTGATGTCTCACCTGAGGCGGATAAGGGTGCTGCAGGAACCAAGCTTCCGCAGTTGTGAAGAGGATATGTGCACGTTAACCAGAGATTATGATATTCGCTATAGTCTATTTAACCAAACATTCGCATATCTATCTCAAAGCATATTCGCGTTTTAACAAACAACATGTATCAACACAAATCAATAGAAAGCATTTAAATAACCCATCATCGCATAACAACAGAATTCATAACCGAACATCTTCATTCATTAACATCTGCAGAACAAACCTCGCAGGGAATAGTCAACATAATCCAAAAGATCTCATTAATCTCCCAACTTAGATGCCATTAGGCTTAAAATACACTTCTATTTATATGCTTCTATCCTATTACAAAAATGGTCCACATGACCGACTCAACTATTTAACTATACTTATACTTCCGCAAGAAGTGGCGAAAGGTCCTTCTTCTGCAGAATAACCCTTTCGCACCTGTCGGCTTCCGCACTTCCTGCGGATCTATCCTGTGCCAACAAAGATCCAAGGTATAAGAAATAGAATAAAGGTATTGGAGAAAGAAGAAAATCAGAGAATTGAAAAGAGGGAGATTTTAGAGGGAGTCTCTATTGTGGAAGTGTTTTGCTATGCAAACAAAGGTGAAGTACTTAAGGAAGAGTGCATAAAAACTCAAGATGTGTGTGTTGTTCAAAGTAAGTAAGAAGAGGATAAGAGGATTAAGCATGCATGCGTATATACAAATGTGACAAGATGAACGATACTGCAAATTGCATCCCAAAAAAGGTTGTGGAAACCTTGGTGAAGAGTACTCTAGAAGGTAAGAAGCTTGCAGCTAAAGACATCTTGGAGGAGGAGATTGCAGAGGATAAAATAATTGAAGATAAGGCTGATTTGCAGGTTGCAGAAAACAAATGCCTAAAAGTGGTGGACATGATCTATCTCTTGGATATAAAAGAAGGAGATGTCATTCACATCATGGCAATGACTGAACACGGGATCATCGTGGGGAAGACTGCCATAAAAAACGAGGCAAAAATTTGCCCAAGTATGGTGAAATTTGACTTCATAAAAAGGAGTTTGATTGCTGAGGTGAACAGAGTTTTGGATGCAAAGGCAAATGTGATGGCACTTCATGTACTTGACAGATTATCCCATGTGAATTGGGATAGCTCGAGATTGAGTGATGGAAATGAACAACCTATGGGGAAATTGAACTACTCGATATGGAAGTTTGGAGTGCTTGAATGGAACACTGTCGAAAGTGAGTCATGGTTGGATAGGTGGAGAAAGCAGAGGAAAACAAAGTGCAATAACTTTGAATCAAGGGGTTCAAAATTTTTAAAACAAGGGGAGTATAATGGGGAGCATCCATAAAGCCTGCCACATGTCTTGGAGATTTCAGAAGCCCGAACATAGATGCATGCAGTATGAAAAGGGTACCCACTCCCGATTTTAACTCGGAGTTTACACTGAGTTCTGTCAGGATTGGATGGCTAACGGACCTGTGTTCGCTGTGGTATGAGTGTATTTGAAGAGGAACGGTAGGGTGCAAGGGAAGGGGGAGAGAGCTTCAGAAGAGGAGGCAGGGAGGATTTCTGTTAAAGGGTCTTTGTTAGAGAGTTTTGGCAGCGCTGTAAACACTCAGAAAGAGCAACAAAAAAGTGCTGAGATGCTCAGAGGAGCTGTGCTTGCCGGAGAGCATTGCGAATTGGCCGAGCACCAATTAGGTGGCCTGCGTGCCAATAGTTGTCTCAGTGTAATCGGGCCTGAATTGCCCGGAGGATGTAACGTTGCTGTTATTTGATTCATTAAGCTGGAACAGAGTGTGTGTGTGTGCACTTGAGCAAATCTAAAGTTATGTTTTATTCTGTCCTTGAAACTGATTGGTGTATGATTTGTGAATTTATTGTTCGGCATTTTGGGCCTGCCCACTTCTGTTTGCATCAGAAATGGTAGTGTTTATGACTACAACAGTGGCGAAACCTAACAATAAAAAACTTGCAACAAGGAATTTATGATATACAGACAGTAAACATCGACCTAGACAATAGTACTGCACGCTATGACTTGGACATGGCAACCTGCGGATATGCAGATGAAGGGTTGCAACCCAGGGCTCTAGTTCACTGTGATAGAGCATTTTGTATGTTACTACTACATGACTAATTTTTGTATGATTTTATAATATACAATATTGAGTGACATGCTGCCGTATATGATGTTGAGATGCAGTTGGACTAAGATTGCAGGCTGTAGCATTGACTCATGTTTATTGTATGTATCTTGTTTTGTGAAAAGCCAAGTACTGAATTATGAGAGCAATGAAAAGATCAATATCAATTCCCATATTCTTTTTGTGAGTTTCTTTGTCTATGTGATGTATGATAGAGCTGTGTTAGATTTCCTGTTTTTTTCTTGTTTGACAGTATATTTCTGTTAGCAGAGGGACATCTCTAGATGGATGATGTGTTGGTGTTCAAGGTGTGAATCTAGAATACATTTTGTTGGCTTGCAATCGTGATTGAAATTTTAGCCAACCAACAATTTTTTATTGTTTGTTATAAGTGTGATCAATGCCACATTTCATATTTCTAATTACTAAATAGTAAATAATAAATATACACATCTGGAGCTTTAGATCACACCAACCACATGCAACATATTTTCTTTCGTGTAAGAACCGCTTTAATTAGGATAAATGCGCATTGTGCATTCTTCCTGCTTAAACAAAACTATAAAGTGTTTTATTTTGGAAATAAAATTGGCATTGATATGCATTTAAATTTTAAATGTATATACCATATTCACTGAGTGAACTTTTAAGATATTTTCAAATGGCCCATACTATAATGGAGGTTTTAAGTGGAGAGGAATGATATTGGCTATGTTCTCTCCTACACTGAAATAGGATTGTGGCTCAAGTTATTTCCCAATTACACACCCCTGCAGACAAGTCAAACTGGAGATATCACAAAAGCAGGAAATTCCCCCTCCCCAATTTGAAAGGTCTTTATTTTCTATGAGAATGATAGTGTTGCATAGTGGATAATAACATAGTTACAGCAGCAGTTGCAATGAGTTAAATCACTTGAATCGGTTGCGCTGGGCCAAATCATATGAACACCTATCCAAACAGAAATCTTCAGACAGCTGAAACTTATCACAGGAGTTCATCGTTCAAATCAAAGAACAAGAACAAATAGGTAAGCCCAAAATTGTAAGAAAAAAACAATTTATAATATCGAAAACAATTATGATCATTGATGATTTAATCAGAATAGCAAAATGTGATGCAGGAGCATCTCGCTCAACTTGAAACACGTCATAGTTTTGATTTTTTTTTATTAAGCCAAAAAGTGATGTAATTGCCACCTATGCCAGCCTAAGCACGGTGACGCGTTAACCTATTAGCCTTCAAACCGATGCGTTGTAATTTTTTGAATTCTCGGGCTAGTAAGGCCATTTATGCTTATTAATGGCGGTGGTTGATTTTGAAATCAAGAACCCCGCGGGCTGTTTGAGGGCTCTGCCTGATATATCAAAGAGATTTTTTTTCATTTCATCTGCAGGGGGAGAACAGGAGAGAAAAAAAACCCCACAGCCGTGGATAGCCTGTGAGCTAGCAGACTGCTTTGAACCACTATAACTCGATTGGTAATTCGATTTGTGGATGGCCCTCTATCTCTGAGGCCATATATGTAGCCAGAATGATGAATCCAATGAAATGAATAGCGTATTTTGCCCTCCAGAAGTGATTTCTCTGCACGCGTTTCACGGATCTGAGTGCTGGGTGTTTTATTTCATGAATTTAAACCTCTGAAATTGTTTCTGGTTGACTGGTTGAATGTATATGTTGAATGCAGGACTCGTTGAAGGCTGTGTATATGGTATTGGCTGCAGGTATGTTCCGGGTCGAAGGGGGGAGTTCCTGCGTGCAGTGCAAGCCCAGATAGCAGCTGAGCAGTAGATCGAAGGTGCAGAGAGCGTGGGGACAGAGCTTCGGTCAACGATAAAGAGGGGTTCTCATCTGCCAACGCTGAGGGGTTGGCATCAATTTGGTATCAGAGCCATTGGAAAGGTTCTGTGGAAGATTTAGAGGAGGATTTTCCAGGAGAAAAACGTGGGAGTGAGAATGCCACCGAGAAGAGAAAGACCAGGACCCGAAGTTCCAGTTTGGGGACAAGGAAGAAGAGGAGAACCAGTTACGGAGGAGCAAATGAGAAGGCTGGAAGCAAGGATGGCAGCCATGGAAAGGAGAAACCCTGGTATGTTTGATATCAGTGACAATGAGGAAGAAGCACAGGAGGAAGTTGCAGAAGTTCCAAATGAAGAAACCAGAGCATGGAGGATGTTAATGGCAGCCAGCCATAAACCAAGACTAGAAGTCCCGATGTATGAAGGAAGCCTAGATGCAGAAGAATTAATAGACTGGATTGGTGCAGTGGAGAAATATTTTGACTTTGAAGAGGTAGAAGACAGGAAAAAGGTGAAATATGCAGCTACAAGGTTGAAGGGATATGCATCCATATGGTGGGATGACCTGCAAGCACAGAGAGAAAGACAAGGGAAGAACAAAATCAAGAAGTGGGACAAGATGCTGGGTAAGATCAAAAACCAATTTCTGCCCAAGGACTACCAACTAACTCTCATAAGACAGCTGCAAAATTTAAGACAGAGAGGCATGTCAGTTAAAGAATACACCGAAGAATTCTACAAGTTATGTATTAAATCAGGACAAAATCAAACTGATATTGAAAGAGTGGCAAAGTATGTTAATGGGTTGAAGTATGAAATCCAAGATGAGATAAGTTTGCTGAACCTCAGGGTGTGGAAGAAGCTTACCAAGCAGCCACTAAAGTGGAGGAGAAGTTAGTAAGAAAACAAAATCAGAAAACTAGAGGGAGAGGAAATGCAGTGAGAGGTGGATGGTCTTCGAATAGGGGTGGAAGAACTCAAGACTATAGGAATGATGGAGGGTTTCAGAACAGAAATGTGAAATCTCAAGGATATCAAGATGAGGCTGGAAGCTCAAGTAATCAAAATACTCAGAGAGGTGGATTTAGAGGAGGAAGGTTTAGCACAGCAGGAAGAGGGGAAAATAGAGTTATGAAGTGCTACACATGTGGAGATCCTACACACAAGTCATACAATTGCCCAAAGAACCAACGAGTTCAAAGAAGTGCACACCTTGCAGAAGGTAGAATGGAATCCTATAAGGGGGGACAAAAAGATAATGCAACAGAGGATGGAGAGAGTCTCATGTTAAAGAGAGTACTGGTTAATGCAGAAAAAGAATTGCAAGAGCCACCACAAAGAAAGAGCTTGTTCAGAACTAGATGTAAAACTCAAGGCAAATGCTGCAAAGTTATCATAGACAGCGGAAGCACTGATAACCTAGTCTCTACGGAGATGGTGGAAAAACTAGGATTGAAGAGAATGAAGCATCCTGCACCTTATAAAGTTTCTTGGTTGCACAAGGGACACCAAATCTTAGTGACTGAACAATGTAGGGTTGAATTCCAGATTGGGGATTATAAGGATGAAGTGCTGTGCGACATCATGCCCATGGATGTTTGCCATATACTCCTAGGGAGGCCTTGGCAATATGATAGGAAAGCCATTCATGATGGAAGAAGGAACACCTATTCTGTGGAGAGGGATGGAGAAAGACAAAATTTATTACCATTGCAGCTAGAGAAGGTTCAAGAGGCAGCAAAACCTAAAGTGTTGATGATGAGTGGAAAGGAGCTATTGCAAGAAGTTCAGAAGGAGGAAGAAATGCACTTTGCCATTGTTGGCAAACCCAAGGTAATCTCAAATACCCCAGCAATAGATGAACTGCCTCTAGAGATTAAAGATATGCTTGATGAATTTGAAGAAATTGTTGTAGATGAATTGCCTAATAAGCTACCACTAGTTAGAAGTGTCAGTCATCACATTGATTTGATACCAGGAGCAAGCCTACCTAACAAAGCAGCATATAGGTTGACACCACAAGAAAATGAAGAAGTTAAAAATCAGGTTCAAGAATTGTTAGAGAAGGGTTTGGTGAAGGAGAGCTTAAGCCCATGTGCAGTACCTACTGTACTCAGCAAGAGGAAGGATGGAGGATGGAGAATGTGCACCGACTCCAGGGCTATCAACAAAATAACAATCAGGTACAGATTTCCTTTGCCTAGAATGGATGATTTAATGGACTGTTTAAGTGGAGAAAAGTATTTTACTAAGTTAGATTTGAAGAGTGGGTACCATCAGATTAGGATTAGAGAGGGAGATGAGTGGAAAACAGCATTTAAAACCAATGATGGGTTGTATGAGTGGTTAGTTATGCCTTTTGGGCTTACTAACGCACCTAGTACTTTTATGAGGTTGATGAATGAAGTCCTAAAAGATTTCACGGGGAAGTTTGTAATCGTGTACCTAGATGACATATTAATTTTCAGTCAAAGTAAAGAGGAACATTTGAAGCACCTTAGATTGGTATTGGAAACTTTACATAGAGAGAAGTTGCTGATAAATTTGAAGAAGTGTAGTTTTATGTAGACAGAATTGGTATATTTGGGATTTGTGATCTCAGGAAATGGACTAAGAATGGACCCGTAGAAAGTGCAGGCTATATTGGATTGGCCTACTCCAAGTAGTGTATTTGAGGTAAGGAGTTTCCACGGTTTGGCAAATTTTTACAGAAAATTTATAAGGAATTTCAGTCAGATAAGTGCACCTATTATAGATACCATCAAAGGAAATAGGAAGCCATTTAAGTGGACGGAGGAAGCAGACAGAAATTTTAAAGTGCTGAAAAGGAAGGTTACTGAACAACCAGTGTTAGCTTTGCCGAATTTTGATAAGGTTTTTCAAGTTGAAACCGATGCTAGTGGAACTGCCATAGGAGCTGTCCTAACCCAGGAGAAGAGACCCATAGCATATTTCAGCGAGAAGTTGAATGAAGCTAAACAGAAATATTCTTCTTATGATAAAGAATTGTACGCTGTTGTTCAATCAATGAAGAAATGGAGACATTACCTTATGCCAAGGGAATTTGTTTTATATTCTGATAATCATGCACTACAGTTCATTAACAGTCAGCCTAAGTTGAACCAAAGACATGCAAAATGGGTGGAGTTCATGCAGAATTTTACATTTGTAATCAAGCACACCAGTGGAAAGTCAAACAGAGTTGCAGACGCTCTAAGTAGAGTTAATCTGCTGTTAGAAGAGGTTAAAGTGAGCATTGTGGGATTTGAAGACATGAGGGAAGCCTATAAAGAAGATGAGGACTTTAAGGATATTTATGCAGCTTGTGCAGGCCCTATTACTTGTAATAGAAGTCAATGGCTGGAGTATACCTTACAAGAGGGTCTGCTATTCAAAAACAGTAAGTTATGTATCCCAAATTGTTCGGTAAGAGAGAATATAATCAAGGAGAAGCATAGCGGCAGCCTAGCTGGTCACTTTGGAGGGAATAAGACATTAGCCCAAGTAAATGCATTTTATTATTGGCCAGGTATGAGGAAGGACATCAAGAAGTTTGTGGAAAGATGTAGAGTATGCCAGCATGCAAAGGGAGGAAAACAGAATACAGGATTGTATCAGCCTTTGCCCATTCCTGACAGGCCATGGGATGCGGTTAGCATGGATTTTATTTTAGGACTGCCAAGAACTCAGAGAGGGAACGATTCAATTTATGTTGTGGTTGATAGATTCTCAAAGATGGCGCATTTCATTGCTTGTAAGAAAACTACCGATGCTACCAATGTTGCAAACTTGTTCTTTTCTGAAGTTGTTAGATTGCATGGCTTACCATTAAGTATCGTGTCAGATAGGGATGTAAAGTTTGTGGGCCACTTCTGGAGGACATTATGGAAGAAATTGGGGACAAAGCTGGATTTTAGTTCAGCCTACCACCCACAGACAGATGGGCAGACAGAGGTAGTTAATAGAAGTCTTGGAAACATCTTAAGAAGTTTAGTGTATGAACATCCTAAGCAATGGGACTTGGCACTTGCCCAAGCTGAGTTTGCCTATAACGACTCACCTAATAGGAGTACTGGAAGGAGCCCGTTTCAAATTGTTTATGGGATGCACCCAAGAGGTGTATATGAGCTTAGAAATCTGGAGAAACAAGAGTTTAGAAGTTCAGATGGAGAGGATTTTGCATCTGCAATGCACAACTTACAGGAGAATGTTAAAAGAAAGCTGGAGGAAAGTGTAAGGAGGTATAAGCAGAAAGCTGATGAGAGGAGAAGGGAAGTAAATTTCCAAGTGGGAGATATGGTGATGGCTTACTTGAAGAAAGAAAGATTCCCAAGGGGAACTTACAACAAACTGAAGCTCAGGAAGGTTGGACCTTGCAAAATCTTAAGGAAATTCTCTGCTAATGCATATGAGATTGATCTACCATCTAGGTATGGTCTATCACCTATTTTCAATGTTGCAGATTTGTCTCTTTTTAAAGAAGCAGGAGAACAGGATGAGGAACGAGGACTCCCAGCTAGTGATGGACAGGCTGTGGATTGGCAAGAACAACTGCCTCAGCTGGAGCAGCCACAAGTTGAAGCTGCGCTGGACAAGAAAGTTACAAAAAAGACCAGAAGTAGAACCTATTATCAGTATTTAGTGAAGTGGAAAGGGCAGCCTGTTGAGGATGCTGTATGGATGACAGAATCAGAGGTTCACCAGCATGGGACAGACCCTGAAGAACATGTGAAGAACTTCATTTTCTCTCCCCGGGAGGATGATGCAGGAGCATCTCGCTCAACTTGAAACACGTCATAGTTTTGATTTTTTTTTATTAAGCCAAAAAGTGATGTAATTGCCACCTATGCCAGCCTAAGCACGGTGACGCGTTAACCTATTAGCCTTCAAACCAATGCGTTGTAATTTTTTGAATTCTCGGGCTAGTAAGGCCATTTATGCTTATTAATGGCGGTGGTTGATTTTGAAATCAAGAACCCCGCGGGCTGTTTGAGGGCTCTGCCTGATATATCAAAGAGATTTTTTTTCATTTCATCTGCAGGGGGAGAACAGGAGAGAAAAAAAACCCCACAGCCGTGGATAGCCTGTGAGCTAGCAGACTGCTTTGAACCACTATAACTCGATTTGTAATTCGATTTGTGGATGGCCCTCTATCTCTGAGGCCATATATGTAGCCAGAATGATGAATCCAATGAAATGAATAGCGTATTTTGCCCTCCAGAAGTGATTTCTCTGCACGCGTTTCACGGATCTGAGTGCTGGGTGTTCTATTTCATGAATTTAAACCTCTGAAATTGTTTCTGGTTGACTGGTTGAATGTATATGTCGAATGCAGGACTCGTTGAAGGCTGTGTATATGGTATTGGCTGCAGGTATGTTCCAGGTCGAAGGGGGGAGTTCCTGCGTGCAGTGCAAGCCCAGATAGCGGCTGAGCAGTAGATCGAAGGTGCAGAGAGCGTGGGGACAGAGCTTCGGTCAAGGATAAAGGGGGGCTCTCATCTGCCAACGTTGAGGGGTTGGCATCAAAATGCTTTATATTTTAGTATGGGAAATGTTGTCATGTAATATAATTTAAAAAAAAAACTTCAAAAAATTTATCCATCTCAATACTTAATAAATCTAGATCTAAAATGAATATATACTTATCTTAATCTAAGCTCGCACAGTCTCAATTGTAAATTTCTGTAATCTAATCAAACCATCAAAGTCTAACCATAACTGAGTATCTAATTCAGCGAACCCAAACCAGAACTAAACACCTAATATGTAAGGAAACAGTCGATGATCATAAGCACAAACATAAAAAAGTTGAGTATCTAAGTCAGTGAACCCAAACCAGAACTAAACACCTAATATGTAAGGAAACAGTAAATGATCATACGCACAAACATAAAAAAAGTCCTAATACAATAGCTTACTGCTAACTTGTAATATTTCTGGATAACAGAGCAGTCAGAGAAAGTTATGATGTAGAGATCCTCTATAATGAAGAAATAAAAAGGCTTTTCATTAGGATAAAACTATTTAGGGTTAGATTAGTGTGAGGTCATGGCGAAGGTTTCTGAATGCCTTTCCTCCTGTGATTCTTTTCTTTGGTCTTGTTTTGATGTTTGACTCCTATGCTTTGCTACTACAGATAGATATATCCTGGAGGCATTAGAGTTTATTCACATTGTCTGAGACCATGGCAGATGTTTCTTAATGCTTTTGATTCATCCGATCTCAGCTTCAATTGCAAATGGTAAGCAACTCAGAAAACATATTGTATCAATCGGGTGATAATGGACAGAATATATATAAATGAACTGTAAATCCCATTCAAAATCTGGCTTCAATTGCAAATGGTAAACAACTCAGAATACATATTGTATCAATTGGGTGATAATGAGCAGAATATATATATATATAAATGAACTGTAAATCCCATTCAAAGTCTGGCTTTGTACTGCATGCTTAAACTCGTTCTCTGATTGTTCCTCTACAATTGACCAGAGATCTGGTTTGAAACGCACTGGCAAAAAACTCACTTACATTACTGTCCACATATAATCTCTGATTGTCCTTCTTGCTACTAGAGAGCAAGAGAAACCATCCACTCTGAACCAGCCACAAGGTTGACTAAGGCTTCTACGAACCTTGGCACTTCTAATCCATTGCTGAATCATCCGCTCTGAGCCATGTGATCTTCTAGGGCATATAAAGCCACAACACTCCTCTAGATTCGTTATGTTTAGACTTGAAAGATCTGACCAACAGCTTTGTCCAATCACCTCGGCTTGCATTCCAGAATAGACTGCCTCTCACGCTGCATTCACATATCTCTGCAGTGACTGCTACAGATTTTAAAGGAAGGCATTGCAGTATGATGGAGTCCACATCTCTAGATGAAGTCTTCCTCTTACCAAACTTGTGATGGAAACGGTCAGATTGCAACAAAATTAAAGAACCTGTTACCGTTTCACTTAACTCAAGTTCTTCTAAAAGCAATACTAGAGAGCCATCCCAACCAGCCAGCCAACTTTAAAATAAACCACAGCATCATAAATCAGGTTTCCTGTCAATTCTTGAATATATACACACACAACAAACTGGCAGTGAAAACTGTTAGATTGCTCTCGCATATTATTGCTAAGCGAGGAGATAAATTAACGGAATCTGTTACTGCTTCATTTAACTCCAGCAGCAATGCTGAATAGCCATTTCAACCAGCCAGACAACTTTGTAAACAACAACCTCATCCTGGATTGGCTTCCATGCAGCTCCTTGAATACACCCATTTACATTCCAACTGAGAAGTTTTCACCATTTGAGAGACAAACTCAATCCAGATTGTGCTTGCAAATGTTAATAGCAAAGTTGCAGATATCAAATAGTCGGCCTCCCCTGCCCATTATAAAGTTTTCCAACTAATATCAGGTACATAAAGTGCAGAAAACGATACTTTTCCCATTCATGACAGCCACATACTCTAATTAATTGAATAAATGTTGAGGGGTCTACATTCAGTAATGTAAGGTGGATATAGAAAGCTAAAGAAAAATGTCACAAAGAGAGTTTGATTGAAGAATCTCACAAAGAGGGTCTAAGTGTGATGGAATAGTTAAATGAATAACTTCAATGTGAGGTTGGAGTGAGTTTTAAGGTTAGAAAATATGTGAATTTCCTAGAGGTTCAAAATATAGGAGATAGAGTATTTTTTTTTTTTTTATATCAATAAATTAATAGAAAAATCATGCTCATTAATTGTAAAATGGATAAAAAAATTAACAAATTAAAAATATATTCTTCAATAAAATATATTAAACTCTATTTTAATTAGGATTTTCGCCTTAATGAAATATGGATGGTAATTGAACAAAAAAAAAAAAGTGAGACAAAGGACCTTCACATTAATAATTATAATAGTTGTAAAGTGAAAAAAATTACAATGGTTGTAAAGTGAAAAAAGAAAGTGAGTTAGAATATATTTATCTAACTTTAACTTTATATCTCAATTGAATGAATTACATTTTTATAAAGAAAGTAAATAAAATATGAATTTAAAAAGTAAATAAAAAATAAATAGAATTTAAATTTAAGATAAATAAAGATAGAATTTAATAAATTTAATTATTATTAAGAAAGGTTAATAATCTTAAAAGTTAAACATCTAAAATAAATATAAGCATGATTCATAATATATATTATTATATATTATAATATTGTTTTAAGCATCATTATTATGCACTTTAAATTTTTAAGATTATTTTTGAAACCAAATAAATTAATATTTGATTTTCTTGTGTAAATATTTTTTTTAATTTCTAACCAACTTTCTTGTTACATGTTTCCCAACTTAAGCTTACATGGTACGAATGTGAAGTAGATAACCATCACCCTTTAAGATCATTATGAAAACCAATCTAATTGATATTCAAGTTTTTAGCCAACTCCATTGCTTCATGAGAGTCATATGTTCCAAACTTAAGGTTAATGAGATGAATGTGAGTCATATGTTCCAAACCTAAGGTTAATGAGATGAATGTGAAGTAGATAAAGAAAGTAAAGGAATTCCACTTATCTAGAGGGAAATATTCTTAATTGAGTGTAAGGAGTATTTTTAATCGAGTGTAAGGAGTATTTGATGGATGCAAGGAGAATATCAAAAGTGTTGATAATATTTCTAATACAGAATATCAAAAGTGTTGATAATATTTCTAATACAGGCTTAACTCTAATTGAATGATTATTATCCATGTGAAGTGGATAAAAAGTGAGTTAACAATTTTTAATTTTTCATTGAAGAAAGTACGGGCATGATTTCAAATCTCATATAATATCAGTGTGAAGTGGATAGAAAGTGAATTAATTTTTTTTTTTATGTTTTCATTTAGGAGAGTTTATGCATCACTTCAAATCTCATATAAACACCTAAAAATGTCATTTGTATTCTAAAATCATTTTCAAATTCTAAGGAAGACTTCAAAAGCAAATGTAAAATATTTAATTTGTACCACAATAACCTTGAAAGATGATAGAAAATGGAGAATGCATGAATATATTTATGCATCTCATTTGATAAATTACATGGATTGTAAAATGAACAAAGAAAATAGAGAGAATGTGTCTATTTCATTAGGAGGGCTTAAATCCCAATTAAACGACATGAATAGAAAAAGTGGATAAAGATAGCATATAGAATATGAATATAAGGTGGATAAGTGAAGAATCCAAGAATTTCAAATCATAGCATTTAGTAAGGTATCCACATTATTGGTAGAGATTTAACTCATGGAATTGTCTGTGGGGTTGTAACAATGCATAGGCACAATAAGGTATGTGAGGTTGTAGCAATGCATGGAGCATAATGAAGAGAATTGAACTCAAGACAAACTACTGATGGATATGGGTTCATAATCAAAATGCCTGACTCGATAATTTATCAAGGTGCCCACATCATTGAGAAAATTTCAACGCAAGGAGTTGTATGTGGAGTTGTAGGATGAATGGGAACCACGTAGGGAATCAGGCTCAAGGTCAATTACTAGTGAATATGGATCCTTACGGGTGAAAACGCGAAGTTGGGATTCAATTTTTTGAGAATGGGGTGCTTTTGGGTTATAATATCCAATTTCTCGGCCGAGAAAAAGTCAACATAATTTCTCGGCCGAGGGTTGTATTGTTTTTCGAACGAGAGTTTAACTACAGTTAATATTTTCTCAGCCAAGAGTTAGTTCTAGTTAGACAATTTTTCGTCAGAGAAAAATTCAGTTTCTCATTTGAGAGTATGACCAAATTTTTAGTATGTAACTTTCGAACAGATCTCTCGGCCAAGAGTTTAGATTCCTTTTAAACTCTCGTCCAAGAGTGTATTTTTTATATAAACCACACACCGACCCCACCATTGTGTGCCCGTCATTGTTGAAACCCTTGAAGGAGCACACACCCATCACACTTTTGGTTTGTATAGTGCTGAAAACCTGCAATTCAACACTTTCGAACCTTGCAATTTGTAATGTCCCAAATTTGGCATTGGGTAACAATGGCCTAATCACATTGTCCCTATTCAGTAGAGTTTCTCAAATTGATGCTAAAGTTCAAATAATTGCCAAGGAGGAAAATTACTAGTTTCCTAGGTTTGGGGTGGAAGCTTTGGGATTTGGAATAATGGGGATAATAAATGATGTTTGAACATTAGAATGGAATAAATATTTAATAAAGGACCTAAATAAATATATACAAGTGAAAATCAAAGTGGCATTTGATCATGAAGACACATGGAGGAAGTGGGACCCACATATGACTAGATTTCCCCACTACATTTGGCATCATTCTCTCACCAATTCGAATTCAAGGTGAATGGTAACATACTTGGGGGAGTCCAAAAGGTATTATTCATGGCATGAATCATCCAAGGTCGAAATATAGAGGAAGAGTAACTCCCATGGAAGAGGAAGAGGCAATTTGGAGCTAGTGAGACACTTGGGCTAGATTCCCTAGCTCTATGACAACAATGATGAAGATGCTATGACACCTATGACACAAATCAGACCTGAAGGCTGACATATGACATATATGACATTTCAGGGCTAAAAATAGACTCCAAGAGGGCGCTCAAGGGTGTTAGGGAAGCTAAGATGCTTCCACATGTGATTTGGTGGAAGTGGGAGACTAGGAATTGTTGTACAAGTGGCGTTCTTTGGAATTTCTTCCCAACTTGAGTTGGCATGAGTCTCTTGGAAGGAATTCGACCCATGGAGGCCATTAGAACTTTATAAATGTCAATAAAAAAGAATGAAACCAGCTTTTGATCATTTTTATAATTTGCAATTGCATTTGTGTAGAGGGAGAGCTAGTGGATGACTAGTTTCTTGCCTTAGCCAATTTCGAGGGTGAAAGATTCCCATCCAAGTTGGTAATTGGAAATGCCATTCAGACCTTTCATTTGGAGATTTAATGGAGTCTTTATTTGCAGGTGTAATCTACAGGGCAGCTCATGGTTTCTTCTATTGCAACACATTCTCTCAACCATTTCCAGTTTTGATGGCATATTCTTGATCCTTGAGGGAGGGCATTTTTGGTGAGCTATTGTACTCTTTGGGGGATCTTAGCATGCCCCATTTATTTTGTAATATGAAGTAAATACTCTGTTATTCATATCCAGAAATTTTCAGGTCGAAATTCCAAGTAGAAATGTATAAATCTCATTTTTAATGGAAGAACAATGCCATTTCCCCACTACCTTGTTGTGAACCAATGTATTGATGATGATTTCGAATGAATGGATGATTCTCTGATGCATTTGTGATTAATGGACTGCCATGGATGTACTTTACAAGTTTCATGTATTGTACTTGATCATTTGAAGTATTTTTACTCAGTTTAATTGCATTGGGAGAAGAAATAGTGCCATTTCCCCAAGGGTCGAATTGGTGATTTTTGCAGTTGAATGGGATAGGGTTGGAACAGATATAATAATCAATTAATGGTGAACATGAGACCTTAATAACATCCTTAATACATTCCATACCTCTGCTCATAAATTTGATTAGGTTTGGAGGCATTTGGGAAGCCATTTTCAGTACTAACCCCAGGGGGATTTGAACCCCAAATTACTAGTAAAATTGCATACTTGGTCCAGAATCTTAAGAGAGTTTGCAGAGGTATTTTGGTGGTCATATATCATCTCTGAACATCATATTCAAGTCCTAATATAATTCATACACCTTCCTTGAATATTTGAAGGCATTTGGAGTCAATTCGAGACCTAGAGACCAATACTAGTCAAAGGGAAATTACTAGTAAAGTTCCCTACATTGGCCAGAATTGAAAGAGGATTTTCAGAAGTATTTTAAAGGTCCAAAAGCATCCCTGAAATACATATTTATGTTCTAACATCATCGATATACCTTCTCAGAAGATTTGGGAGCAATTGGAGCAATTTGGGGACCTAGAGCTCAAAATTCGTCAAAGGTCAAACTAGGGAAAAAAGTGAAAAATTGCCATTTTAATAAAATTCCTAACAAGGGACATTACAGTGGTATCAGAGCATGGTCCTTGCACCTGTGGATTAGGTACATACATTCAAGAATAATAGGAAGCCATGTCTTACTATTATGATGAATCCTATGAGTACAATTCTTATGAGGAATATGCAGATGCTTATGAGCAATATGAAGCAGAATGTGAATGGTACGAGGAAGAGATGCCATCATGCAACACTTCTTACCATTTCAAGAGAAATGAAGATTATTCTTATGACTTTAAATCTAATGAATATGAGTGTGTTACACCAACCAAGGATAATTCTATGAGTGAGTTCCAAAGATGGAGAGCAAAATATAAAACCTTGCCCCAACAATATCAAAAATATCAAGAATATCTTGCTTTTAGCAAAAATACACAAAATGCCATGTCTTTTGAGTACTTTGCTGAACATGTTTTTGAAAATAGGCCCAAAAATGAAGATGTGGAGTTAGTAAAGAAAGGTTTATGCCCTTCTTGTAAACAACCTTGGAGTGAGTATCATACATGTGTGCATGAAATTATGTCCCACTTGAGGAGAGCTTTTGGGAATTCTTCAAAAAGAGATTCCAAAGATATTGATCATAAGGGAAACAAGGGGCAAAATGCATCATCTTTCTTGAAGGATAAAAATGAAGAGACATCACAAGAGCATGAAGAATATTCTATTGAAAATATGGAAGATCATTTCGAGACACCTTCTAGCTTAGACATGAACCAAAGAGCATCTACTGATGGATGCTTAAACTATGAAGGAGTACCTACTGATGGGTGCTCACACCTCTATGTTGGTGACATAGAGATCACTTTTGAAAGTGTTGCTACAAGCCCAAGTTCCATTAAGCATGATAATGAAGACCTTGTAGCAGTTGAAGAAGAACCAAGATCAACTTCCCCATCACCACTTGAGCTTCATGAAGTTGGTCCAAGCAAAATTGAAGAAGATGAGGAGGTTCATTTGCAAGAGCCTCATTTTCTTGAAGGGTCCTTAAAGATGAATGAAAATAAGATCCAAGAGTCCCTCAGCATTCTCCATGACACTCAAGCATTGGTGTCAAATTCTTGTTGGAGAGCTACTTCATTGGAGGAAACATCCTTCCTTGAAGACATGGAGAAGATTCAAAGAGCAATGTGCCACATCAAAGGTAATTTCATGTCTTTGATTTTTGATAGAAACCATTTGTTTGAGCTTAATGAATTGTTACATGATGCATACTTGAAGAATAATGAGGATATTCATAAGCTCACAATTCAAAATGAGCAACTTCTTGAAAAGTTGCAAGATACTTGTTTTTCCTCCTATGTTTCAGATTGTCAAATGGTAGATTGTTTGGAGGATTCTCATGACATGGTGGATCATGAGAAATGTGGGAATTTGAATGTGCTTAATGTGTTTGAAGATGAACTTGAAGAGATCCAAACACTTGATGTGGTGGAACAGGAACTTGAATTGTCTCTTTATGAAGGTTATGCAATTTTTAAAGAAGAGCATGATTCCTCTACATTGGAACCAATCTATGACAAAGGTTTCCCACTTTTGAAGGAGCTGCATGATACTACCCACATGGATCCTTCCCATGATGAAACTTCTGCACTTTTTGATCATTTGGGTGAGTTAGTTCATTCTCCTACATCCTACAATTCCATGTTTTGCAGTATTAGTCTCAATGAAGTATGGGTGAAAGGGTTCTTTTTGATGGTGCCACATGAGGAGTATGGAACTCCTAGATTTACCTTTTATGATGACATGGTAGGAGAAAATTCTTATTCACACTTGCAACAACATTATTTGTCACTTTATGATGATGCAAATCTACATGGATGCACCTATGATATGCATTTGAGTCACTTGAAGACTCATGGTTTTTCTTGCGCAACACTTGATTCATTTGATGTTGGAGGAACTTCATCCAACACTTGGGAGAATAGATTTATGATTGGAGAAAATTTTTGTTGGCAGCCACATACTTTGTTATATTTTTATGATTCTCACATTCATGGATGTATGGGTGAGACTTCTTTGAGTCATTTGAAGTCTCCTTGTTTTTTCTGCTCATTATTCGGTTCAGATTTTAGTGGAGTTTCTTCATTCACTTCTTAGATGAAAGAATACATGGCTGAATATTTTGATGCATATCACATCCTTTTGGAGCAGCATTATAGGACATGGGATCCTCACCTATTTCATTGGAGCAGATTTGATTGGTCATTTGAAGCTTGTATGCAATTGGAAAATGGTGGTCTACTTGCTTGGAGGTATAAGCACTTTCATGACTCTTTGATGAAGCATATCCTTGATGTACATTTTCATTATGTTGTTATGTACTTTGATGATATATATTTGGTACTCATGATGTTTGGAAGAATGCATACAAGAAAATGGGATCCAGGAATCCTCTTATCTAATGGTGTGGGTTGGAGAGTACTCTTAATTGTTGGGGTGCAATACAAGCAATGGGACCTTGGAATAAAATTTGTCTCATTGGTTTCATTTTTTTGGGGGAAGAAAGTAGTATGGGAGATGGATTCCCCACTTAAAAAAGTGATTTTAATCAGAGTAGTGCAGCAGCAAGCATGGTGGTTCCTCTCTAAAATCTTCATGGAAACTCAAAGACTCAAGGTTGGGCAATTCAATGGCAACTTCAAAGAATTATACAGAAAGCGGGTTCTTCAACACCCATGTTTAAAATTGCTTGAGGACAAGAAATATTGGGAAGGGAGGATTTGTAATGTCCCAAATTTGGCATTGGGTCACAATGGCCTAATCACATTGTCCCTATTCAGTAGAGTTTCTCAAATTGATGCTAAAGTTCAAATAATTGCCAAGGAGGAAAATTACTAGTTTCCTAGGTTTGGGGTGGAAGCTTTGGGATTTGGAATAATGGGGATAATAAATGATGTTTGAACATTAAAATGGAATAAATATTTAATAAAGGACCTAAATAAATATATACAAGTGAAAATCAAAGTGGCATTTGATCATGAAGACACATGGAGGAAGTGGGACCCACATATGGCTAGATTTCCCCACTACATTTGGCATCATTCTCTCACCAATTCGAATTCAAGGTGAATGGTGACATACTTGGGGGATTCCAAAAGGTATTATTCATGGCATGACTCATCCAAGGTTGAAATATAGAGGAAGAGTAACTCCCATGGAAGAGGAAGAGGCAATTTGGAGCTAGTGAGACACTTGGGCTAGATTCCCTAGCTCTATGACAACAATGATGAAGATGCTATGACACCTATGACACAAATCAGACCTGAAGGCTGATATATGACATATATGACATGTCAGGGCTAAAATTAGACTCCAAGAGGGCACTCAAGGGTGTTAGGGCAGCTAAGATGCTTCCACATGTGATTTGGTGGAAGTGGGAGACTAGGAATTGTTGTACAAGTGGCGTTCTTTGGAATCTCTTCCCAACTTGAGTTGGCATGAGTCTCTTGGAAGGAATTCGACCCATGGAAGCCATTAGAACTTTATAAATGTAAATAAAAAAGAATGAAACCAGATTTTGATCATTTGTATAATTTGCAATTGCATTTGTGTAGAGGGAGAGCTAGTGGATGACTAGTTTCTTGCCTTAGCCAATTTCGAGGGTGAAAGATTCCCATCCAAGTTGGTAATTGGAAAGGCCATTCAGACCTTTAATTTGGAGCTTTAATGGAGTCTTTATTTGCAGGTGTAATCTACAGGGTAGCTCATGGTTTCTTCTATTGCAGCACATTCTCTCAACCATTTCCAGTTTTGATGGCATATTCTTGATCCTTGAGGGAGGGCATTTTTGGTGAGCTATTGTACTCTTTGGGGGATCTTATCATGCCCCATTTATTTTGTAATATGAATTAAATACTCTTTTCTTCATCTTCAAAAAGTTTCAGGTCGAAATTCCAAGTAGAAATGTATAAATCTCATTTTTAATGGAAGAACAATGCCATTTCCCCACTACCTTGTTGTGAACCAATGTATTGATGATGATTTCGAATGAATGGATGATTCTCTAATGAATTTGTGATTAATGGACTGCCATGGATGTATTTTACAAGTTTCATGTATTGTACTTGAGCATTTGAAGTATTTTTACTCAGTTTAATTGCATTGGGAGAAGAAATAGTGCCATTTCCCCAAGGGTCGAATTGGTGATTTTTGCAGTTGAATGGGATAGGGTTGGAACAGATATAATAATCAATTAATGGTGAACATGAGACATTAATAAAATCCTTAATACATTTCATACCTCTTTTCAGAAATTTGAGTGGGTTTGGAGGCATTTGGGAAGCCATTTTCAGTACTAACCCCAGGGGGATTTGAACCCCAAATTACTAGTAAAATTGCATACTTGGTCCAGAATCTTAAGAGAGTTTGAAGAGGTATTTTGGTGGTCATATATCATCTCTGAACATCATATTCAAGTCCTAATATAATTCATACACCTTCCTTGAATATTTGAAGGCATTTGGAGTCAATTCGAGACCTAGAGACCAATACTAGTCAAAGGGAAATTACTAGTAAAGTTCCCTACATTGGCCAGAATTGAAAGAGGATTTTCAGAAGTATTTTAAAGGTCCAAAAGAATCCCTGAAATACATATTTATGTTCTAACATCATCCATATACCTTCTTAGAATATTTGAGAGCAATTGGAGCAATTTGGGGACCTAGAGCTCAAAACTAGTCAAAGGTCAAACTAGGGAAAAAAGTGAAAAATTTCCATTTTAATAAAATTCCTAACAAGGGACATTACACAATTCAACGCTCTAACCCCATCAGTGTGTGTCTGTTTTTGTTGAGACCCTCGGTGGAGCAAATGCCCAACACACTTATGGTTTGTATACTCCTGAAACCCTGCAATTCAACGCTCGTGAACCCTGCAATTCAATGCTCGTGAACCCTGTCATTAGATTTCAAGCCTGGAAAACTTGTAGGAAATGACTGCAACGATTTCTCATCAATTTCGAAAGCACCCACAACTTCATTAACGGTAAGTTTCAATGTAGAAAGAACTTATTTTGGTTAATTTTTAGGTCTTGTGTCACTGCATTTGATTGACATTATATTAGGTAGGCCATGGTTTTCGCTTTCAGTTTGAGTCCTAGTTTAGCGTTCAAATAGGGATGAATTGGTATAGGGACCAAGGAAAGAAGACATGGAACACATTAATTAGGTTTTTTTTTCTATTTATAGTATGGGTAGTTAGTAAAAAATATATTTTATTTTACATGGGACACAAGGTCAAACTTCATCATCCCCATATTTGATTGGAGCTTGGCTATAAAAGGAAGCCTAAGATACGTTGAGACGACTCTTTTTGCATTGCTTCATGATATTGTTCTAGTTTCCGGCTGTTAAATTTTCAGAATTTACTTCAATCTGATCTAGGATCTTAACTGAGAGAACAACATGTACAACAAATCTACAACATATCAATCATGGACACAATAATGCAAGCACACAAGAGACACAGAGTTTACTTGGGGAAAACCATAAAGGTGAAAAACCCCAATAACTTCCTCAGAGATAGATAGAGCAATGATACAACCAGAATACAAGAGATAGTATTCTCCTAGTAGCAGAGCCTCCTCCTCCACAAGTGCGCCACTCTCCCAAGTGTGAGTGAGAGAATAGAATGTATAAAATGAGAGAGACACACTCTCTATTTATACACTAACTTGACTTGACCTTTACTCAACTAGGTCAGCCTCAACTTAACCACTTAACATAATGCTGACTGGGCCGACCCCCACTAGGGTGGTCTAATAACCCTTTGAACCACATGGCCGACCCCCAATAGGGTGGTTTAATAACCATTTGACCCACATGACTTATACAGGGCCGACCCCAACAAGGTGGTCTAATAACCCATCAAGTATAAGTTACGACACTTACAATATAAATGACGACACTTCTGTATAGAGGAATAATAACATCTCTATAGGAATACAATATACATATATGTGAAATACATTCCGAAGTTACATATACATCAACACTCCCTCTTAACTAGGAAGGTATTTCTCGACACAGGTCTTCTATGTGATCCATGACAATGGATGAATCTTTGTCTTCATGTCACCATGATCATATGTTCTTGAAGTAGAACATGATTTGTCTTTCTTGGTGTACCTTTTATGTTAGCGAACAACATAAACCTCATACAACATCACAATACATTAGTACATTCATAAGTGTCAAAACCTTAATCAATGAATATCTTCTATTAAGGTGATACGACAAGTCTAGTAATTAATCAAGATTGTACTGTAATGATATGAACACAAACATTAACCATGAAACATAATTCGAAACATACCTATAAGCCATACCTGTCAAGATTGCTTGTAATCCTCTTATGGAAGGCCTTAGCCTCATCTCCCTCTGAAATAGGAACTTCTTCACTTATGAAGGTGACCAATCCATCTTCTTCTAGGATTAACCCAATCCACTTGATTTGCAAGAACTGGACTTGGAGCCAGATTAGGGTTTGTCAAAGAAACCCCAAAAATTCAAACTTTGAATTTCAAACTTCCGAAAGGATAGAAATATGCGCCTTGATGAGCTGATCAAGTTGGTATATTCAGAATTTGAAAGCTGCAAAGTTTCACCCCTCGAAATTGCCTTTTAGATTTCCGGATTCACTAGGGAGGACCCTGAATTAGGGTTTGAGTTTCCCAGAGCTTCACCCAACCAAAATATTTTATTCAAATATCTAAGCTTCTATTTTTATGAGGAGCTTCCAGCCGTGGTCACAGATTTCAAAAATTCCCATTTTTGCAGAAGCTCTAATTTTCCACTTTTCTGATCAAAGTCCCGAACTAGGGTCTGATCAAGCCCGACCTTCTGCCCAACCAAACATTTGATCTTGGTCTCTAAATTTCGATTTTGATGAGTAGCATCCAGCCGTGGTCTCTGATTACAAAAATTCAAACTTTCTCCGAAGCCCTAAATTCCAGAAGCCATAAATGAAGGTGCTCAAAAATAATTCTATTTTGACAGAAATATGTACCTGATTGTTTCTGGTGTAACTCCGAACTTTTCGATCCACAGGGTCTGAAAAATGTTCTTGAGGTATCCCAACCTGTTATATTTCCATCTCGACAGGTCTGACCTCAATTGGATTCTATGAGAGAGAGTTATGCCAAGTGTCGCAACGTGACCTGTTTATGAGATAATACAGGAGAGCGAACTTGTACGGCGTGCCACGTGTCACTGGTTCAACTTCGGCCTCTGAAATGTTTTTATAAGATAGTACAGTCTGTGTACTACCTGTCACTTTTTACGAAATTTCATTTGGATCTTTTTAGCCCAAGTTATGACCTTTTTTCCAAGGTCACCTATTTTTGACTCAGATCTGGAAGAGGCAGAAACCCTATATTGTACAAATCATAAATCACAAAGTACAACGAATTAGAGTTTGTCCTTGGATACAAGGTACATGGGGATCTCATCTTCGACCTGTAAAAGTTTCAGATCCGAAACCTTCGCCAAAATGGATTTATAGCGAAAGTTCTACGATGACTGGTTTTTGCTATATCAAGCCCTAGCATCGTAAGTGCAACAAGTGTCATACATGCCATATCATGCCTTCTTTCAGGCTAGCTCTGATACCATGTTAAATTTTTAGAATTTACTTCAATCTGATCTAGGATCTTAACTGTGAGAACAACATGTACAACAAATCTACATCATATCAATCATGGACACAATAATGCAAGCACACAAGAGACACAGAGTTTACTTGGGGAAAACCATAAAGGTGAAAAACCCCAATAACTTCCTCAGAGATAGATAGAGCAATGATACAACCAAAATACAAGAGATAGTCTTCTCCTAGCAGCAGAGCCTCCTCCTCCACAAGTGTGCCACTCTCCCAAGTGTGAGTGAGATAATAGAATGTATAAAATGAGAGAGACACACTCTCTATTTATACACTAACTTGACTTGACATTTACTCAACTAGGTCGGCCTCAACTTAACCACTTAACATAATGCTGACTGGGCCGACCCCCACTAGGGTGGTCTAATAACCCTTTGACCCACATGGACGACCTCCAATAGGGTGGTCTAATAACCCTTTGACCCACATGACTTATACAGGGCCGACCCCAACAAGGTGGTCTAATAACCCATCAAGTATAAGTTACGACACTTACAATATAAATGACGACACTTCTGTATAGAGGAATAATAACATCTCTATAGGAATACAATATACATATATGTGAAATACATTCCGAAGTTACATATACATCAACACTGGCAAGAATCTATATCAGTAGAGGTCTAGGTGTTGATGCTCCAATTTCTTGAATCTTTTGTTGATAGTGGCACAATAGGACTTCTCGACATTTCGTTCTTATAGTCCTTGCCATGAATTTCTAGACACTTGATATTGTGTGAGTTGACTTGCAATTTCTCAAGTAATTTCTTCAAATACTTATCCCTTTGTAATATTATAGCCCAAAGGCTTCTGGAGTAGCATGGGCATTATTTATCTCAATCTTTGTGAAATTTGCATACAATTTAGGATGTAGAATATTTGCATAATTTTAATATATAGAATGGGAATAGAGGATGTTTTTCATAGAGTTGTTTGAGCCTGGAAGATAACATTCCATTTTGATTTCAAGTACTTCCATTTTTTTTTGCAATGGGTAACCTTAACTTTAATGTTCATAACAAAAATGGAGGCCTCGAACCTTAATCCACTTCAACCAAAAGTATCAAAATTGATTAAAGTAAGTTTCAGATTCTCAGTTACCTTGAGAATAAAGGTTTTGGAAAATTACATACCAACTACCCCAAAATCTCATATTCTCATTTATTCTCATTTGATGAATGACCAATAAGAGTGAAAATATTGTCATCTGGTCCAGGGGATTTTCTGTCCACATTTTCATGATTGCTTGCTCTACTTCTTCTACAGTGATTTATCTTAAGAGACTATCATTTTAATCCTCTATCACCAACTTTGGAATGTGTTTGGTGATTTGTTGGATAGCCTCCAAATGATTCCATTGAGGTTCAAAGAGTAAAGATTAATAAAAATTGACAAAATCTTGCTCAATATCCTCATGTTTTACCCGTTTGCTACCTTAATTATGTTGAATAGTGATTATCTCGTTATGGTCTTCTTATGGTGACACCATTGGATAATGGACTTATAGAAAAAAATAAAAAGCTTTGGCCTTCTTTTAGCCATTTGAACCCAGGTTATTGACTCAGTAGTATTTCCTCATGATTGTTCGTTTTGTCCAGCTAGAACTTTAAGGTGGATTATTCCTTGCTGAGGGATTCATTTCTTCCCTCAATGATCACGGTCTACTAAATCCACTCCATGCTTGCTTCTATCTCTAGATTTTCCTTGAAGATGTTTTTGATGTTTTGTTCCATTGTTTTAAAATAGATTTCAGTATTTTTAGGGATTTTTGAAATCTAAAAAATGTGGATATTGTCTTAATCGTTAATACTGAGTATTGACCTTCCAAAAAAAACTTTGTTGTGCACACATAACTTCTTAGAGATGCTCGCAATGGGATCTTTTATATGCTTGCATTTTCTCTTAGAAATTGCCCGCAAAGGCTCTTAGAAATGCCTGCAGTGGCTCTTAGAAATGCCCGTAAGGGATCTAATAAATGCCCGCAGAGCTCTAATAAATGCTTCCATCCATTTGTCTTCCCATTGAATTACCTACAAACTGCTTTGGCTTCCATCTTGTGGAAAAATAAACTTGTTCTAATTTTTTGAAATGCCCGCAGTGGCTTTTAGAAATGCCCGCAAGGGCTCTAATAAATGCCCACAGGGCTCTAATAGATGTTTCCACCCATTTGTCTTCCCATTGAATTACCTACAAATTGCTTTGGCTTCCATCTTGTGGAAAGATAAACTTGTTCTAATTTTTAGAAATGCCTGCAGTGGCTCTTAGAAATGCCCACAAGGGCTCTTAGAAATGCCCACAATGGCTCTTAGAAATGCCCGTAAGGGCTCTTAGAAATGCCCGCACGGGATGTAATAAATGCCTGCAGGGCTCTAATAGATGTTTCCACCCATCTATCTTCCCATTGAATTACCTACACATTGCTTTGGATTCCATATTGTGGAAAAATAAACTTGTTCTAATTCTTAGAAATGCCCGCAATGGCTCTTAGAAATGCCCGCAAGGGCTCTTAGAAATGACCGCAGTGGACCTTAGAAACACCCACAAGGGCTCTTAGAAATTCCCGCAAGGGCTCTAATAAATTCCCACGGGGCTCTAATAAATGCTTCCACCCATCTGTCTTACCATTTTTGAATTTTCATAGAGTTGTTTGAGCCTGGAAGATAACATTCCATTTCGATTTCAAGTACTGCCATTTTTTTTATTTGCAATGGGTAACCTCAACAAAAATCGAGGCCTCGAAATTTAATTTGCTTCAACCAAAAGTATCATAATTGATTAAAGTAAGTTTCAGATTCTCAATTACCTTGAGCATAAAGGTTTTGGAAAATTACAGACCAGCTACTCCATAATCTCATATTCTCATTTATTCTCATTTGATGAATGACCAATAAGAGTGAAAATATTTTGTCATCTCATCCATGGTATTTTTCTATCCACATTTCCATGATTGCTTGCTCTACTTCTTCTATAGTGGTTTATATTAAGAGACTATCATTTTAATCCTCTATCACCAACTTTGGAATGTGTTTGGTGATTTGTTGGATAGCCTCCAAATGATTTCATTGAGGTTCAAAGAGTAAAGATTAATAAAAATTGACAAAATCTTGCTCAATATCCTCATGTTTTACCAGTTTTCTACCTTGATTATCTTGAATAGTGATTATCGCGTTATGGTTTGGTTATGGTGACACCATTGGATAATGGACTTATAGAAAAAAATAAAAATCTTTGGCCTTCTTTTATCCATTTGAACCTAGGTTATTGCCTTAGTAGTATTTCCTCCTGATTGTTCCTTTTGTCCAACTAGAACTTTAAGGTGGATTCCTCCTTTTTGAGGGATTCATTTCTTCCCTCAATGATCACAGTCTACTAAATCCACTCAATGCTTGCTTCTATCTCTAGATTTTTCTTGAAGATGTTGTTGATGTTTTGTTCCATTGTTTTAAAATAGATTTTAGTACTTTTAGGCATTTTTTGAAATCTGAAAAATGTGGATACTGTCTTAATCAGTGATCCTGAGTATTGACCTTCCCAAAAAATCTTTGTTGTGCACACATAACTTCTTAAATATGCTCGCAATGGGATCTTTTATATGCCCGAAGTGGCTCTTAGAAATGCTCACAAGGGCTCTTAGAAATGCTCGCAGTGTCTCTTAGAAATGCCCGCAGGGCTCTAATAAAT
Organism: Larix kaempferi; assembly: GCA_027924585.1. Lineage (NCBI taxonomy): Eukaryota > Viridiplantae > Streptophyta > Pinopsida > Pinales > Pinaceae > Larix > Larix kaempferi. The sequence goes on along the minus strand of BSBM01000372.1, from coordinate 11,428,177 downwards.
GCTTCCACCCATCTGTCTTCCCATTGAATTACCTACAAACTGCTTTGGCTTCCATCTTGTGGAAAAATAAACTTGTTCTAATTTTTTGAAATGCCCACAGTGGCTCTTAGAAATGCCTGCAAGGGCTCTTAGAAATGCCTGCAATGGCTCTTATAAATGCTTGCAAGGGCTCTTAGAAATTCCCACAAGGGATCTAATAAATTCTCGCAGGGCCCTATAGATGCTTCCACCCATCTGTCTTCCCATTGAATTACCTACAAACTGCTTTGGCTTCCATCTTGTGGAAAAATAAACTTGTTCTAATTTTTAGAAATGCCCACAGTGGCTCTTAGAAATGCCCGCAAGGGCTCTTAGAAATGCCCGCAGTGGCTCTTAGAAATTCCTGCAAGGGCTCTTATAAATTCTTGCAAGGGTTCTAATAAATGCCCGCAGGGATCTAATAGATGCTTCCACCCATTTGTCTTCCCATTGAATAACCTAAAAATTGCTTTGGCTTACATCTTGTGCAAAAATAAACTTGTTCTATTTTTTAGAAATGCCCACAGTGGCTCTTATAAATTCCCGCAAGGGTTCTTAGAAATGCCCACAGTGGCTCTTAGAAATGCCGGCAGTGGCTCTTAGAAATGCCCGCAGTTGCTCTTAGTGTTATATTTTCAACATTTAATTCAATATGATCTAGGATCTTATCTAAGAGAATAAAATTCACAAGAAATCAAACATAAGAGACAAGAGACACAAAGAGTTTCATCGGGGAAACCATAAAGGATAAAACCACGCAACTTCCTCGGAGATAGAATGAGCAATAATACAATAACCCCAAAAATAGAAATGGTCTTCAGAATCTTCTCTCTTCTCCACTTGTGTGAACTCCTCCTCTCTCTCACTAATGCAAAGTGAGTGAGTGTGTTAATGATACAAATGAGAGAGGCACCCTCTCTATTTATACTTTACTTGACTTTTACCCAACTAGGTCGGCCCCTAGTTGTACTTGACTGGGCCGACTTCTCTAGGAGAGTCTAATAACCCATAGACAACTTAACTCTAGGTTCTAATGCCCTGAAATACAAAGGAGGGTTAACCTCAATGACTTTACATGACTCAATTACAATAAAGACTCTCCCAACCGGAGGAATAAACATCTCCGTCGGAGGTACAATAATAAAATACAAATACAGTATAAAATCTACAAGTGAATATCTTCCGAAGTTACAATTACATTAACACTCCCTCTTAACCAGGAAGGTATTCTCTTGACACAGTCATCAACACAAGTCTTCGTCACTGGATCATCATCAAAGCTGGATCATCATCGTCACTGCTGCTACTATCTCGACCATCAATCTCCAATCTACTCGTCATAGAAATTTCTTAGAGCCAACCCTTTTTCATGCTGGATGTAGGCCTAGCCTCCATGTAGGTCTTCATCATCTCTGCGAGCAAGCCATCAAGTAGGTACGTCTTAGGACTTATTATATGCCTTTGTAAAACCTGCAAGATCTCCCAGGACTGATTATATGCCTCTGCAAAACCTGAAGGAGCATCCCAAGACTGATTATATGCCTCTGCAAAACCTAAAGGAGCATCCCAGGACTGATTATATGCCACTGCAAAACATGAAAGATCTCCAAGGACTGATTATATGCCATTGCAAAACCTGAAGGAGCATCCCAGGACTGATTATATGCCACTGCAAAACTTGTAGGATCTCACAGGACTGATTATATGCCACTGCAAAACCTGAAGGAGCATCCCAAGACTGATTATATGCCTCTGCAAAACCTCTATACCCTAATGTCACCTCATCATCTTCATATCATTTGATCATCACATGGAGCACATCCCAGATGCACATCACACGTCTACCAACATGCGAGGACTTTTCTACCAGCATGTGAGACACAACACTTACATCAACCGACATGGGAGGAATTTCCTACCACCATTCGGGAAAGGCTCAGCAATTACATCAACGACCATGGGAGGACCAACCTACCACCATGTTGGAAAAGCTCAGCAATTACATCAACGACCATGGGAGGACCAACCTACCACCATGTCGGAAAAGCTTGACAATTACATCAACGACCATGGGAGGAAAAACATACCACCATGTCGGAAAATCCCATGTGCATCTGCGTCTTCCGTACTCATCACTTCCCCTTGGAAGGAACCTCGATATGAAGTACACCAAGCTTCTCTCTGAAGTATTCAAACTTCACTCTAGCTAGTGGCTTGGTCAACACATCGGCTATCTGCTCGTCTATCCCAACATACTGGAGCTTCACTGCTCCTCTCTGCACCATATCCCTTATATAGTGATACTTGATCTCGATGTGCTTCGACTTGTCATGGAACACAGGGTTCTTAGACAACTTCACAAAACTCTGGTTGTCGCCATATATACAAGTAGCATCCAATTGGAGGTCAAAAAAATCAGACAGTAGCTTCCTCAACCATACTGCCTCATAAATAGCCGAACAAGCTGCAACATACTCTGCTTCGGCTATACTCAGTGCCATGCAGGACTGCTTCTTGCTAAACCAAGATATCACACATGATCCCATACTGAAGCAACACCCCAAAGTGCTCTTCCTATCAATGGAACTGCCTGTCCAATCCGAATCAACATAACCCTCCAATTCAATCTTTTGATTCACATCATACTTGAGCCCATAATCCACCATACCCTTCAGGTACCTCAGAATATGCTTTGCAGCAAGTGAACATGTCTCGGATCCGTTAGGAACTGGCTCAATGTGTTCACAGCAAATCAGATATCTGGTCTCATATTCGTCAGGTACATCAAATATCCAATCATTTGACGATACATTGTAGCATCAACCGACTCTTATGAAGCATCACTCAATAGCTTCAGGTTCGATGCCATAGGTCTGTCCATGGCCTTGCAGTCCATCATCCCGAATCGCTTTAAGATATCTACTGCATACTTCCCTTGTCCAAGGAAGATTCCATCCACACTCCACCACACCTCCATGCCTAGAAAGTAGTGCATCATACCCAAGTCCTTCATCTCGAACTCGGCAGCAAGCTTCCTCTTCAAGTTAGCAATCAACCCATCCTCACCTGTCACAAACAGGTCATCTACATAAAGTAGAAGTATCATTGGGTTCCCTTCCTCAACCTTGTAGTAAAGGTTGGAATCCGCTTTACTCTTGTTAAAGCTCAAACTAGTCAGGAAGTTGTCTATCCTGCCGTACCATGTCCCGGGTTCCTGTTTCAATCCATACAATGCTTTCTTCAATTTGCACACATGAGTCTCCCTGTCATGTGTCTCAAATCCGAGTGGCTGCTCCACATACACTTACTCCTCTACTACACCATTCAAGAACGTTGTCTTTAAATCCATATGGTGTACCTTCCACTTCATCACTGCAGCCAGAGCAAGTACTGATATGATGTAAGTGTATCTGGCTACAGGTGCAAATGTCTCCTCGTAGTCTATCCCTTCCTTCTGGGAGAAGCCACGTGCCACACATCTCGCCTTGTGTTTCTCTATGCTGCCATCTGTAACATGCTTGATCTTGTAGATCCACTTGGAAGTCACAACAGACTTCTCTACTGGTTTTGGGACCACATCCCAGACATCATTCTTCATGATCGACTGGTACTCCTCGATCATGGCATCCTTCCATTCTTTCTTCTTAGCTGCTTCCTCATAGTTGGAAGGTTCTTTGTCAATGATGTCACACAACACGGCTACATAATTGGAGAATGGTCTCGGTTTCTTTCTTTCTCTATGCATTCCTTCTGGAGCACCATATCTCTTTGCATCTTGAATTGCTTCTCGTACCCATGCTGGTTTCCTCTTGTGAGAATTCTTCTCACGTGGTGGATCTACAGGTTCCTGTGGGTCTTCCATCTTGCATTCTTCATATTCTTCTGGAATCGCTTCTTCCATTACTGTATTTCAGAATCCTGGGAACTTCAGGTTCTTTAGTGTCTTATTCTTGACTTCATAAATCCTCTAGCTTAATCATCGTCAATTGTTCTTCGAAGCAAGCCTCTCTTGTAGTATACGATCTTTCCTACATGTCAATTTAGTTGCGTGATTAGAAACATTTCATAATTTTTCAGAACAAATTCTTATGCATAAAGGCATAGTTCACACAATCATGCAACTATCTTAGCCAATGATTCAACACAACAGACATCCATATCCCGTATTCATATGGTAACTTCCTATATGGCTTCCATCTCTACCAGAACATTGTTAAGAGTATGCACTACTCCCAACAAGTCAACAAAGAGGTTTCATTCTAGATAAGTAGCAATGGGATGTTGTACAGTACCATAGGCCACTTACCCATTACTTGCATATTAGTAGTATCTTGTTCATTAATGCAACTTTTCTAACATGCATGATATACATCCTAAATCTAGGAACATAACTATGTACATGACTGAACAACATCATTTAAGTAATCATATATACAAGAAATGCCAATTCAAATACTTATCTTTGTTTGGTTGTTGGGTGGACTCCCTCTCAATCTTTGCTTCCTTGCAGGAACTACTAGAGTGTGCTCCCTCTTGGTCTTTGCTTCCTTGCAAGAAATACTGGAGTCTTTCATAGTGTACACCTTAACCAATGCTGAAAATGGATGAGAGGTTCTTCCATAGATTATTAATCTTTATTTGTTTTCCGGATTCTAACTCTGCAGTAGCTTCTTCTATCCCTTTCATGTAATACTGAAATTCATCTCTAGCTTCACCTTATGAGGTGGAACCTTCTAAATAAACCCTTGTAGCTGGTTACCTTCATTATAATACACATTCTTCATCACTTGAAGAATCTTCACTGTATTCTTTGGTTCTCTTCCTTGGAGGTTCATCATCCTCTGCAATGTGAGCATGATGTCTTTTCTTGTTGTTCTTCTTCTTGTGGGAGCTGCTTTTGTTCCTGGGACAATCTATGGAATAGTGCCCCTTCTCATCACAAGTATAACATCGAAAGTGAGAAATATCTCTCCTGGATCCTCCAAGGTTCTCCCTCTTATTCTGTTGGTTTTGTTTACCCTTCTTGTGATGAGGATGCTCCCTCTTGTTTTTGTTCTTCCTGGTATGTGCTGTGAGAGCCTGCTCTTCATTACCCATCTTTTCTTCTCGAGCTACAATTTGAGTTTCTTCCTGTGAGCACTCCTCCCACAACCTACTGAAGGTGATAAAATTTCTTCTTGCACAAATTCCTTGAATGAAGGAATCCCATGACCTAGGAAGACCATTCAAGGTGGTCATTACTAGTGCTCCATTTTCTATATCTTCTCCCACAGCTTCAAGTTGTTCTTTTATCTGAGAGACCCTTGTAAAGTAGGATTGCATGGTCTCTGCATTTTGTATCTTGACATTCTTCAATTGGTTCCTCAATGTCATCTTCCTATTTATATTCCTCCCTTCAAATAAGGTGGTCAAGGCATCAAACATCTCTTTAGGTGTCTTCAGAGATGACACATGTGGTATGAGATGATCCTTGATAGAATCTGCAATGATTCTCTTAGCCTTAACCAAGTTCTTCTTGTGTAAGGCTTTAGCCTCATCTCCCTCTGGAACTGGAACCTCTTCATTCACATAGGTGTCCAATTCATTCTCTTCTAGGACAAGCCCAATCCTATACTTCCATGCTCGGAAGTTATCAGCCCCTTCAAGCTTATCCTCAAGCTTGGTGTGGTGAGACATCTTTAATGAGAAACTCAAATGGAAATAGAAAATCTTTAGGTCTTACCACTTGATTTGCTGAAACTGAATCTGGAGCTAGCTGGCCTGGGGTTTGTCAGAGAAACCCTAATTTTCCAAATTTGGAATTTGGAACTTCTGGTTTGAGAGATAGATGTGCCACCTCAAGGAGAGTTGTCAAATGTACTCACTTCCATAAATCAGTGAACATAAACCCAAAATATCTGATGCCCTAGTTTTCTTCCGGCAGTAGTGCCAGGCCGAAAAATGAAAATTCTCGGAATTGAATTATGATTTCACGGGAATATTCTCCTTGATGAGGCGAGTATGCTGGTTCACTTGGTTTCTGAAGATTCCAAAATTCACCCTTGAAAATTGACTTGTGAATTTTGAATCTGCAATTTCTGGCTTTTTCTGGTTTTCCTGGTACAAAGTCAAATTAGGGTTTGACTTATCCTGGGGTTCTACCCAACCAAAAACTTTGATCTTGGTCTCTAAATTTTGATTTTGATGAGGAGAATCTCCCTGTGATGAAAGAACTCCAAAATTCCTCTTATGTGAAAAGCCCTAATTTCCCGCAGCAGTGACAGGCCAAAAATTGAAAATGCTCCTAATCAATTTCTGTTTCAATAGAAAGATGTGCCTTCCTTAGGTGAGTTATCCTAGTCTCCTTTTGCTGATGATCTATGGAGAGAAACCCAAAAATTAAGAATCCCTAGCTTCTGCAGCTACACAGTGTTTTCTTCTTAGGTTAGCTCTGATACCATGTTAGATTTTCAACATTTAATTCAATATGATCTAAGATCTTATCTGAGAGAATAATATGCATAGCAAATCAAACACAAGAGATAGGAGACACAAAGAGTTTCATCGGGGAAACCATAAAGGAGAAATCCCCACAACTTCCTTAGAGATAGAATGAGCAATAATACAATAACCCCAAAAATAGAAATGGTCTTCAGCAACTTCCCTCTTCTCCACTTGTGCGAATTCCTCCTCTCTCTCACTAATGCGAAGTGAGTGAGTGTGTGAATCATACAAATGAGAGAGGCAGCCTCTCTATTTATACTTTACTTGAATTTTACCCAACTAGGTTGGCCCCTAGTTGTACTTGACTAGGCCGAATTATCTAGGAGAGTCTAATAACCCATAGACAACTTAACTCTGGGGTCTAATGCCCCGACATACAAAGCAGGGTTAACCTCAATGACTTTACATGGCTCAATTACAATAAAGACTCTCCCGACTGGAGGAATAAACATCTTCGTCGGAGGTACAATAATAAAATACAAATACAATATAAAATATACAAGTGCATATATTCCGAAGTTACAATTACATTAACACTTAGAATTTCCCGCAAGGGCTCTAATAAATTCCCACGGGGCTCTAATAAATGCTTCCACCCATCTGTCTTCCCATTTTTTTTTATTTTTCATAGAGTTATGTGAGCCTGGAAGATAACATTCCATTTCGATTTCAAGTACTTCCATTTTTTTTTTGCAATGGGTAACCTTAACTTTAATGTTCATAACAAAAATGGAGGCCTCAAAATTTAATCTGCTTCAACCAAAAGTATCAGAATTGATTAAAGTAAGTTTTAGATTCTCAGTTACCTTCAGCATAAAGGTTTTGGAAAATTATAGACCAACTACTCCATAATCTCATATTCTCATTTATTCTCATTTGATGAATGACCAATAAGAGTGAAAATATTTTGTCATCTCGTCCAGGGGATTTTTCTATACACATTTCCATGATTGCTTTCTCTACTTCTTCTACAGTGATTTACCTTAAGAGGCTATCATTTTAATCCTCTCTCACCAAATTTGGAATGTGTTTGGTGATTTGTTGGATAGCCTCCAAATGATTCCATTGAGGTTCAAAGAATAAAGATTAATAAAAATTGACAAAATCTTTCTCAATATCCTCATGTTTTACTAGTTTTCTACCTTGATTATCTTGAATAGTGATTATCTCGTTATGGTCTAGTTATAGTGACACCATTGGATAATGGAATTATAGAAAAAAAATAAAAATCTTTGGCCTTATTTTAGCCATTTGAACCTAGGTTATTTCCTCAGCAGTATTTCCTCGTGATTGTTCCTTTTGTCTAGCTAGAAGTTTAAGGTGGATTCTTCCTTGCTGAGGGATTCATTTCTTCCCTCAATGATCATGGCCTAATAAATCCACTCCATGCTTGCTTCTATCTCTAGATTTTCCTTGAAGATGTTGTTGATGTTTTGTTCCATTGTTTTAAAATAGATTTCGGGATTTTTAGGCATTTTTGAAATCTGAAAAATGTTGGTTCCTCTATTTATTGCAGCTACCTACAACTAGTTGGTTATTTCATGGGTTCTCCCTCTTCTATTATTCCATGTGTTGGTCCCAATTGTAGTCTCACTATACAACATATTCAAATTTCAAATGGTTTCTTTAAAAAGGTCATTGTTCACTTCTAGCCTTCTTCTACCTCTTTTCTTCTCCTCTAAGAAGGTTATAATGATGAAGTGTCCACCTACAATCTAATGGTGACCTCTGGAAGCATTTTTATGCTATTCCAATTTATATCAAGTTGGATGAGAGTGTTCTAGGTGTGGAAAATATTTTTTCTAAGACTACCTCCCAAGGATTCCATAGGATTTCTATGCCACCTTACACTCCTCTCTCATTCACTACTATTGTTTGGCATCTCATCCAATAGTTGCCTACAATTCTAGTTAACATTTCACTTAAGCATTTTGTTACTTGAATCATTAAGATGGTGGGTCTTTTTGGCCTTCTAGAAACTAGTCCTAGCTTAGCCCAACCATACTACAGGCTTGAAATCCATAATAAATTCCCCTATCCTAGTTCCTAAAGTCTAGGTTACATATTTCAAATGTTTAATGTCAATACATATATGAACATATTTATGTTAAAGTTGACATGTTTTTTAATTTGTGGAAAATTATCATCATGCACAACTGAACAGCTTTAGGGTGAAGCAAACTTGCCTGCTATGCACAGACACTATCAGAGGTCATCGTCAGGTAAATTATGTAATGTTATATGTAATGTTTAATGTGAAAAAATATAGACATAAATCTTCTTTTACACACTTTTCCAAGATCTTTTCGTGCACATGTAGTGGCTATGACCATGGAAAACACACTTATGTCGGGTCTACTGGACGCATAGCAAGAGAGCAGCTTGAATGTCAGGCTAGCCTGAATGCTGTGCACCCACGTGCACAAAGGACACCCATAGGTTCATTCTGATGACACTAGTACATTTGGGCGGATTTTTCCACGAAATATTTCCACGTTTCAAACATTCATAGAAAAATACAATGAAATTTAAGATGTCTTTTCATTTTTTTTTATCATGGCGGTAAAACCATGGCAATATCGACATTTGTTACCTTTCAATGAACTTTTGTCTCTATATCAACGACCATGGATATCTTTGCACACCCTCCAAACCAATGCCAGTTTCCAAGTACGGCTGTTGGCTTCTTATGCGCGGGTCAACTCATGCATTTTCGTCGATATAGAGACGATCGTCGATTTGTAAATACATACTTTCAAACAATTTTCGACACATTTTCTATAGTTGCGACAAGGTTCTTGGTGATTGATTGAGCCCGGATTTTGAACTTGCGACAAATTTCATGGTGATTGTTTGAGCTCGTATATTCTACATTGCTCCAATTTTGAACTTGCAAGGTTAGTATTTTTATATTTTTGTTCTATATGTTAAGAAAAACAAATTCAGGATTTTTTTTAACAAGCATGTTTGAACGAAATTTAATTTAATTTTTTTTTTAAATTTAGCATTGCTACATATATTTCGTATGATTAATTAGTTATACTTACATGTTTTTATAGGATTTGCATACAATGATTATATATTAATTACTAATTAAACCTCTTCTTTTTTCTATAGTTCTATTAAACCCGAAATCAGAATTGAAAACCACCTCAGTAGTATCCAATAAATTCTAGTTATGCTTGTGATTGCCTTGGATTCTTCAACACTTGAACTGTGAGATTCAACTGTGTCACATGTTTCTTCCTCCCTTGTTCTTTGTTTTCTCTTGTATGTTTTTCCAATAATATAAGCCATACAATCATATACCAACAACAAGTGTTTCCTAAATACATTCTTTATCAACCATATCCAAAACTAGAGAGAGTCATACCCAACAATCATCTGGTAAATTCATAAAGGTAAACATGCATCAAGGACAACTTTCATTTGGACCATTTGGGCCACCTAGTGTTCCAATGCCCAAACTATCAAGGTCTCCTTGTGATTAAATCAAAGGCCATTTCACAACACTTGTTGGCATCAATGAAAACTCTAGTCTTCATGTTTTTCTTTATAGAAATTGGTATATAATATATTGTATTTAGAAATATACTTATATGATATATCTAATGTATTTTACAAGTTACTGTTTTGTATGGTGTAGGTAAGACAATTACTTGTCACTACAAGGATTTGTCACTATGAATGAAAATGCAAGGAAGCTTGCTCAAGAGCGGCATTAGAGGCGAGGAGAGATGGAAAATGTTGTTGCCCTTGCTCTGATTGCAGGGGATTGCAAAGAAGAAGAATTTTAATAACAACAACTGAAAGACATTGTAGGGAGAAGGGGCACGCCGAAGGGGGTTATGAATATCGTCCCTTGGTAAGACGTTTTTCAATTTTTAATGTATTCTCTGTAATAGTCACCATTTCATGAAATTCAGTAAAATGTCTTATCATTTAATTATATGTTCTATACACACTAATTTTACTACGTTGTTTGTAAATATATAGACAATGCCCCCAAAATGTTGCCATCCAGAGAGTTATTTTCCAAGTACTAGCAGAAATACTCATTTACAGGGTGACAAACATCTATATCAGAATATTGAAGCTGATCAAGTTCTTAATGATGATATGGATGGAGATAACGTTAGTGATACAATTCAAGAAGATGAGATACATAGATTGATCCAAGACACATTTTCTCCAATGGATGAGGACAACCAGGATGATAGTCATGATGTTGATCCTCTACTCGAGAAGTCACGTCAACCTCTTTATGAAGGCTCAAAACAAATATTCTATATGCTATATTGTTGTTAGTGAACTTGAAGGTTTTGAATGGTTTATCAAACACCTATCTCACACAGATACTAAGGTATGTAATTTGTTAATTATTTATGTCTACATGTTCACATGTACATAAAGGGTTGACTTTCTTCCTATATTGCTATTGTTATCTAATTTGTAAAGTATGGATGCGATATTGATGATTGATATTGTTTACATTGACTTATTCTTTTGAATTTTGTAGATTGTTAGGTGAATTTCTATTACCAACGTCAAATATTTTACCACGCACATATTAAGAGATATATGTGATTATGAAAGAATTTGGAATGGAGTATCAAGCTATTGATGCATGTCCTAATGATCATATCATATACTATGGACAATATGAATTAGAAAATGAATGCCCACAATGTCAAACAAGTAGGTATCGAACCGATAAAGTGACAAAAAAGGTGCCTCACAAAGTTCTTCGTTATATTCCGATAATTCCACGTTTACAACGGTTGTTCAGGTGTCAAAGTATAGAACAATTTATGGATTTCCATGCAAAGAACAGAAGTCGAGACGATGTTCTTCGAATTCCTGCAGATGGTTCTGCATTGAGGTACATCGAAGAAATGTGGCCAATTTTCAAAGAAGAACGTCATAATGTTAAACTTTCATTGGCAGCTGATGGTGTCAATCCATTTGGAGAGCTTCGTTCTACCTACTCAGTGTGGCCTATTTTTGTTATAAACAATAACCTTCCTCCTTGGATGTTGATCAAGAGAGAGCACACAATGTTGGCAATGATTGTTCCAGGTATTTAATTAATTTGTATTTTTTTACTTGAAACTCTGATCACTAAATATTTCATTTCTTGGTTTCGTGCATGATAATTATGTCTTTTATGTATAACGACATATATCTAAATATAATTAATCATGTATGTTGGACCAATTAGGTAAGTACCAGGTTAAAGATATGAACGTATATATTGAGCCTCTTATCAATGATTTGTTGAAGTTATGGGTTGGTGTCACTATGTATGACATCTCTAGACCAATAGGGCAAAAATGATTTCAATTCCACGGAATATTTGCATTTACAATTCATGATGCTCCCGGGTTAACACATTTTTGTGGTATATTGTTACTTTCTTTTGTTCTTTAATATTATATATATCTATTGACAATATCATTCATTATTTTAAATGGTAATTCTAATTCGCTACACTAATTCATATATCTTGTAGGTATTCAAACAAACGGTAAATTTGCATGTCCATTTGCGGTCCCAGGATAAAATCTCGTTGTTTGAGGAGTTTAGTAAAGGAAGTGTTTGATGAGTATAGGCACTTTCTTCCTAAGAACCACAGTTATCGAACTACAGACAAAGAAAAATTCAATGGTAAAGAAGAGAATGGAAAAAAACCATGAAAAATGACACCTCACCTATGGAAGTTGGAATATAATAGAAATCGTCAAGGTATGCCAAATTATTTATTTATTGTAGGAATATTGGTCAATACTTAGCCAAATCTTTGAATATGCAAAACAATATTTTTCCTACTTTGGCAGATTGATTTCTTGCACATGTGACCATCATAAGGAAAACTGAAAGCATGGGTGGATAACCACTTCAACAAGGAACATATCTATGTCACCCTATGAATTTTATTAGCAAAAGGACACCTCCTTGCGGTCATTTCCAAATGGCCTTTTAAACTGTTAATTCATCGCTTTGACAAAAATTGTCAAACCCTAGGGTAACATGAGATTTTTATTTTCACCAATTTTGAAGTGTGAGACACCCAATGGATAGAGGCCAACAAGGTGACCTCATATAAACCAATTTCACCTCTTGAATCCTCTTTCTCTCTCCTCGGCGGGCATGTTACTGGAGTAGTGCAAATCAAGTTGGGAGGCACTTTTGGCAGATTGATATCTTCCTCCTCAAAGACTCTTTGGACAATATGAGACCATGGTTGGATGCACCAAACAACATTCTAGAGATCCATACTCTCAAAATATTTTAATACATCAACCACAAGACATGATGGGAATTTTACTGAGGTCACTTAGGCATTTTTAGTGATTTTACACAGACAATTTTTGCACTTTCCTAGACTTGGTCCCATCTGCCTGAGTGCTTGTTTTGGAAGATCCATTACTTCTTCTTCAGACCCTTCCAAGTCAATATGAGAACATGGTCAAGTAGAAAAAACAACAACCTACAAGATGACCATATGGTGTGGGAATTTGCTTCAACCCACAAACTATGGTGGGAATTTCCCTGAGCCACTTAGGCAATTTTGCTACTTTGGTGTAAAAGCAACCTGAAACCCTGTTTTGGCAGGCTATTATCTTTGTCATCAAACACCTTCTGTGAAAACTAAGTCCATGGTTGGATAGCCTCTTTGAAAATCTAGAGCATGATAGTTCCAGATAATATTTATCATTCTCCCATGAGGTATGGCGGGCATTTTCCCAAGGCCACCTGGACCAGTTTTCCAACACAGCCATTTCCAAGAATTTCTCCAAGGTTTATCCTGAAACCCTATTTTGGCAAACTTATAAATTTCTCCTCAGAAATGATTAAGGCAAATTGAGACCATGGATAGATAGCCACTTCAACAAGCTATAGCCTGATATGCTAGTGCGGGCATTTTATTCAAACCATGAATTATGGAGGGCATTCTCTTATAGTAGTTTTAACTACTTTTTCATACTTAGTCAATTTCCAAAGTTTCATAAACTTGCCATATTTTTCCAGAACGATGTCAGATTACAACACTGACTTCCCGATAGCACCAAAACACCATCATGTATCTTTCTGGCCTCATCATACATGCCACATCATCATACTTACCATGTCATTACTTCATTTGCCATTCCTTTGTCTTTCACTGAGTTTACCTGCCATCATGTCTTTGGTTATCCTTTTGTCATTCACTGAAATCCTTTGACATCAATGAAAATCACATTCAACATGTATCATATATTATATAAATCTTTGTTTTTTTTTAGTGAATTATGTTCAACGCGATATGTACCTATATTGATTAATTAGTGTTAATTTGATTTTGTTAATGTTTCATGAACGTCATTAAGGCACGAATGGGATTCCACGATGAATGAAAAATTACCCGATGCAATTCAGTAGGTTTCCATACTACGAGAACCTACAAATAGTTCATTTGTTTGATACAATGCATATTGGGAAGAACATAACATAAATGTTATGGCGAATATTAGATGGAAGGACCGACAAAGAAAGAATTGGAAAGATTTGTAGTGACATCAAAGAAGCTAATCACGCATTGCAAAGGGTGATCATTAATTCTAATGGTGATGGCCATCAACGGAATATTAGTCTTCCTTGGTGCTTGATGGAGCAACAGAGCAATATTGTAAAAGAGGTCATCAAAAAAATCAGGTTTCCGACAGGGTTTTCATCTAACCTAAAGAATATCTTGGTGATTTTGCTGGGATTAAAACACATGACTGGCATACATTCATTAAGGTAATTATGAGTTTATAATATATTTCCTTATTTTTATGCACTATTTTATTAATTTTATTCTCTTATTTGGAAATAAATAATAATTATGTGTTTTTTGATACAGTATGTTCTACCTTTATCTCTCCCATACGACTTTGACAACAACATAAAACAAATTATTTATGTTCTTGGAAAATACATGAGGTAAGTAATGTTTTATATGGAAAATGTGTTGGTCTGTGATTTGTAGCAGAAATTATTGACATATTATGTTTTGCCCGCAAATTTTATATATGGCTTGATATTATTTTATTGCATCATTTGTAGGTGGCTTTCATCAAAAGAAATCCATAAAGAAGATATAAGGTATTGGAAGAGAGAAATTCCCTGACTAATGTGTGGAATGCAATAGCATCTACCTCCAACATTTTTCAATGCACAAGAACACTACCTCATACACCAAGTTGAGGAGATTGAATTATGTGGACTAGTACACACAAGGTCAATGTGGATGGTGGAGAGGCAATTGATGTCATCGAAGGATTTTGTTAGACAAAGAGCACGTCCTGAGGGTTCTATGGTTGAGGGATATATGGTATATCAATGCATGGTGTATATTAGTGAATATCTACCTAAATTAGCAGAAAATATGAATGTGCCTCGCATTTGGCATCTCGACTCCATCAAAAAAATCGAAGGGGAAATCCTATTGGGGAAAGGTACAATGAGGATAGTGAAAGGTAATTATTAGTTTTGTGGAATTAATATATTACACATGCATTTTTCCAATTTTATTTTATCATACTAATTTTATTTTTTATTAATCCTGCATATTCAACTTTATTAAACTATGCATATTAAACTATGGTTGCCCTTGTTTAGTAGAGAATGAACTATTCTCGAAACCAAGAGAAACTCAAAATTGGGGTGTATACCATATATAGCTGAAATTTGACATGGTTTCAAATGACATGTTGAAATATTGATCAATACTGAGAGGGGGGGTGAATCAATATTGTTATCTTTTTAACAATTTAAACCACTTTTTGATATTAATTCAAACATGGAATCAACAAGATAAATTCGATCTCATCAGGCTCATAAGGTGTTATTAAACCTTGTTTTCCACTTATTTTGGCAGGCCAAAATATCGCACGTGAGAGCACCAAATAGGAATCTGACTCCAAATAGGAATCTGACTCCATGGATGGATAGCCATTTCATGAAGGAATAAGACCATGCTAACTGATGAATTTTATCAGCAAAAAGAAACCTCCTTGCGAGCATTTCCAAATGCCTTACCAACCTACATTTGAACAAGAAAACAACCTTTTTTATCATCTTGGAAGGCTTCTATTTCGCACGTGTGAACTCTAGAGGAGAATCTGAACCCATGACTAGATGACTAGTTCATCAAAGGAAAAGACCATGCCAACTGATGAATTTTCTCAGCACAAGGACACTTCCCTACGGGCATTTCCAAATGGCCCCTTAGCCTTGTGAATTCAACACTTAGCCAAATTTCTGAATATGCAAAACAATATTTTTCCTACTTTGGCAAATTGATTTCTTGCACATGTGACCATCATAAGGAAAATTGAAAGCATGGGTGGATAACCACTTCAACAAGGAATAGATCTATGTCACCCTATGAATTTTATTTGCACAAGGAAGGAGATCATGTTTCTCGAGGTTAAGATGATTTTTGAGAAACACATGTTGAGGAGGAAGACTAAACATCAAAGAGGGAATGCTTTGAAAGTAGTGAGAATAGAATTTTGAAAATGAAAATGTTGGTCACACACATAATGTTGGAGTATGAAAGTTTTAGAAATATTACGATGATTTAGAGAAGTTATTTGTAAATTTATTGTTGAGATAAATCTTTTGCAACTCACTCGATGCAATGAGTGCTAAGTGGACTTGTTGATGCCTCGGATATCGTAGCATCAATCAGAAAGGGATTCTCCCCGATAGATTATCCCAATTAGATTATCTACCGTTTGGTATAGGGAATCCGTCCGGTTAGCGGTTCCGGCAACCGTGGGTTCGGAGTTTTATTCCAATTATACCGGTTATGGCCCAATCCACCTTTCTTTTGAATTTTATGTTTTATAATGATGTGCAAGTGCCTAGTCTATATTTAATCTAGATGCAAGACTGAGAAAAAAGATCTAAGTATAAAACTGAAATACACCTAACTATCCTTGCAAGTAGCACATTTAAAGCATGAGCAATGAGCTGTAAGAGTTATCTTTAAGGAATGAACAGGCAGCCATTAAAGCTTAAAGAGAAAGCTACAGCAAGATAAAAGATCTCAGAAGATAGCTTCTAATTACAAATAACACATTTTCATTACTCATCAAAGAGAGAAGCAAGATTATTTAATCTAGATGCAAAACTGAAAGAACAGATCTAAGTCTAAAAAAACACGTGAAATAAATCTAATTGTCCCTGCAAGGAGCCAAATTAAAGCATGAGCAATGAGCTGTAACAGTTATCTTAAAGAAAGAACATCTAGCCATTAAATCTGAAAGAGAATGCTACAGCAGAGATGAGAGATATCAGAAGGTAGCTTCTGATTTAATGTAAACACATTCATTACTCATGAAACAAAGAATTCATTTGCACAGAAAGGAGTGAAACTCATTTGTTGCAAAGAAATAATTCAGACAGCAAGAAAGATCTCACATCAAAGTATGGAAGTCACCAGAATAATCCAATACACATCCATTCTTCATTCCCATGCAAAACGTCCTCTCCCGGCTTTTATTAGAAGATTTTACTTTCATAGAACATACACAAGATAGCTCGTACAAGTCTGAAAATTAAATCCCTGCCAAAAGTCTGTGTTCATCCTTCCTAACTTCTACTTATAGTTACAAAATTGCCCTTTGGGCTGCCACCTGGCCTCTTACACTTGTCACCTACAGGAATTTTCCTCTATAATGGACAACATGTGACTCCTTCTTTTACAGAAAATTATTTAAAAAAGAAAAAGGGACAGCTGTCCCATGGTTCCACGTTTTACACATCTGAGAGGCAAAATACAAAATACCAGAAATAATGTTTTAATATCAGCGCTGTCATTCTTGTGCGTGTGCTTCAGCTGGAAGAGGATCGCCCAAACCAACTGATGCTGCTGATGTTGCCTTAGGAGAGGCACTCGAACTCACTGTTGCTGCTGCTGCTGCCTGGGAAGAAGAAATCGAGCCAGCTGGAGTTTCTGTTACTGCTGGGAGAGAAGAGTCTGGATTTGCTATCACAGCTGCTACTTCTGCCTTCTTTTCCTCTTTTGCTATGTAGCTATACCAAATGCCAGTGTCCCTTATGACTATGTTTGCTGCAGCAGGAAACAATATTTTCTGAGAAGTCACATTTTTCCCGAGCTCTGCTCCAATGTCTTGAATATTTGCTATTGCTGCTTGGTGCATTTCTTTCAGCAGATGGTTGTGGAGTGATGACAATCCAATATAATGTTGGAGGTCATCAATATCTAGGACATCAATCCTCTTCACATATTCCGTTTGAACGCCCAGTTCTTCCTTCAGTTTAGACAAACGTTGTTCCTTTTATGGAAAATCCTCCAGGGACTGAGGGAAGTTCAATTTGCATTTGTCATGCACTCCCTGGATCCTTTGATACAGAATGTTAATTTTATCCGTTGTCCCTCGTACGCTGGCCATAAGCTTACTGCCACAGTTTCTGCCAAACTCCAAAAGGGCTACGTCCTCATTGAAACCGTCTATAGATTTGAATGGGAGATGCGTGGGAAAATCCACCTTTCCTTCTCTCCATTCTATTTGGCTTAGGATATTTGCCTTAACCCGAGTATATTTAGCTTT
Organism: Larix kaempferi; assembly: GCA_027924585.1. Taxonomy (NCBI): domain Eukaryota; kingdom Viridiplantae; phylum Streptophyta; class Pinopsida; order Pinales; family Pinaceae; genus Larix; species Larix kaempferi. The sequence goes on along the minus strand of BSBM01000372.1, from coordinate 11,410,070 downwards.
AAGTCTATGGGCCTCCGCATTAACTTCTTTTAACCTGACCACCATGGCCTTGAGCTGGCATACATCATTAGTGATTAGCTCCTGAGTGTCGTGCATTTGCTTCAGGATGTTGTAGGATAGCTCATGGAAGGGAGACATGTCTATTGTTCTGCCCTCGGCCTGGTCTAATTGCTCAGCTAATGCCAGCTTGTATGTTTCAAGCTGGGACACTCTGGCAACTGCATCATTCTTTTCTGCTTCCTCAATCATCATCAGGACTGATAGCTGCTCCTTTTCTTCCTCTAACCGGTTATATTTATCTGACAGCTCTTTATGTTCAACTGACAGGCGGTTATACTTGTTCACCTAAAGGTCCCTGTAGGCTTGCTCATTAGCCACAATTTGTTGTAGCATACGATCTCTCCTCTTTGTCGATTCACTCTGTCTTACTATATCACCTACATTGTCCAGTGATGCTTTTGCTGTCTCTACAGCGGCGGATGCCATAGCTAAGGGATCCTTATCTGTATTCTGCATCACACTGATCTCCCGGTGGGTAATGATATCCTCTTGGAAGAGTCTTTTGATCCTCTCTTCCGATTTAAGGACCATTGCCTTCCTTTTCTTATCATAGACGAACTCGTCCCACCTGGACACCGTATGTTCTCCTGATGGAGTGTATGGGATGATTGGGAGATCCATAATGTCTATTTCTATTTCCGTTGGTGGGGTCTGGACTACCTGAGCTGGATCTGTTCCCACATTTTGGGTACCAGAGCCACCTGCTTGTGCTGCGTCCTCCTCCACATTTTGAATGCCGGAGACACTTGTTTGAGGTATGTCAATTTCCATGTCCTGTGCACCGGAGCCACTTGCCTGGGCATCTTCACCTGCTTTAAGCTCTTCTTCTACTTTCTGCTCTACCTCAGCTTGTTCAGCTTGCAGCTGATCTTCATTCTCCTTCCATTGCCTTTCATCTTCAGCCTCTTTCTGCTGCTGGGCTTCCTCAGCCTCTTTCTGCAGCCTTTCACTTTCTGCTTCTTGCTGCAATCTGGAAACTTCAGCCTCTTGCAGTAACCTTGCTTCCTCAGCTTCCTGCTGTGCCCTTGCTTCTTCAGCTTCTCATAGTAACCTTGCTTCCTCTTTCAATCTGAGCTCTTCCTGAGCTCGGGCCTCATCAGCTTCTTTCTCCTTCTGTTGGCTAGTTTCCTGGGTCTTGGTAGAGCTAGAACTTGCTCCATTGCCTTGGCGAAAGGTTCGCAGCTCAGCCATGTTGCTGATGCCTCTGAATACCTCCTCCTCGGCATCATGATAATGAGAGTACTCAAAATGAGCATAAATATCCCTACAGTGCTCAGCAACTTTTCCCTTCCTGTCATTCCTGTGGAAGATTACCTCACCGAAGTGGAAGGATTTCAGCTCCTGAACAAACTCTTCGGCTGAGGCAACCCCCGAGAACTTGTAAGCTCCTATGCAGAAAGGTAGAGGGGGGAAGGAGGCCTTATGCTGCTTGTTGAGTACGGCTCCAATTCCATCCAGGAAAATCTGTCTCACTGCCTCTTTAAGGATCACATAATCTATAGCATATCTTGGCAGAATATATGGGGATTTAGTTCCTCCAAACATTCTGAGATAGGTGCCTTGATCCGAGAAATAAAAATCTCCATAATTTTCGAGGACTTCCATGGCATTCTCCGACAGGCAGTTGGACTCTTCCTTGAATAGCTGCTCATATAGGGGCATGATGAACCCCTCACAGATGAGCTTATAGCTGGGTTTGTAATTCTGTGCCCACAACATCCCGAAAGTGGTAAAAACCGGGGTGTTGGCCTTGTCCCATGTGCAGCCTAATTTGGGAAAAGATAACTTGGCCAAAATACAGTCAATAAGATATGAGGACATGTAGAATTCTGCCTTCTTTAAGGCCAGTCCTTCTCTTGCAGTAACTATCATTGAGGCCAAACTGTCTGATAGGAGAGTGGCCCAGTCAAACACAGTTCCTTTAAAATCCACGAAGTGGATGATGGGAACCCACTGAATCTTATACACGGTGCCATCAGGCATGCCGAAGATTCTGCACAACATCAAGGCAATCAACCTGAATGGAGGTCTCAGATTCTGGACGTCGTATTCGTCGTTACCTTTCTTTCTTAGATGCTTGCCTGCGACCAGTAATTTTTTGGCCATGTCAACGTTGTTCATTTTTCTCAACCATTCATCAGTCAGATCTTGCTGGGAGCGGGGAAATTTATAGGCTGCGGCAAGGTATGCTGGGTGAAATGAGGCAATGGCTATCTTCCCGCTGTCATGAATTACTCTTCCTTCCGCATCGGCATGTTGGAGTATCCACCCGATTACTTCAGAGCATGGGAACAGTTCAGGGCGGGTAGCAGCCCTGGCTATGCCTGAAGTCCTGATATTAATATAGATCTGCTCCTCTTCCAGTAACATATCCGGAATCTCTTGGTCTCGGATCATCCTATAGATGTCACCCCATCTGATTTCAGGAGGAATACCGGTGGTGCACATAGTATCCTGGAGTGTGGTCTCAGTTCTAAGTGGGGTGGGCTATTTTTCTGTCATTTTAGTCTTCTTCCTGCCACCTTTTGGCATTTTGACTTATCCCTGATGGCAACCAAATACAAGTCATTATAATATTGAGCAACATGCTGTGAGATTTTAACAGAGAGCATCACCATTTTAACATGTCAATGAGATAAATGCAATGTGAAGCTGCATGTTAGGAAGCAAAATGCACCATTTCAACAGGAAACATAGTTATGGAAATTTGATTCTTTTAAAGGGACGGGTTTGGAATGCTCCGAAAGGATAGGTAGGTTGCGGAAGCAATCCGCTCTCGGTACAGCTCCAGGGGAGAAGGTGCCCTTCATTTTGGTTCAAAAGGCAAATGGCCGGTTAGCTTGGGTTGATATAAATTTAAAACGAAGCCAGAGATGGCTCTCCGCGCTGATGGACAGGCGAGGAGCTCGACTGGCCGCCCGGGTTTACTTATCGTATTTTGACGTGAAGCTCTATGGTAGGCTTGGATTTCGAACAAGGGTGACGGAGCCTGGAACATGGCTGACGAAACAAAAAAGGTTCGGGCGGTCATAGGTTTGGCTTTCGGCCGATAGAGACGAGACCTTAACGGGGTTTGGTGAATTTTAAAAACCAAAAAATAACGATGTATGCGGCCAGGGTAGGAGTTTGGAAAGATTCCATCCGTCAGAATTGACGCTCAAATGTTTTCAAAATTTCTTTGTTTTTTATATGACGGGAAATATGAAATTTAGATCGTATTTGACGGGCAAAATAGCCCATGACGGGCATTTTGCCCGTCAAAATACAACCAATTCCTATCGTCTTTGAAAAAGAACAAACCAAAGGTAATTTGACGCGTGGAAGAAACAAATTTAACGGTTAAAACATCCTACCTGGCACCGTGAAGATGGCTGAATGAGGTGGACAAGGACGTGGACGAGCGAGTTGAGCTGGAGCGGTTCCGCGGCGTTCCACGGCGTTTGCTAATCGAACGAATAACAATGTAATTGGCTCGAACCCCCACCATTTATTTAAATAGATCTGGCACGTGCGGGGTTTTAATACGGTGGGTGGCATATTAAAAATGCAGCTTTAATATGGGTACGTCGGGGTCATATCAAGCAGTCTCGATTTGCGTGTGCGACCGCCACCCGCGGGATGGACTCGCGAACTTCACCCGCCATTGCGGAAGATCACGCTGAACTCCTCCGGCGTTTCCGGAGAGATTGATGAATCTTTCCGCAATTCAACCTTTGGAGGCTTAGCTTCGGGAGGATTACGGATATCCACTCGCAGTTTTAGCGAAGATAATTGGATAACTTGCGGAACCATTCCGCGAAGTGTCCCTCCGTTTCCGAAGGAATTGACGAACGGCTTCCGAAAAATGGAACATGAACGATTAAGTCTTTTGGCGGCCTTTTCGGGATGATAACGCGAAAGTTTCCGAAACTGCGGAAAGCTTTCACAATTTGCTTCCACCGTTTCGGAAGGCTTTCGCCAATGCTTCCGCAAAAGGCTCTCGCAAACTTGAGAAATTTTCTAAGTTTTGGTCAGGCTTCGAGAGCACTTCGGAAAGCTCTTGTGAATAGCCTCCGCTGTTTCGGAAGGAATTGGTGAATGGCGCCCGGCGTTTCGGAAGGATAACCTCAAAGCTCCCGCGGCTCCGGAAAGATAAAGTAAAGGCGCCTGCAACTCAAACAAAAAATTCTAAGTCTCTGAGGGGTTTCGGAACGATAACCTGAATATCTCCGCAAATGGCTTCCGCAATTACAGGAAGGAAACCTGAATGGTTCTGCAAAAGTAGAAGAAAAACTTAAGAGTTTTCAAAAGGAGCCCTTCGACGGCTTTTCGGGAGAATACGGCGAACGCCTCCGAAGTTTCAGAAGGATAGGTTGAACGTTTCCGCAGTTTCAGAAGGAAAAGTCCAAAGGATTCCGCAAATTTCAAAGAAACTTCTAAGTTCTTTTCAAAGTTTCGGGGAGATTTGGCAAATGGCGCCCGTCGTTTCGGGACGAAAACCCGAATGCTTCTGCTACTTTCCCATAATAATTTCGAAGACTTTTTTCGAGAGGCTTATGTGAATGGCTTCCGCACCTGCGGGAGGTTAGCCCGAAAGACTCCGAAATTTCGGGAGACTTTCCCAAATGATTTCCGCAACCGCGAGAAAAGTCTAAGTCTTTTCGGGATGCTTATGCTAAAGGTTCCCGCCGTTTCGGGCCGAAAAGTTGAGTACTTCCGGAACTGCGGGGCTTTATAAAATCGTTCCGCGATTTCCAGGAAGACTTCATGAATTTTACTCTTAGAGGAAGGAAGACTTGGAGTGGTTCATAGCAAGATTTTCTGTTAAAAAAAAACAAAGTTAAAAGATGGAAATGGCCTCTTAAGGCAGCCTTTCTTGGCGCTAAAAGGAGTGGCCCCAATATGTACAAAATTTTTTGGGGGGGATGTTGCTGCAACAACAATGGCGAGTCGCTGGCGAACACAGATCTCTGAAAAATTCCTCTCCATTCTATTTGGCTTAGGATATTTGCATATTTGAGGGAAGTTCAATTTGCATTTGTCATGCACTCCCTGGATCCTTTGATACAGAATGTTAATTTTATCCGTTGTCCCTCGTACGCTGGCCATAAGCTTACTGCCACAGTTTCTGCCGAACTCCAAAAGGGCTACGTCCTCATTGAAACCGTCTATAGATTTGAATGGGAGATGCGTGGGAAAATCCACCTTTCCTTCTCTCCATTCTATTTGGCTTAGGATATTTGCCTTAACCCGAGTATATTTAGCTTTAAGTCTATGGGCCTCCGCATTAACTTCTTTTAACCTGACCACCATGGCCTTGAGCTGGCATACATCATTAGTGATTAGCTCCTGAGTGTCGTGCATTTGCTTCAGGATGCTGCAGGATAGCTCATGGAAGGGAGACATGTCTATTGTTCTGCCCTCGGCCTGATCTAATTGCTCAGCTAATGCCAGCTTGTATGTTTCAAGCTGGGACACTCTGGCAACTGCATCATTCTTTTCTGCTTCCTCAATCATCATCAGGACTGATAGCTGCTCCTTTTCTTCCTCTAACCGGTTATATTTGTCTGACATCTCTTTATGTTCAACTCACAGGCGGTTATACTTGTTCACCACAAGGTCCCTGTAGGCTTGCTCATTAGCCACAGTTTGTTGTAGCACACGAGCTCTCCTCTTTGTCGATTCACTCTGTCTTACTATATCACCTACATTCTCCAGTGATGCTTTTACTGTCTCTACAGCGGCGGATTCCATAGCTAAGGGATCCTTATCTGTATTCTGCATCACAGTGATCTCCCGGTGGGTAATGATATCCTCTTGGAAGAGTCTTTTGATCCTCTCTTCCGATTTAAGGACCATTGCCTTCCTTTTCTTATCATAGATGAACTCGTCCCACCTGGACACCGTATGTTCTCCTGATGGAGTGTATGAGACGATTGGGAGATCCATAATGTCTATTTCTATTTCCGTTGGTGGGGTCTGGACTACCTGAGCTGGATCTGTTCCCACATTTTGGGTACCAGAGCCACCTGCTTGTGCTGCGTCCTCCTCCACATTTTGAATGCCGGAGACACTTGTTTGAGGTATGTCAATTTCCATGTCCTGTGCACCGGAGCCACCTGCCTGGGCATCTTCACCTGCTTTAAGCTCTTCTTCTGCTTTCCGCTCTACCTTAGCTTGTTCAGCTTGCAGCTGATCTTCATTCTCCTTCCGCTGCCTTTCATCTTCAGCCTCTTTCTGCTGCTGGGCTTCCTCAGCCTCTTTCTGCAGCCTTTCACTTTCTGCTTCTTGCTGAAATTTGGCAACTTCAGCCTCTTGCAGTAACCTTGCTTCCTCAGCTTCCTGATGTGCCCTTGCTTCTTCAGCTTCTCGTAGTAACCTTGCTTCCTCTTTCAATCTGAGCTCTTCCTGAGCTCGGGCCTCATCAGCTTCTTTCTCCTTCTGTTGGCTAGTTTCCTGGGTCTTGGTAGAGCTAGAACTTGCTCCACTGCCTTGGCGAAAGGTTCGCAGCTCAGCCATGTTGCTGATGTCTCTTAATACCTCCTCCTCGGCATCATGATAATGAGAGTACTCAAAATGAGCATAAATCTCCCTACAGTGCTCAGCAACATTTCCCTTGCTGTCATTCCTGTGGAATATTACCTCACCGAAGTGGACGGCTTTCAGCTTCTAAACAAACTCTTCGGCTGAGGAAACCCCCGAGAACTTGTAAGCTCCTATGCAGAAAGGTAGAGGGGGGAAGGAGGCCTTATGCTGCTTGTTGAGTACGACTCCAATTCCATCCAGGAAAATCTGTCTCACTGCCTCTTTAAGGACCACATAATCTGTAGCATATCTTGGCAGAATATATGGGGCTTTAGTTCCTCCAAACATTCTGAGATAGGTGCCTTGATCCGAGAAATAAAAATCTCCATAATTTTCAAGGACTTCCATGGCATTCTCCGACAGGAAGTTGGGATCTTCCTTGAATAGCTGCTCATATAGGGGCATGATGAACCCCTCACAGATGAGCTTATAGCTGGGTTTGTAATTCTGTGCCCACAACATCCTGAAAGCGGTAAAAACCGGGGTGTTGGCCTTGTCCCATGTGCAGCCTAATTTGGGAAAAGATAACTTGGACAAAATACAGTCAATAAGATATGAGGACATGTAGAATTCTGCCTTCTTTAAGGCCAGTCCTTCTCTTGCAGCAACTATCATTGAGGCCAAACTGTCTGACAGGAGAGTGGCCCAGTCAAACACAGTTCCTTTAAAAGCCACGAAGTGGATGATGGGAACCCATTGAATCTTATACACGTTGCCATCAGGCATGCCGAAGATTTTGCACAACATCAAGGCAATCAACCTAAATGGAGGTCTCAGATTCTGGACGTCGTATTCGTCGTTACCTTTATTTCTTAGATGCTTGCCTGCGACCAGTAATTTTTTGGGCATGTCAACGTTGTTCATTTTGCTCAGCCATTCATCAGTCAGAGCTTGCTGGGAGCGGGGAAATTTATAGGCTGCGGCAAGGTATGCTGGGTGAAATGAGGCAATGGCTATCTTCCCGCTGTCATGAATTACTCTTCCTTCCGCATCGGCATGTTGGAGTATCCACCCGATTACTTCAGAGCATGGGAACAGTTCAGGGCGGGTAGCAGCCCTGGCTATGCCTGAAGTCTTGATATTAATATAGATCTGCTCCTCTTCCAGTAACATATCCAGAATCTCTTGGTCTCGGATCATCCTATAGATGCCACCCCATCTGATTTCAGGAGGAATACCGGTGGTGCTCCTAGTATCCTGGAGTGTGGTCTCAGTTCTAAGTGGGGTGGGTTGTTTTTCTGTCATTTTAGTCTTCTTCCTGCCACCTTTTGGCATTTTGACTTATCCCTGATGGAAACCAAATACAAGTCATTATAATATTGAGCAACATACTGTGAGATTTTAACAGAGAGCATCACCATTTTAACATGTCAATGAGATAAATGCAATGTGAAGCTGCATGTTAGGAAGCAAAATGCACCATTTCAACAGGAAACATAGTTATGGAAATTTGATTCTTTTAAAGGGACGGGTTTGGAATGCTCCGAAAGGATAGGTAGGTTGCGGAAGCAATCCGCTCTCGGTACAGCTCCAGGGGAGAAGGTGCCCTTCATTTTGGTTCAAAAGGAAAATGGCCGGTTAGCTTGGGTTGATATAAATTTAAAACGAAGCCAGAGATGGCTCTCTGCGCTGATGGACAGGCGAGGGGCTCGGCCGATCGCCAGGGTTTACTTATCGTATTTTGACGTGAAGCTCTATGGTAGGATTGGATTTCGAACAAGGGTGATGGGGCCTGGAACACGGCTGACGAAACAAAAAAGGTTCGGGCGGTCATAGGTTTGGCTTTCGGCCGGTAGAGACGAGACCTTAACGGGGTTTGGTGAATTTTAAAAATAAAAAAATAACGATGTATGCGGCCAGGGTAGGAGTTTGGAAAGATTCCATCCGTCAGAATTGACGCTCAAATTGTTTCAAAATTTCTTTGTTTTTTATATGACGGGAAATATGAAATTTAGATCGTATTTGACGGGCATTTTGCCCGTCAAAATACAACCAATGCCTATCGTCTTTGAAAAAGAACAAACCAAAGGTAATTTGACGCGTGGAAGAAACAAATTTAACGGTTAAAACATCCTACCTGGCACCGTGAAGATGGATGAATGAGGTGGACGAGGACGTGGATGAGCGAGTTGAGCTGGAGCAGTTGCGCTGCGTTCCACGGCGTTTTCTAATCGAACGAATAACAATGTAATTGGCTCGAACCCCCACCGTTTATTTAAATAGATCTGGCACGTGCGAGGTTTTAATATGGTGGGTGGCATATTAAAAATGCGGCTTTAATATGGGTATGTCGGGGTCATATCAAGCAGTCTCGATTTGCGTGTGCGACCGCCACCCGCGGGATGGACTCGCGAACTTCACCCGCCATTGCGGAAGATCACGTTGAACTCCTCCGGCGTTTCGGGGGAGATTGATGAATCTTTCTGCAATTCAACCTTTGGAGGCTTAGCTTCGGGAGGATTACGGATATCCACTCGCAGTTTTAACGAAGATAATTGGATAACTTGCGGAACCATTCCGCAAAGTGTCCCTCCGTTTCCGAAGGAATTGACGAACGGCTTCCGAAAAATGGAACATGAACGATTAAGTCTTTTGGCGGCCTTTTCGGGATGATAACGCGAAAGTTTCCGAAACTGCGGAAAGCTTTCGCAATTTGCTTCCGCCGTTTCGGAAGGCTTCCGCCAATGCTTCCGCAAAAGGCTCTCGCAAACTTGAGAAATTTTCTAAGTTTCGGTCGGGCTTCGAGAGCGCTTCGGAAAGCTCTTGTCAATAGCCTCCGCTGTTTCAGAAGGAATTGGTGAATGGTGCTCGGCGTTTCGGAAGGATAACCTGAAAGCTCCCGCGGCTCCGGAAAGATAAAGTAAAGGCGCCCGCAACTCAAACAAAAAATTCTAAGTCTCTGAGGGGTTTCAGAACGATAACCTGAAGATCTCCGCAAATGGCTTCCGCAATTGCCGGAAGGAAACCTGAATGGTTCCGCAAAAGTAGAAGAAAAACTTAAGAGTTTTCAAAAGGAGCCCTTCGACGGATTTTCGGGAGAATACGGCGAACGCCTCCGAAGTTTCGGAAGGATAGGTTGAACGTTTCCGCAGTTTCGGAAGGAAAAGTCCAAAGGATTCCACAAATTTCAAAGAAACTTCTAAGTTCTTTTCAAAGTTTCGGGGAGATTTGGGAAATGGCGCCCGTCGTTTCGGGACGAAAACCCGAATGCTTCTGTTACTTTCCCATAATAATTTCGAAGACTTTTTTCGAGAGGCTTATGTGAATGGCTTCCGCACCTGCGGGAGGATAGCTCGAAAGACTCCGAAATTTCGGGAGACTTTCCCAAATGATTTCCGCAACCGCGAGAAAAGTCTAAGTCTTTTCGGGATGCTTATGCTAAAGGTTCCTGCCGTTTCGGGCCGAAAAGTTGAGTACTTCCGCAACTGCGGGGATTTATAAAATCGTTCCGCGATTTCCAGGAAGACCTCATGAATTTTACTCTTAGAGGAAGGAAGACTTGGAGTGGTTCATAGCAAGATTTTCTGTTAAAAAAAAACAAAGTTAAAAGATGGAAATGGCCTCTTAAGGCAGCCTTTCTTGGCGCTAAAAGGAGGGGCCCCAATATGTACAAATTTTTTTGGGGGGGATGTTGCTGCAACAACAGGACTACTCAATATCATAATAAATTTGTCATCTTGAATAATACTGATGGGATATTGGTCATGACTTAATGACTTACTCGATGAAAGTAATTCCTAAAATGTTATCTCAACTTTATAAGGTTCAAATTCTTAAAGAGAGATACTCACATGGTTGTGTGGTAATGCCTTGATTATAATTTATATGTAATTGTAGTAGACACTTGGAAACCTATTGGAAGTAGTGCACATTCAATACTAGACTAGGAAAATGGCGGGCATTTTACAAAGGTCACTTAGGCACTTTTACCACTAATTTTATACTTAGACAATTTGTGCAATTTCTAAGGTGGATTTTTTATTTCACCAAAATCCTGGACCAATGCCACTAGATGATGTAGTACACCTCAGTGAGCACACCTAAGCTGATTTCTCTCTCAGAATCATCTTCATTTTCCCTAGGCGGGCATTTTACTGAACTTGGTGCAAAAATGCCTAAAACCTTGTTTTGGCAAACCTATAACTTCCTCCTCAGACACTCTCAAGACAAAATGAGACCATGGTCAGGTAGACAAATCAATAAGCTACAGCCTGACCATATGGGGCGGGCATTTTCCTAAACCCGTGAATTATGGCGGGCATTTTACTGAGGCCACTTAAGCAGTCTTACTCCCTCTGGTGCAAAACAGACTGAAACCCTGTTTTGGCAGACTTATAACTTCCTCCTCAAACACTCTCAAGACAACTGAGACCATGTTCAGGTAGAAAGATCAACAAGCTTCAGCCTGGTTCTTCCAGATATTTTTTATCATTCTCCTATGATGTACAGTGGGCATTTCCCAATACAACATGGAGCAATTTTCCAATACTTTGCCATTTTTCAGAATTTCTCCAAAGTTTATTCTAAACCCCTGTTTTGGCAGACCTATAACTTTGTCCTAAAGCACTCTTTTGAAGAAATGGGACCATGGTAGATATCCTATTGAACAAGCTACAAACTGACAGGAAGGGACAAGCATTTTCCTTAACCCATGAATTATGGAGGGCATTTTACTGAGGCCACTTAGGAAGTTTTACTCCATCCGGTGCAAAACAACCTGAAACCTTGTATTGGCAGACTTATAACTTCCTCCTCAGACACTCTCAAGAGAAATTGAGACCATGTTCAGGTAGATAGATCAACAAGCTTTAGCCTGGTTCTTCCAGATATTTTTTATCATTCTCCTGTGAGGTACGACGGGCATTTCCCCAAGGCAACATGGAGCAATTTTCCAACACTTAGCCATTTTTCAGAATTTCTCCAAAGTTTATTCTGAACCCTTGTTTTGGAAGACCTATAACTTTGTCCTAAATAACTCTTTTGAAGAAATGAGACCATGGTTAGATATCCTATTCAACAAGCTACAACCTGACAGGAAGGGGCGGGAATTTTCCTTAACCCATGAATTATGGAGGGCATTTTACTGGGGCCACTTAGGCAATTTTACTCCATCTGGTGCAAAACAGCCTGAAACCCTGTTTTGGCAGACTTATAATTTCCTCCTCAGACACTCTCAAGACAATCTGAGACCATGTTCAGGTACACAGATCAAAAAGCTTCAGCCTGGTTCTTCCTAATCAAGATTCAATCTAACTGTGTCTTCGTGCAAGTTACTATCTTTGTGTTTCTGCAGGGTTTTACTGAATTTGGTGATCAGCTGGACATGGCACATGTAACCCTTTTGCTAGTTATGGTGGAGTTTTAATAACCTCTTCTTATATTCTTCGTGTGATCCTACAAATTGGCATTATGCCAAAAAGTTCGATAAGAACAGCAACCCTATGATGAAGCATTTCAACCATATAATTAGCAATTAAGATTCAATATTGCACCAAGCCAAATATAACAGTTATGCCTTGTTTAATGGACTAACTTGGTGGTACTCCATCACCAGAATTGGCAGTATGCCCAAAATTTTTGATAAAACTAACACAATATCATCGCCAACTAAAACAGATTAAGCTCTCCCAATTTGTCAATCACATCTTTCTTGGCAGCCTTTTATTTGTTAGAAAAGGTCCTCCCCTTCTCCAGAACGGATTGAGCCTCTTGGCGTGTTCTTATGGGCAATTTCTTCAAGCCCTTGAGACTGTATTCCCTGCCTTGTTCGAGCTAGCAACTGGCGCTACTTAATGCTATGTGGAACTGTTTGAGACCAAACTTCATCGTTTTGGGAAATGGATTGTGAAGAGATCACCATGAACTATCATGAAGTTGATATGAGTTGGTGAAGACCTCGTGGAGCTATCCATTGTGAATATGCCCTATCCTGCATGTTTTTGAAGC